>JAJUPC010000103.1:0-600000 GCA_023614405.1 Avena insularis
GACTATTCTTTTCACATACCACATATGGATCCACCAAAGGTCATTGAAATGTGTGTTCTCTTGAGAGACCACACATGGATCCACCTGATGTCATTGCATGTGTGTTCTTTTACTAACAACAACCAGAGTCATTGCTTGTGTTCTTTTCAAAATCCACCTATGGATCCACCTGTCATTGCATGTGTGTTCTTCTCATTAACCACAGCTAGAGTCATTACATGTGTGTTCTCTTTAGAGACCACACATGGATCCACCTGTCATTGCATGTGTGTTCTTTTTTACTAACAACAATTGAGTCATTGCATGTGTGTTCTTTTCACATACCAAATATGGATCCACTAGTGTCATTGCATGTGTTTTCTTTTTACTAACAACAACCTGAGTCATTTCATGTGTGTTCTTTTCATATACCACATATGGATCCAGCAGTGTCATTGAAATGAGTGTTCTTTTCAGAGACCACAAATGGATCCACCAGTGTAATTCCATGTGTGATCTTTTTACTAGCAATAACCAGTGTCATTGCATGTGTGTTCTTTTCACAATCCACCTATGGATCCACCAGTGTCATTGCATGTGTGATCTTCTCATTAACCTACGCTAGAGTCATTGCATGTGTGTTCTCTTCGAGACCACATGGATCCATGTAATCGCATGTGTGCTCTTTTTACTAACAACAACTGAGTCATTGCATGTGTGTTCTTTTCACATATCACATATGGATCCACCAGGTCATTGAAAAGCGTGTTCTCTTCAGAGACCACACATGGATCCACCTGTCATTGCATGTGTTCTTTTACTAACAACAACCAGAGTCATTGCATGTGTGTTCTTTCACAATCCACCATGGATCCACCAGTGTCATTGCATTTGTGTTCTTCTCATTCACCACAGCTAGAGCGGTGCATGTGTTCTCTTCAGAGACCACACATGGATCCACCATGTCATTGCATGTGTGCTCTTTTACTAACAACAACTGAGTCATTTCATGACTATTCTTTTCACATACCACATATGGATCCACCAGTGTCATTGAAATGTGTGTTCTTCAGAGACCACACATGGATCCACCAAGTGTCATTGCATGTGTGTTCTTTACTAACAACAACCTGTAGTCATTGCTTGTGTTCTTTTCAAAATCCACCTATGGATCCACCGGTGTCATTGCATGTGTGTTCTTCTCAGTAACCACAGGTAGAGTCATTGCATGTGTGTTCTCTTGAGAGACCACACATGGATCCACCAATGTGATTGCCTGTGTGTTCTTTTACTAACAACAACTGAGTCATTTCATGACTATTCTTTTCACATACCACATATGGATCCACCAGTGTCATTGAAATGTGTTCTTCTTCAGAGACCACACATGGATCCACCAGTGTCATTGCATGTGTGTTCTTTTTACTAACAACAACCAGAGTCATTGCATGTGTGTTCTTTTCACAATGCACATATGGATCCACCAGTGTCATTGCATGTGTGTTCTTCTCATTCACCACAGCTAGAGTCATTCCATGTGTGTTCTCTTCAGAGACCACACATGGATCCACCTGTGTCATTGCATGTGTGCTCTTTTTTCTAACAACGATTAGAGTCATTTCATTACTATTCTTTTCACATACCACATATGGATCCACCAGTGTCATTGAAATGTGTGTTTTCTTCAGAGACCACACATGGATCCACCAGTGCCATTGCATGTGTGTTCTTTTTACTAACAACAACTAGAGTCATTGCATGTGTGTTCTTTTCACATACCTCATATGGATCCACCTGTGTCATTGAAATTTGTGTTCTTCTCATTAACCACAGCTAGAGTCATTACATGTGTGTTCTCTTCAGAGACCACACATGGATCCACCAGTGTCATTGCATGTGTGTTCTTTTTACTAACAACAACTGGAGTCATTGCATGTGTGTTCTTTTCACATACCACATATGGATCCACTAGTGTCATTGCATGTGTTTTCTTTTTACTAACAACAACTAGAGTCATTTCATGTGTGTTCTTTTCACATACCACATATGGATCCACCAGTGTCATTGAAATGTGTGTTCTTTTCAGAGACCACAAATGGATCCACCAGTGTAATTCCATGTGTGATCTTTTTACTAGCAATAACCAGTGTCATTGCATGTGTGTTCTTTTCACAATCCACCTATGGATCCACCAGTGTCATTGCATGTGTGTTCTTCTCATTAACTACTGCTAGAGTCATTGCATGTGTGTTCTCTCGAGACACACATGGATCCCCTGTAATTGCATGTGTGCTCTTTTACTAACAACAACTAGAGTCATTGCATGTGTGTTCTTTTCACTACCACATATGGATCCACCTGTCATTGAAAGTGTGTTTCTCTTCAGAGACCACACATGGATCCACCAGTGTCATTGCACGTGTGTTCTTTTTACTAACAACAACCAGAGTCATTGCATGAGTGTTCTTTCCACAATCCACCTATGGATCCACCAGTGTCATTGCATGTGTGTTCTTCTCATTAACCACAGCTAGAGTCATTGCATGTGTGTTCTCTTCAGAGACCACACATGGATCCACCAGTGTCATTGCATGTGTGCTCTTTTTACTAACAACAACTAGAGTCATTTCATGACTATTCTTTTCACATACCACATATGGATCCACCAGTGTCATTGAAATGTGTGTTCTCTTCAGAGACCACACATGGATCCACCAGTGTCATTGCATGTGTGTTCTTTTTACTAACAACAACCAGAGTCATTGCTTGTGTGTTCTTTTCAAAATCCACCTATGGATCCACCAGTGTCATTGCATGTGTGTTCTTCTCATTAACCACAGGTAGAGTCATTGCATGTGTGTTCTCTTCAGAGACCACACATGGATCCACCAGTGTCATTGCATGTGTGTTCTTTTTACTAACAACAACTGGAGTCATTTCATGACTATTCTTTTCACATACCACATATGGATCCACCAGTGTCATTGAAATGTGTGTTCTTCAGAGACCACACATGGATCCACCATGTCATTGCATGTGTGTTCTTTTTCTACCAACACCAGAGTCATTGCATGTGTGTTCTTTTCACAATCCACCTATGGATCCACCAATGTCATTGCATGTGTGTTCTTCTCATTCACCACAGCTAGAGTCATTCCATGTGTGTTCTCTTCAGAGACCACACATGGATCCACCTGTGTCATTGCATGTGTGCTCTTTTTTCTAACAACAACTAGAGTCATTTCATTACTATTCTTTTCACATACCACATATGGATCCACTAGTGTCATTGAAATTTGTGTTCTCTTCAGAGACCACACATGGATCCACCAGTGTCATTGCATGTGTGTTCTTTTTACTAGCAACAACTACAGTCATTGCATGTGTGTTATTTTCAAATACCAGATATGGATCCACCTATGTCATTGAAATGTGTGTTCTTCATTAACCACATCTAGAGTCATTGCATGTGTTCTCTTCAGAGACCACACATGGATCCACCAGTCATTGCATGTGTGTTCTTTTTACTAACAACAACTGGAGTCATTGCATGTGTGTTCTTTTCACATAACACATATGGATACACTAGGGTCATTGCATGTGTTTTCTTTTTACTAAAACCAACTAGAGTCATTTCTTGTGTGTTCTTTTCACATACCACATATGGATCCACCAGTGTCATTGAAATGTGTGTTCTTTTCAGAGACCACAAATGTATCCACCAGTGTAATTCCATGTGTGATCTTTTTACTAGCAATAACCAGTGTCATTGCATGTGTGTTCTTTTCACAATCCACCTATGGATCCACCAAAGGTCATTGCATGTGTGTTCTTCTCATTAACTATGCTAGAGTCATTGCATGTGTGTTCTCTTGAGACCACACATGGATCCCCTGTAATTGCATGTGTGCTCTTTTACTAACAACAACTAGAGTCATTGCATGTGTGTTCTTTTCACTTACCACATATGGATCCACCAGTGTCATTGAAAAGTGTGTTCTCTTCAGAGACCACACATGGATCCACCAGTGTCATTGCATGTGTGTTCTTTTTACTAACAACAACCAGTCATTGCATGTGTGTTCTTTTCACAATCCACCTATGGATCCACCAGTGTCCTTGCATTTGTGTTCTTCTCATTCACCACAGCTAGAGTCAGCATGTGTGTTCTCTTCAGAGACCACACATGGATCCACCAAAGGTCATTGCATGTGTGCTCTTTTTTACTATCAACAACTAGAGTCATTTCATGACTATTCTTTTCACATACCACATATGGATCCACCAGTGTCATTGAAATGTGTTCTTCTTCAGAGACCACACATGGATCCACCATGTCATTGCATGTGTGTTCTTTTACTCACAACAACCAGAGTCATTGCTTGTGTGTTCTTTTCAATATCCACCTATCGATCCACCAAAGGTCATTGCATGTGTGTTCTTCTCATTAACCATGTAGAGTCATTGCATGTGTGTTTCTTCTTGAGACCACACATGGATCCACCAGTGTCATTGCATGTGTGTTCTTTACTAACAACAACTGAGTCATTTCATGACTATTCTTTTCACATACCACATATGGATCCACCAGTGTCATTGAAATGTGTGTTCTCTTCAGAGACCACACATGGATCCACCAGGTCATTGCATGTGTGTTCTTTTTCTAACAACAATAGTCATGTGTGTGTTCTTTTCACAATCCACCTATGGATCCACCAATGTCATTGCATGTGTGTTCTTCTCATTCACCACAGCTAGAGTCATTCCATGTGTGTTCTCTTCAGAGACCACACATGGATCCACCTGTGTCATTGCATGTGTGCTCTTTTTTCTAACAACAACTAGAGTCATTTCATTACTATTCTTTTCACATACCACATATGGATCCACTAGTGTCATTGAAATGTGTGTTCTCTTCAGAGACCACACATGGATCCACCAGTGTCATTGCATGTGTGTTCTTTTTACTAGCAACAACTACAGTCATTGCATGTGTGTTATTTTCAAATACCAGATATGGATCCACCTATGTCATTGAAATGTGTGTTCTTCTCATTAACCACATCTAGAGTCATTGCATGTGTGTTCTCTTTAGAGACCACACATGGATCCGCCAGTGTCATTGCATGTGTGCTCGTTTTACGAACAAGAACCAGATTCATTGCATGTGTGGTCTCTTGTTCTCTTCAGAGACCACACATGGATCCACCAGTGCCATTGCATGTGTGTTCTTTTTACTAACAACAGCTTCAGTCATTTCAATACTATTCTATTCACATACCACAAATGGATCCACAGTGTCATTGAAATGTGTGTTTTTTCAGAGACCACACATGGATCCACCAAAGTGTCATTGCATGTGTTTTCTTTTTACTAACAACTGAGTCATTTCATGTGTGTTCTTTTCACATACCTCATTTGGATCCACCTGTGTCATTGAAATGTGTGTTGTTCTCAATAAACACAGCTTGATTCTGTGCATGTGTGTTCTCTTTAGAGACCACACAAGGATCCACCAGTGTCATTGCATGTGTGTTCTTTTATCGACAACAACTGAGTCATTGCATGTATGTTCTTTTCACACACCACATATGGATCCACCAAGTGTCATTGAAATGTGTGTTCTTCTAGACCACACATGGATCCACCAGTCATTGCATGTCTTCTTTTTACTAATAACAACTAGTGTCATTGCATGTTTGTTCTTCTCATTAACCACAGCTAGATTCATTGCATGTGTGTTCTCTTCAGAGACCACACATGGATCCACCAGTGTAATTGCATGTGTGCTCTTTTTACTAACAACAACTGTATTCATTTCATGACTATTATTTTCGCATACCACATATGGATC
Organism: Avena insularis; assembly: GCA_023614405.1. Taxonomy (NCBI): domain Eukaryota; kingdom Viridiplantae; phylum Streptophyta; class Magnoliopsida; order Poales; family Poaceae; genus Avena; species Avena insularis. The sequence continues at coordinate 5,834 of JAJUPC010000103.1, forward strand.
AACCAGTGTCATTGAAATGTGTGTTCTTCCCATTAACCACAACTAGAGTCATTTCATGTGTGTTCTCCTCAAGGACCACACATGGATCCACCAGTGTCATCGCATGTGTTCTCTTTTTACTAACAACTAGAATCACTGCATGTGTGTTCTTTTCACATACCACATATGGATCCACCATTGTCCTTGAAATGTGTGTTCTCTTCAGAGACCACACATTGATCCACCAGTGTCATTGCATGTGTGCTCTTTATACTAACAACAATCAGTGTCATTGCATGTGTGCTCTTTTTACTAAGAACAACCAGAGTCATTGCATGTGTATTCTCTTCAGAGACCACACATGGATCCACCAGTGTCATTGCATGTGTGTTCGTTTTACTAACAACAACTGGAGTCATTTCATGACTATTCTTTTCACATACCACATATGGATCCACCAGTGTCATTGAAATGTGTGTTCTCTTCAGAGACCACACATGGATCCACCAATGTCAATGCATGTGTGTTCTTCTCATTCACCACAGCTAGAGTCATTCCATGTGTGTTCTCTTCAGAGACCACACATGGATCCACCTGTGTCATTGCATGTGTGCTCTTTTTTCTAACAACAACTAGAGTCATTTCATTACTATTCTTTTCACATACCACATATGGATCCACTAGTGTCATTGAAATGTGTGTTCTCTTCAGAGACCACACATGGATCCACCAGTGTCATTGCATGTGTGTTCTTTTTACTAGCAACAACTACAGTCATTGCATGTGTGTTATTTTCAAATACCAGATATGGATCCACCTATGTCATTGAAATGTGTGTTCTTCTCATTAACCACATCTAGAGTCATTGCATGTGTGTTCTCTTTAGAGACCACACATGGATCCACCAGTGTCATTGCATGTGTGCTCGTTTTACTAACAAGAACCAGATTCATTGCATGTGTGGTCTCTTGTTATCTTCAGAGACCACACATGGATCCACCAGTGTCATTGCATGTGTGTTCTTTTTACTAACAACAACTTCAGTCATTTCATTACTATTCTTTTCACATACCATATATGGATCCACCAGTGTCATTGAAATGTGTGTTTTCTTCAGAGACCACATGGATCCACCGGTCATTGCATGTGTTTTCTTTTACTAACAACAACCTGGAGTCATTTCATGTGTGTTCTTTTCACATACCTCATATGGATCCACCATGTCATTGAAATGTGTGTTCTTCTCATTAACCACGCCTAGATTCATTGCATGTGTGTTCTCTTCAGAGACCACACAAGGATCCACCAGTGTCATTGCATGTGTGTTCTTTTTACAACAACTGAGTCATTGCATGTATGTTCTTTTCACACACCACATATGGATCCACCAGTGTCATTGAAATGTGTTTTATCTTCAGAGACCACACATGGATCCACCAGTGTCATTGCATGTCTTCTCTTTTTACTAATAACAACTAGTGTCATTGCATGTTTGTTCTTCTCATTAACCACAGCTAGATTCATTGCATGTGTGTTCTCTTCAGAGACCACACATGGATCCACCAGTATAATTGCATGTGTGCTCTTTTTACTAACAACAACTGTATTCATTTCATGACTATTATTTTCGCATACCACATATGGATCCACCAGTGTCATTGAAATGTGTGTTCTTCTCATTAACCACAACTAGAGTCATTGCATGTGTTCTCCTCAAGGACCACACATGGATCCACCAGTGTCATCGCATGTGTTCTCTTTTTACTAACAACTAGAATCACTGCATGTGTGTTCTTTTCACATACCACATATGGATCCACCAGTGTCCTTGAAATGTGTGTTCTCTTCAGAGACCACACATGGATCCACCAGTGTCATTGCATGTGTGCTCTTTATACTAACAACAATCAGTGTCATTGCATGTGTGCTCTTTTTACTAAGAACAACCAGAGTCATTGCATGTATATTCTCTTCAGAGACCACACATGGATCCACCAGTGTCATTGCATGTGTGTTCGTTTTACTAACAACAACTGGAGTCATTTCATAACTATTCTTTTCACATACCACATATGGATCCACCAGTGTCATTGAAATGTGTGTTCTCTTGAGAGACCACACATGGATCCACTAGTGTCATTGCATGTGTGTTCTTTTCACATACCACATATTGATCCACCTATATCATTGAAATGTGTGTTCTTCTCATTAACCATAGCTAGAGTCATTGCATGTGTGTTCTCTTCAGAGACCACACATGGATCCACTAGTGCCATTGCATGTGTGTTCTTTTTAATAACAACAACTGGAGTCATTGCATGTGTTTTCTTTTCACATACCACATCTGGATCCACCAGTGTCATTGCATGTGTGTTGTCTTCAGGACCACATGGATCCACCTGTGCCATTGCATGTGTGTTCTTTTTACTAACAACAATTAGAGTCATTTCATGACTATTTTTTTCACATACCACATATGGATCCACCAGTGAAATTGAAATGTGTGTTCTTCTCATTAACCACATCTAGAGTCATTGCATGTGTATTCTTTTTACTAACAACAACTAGAGTCATTGCATGTGTGTTTTTTTCACATACCACATATGGATCCACCAGTGTCATTCAAATGTGTGTTCTCTTCAGAGACCACACATGGATCGACCAGTGTCATTGCATGTGTGCTCTTTTTACTAACAACAACTAGTGTCATTACATGTGTGCTCTTTTTACTAACAATAGCCAGAGTCATTGCATGTGTGTTCTCTTCAGAGACCACACATGGATCCACCAGTTTCATTGCATGTGTGCTCTTTTTACTAACAACAACTTGAGTCATTTCATGTGTGTTCTTTTCACATACCACATATGGATCCACCAGTGTCATTGAAATGTGTGTTCTCTTCAGTAACCACAGTAGAGTTGCATGTGTGCTCTTTTCACATACCACATATGGATCCACCAGTGTCATTGAAATGTGTGTTCTTCTCATTAACCACAGCTAGAGTCATTGCATGTGTGTTCTTCAAGGACCACACATGGATCCACAAGTGTCATTGCATGTGTGTTCTTTTTACTAACAACAACTGGAGTCATTGCATGTGTGTTCTTTTCACATACCACATATGGATCCACCAGTGTCATTGAAATGTGTGTTCTCTTAAGAGACCACACATGGATCCACCAGTGTCATTGCATGTGTGCTATTTTTACTAACAACAACCAGTGTCATTGTATGTGTGCTCTTTTTACTAACAACAACCAGAGTCATTGCATGTGTGTTCTCTTCAGAGACCACACATGGATCCACCAGTGTCATTGCATGTGTGTTCTTTTTACTAACAACTGGAGTCATTTCATAACTATTCTTTTCACATACCACATATGAATCCACCAGTTTCATTGAAATGTGTGTTCTCTTCAGAGACCACACATGGATCCTCTAGTGTCATTGCATGTGTGTTCCTTTTGCTAACAACAACTAGAGTCATTGCATTTGTGTTCTTTTCGGAGACCACACATGGATCCACCTGTGTAATTGCATGTGTGCTCTTTTTACTAACAACAACTGGAGTCATTGCATGTGTGCTCTTTTCACATACCACATATGGATCCACCTATGTCATTGAAATGTGTGTTCTTGTCATTAACCATAGCTAGAGTCATTACATGTGTGTTCTCTTTAGAGACCACACATGGATCCACCAGTGTCATTGTATGTGTGTTCTTTTTAATAAAAACAACTGGAGTCATTGCATGTGTGTTCTTTTCACATACCACATATGGATCCACCAGTGTCATTGCATGTGTGTTCTCTTCAAAGACCACACATGGATCCACCAGTGTCATTGCTTGTGTGTTCTCTTTACTAACAATAACTGGAGTCATTTCATACTATTCTTTTCACATTCCACATATGGATCCACCAGTGAAATTAAAATGTGTATTCTTCTCATTGACCACATCTAGAGTCATTGCATGTGTGTTCTCTTCAGAGACCACAGATGGATCCACCGGTGTCATTGCATGTGTGTTATTTTTACTAACAAAAACTAGAGTCATTGCATGTGTGTTCTTTTCACATACCACATATGGATCCACCAGTGTCATTGAAATGTGTGTTCTCTTCAGAGACCACACATGGATCCATCAGTGTCATTGCATGTGTGCTCTTTTTACTAACAACAACCAGTGTCATTGCATGTGTGCTCTTTGTACTAACGACAACCAGAGCCATTGCATGTGTGTTCTCTTCAGAGACCACACATGGATCCACCAGTGTCATTGCATGTGTGTTCTTTTTACTAACAACAACTAGAGTCATTTCATGACTATTCTTTTCACATACCACATATGGATCCACCAGTGTCATTGAAATGTGTGTTCTCTTCGGAGACCACACCTGGATCCACCAGTGTCATTACATGTGTGTTCTTTTTACTAACAACAACTAGAGTCATTGCATTTGTGTTCTTTTCACATACCACATATGGATCCACCAGTGTCATTGAAATGTGTGTTCTCTTAAGAGACCACACATGGATCCACCAGTGTCATTGAATGTGTGTTCTTTTTACAAACAACAACTAGAGTCATTTCATGTGTGTTCTTTTCACATACCACATATGGATCCACCTGTGTCATTGAAATGTGTGTTCTCTTCAGTAACCACAGCTAGAGTCATTGCATGTGTGTTCTCTTCAGACACCACACATGGATCCATCAGTGTCATTGCATGTATGTTCTTTTCACACACCACATATGGATCCACCAGTGTCATTGAAATGTATGTTCACTTAAGAGACCACACATGGATCCACCAGTGTAATTGCATGTGTTCTCTTTTTACTAATAACAACCAGTGTCATTTCATGACTATACTTTTCACATACTACATATGGATCCACCAGTATCATTGAAATGTGTGTTCTTCTCATTAACCATAGCTAGAGTCATTTCATGTGTGTTCTCTTCAAGGACCAAACATGGATCCACTAGTGTCATTGCATGTGTGTTCTTTTTACTAACAACAACTAGAGTCATTGCATGTGTGTTCTTTTAACATACCACATATGGATCCACCAGTTTCATTGAAATGTGTGTTCTCTTCAGAGACCACACATGGATCCACCAGTGTCACTGCATGTGTGCTCTTTTTACTAACAACAACCAGTGTCATTGCATGTGTGCTCTTTTTACTAACAACAACTAGAGTCATTGCATGTGTGCTCTTTTTACTAACAACAACTGGAGTCATTTCATGTGTGTTCTTTTCAGATACCACATATGGATCCACCAGTGTCATTGCAATGTGTGTTCTGTTCAGTAACCACAGCTAGAGTCACTGCATGTGTGTTCTCTTCAGAGACCACACATGGATCCAGCAGTGTCATTGCATGTGTGTTCTTTTTACTAACAACAACTGAAGTCATTGCATGTGTGCTCTTTTCACATACCACATATGGATCCACCAGTGTCATTGAAATGTGTGTTCTTCTCACTAACCACGGCTAGAGTCATTGCATGTGTGTTCTCTTCAAGGACCACACATGGATCCACCAGTGTCATTGCATGTGTGTCCTTTTAAATAACAACAACTGGAGTCATTGCATGTGTGTTCTTTTCACATACCACATAGGGATCCACCAGTGTCATTGAAATGTGTGTTCTCTTCAGAGACCACACATGGATCCACTAGTGTCATTGCATGTGTGCTATATTTACTAACAACAACCAGTGTCATTGCATGTGTGCTCTTTTTACTAACAACAACCAGAGTCATTGCATGTGTGTTATCTTCAGAGACCACACATGGATCCACCAGTGTCATTGCATGTGTGTTCTTTTTACTAACAACAACTGGAGTCATTTCATAACTATTCTTTTCCCATACCACATATGGATCCACCAGTTTCATTGAAATGTGTGTTCTCTTCAGAGACCACACATGGATCCACTAGTGTCATTGCACGTGTGTTCTTTTTTCTAACAACAACTAGAGTCATTGCATGTGTGATCTTTTCACATACCACATATGGATCCACCTATGTCATTGAAATGTGTGTTCTTGTCATTAACAATAGCTAGTGTCATTACATGTGTGTTCTCTTCAGAGACCACACATGGATCCACTAGTGTCATTGCATGTGTGTTCTTTTTAATAACAACAACTGGAGTCATTGCATGTGTGTTCTTTTCACATACCACATATGGATCCACCAGTGTCATTGCATGTGTGTTCTCTTCAGAGACCACACATGGATCCACCAGTGTCATTGCTTGTGTGTTCTTTTTACTAAAAATAACTGGAGTCATTTCATAACTATTCTTTTCACATACCACATATGGATCCACCAGTGAAATTAAAATGTGTGTTCTTCTCATTAACCACATCTAGAGTCATTGCATGTTTGTTCTCTTTAGAGACCATAGATGGATCCACCAGTGGCATTGCATGTGTGTTCTTTTTACTAACAACAACTAGAGTCATTGCATGTGTGTTCTTTTCACATACCACATATGGATCCACCAGTGTCATTGAAATGTGTGTTCTCTTCAGAGACCACACATGGATCCATCAGTGTCATTGCATGAGTGCTCTTTGTACTAACGACAACCACAGCCATTACATGTGTGTTTTCTTCAGAGACCACACATGGATCCACCAGTGTCATTGCATGTGTGTTCTTTTTAGTAACAACAACTAGAGTCATTTCATGACTATTCTTTTCACATACCACATATGGATCCACCAGTGTCATTGAAATGTGTGTTCTCTTCGGAGACCACACCTGGATCCACCAGTGTCATTGCATGTGTGTTCTTTTTACTAACAACAACTAGAGTCATTGCATTTGTGTTCTTTTCACATACCACATATGGATCCACCTGTGTCATTCAAATGTGTGTTCTTCTTGTTAACGACAGCTAGAGTCATTGCATGTGTGTTCTCTTCAGAGACCACACATGGATCCACCAGTGTCATTGCATGTGTGTTCTTTTTAGTAACAACAACTAGAGTCATTGCATGTGTGTTATTTTAACATACCACATATGGATCCACCAGTGTCATTGAAATGTGTGTTCTCTTCAGAGACCACACATGGATCCACCAGTGTCATTGAATGTGTGTTCTTTTTACAAACATCAACTAGAGTCATTTCATGTGTGTTCTTTTCACATACCACATATGGATCCACCAGTGTCATTGAAATGTGTGTTCTCTTCAGTAACCACAGCTAGAGTCATTGCATGTGTGTTCTTTTTACTAACAACAACTAGAGTCATTGCATGTGTGTTCTCTTCAGAGACCACACATGGATCCACCAGTGTCATTGCATTTGTGTTCTTTTTACTAACAACAACTAGAGTCATTGCATGTGTGTTCTTTTCACACACCACATATGGATCCACCAGTGTCATCGAAATGTGTGTTCACTTAAGATACCACACATGGATCCACCAGCGTCATTGCATGTGTGCTCTTTTTACTAATAACAACCAGTGTCATTGCATGTGTGTTCTTCTCATTAACCACAGCAAGATTCATTGCATGTGTGTTCTTTTCAGAGACCACACATGGATCCACTAGTGTAATTGCATGTGTGCTCTTTTTACTAACAACCACTTGATTCATTTCATGACTATACTTTTCACATACCACATATGGATCCACCAGTGTCATTGAAATGTGTGTTCTTCTCGTTAACCATAGCTAGAGTCATTGCATGTGTGTTCTCTTCAAGGACCACACATGGATCCACTAGTGTCATTGCATGTGTGTTCTTTTTACTAACAACAACTAGAGTCGAAACATGTGTGTTCTTTTAACATACCACATATGGATCCACCAGTTCATTGAAATGTGTTCTTCTTGAGACCACACATATATCCACCAATGTCATTGCATGTGTGCTCTTTTTACTAACAACAACCAGTGTCATTGCATGTGTGCTCTTTTTACTAACAACAACCAGAGTCATTGCATGTGTCTTGTCTTCAGAGACCACACATGGATCCACCAGTGTCATTGCATTTGTGTTCTTTTTACTAACAACAACTAGAGTCATTGCATGTGTGTTCTTTTCACATACCACACATGGATCCACCTATGTCATTGAAATGTGTGTTCTTCTCATTAACCATAGCTAGAGTCACTGCATGTGTGTTCTCTTCAGAGATCACACATGGATCCAAAAGTGTCACTACATGTGTGTTCTTTTTACTAAAAACAACTGGAGTCATTTCATGACTATTCTTTTCACATACCACATATGGATCGAACAAGGTCATTGAAATGTGTGTTCTCTTCAGATACCACACATAGATCCACCAGTGTCATTGCATGGGTGTTCTTTTTACTAACAAAACTAGAGTCATTGCATGTGTGTTCTTGTCATATTCCACATATGGATCCACCTGTCATTGAAATGTGTGTTCTTCTTATTAACAAACACCTTAGTCATTTCATGTGTGTTCTCTACAGAGATCACACATGGATCCACCAGTGTCATTGCATGTGTGTTCTTTTTACTAACAACAACTGGAGTCATTTCATGACTATTCTTTTCACATACCACATATGGATCCACCAATGTCATTGAAATGTGTGTTCTCTTTAGAGACCACACATGGATCCACCAGTGTCATTGCATGTGTGTTCTTTTTACTAACAACAACTAGAGTCATTTCATGTGTGTTCTTTGCACATACCACATATGGATCCACTAGTGTCATTGAAATGTGTGTTCTCTTCATTCACCACAGCTAGAGTCATTGCATGTGTGTTCTCTTCAGATACAACACATGGATCCACCAGTCTCATTGCATGTGTGCTATTTTTAATAACAACAACTGGAGTCATTTCATGACTATTCTTTTGACATACCACATATGGATCCACCAGTGTCATTGAAATGTGTGTTCTCTTCAGAGACCACGACTGGATCCACCAGTCTCATTGCATGTGTGTTCTTTTTATAACAACAACCAGAGTCATTGCATTTGTGTTCTTTTCACAATCCACCTATGGATCCACCAGTGTCATTGCATGTGTGTTCTTTTCACAATCCATATATGGATCCACCAGTGTCATTGCATGTGTATTCTTCTCATTAACCACAGCTAGAGTCATTGCATGTGTGTTCTCTTCAAAGACCACACATGGATCCACCTGTGTCATTGCATGTGTGCTCTTTTTTCTAACAACAACTGGAGTCATTTCATGACTATTCTTTTCACATACCACATATGGATCCACCAGTGTCATTGAAATGTGTGTTCTCTTCAGAGACCACATGTGGATCCACTAGTGTCATTGCATGTGTGTTCTTTTTACTAACAACAACTAGAGTCATTGCATGTGTGTTCTTTTCAAATACCACATATGGATCCACCTGTGTCATTGAAATGTGTGTTCTTCTCATTAACCACATCTATAGTCATTTCATGTGTTGTTTTCAGAGACCACACATGGATCCACCAGTGTCATTGCATCTGTACTCTTTTTACTAACAAGAACCAGATTCATTGCATGTGTGGTCTCTTGTTCCACTACAACAAATGTGATTATCTGTGACGCACATTCAGTGACGATTCACTAAAAAAACGTCATGTTTTATGACAAAACGTCACAAATTGGATGAATCTTTGACGTTTTTTGCTGAATCGTCATAGAATGAGCGTCATATATAATCACATTTGTTGTAGTGTTCTCTTCAGAGACCACATATGGATCCACCAGTGTCATTGCATGTGTGTTCTGTTTACTAACAACAATTGCAGTCATTTCATTACTACTCTTTTCACATACGACATATGGATCCACCATTGTCATTGAAATGTGTGTTTTCTTCAGAGACCACACATGGATCCACCAGTGTCATTGCATGTGTGTTCTTTTTACTAACAACAAATAGAGTCATTGCATGTGTGTTATTTTCACATACCACATATGGATCCACCTGTGTCATTGAAATGTGTGTTCTTCTCATTAACCACGGCTGGAGTCATTGCATGCGTGTTCTCTTCAGAGACCACACATGGATCAACCAGTGTCATTGCATGTGTGTTCTTTTTACTAACAACAACTAGAGTCATTTCATGTGTGTTCTTTTCACATACCCCATATGGATCCACGAGTGTAATTGAAATGTGTGTTCTCTTCGGTAACCACGGCTAGTCACTGCATGAGTGTTCTCTTCAAAGACCACACATGGATCCACCAGTGTCATTGCATGTCTGTTATTTTTACTAACAACAGATGGAATCATTGCATGTGTGTTCTTTTCACACACCACATATGGATCCACCAGTGTCATTGAAATGTGTGTTCTTTTCAGAGACCACAAATGGATCCACCAGTGTAATTCCACGTGTGATCTTTTTACTAGCAACAACCAGTGTCATTGCATGTGTGTTATTTTCACAATCCACCTACGGATCCACCAGTGTCATTGCATGTGTGTTCTTCTCATTAACCACAGCTAGAGTTATTGCATGTGTGTTCTCTTCGGAGGCCACACATGGATCCACCAGTGTAATTGCATCTGTGCTCTTTTTACTAAAAACAACTGGAGTCATTGCATGTGTGTTCTTTTCACATACCACATATGGATCCACCAGTGTCATTGAAATGTGTTTTCTCTTCAAAGACCACACGTGGATCCACCAGTGTCATTGCATGTGTGTTCTTTGTACTAACAACAACCAGATTCATTGCATGTGTGTTCTTTACACAATCCACCTATGGATCCACCATTGTCATTGCATGTGTGTTCTTCTCATTCACCACAGCTAGAGTCATTACATGTGGGTTCTCTTTAGAGACCACACATGGATCCACCAGTGTCATTGCATGTGCGCTATTTTTACTAACAACAACTAGAGTCATTTCATGACTATTCTTTTCACATACCACATATGGATCCACCAGTGTCATTGAAATGTGTGTTCTCTTCAGAGACCACACATGGATCCACCAGTGTCATTGCATGTGTGTTCTTTGTACTAACAACAACCAGAGTCATTGCATGTGTGTTCTTTTCACAATCCACCTATGGATCCACCAGTGTCATTGCATGTGTGTTCTTCTCATTAACCACAGCTAGAGTCATTGCATGTGTATTCTCTTCAGAGACCACACATGGATCCACCGGTGTCATTGCATGTGTGTTCTTTTTACTAACAACAACTGGAGTCTTTTCATGACTATTCTTTTCACATTCCACATATGGATCCACTAGTGTCATTGAAATGTGTGTTCTCTTCAGAGACCACACATGGATCCACCAGTGTCACTGCATGTGTGTTCTTTTTACTAACAACAACCAGAGTCAATGCATGTGTGTTGTTTTTACAATCCACCTATGGATCCACCAGTGTCATTGCATGTGTGTTCTTCTCATTCACCACGTCTAGAGTCATTGCATGTGTGATCTCTTCAGAGAGCACACTTGGATCCACCTGTGTCATTGCATGTGTGCTCTTTTTTCTAACAACGACTGGAGTCATTTCATGACTATTCTTTTCAAATACCACATATGGATCCACTAGTGTCATTGAAATGTGTGTTCTCTTCAGAGACCACACATGGATCCACCAGTGTCATTACATGTGTGTTCTTTTTACTAACAACAACTCGAGTCATTGCATGTCTGTTCTTTTCAAATACCACATATGGATCCACCTGTGTCATTGAAATGTGTGTTCTCTTCAGTAACCACAGTAGAGTTGCATGTGTGCTCTTTTCACATACCACATATGGATCCACCAGTGTCATTGAAATGTGTGTTCTTCTCATTAACCACAGCTAGAGTCATTGCATGTGTGTTCTTCAAGGACCACACATGGATCCACAAGTGTCATTGCATGTGTGTTCTTTTTACTAACAACAACTGGAGTCATTGCATGTGTGTTCTTTTCACATACGACATATGGATCCACCAGTGTCATTGAAATGTGTTTTCTCTTCAAAGACCACACGTGGATCCACCAGTGTCATTGCATGTGTGTTCTTTTTACTAACAACAACCAGATTCATTGCATGTGTGTTCTTTACACAATCCACCTATGGATCCACCATTGTCATTGCATGTGTGTTCTTCTCATTCACCACAGCTAGAGTCATTACATGTGGGTTCTCTTTAGAGACCACACATGGATCCACCAGTGTCATTGCATGTGCGCTATTTTTACTAACAACAACTGGAGTCATTTCATGACTATTCTTTTCACATACCACATATGGATCCACAAGTGTCATTGAAATGTGTGTTCTCTTCAGAGACCACACATGGATCCACCAGTGTCATTGCATGTGTGTTCTTTTTACTAACAACAACCAGAATCATTGCATGTGTGTTCTTTTCACAATCCACCTATGGATCCACCAGTGTCATTGCATGTGTGTTCTTCTCATTAACCACAGCTAGAGTCATTGCATGTGTATTCTCTTCAGAGACCACACATGGATCCACCGGTGTCATTGCATGTGTGTTCTTTTTACTAACAACAACTGGAGTCTTTTCATGACTATTCTTTTCACATTCCACATATGGATCCACTAGTGTCATTTAAATGTGTGTTCTCTTCAGAGACCACACATGGATCCACCAGTGTCACTGCATGTGTGTTCTTTTTACTAACAACAACCAGAGTCAATGCATGTGTGTTGTTTTTACAATCCACCTATGGATCCACCAGTGTCATTGCATGTGTGTTCTTCTCATTCACCACGTCTAGAGTCATTGCATGTGTGATCTCTTCAGAGAGCACACTTGGATCCACCTGTGTCATTGCATGTGTGCTCTTTTTTCTAACAACGACTGGAGTCATTTCATGACTATTCTTTTCAAATACCACATATGGATCCACTAGTGTCATTGAAATGTGTGTTCTCTTCAGAGACCACACATGGATCCACCAGTGTCATTACATGTGTGTTCTTTTTACTAACAACAACTCGAGTCATTGCATGTCTGTTCTTTTCAAATACCACATATGGATCCACCTGTGTCATTGAAATGTGTGTTCTCTTCAGTAACCACAGTAGAGTTGCATGTGTGCTCTTTTCACATACCACATATGGATCCACCAGTGTCATTGAAATGTGTGTTCTTCTCATTAACCACAGCTAGAGTCATTGCATGTGTGTTCTTCAAGGACCACACATGGATCCACAAGTGTCATTGCATGTGTGTTCTTTTTACTAACAACAACTGGAGTCATTGCATGTGTGTTCTTTTCACATACCACATATGGATCCACCAGTGTCATTGAAATGTGTTTTCTCTTCAAAGACCACACGTGGATCCACCAGTGTCATTGCATGTGTGTTCTTTTTACTAACAACAACCAGATTCATTGCATGTGTGTTCTTTACACAATCCACCTATGGATCCACCATTGTCATTGCATGTGTGTTCTTCTCATTCACCACAGCTAGAGTCATTACATGTGGGTTCTCTTTAGAGACCACACATGGATCCACCAGTGTCATTGCATGTGCGCTATTTTTACTAACAACAACTGGAGTCATTTCATGACTATTCTTTTCACATACCACATATGGATCCACCAGTGTCATTGAAATGTGTGTTCTCTTCAGAGACCACACATGGATCCACCAGTGTCATTGCATGTGTGTTCTTTTTACTAACAACAACCAGAGTCATTGCATGTGTGTTCTTTTCACAATCCACCTATGGATCCACCAGTGTCATTGCATGTGTGTTCTTCTCATTAACCACAGCTAGAGTCATTGCATGTGTGTTCTCTTCAGAGACCACACATGGATCCACCGGTGTCATTGCATGTGTGTTCTTTTTACTAACAACAACTGGAGTCTTTTCATGACTATTCTTTTCACATTCCATATATGGATCCACTAGTGTCATTGAAATGTGTGTTCTCTTCAGAGACCACACATGGATCCACCAGTGTCACTGCATGTGTGTTCTTTTTACTAACAACAACCAGAGTCAATGCATGTGTGTTGTTTTTACAATCCACATATGGATCCACCAGTGTCATTGCATGTGTGTTCTTCTCATTCACCACGTCTAGAATCATTGCATGTGTGTTCTCTTCAGAGAGCACACTTGGATCCACCTGTGTCATTGCATGTGTGCTCTTTTTTCTAACAACGACTGGAGTCATTTCATGACTATTCTTTTCAAATACCACATATGGATCCACTAGTGTCATTGAAATGTGTGTTCTCTTCAGAGACCACACATGGATCCACCAGTGTCATTACATGTGTGTTCTTTTGACTAACAGCAACTCGGGTCATTGCATGTCTGTTCTTTTCAAATACCACATATGGATCCACCTGTGTCATTGAAATCTGTGTTCTTCTCATTAACCACATCTAGAGTCATTGCATGTGTGTTCTCTTCAGAGACCACACATGGATCCACCAGTGTCATTGCATGTGTGCTCTTTTTACTAACAAGAACCAGATTCATTGCATGTGTGGTCTCTTGTTCTCGTCAGAGACCATACATGGATCCACCAGTGTTATTGCATGTGTGTTCTTTTTAGTAACAACAATTGCAGTCATTTCATTACTATTCTTTTCACATACCACATATGGATCCACCAGTGTCATTGAAATGTGTGTTTTCTTCAGAGACCACACATGGATCCACCAGTGTCATTGCATATGTGTTCTTTTTACTAACAACAACTAGAGTCATTGCATGTGTGCTATTTTCACATACCACATATGGATCCACCTGTGTCATTGAAATGTGTGTTCTTCTCATTAACCACGGCTAGAGTCATTGCATGCGTGTTCTCTTCAGAGACCACACATGGATCCTCCAGTGTCATTGCATGTGTGTTCTTTTTACTAACAACAACTAGAGTCATTGCATGTGTGTTCTTTTCACATACCACATATGGATCCACCAGTGTCATTGAGACGTGTGTTCTCTTCACAGACCACACATGGATCCACCAGTGTCATTACATGTGTGTTTTTTTACTAACAACAACTGGAGTCATTTCATGTGTGTTCTTTTCACATACCCCATATGGATCCACGAGTGTAATTGAAATGTGTGTTCTCTTCGGTAACCACGGCTAGTCACTGCATGTGTGTTCTCTTCAAAGACCACACATGGATCCACCAGTGTCATTGCATGTCTGTTATTTTTACTAACAACAGATGGAATCATTGCATGTGTGTTCTTTTCACACACCACATATGGATCCACCAGTGTCATTGAAATGTGTGTTCTTTTCAGAGACCACAAATGGATCCACCAGTGTAATTCCACGTGTGATCTTTTTACTAGAAACAACCAGTGTCATTGCATGTGTGTTATTTTCACAATCCACCTACGGATCCACCAATGTCATTGCATGTGTGTTCTTCTCATTAACCACAGCTAGAGTTATTGCATGTGTGTTCTCTTCGGAGACCACACATGGATCCACCAGTGTAATTGCATGTGTGCTCTTTTTACTAAAAACTATTGGAGTCATCGCATGTGTGTTCTTTTCACATACCACATATGGATCCACCAGTGTCATTGAAATGTGTGTTCTCTTCAGAGACCACACGTGGATCCACCAGTGTCATTGCATGTGTGTTCTTTTTACTAACAACAACCAGATTCATTGCATGTGTGTTCTTTACACAATCCACCTATGGATCCACCATTGTCATTGCATGTGTGTTCTTCTCATTCACCACAGCTAGAGTCATTACATGTGGGTTCTCTTCAGAGACCACACATGGATACACTAGTGTCATTGCATGTGTGCTATTTTTACTAACAACAACTGGAGTCATTTCATGACTATTCTTTTCACATACCACATATGGATCCACCAGTGTCATTGAAATGTGTGTTCTCTTTAGAGACCACACATGGATCCACCAATGTCATTGCAAGTGTGTTCTTTTCACAATCCACCTATGGATCCACAAGTGTCATTGCATGTGTGTTCTTCTCATTAACCACAGCTAGAGTCATTGCATGTGTATTATCTTCAGAGACCACACATGGATCCACCGGTGTCATTGCATGTGTGTTCTTTTTACTAACAACAACTGGAGTCTTTTCATGACTATTCTTTTCACATTCCACATATGGATCCACTAGTGTCATTGAAATGTGTGTTCTCTTCAGAGACCACACATGGATCCACTAGTGCCATTGCATGTGTGTTCTTTTTACTAACAACAACCAGAGTCATTGCATGTGTGTTGTTTTTACAATCCACCTATGGATCCACCAGTGTCATTGCATGTGTGTTCTTCTCATTCACCACGGCTAGAGTCATTGCATGTGTGTTCTCTTTAGAGACCACACTTGGATCCACCTGTGTCATTGCATGTGTGCTCTTTTTTCTAACAACGACTGGAGTCATTTCATGACTATTCTTTTCAAATACCACATATGGATCCACTAGTGTCATTGAAATGTGTGTTCTCTTCAGAGACCACACATGGATCCACCAGTGTCATTACATGTGTGTTCTTTTTACTAACAACAACTCGAGTCATTGCATGTGTGTTCTTTTCAAATACCACATATGGATCCACCTGTGTCATTGAAATGTGTGTTCTTCTCATTAACCACATCTAGAGTCATTGCATGGATCCACCAGTGTCATTGCATGTGTGCTCTTTTTACTAACAAGAACCAGATTCATTGCATGTGTGGTCTCTTGTTCTCTTCAGAGACCATACATGGATCCACCAGTGTCATTGCATGTGTGTTCTTTTTAGTAACAACAATTGCAGTCATTTCATTACTATTCTTTTCACATACCACATATGGATCCACCAGTGTCATTGAAATGTGTGTTTTCTTCAGAGACCACACATGGATCCACCAGTGTCATTGCATGTGTGTTCTTTTTACTAACAACAACTAGAGTCATTGCATGTGTGTTATTTTCACATACCACGTATGGATCTACCTGTGTCATTGAAATGTGTGTTCTTCTCATTAACCACGGCTAGAGTCATTGCATGCGTGTTCTCTTCAGAGACCACACATGGATCCACCAGTGTCATTGCATGTGTGTTCTTTTTACTAACAACAACTAGAGTCATTGCATGTGTGTTCTTTTCACATACCACGTATGGATCCACCAGTGTCATTGAGACGTGTGTTCTCTTCAGAGACCACACATGGATCCACTAGTGTCATTACATGTGTGTTCTTTTTACTAACAACAACTGGAGTCATTTCATGTGTGTTATTTTCACATACCCCATATGGATCCACGAGTGTAATTGAAATGTGTGTTCTCTTCAGTAACCACGGCTAGTCACTGCATGTGTGTTCTCTTCAAAGACCACACATGGATCCACCAGTGTCATTGCATGTCTGTTATTTTTACTAACAACAACTGGAATCATTGCATGTGTGTTCTTTTCACACACCACATATGGATCCACCAGTGTCATTGAAATGTGTGTTCTTTTCAGAGACCACAAATGGATCCACCAGTGTAATTCCATGTGTGATCTTTTTACTAGCAACAACCAGTGTCATTGCATGTGTGTTATTTTTACAATCCACCTACGGATCCACCAGTGTCATTGCATGTGTGTTCTTCTCATTAACCACAGCTAGAGTCATTGCATGTGTGTTCTCTTCGGAGACCACACATGGATCCACCAGTGTAATTGCATGTGTGATCTTTTTACTAAAAACAACTGGAGTCATTGCATGTGTGTTCTTTTCACATACCACATATGGATCCACCAGTGTCATTGAAATGTGTGTTCTCTTTAGAGACCACACATGGATCCACCAGTGTCATTGCATGTGTGTTATTTTTACTAACAACAACCAGAGTCATTGCATGTGTGTTCTTTACACAATCCACCTATGGATCCACCATTGTCATTGCATGTGTGTTCTTCTCATTCACCACAGCTAGAGTCATTGCATGTGTATGGATCCACCAGTGTCATTGCATGTGTGTTCTTTTTACTAACAACAACTAGAGTCATTGCATGTGTGTTCTTTTTACAATACACCTATGGATCCACCTGTGTCATTGAAATGTGTGTTCTTCTCATTAACCACATCTAGAGTCATTGCATGTGTGTTCTCTTTAGAGACCACACATGGATCCACCAGTGTCATTACATGTGTGCTCTTTTTACTAACAAGAACCAGATTCATCGCATGTGTGGTCTCTTGTTCTCTTCAGAGACCACACATGGATCCACCAGTGTCATTGCATGTGTGCTCTTTTTACTAACAACAACTGCAGTCATTTCATTACTATTATTTTCACATACCACATATGGATCCACCAGTGTCATTGAAATGTGTGTTTTCTTCGGAGACCACACATGGACCACCAGTGTCACTGCATGTGTGTTCTTTTTACTAACAACAACTAGAGTCATTGCATGTGTGTTCTTTTCACATACCACATATGGATCCACCTGTGTCATTGAAATGTGTGTTCTTCTCATTAACCACAGCTAGAGTCATTGCATGTGTGTTCTTTTTACAATCCACCTATGGATCCACCAGTGTCATTGCATGTGTGTTCTTCTCATTCACCACGTCTAGAGTCATTGCATGTGTGTTCTCTTCAGAGACCACACTTGGATCCACCTGTGTCATTGCATGGGTGCTCTTTTTTCTAACAACAACTGGAGTCATTTCATGACTATTCTTTTCAAATACCACATATGGATCCACTAGTGTCATTGAAATGTGTGTTCTCTTCAAACACCACACATGGATCCACCAGTGTCATTGCATGTGTGTTGTTTTTACTAACAATAACTAGAGTCATTGCATGTGTGTTCTTTTCAAATACCATATATGGATCCACCTGTGTCATTGAAATGTGTGTTCTTTTCAGAGACCACAAATGGATCCACCAGTGTAATTCCATGTGTGATCTTTTTACTAGCAACAACCAGTGTCATTGCATGTGTGTTATTTTTACAATCCACCTACGGATCCACCAGTGTCATTGCATGTGTGTTCTTCTCATTAACCACAGCTAGAGTCATTGCATGTGTGTTCTCTTCGGAGACCACACATGGATCCACCAGTGTAATTGCATGTGTGATCTTTTTACTAAAAACAACTGGAGTCATTGCATGTGTGTTCTTTTCACATACCACATATGGATCCACCAGTGTCATTGAAATGTGTGTTCTCTTTAGAGACCACACATGGATCCACCAGTGTCATTGCATGTGTGTTATTTTTACTAACAACAACCAGAGTCATTGCATGTGTGTTCTTTACACAATCCACCTATGGATCCACCATTGTCATTGCATGTGTGTTCTTCTCATTCACCACAGCTAGAGTCATTGCATGTGTATGGATCCACCAGTGTCATTGCATGTGTGTTCTTTTTACTAACAACAACTAGAGTCATTGCATGTGTGTTCTTTTTACAATACACCTATGGATCCACCTGTGTCATTGAAATGTGTGTTCTTCTCATTAACCACATCTAGAGTCATTGCATGTGTGTTCTCTTTAGAGACCACACATGGATCCACCAGTGTCATTACATGTGTGCTCTTTTTACTAACAAGAACCAGATTCATCGCATGTGTGGTCTCTTGTTCTCTTCAGAGACCACACATGGATCCACCAGTGTCATTGCATGTGTGCTCTTTTTACTAACAACAACTGCAGTCATTTCATTACTATTATTTTCACATACCACATATGGATCCACCAGTGTCATTGAAATGTGTGTTTTCTTCGGAGACCACACATGGACCACCAGTGTCACTGCATGTGTGTTCTTTTTACTAACAACAACTAGAGTCATTGCATGTGTGTTCTTTTCACATACCACATATGGATCCACCTGTGTCATTGAAATGTGTGTTCTTCTCATTAACCACAGCTAGAGTCATTGCATGTGTGTTCTTTTTACAATCCACCTATGGATCCACCAGTGTCATTGCATGTGTGTTCTTCTCATTCACCACGTCTAGAGTCATTGCATGTGTGTTCTCTTCAGAGACCACACTTGGATCCACCTGTGTCATTGCATGGGTGCTCTTTTTTCTAACAACAACTGGAGTCATTTCATGACTATTCTTTTCAAATACCACATATGGATCCACTAGTGTCCTTGAAATGTGTGTTCTCTTCAAACACCACACATGGATCCACCAGTGTCATTGCATGTGTGTTGTTTTTACTAACAATAACTAGAGTCATTGCATGTGTGTTCTTTTCAAATACCATATATGGATCCACCTGTGTCATTGAAATGTGTGTTCTTCTCATTAACCACATCTAGAGTCATTGCATGTGTGTTCTCTTTAGAGACCACACATGGATCCACCAGTGTTATTACATGTGTACTCTTTTTACTAACAAGAACCAGATTCATCGCATGTGTGGTCTCTTGTTCTCTTTAGAGACCACACATGGATCCACATCTAGAGTCATTGCATGTGTGTTCTTTTTACTAACAACAACTGCAGTCATTTCATTACTATTCTTTTCACATACCACATATGGATCCAGCAGTATCATTGAAATGTGTGTTTTCTTCGGAGACCACACATGGATCCACCAGTGTCATTGCATGTATGTTCTTTTTACTAACAACAACTAGAGTCATTGCATGTGTGTTCTTTTCACATACCACATATGGATCCACCTGTGTCATTGAAATGTGTGTTCTTCTCATTAACCACAGCTAGAGTCATTGCATGTGTGTTCTCTTCAGAGACCACACATGGATCCATCAGTGTCATTGCATGTGTGTTCTTTTTACTAACAACAACTAGAGTCATTGGATGTGTGTTCTTTTCACATACGACATATGGATCCACCAGTGTCATTGAGATGTGTGTTCTCTTTAGAGACCACACATGGATCCACCAGTGTCATTGCATGTGTGTTCTTTTTACGAACAACAACTAGAGTCATTTCATGTAGTTCTTTTCACATACCCCATATGGATCCACAAGTGAAATTGAAATGTGTGTTCTCTTCAGTAACCACAGCTAGAGTCACTGCATGTGTGTTCTCTTCAGACACCACACATGGATCCACCAGTGTCATTGCATGTGTGTTCTTTTTACTAACAACAACCAGAGTCATTGCATGTGTGTTCTTTTCACAATCCACCTATGGATCTACCATTGTCATTGCATGTGTGTTCTTCTCATTCACCACAGCTAGAGTCATTGCATGTGTGTTCTCTTCAGAGACCACACATGGATCCACCAGTGTCATTGCATGTGTGCTATTTTTACTAACAATAACTGGAGTCATTTCATGACTATTCTTTTCACATAACACATATGGATCCACCAGTGTCATTGAAATGTGTGTTCTCTTCAGTGACCACACATGGATCCACTAGTGTCATTGCATGTGTGTTCTTTTTACTAACAACAACCAGAGTCATTGCATGTGTGTTCTTTTCACAATCCACCTATGGATCCACCAGTGTCATTGCATGTGCAGTCTTGTCATTAACCACAACTAGAGTCATTGCATGTGTGTTCTTTTTACAAACAACAACTGGAGTCATTTCATGACTATTCTTTTCACATACCACATATGGATCCACCAGTGTCATTGAAATGTGTATTCTCTTCAGAGACCACACACGGATCCACCAGTGTCATTGCATGTGTGTTCTTTTTACTAACAACAACTAGAGTCATTGCATGTGTGTTCTTTTTGCAATCCACCTATGGATCCACCAGTGTCATTGCATGTGTGTTCTTCTCATTAACAACAGCTAGAGTCATTGCATGTGTGTTATCTTCAGAGACCACACATGGATCCACCAGAGTCATTACATGTGTGTTCTTTTCACATACCACATATGGATCCACCAGTGCCATTGAAATGTGTGTTCTCTTCAGAGACCACACATGGACCCACCAGTGTCATTGCATGTGTGTTCTTTTTCCTAACAACAACTGGGGTCATTGCATGTGTGTTCTTTTCACATACCACATATGGATCCACCTGTGTCATTGAAACGTGTGTTCTTCTCATTAACCACAGCTAGATTCATTGCATGTGTGTTCTCTTCAGAGACCACACATTGATCCACCAGTGTCATTGCATGTGTGTTCTTTTAACAAACAACAACTAGAGTCATTGCATGTGTGTTCTTTTCACATACTACATATGGATCCACCTATGTCATTGAAATGTGTGTTCTTCTCATTAACCATAGCTAGAGTCATTGCATGTGTGTTCTCTTTAGAGACCACACATGGATCCACCAGTGTCATTTTATGCGTGTTCTTTTTACTAACAACAACTGGAGTAATTTCATGACTATTCTTTTCACATACCACATGTGGATCCAATAGTCTCATTGAAATGTGTGTTCTCTTCAGACACCACACATAGATCCACCAGTGTCATTGCATGTGTGTTCTTTTTACTAACAAAAACTAGAGTCATTGCATGTGTGTTCTTGTCACATTCCACATATGGATCCACCTGTGTCATTGAAATGTGTGTTCTTCTTATTAACCACAACTCGAGTCATTGCATGTGTGTTCTCTTCAGAGACCACACACATGGATCCACCAGTGTCATTGCATGTGTGTTCTTTTTACTAACAACAACAGGAGTCATTTCATGACTATTCTTTAAACATACCACATATGGATCCACCAGTGTCATTGAAATGTGTGTTCTCTTCAGAGACCACACGTGGATCCACCAGTGTCATTGCATGTGTGTTCTTTTTTACTAACAACAACTAGAGTCATTGCATGTGTGTTCCTGTCACATTCCACATATGGATCCACCTGCGTCATTGAAATGTGTGTTCTTCTTATTAACCACAGCTAGAGTCATTGCATGTGTGTTCTCTTCAGAGACCACACATGGATCCACCAGTGTCATTGCATGTGTGTTCTTTTTACTAACAACAACTGGAGTCATTGCATGTATGTTCTTTTCACACACCACATATGGATCCACCAGTGTCAATGAAATGTGTGTTCTCTTAAGAGACCAGACATGGATCCACCAGTGTCATTGCATGTGTGCTCTTTTTACTAATAACAACCAGTGTCATTGCATGTGTGTTCTTCTCATTAACCACAGCTAGATTCATTGCATGTGTGTTCTCTTCAGAGACCACACATGGATCCACTAGTGTAATTGCATGTGTGCTCTTTTTACTAACAACAACTGGATTAATTTCATGACTATTCTTTTCACATACCACATATGGATCCACTAGTGTCATTGAAATGTGTGTTCTTCTCATTAACCACAGCTAGAGTCATTGCATGTGTGTTCTCTTCAGAGACCACACATGGATTCACCAGTGTCATTGCATGTGTGTTCTTTTTACTAAAAACAACTGGAGTCATTGCATGTGTGTTCTTTTCACATACCACATATGGATCCACTAGTGTCATTGAAATGTGTGTTCTCTTCAGAGACCACACATGGATCCACCAGTGTCATTGCATGTGTGCTCTTTTTACTAACAACAACCAGTGTCATTGCATGTGTGTTATCTTCAGATACCACACATGGATCCACCTATGTCATTGAAATGTGTGTTCTTCTCATTAACCATAACTAGAGTCATTGCATGTGTGTTCTTTTCAGAGACCACACATGGATCCACCGGTGTCATTGCATGTGTGTTCTTTTTACTAACAACAACTGGAGTCATTTCATGACTATTCTTTTCACATACCACATATGGATCTACCAGTGTCATTGAAATGTGTGTTCTCTTCAAAGATACCACATGGATCCACCAGTGTCATTGTATGTGTGCTGTTTTTACTAACAACAACCAGTGGAATTGCATGTGCGTTCTTCTCACATACCACTTATGGATCCACCTATGTCATTGAAATGTGTGTTCTTCTCATTAACCACAGCTAGAGTCATTTCATGTGTGTTCTCTTCAGAGACCACACATGGATCCACCAGTGTCATTGCATGTGTGTTCTTTTTACTAACAACAACTGGAGTCATTTCATGACTATTCTTTTCAAATACCACATATGGATCCACTAGTGTCATTGAAATGTGTGTTCTCTTCAGAGACCACACATGGATCCACCAGTGTCATTACATGTGTGTTCTTTTTAATTAACAACTACTAGAGTCATTGCATGTGTGTTCTTTTCACATACCAGATATGGATCCACCTATGTCATTGAAATGTGTGTTCTTCTCATTAACCATAGCTAGAGTCATTGCATGTGTGTTCTCTTCAGAGACCACACATGGATCCACCGGTGTCATTGCATGTGTATTCTTTTTACTAACAACAACTGGAGTCATTTTATGACTATTCTTTTTCAATACCACATATGGATCCACCAGTGTCATTGAAATGTGTGTTCTCTTCAGAGACCACACATGGATCCACCAGTGTCATTGTATGTGTGCTATTTTTACTAACAACAACCAGTGTAATTGCATGTGTGTTCTTTTCACAATCCACCTATGGATCCACCAGTGTCATTGCATGTGTGTTCTTCTGATTAACCACAACTAGAGTCATTGCATGTGTGTTCTCTTTAGAGGCCACACATTGATCCACCAGTGTCATTGCATGTGTGTTCTTTTTACTAACAACAACTGGAGTCATTTCATGACTATTCTTTTCAAATACCACATATGGATCCACCAGTGTCATTGCATGTGTGTTCTTTTTACTAACAACAACTAGAGTCATTGCATGTGTGTTCTTGTCACATTCCACGTATGGATCCACCTGTGTCATTGAAATGTGTGTTCTTCTTATTAACCACATCTAGAATCATTGCATGTGTGTTCTCTTCAGAGACCACACATGGATCCACCAGTGTCATTGCAGGTGTGTTCTTTTTACTAACAACAACTGGAGTCATTTCATGACTATTATTTTCACATACCACATATGGATCCACCAATGTCATTGAAATGTGTGTTCTCTTTAGAGACCACACATGGATCTACCAATGTCATTACATGTGTGTTCTTTTTACTAACAACAACTGGAGTCATTGCATGTGTGTTCTTTTCACATACCACATATGGATCCACTAGTGTCATTGAAATGTGTGTTCTCTTTAGTAACCACAGCTAGAGTCATTGCATGTGTGTTCTCTTCAGAGACCACACATGGATCCACCAGTGTCATTGCATGTGTGTTCTTTTTACTAAAAACAACTGGAGTCATTGCATGTATGTTCTTTTCACACACCACATATGGATCCACCAGTGTCACTGAAATGTTTGTTCTCTTCATAGACCACACATGGATCCACCAGTGTCATTGCATGTGTGCTCTTTTTACTAATAACAACCAGTGTCATTGCATGTGTGTTCTTCTCATTAACCACAGCTAGATTCATTGCATGGTTGTTCTCTTCAGAGACCACACATGGATCCACCAGTGTAATTGCATGTGTGTTCTTTTTACTAACAACAACTAGAGTCATTGCATGTGTGTTCTTTTCACATACCTCATATGGATCCACCAGCGTCATTGAAATGTGTGTTCTTCTCATTAACCACAGCTAGAGTCATTGCATGTGTGTTCTCTTCAGAGACCACACCTTGATCCACCAAAGGTCATTATATGTGTTCTTTTGACTAACAACAACTGGAGTCATTGCATGTATGTTCTTTTCACACACCACATATGGATCCACCAGTGTCACTGAAATGTGTGTTCTCTTCAGAGACCACACATGGATCCACCCGTGTCATTGCATGTGTGCTCTTTTTACTAATAACAACCAGTGTCATGGCATGTGTGTTCTTCTCATTAACCACAGCTAGAGTCATTGCATGTGTGTTCTCTTCAAAGACCACACATGGATCCACCAGTGTAATTGCATGTGTGCTCTTTTTACTAACAACAACTCGAATCATTTCATGACAATTCTTTTCACATACCACACATGGATCCACCAGGGTCATTGAAATGTGTGTTCTTCTCATTAACCACAGCTAGGGTCATTGCATGTGTGTTCTCTTCAGAGACCACACATCGATCCACCAGTGTCATTGCATGTGTGTTCTTTTTACTAACAACAACTGGAGTCATTGCATGTGTGTTCTTTTCACATACCACATGTGGATCCACTAGTGTCATTGAAATGTGTGTTCTCTTCAGAGACCATGCATGGATCCACCAGTGTCATTGCATGTGTGCTCTTTTTACTAACAACAACCAGTGTCATTGCATGTGTGCTCTTTTACTAACAAAGAACTGAGTCATTACATGTGTGTTCTCTTCAGAGACCACACATGGATCCACCAGTGTCATTGCATGTGTGTTCTTTTTACTAACAACAACTGGAGTGTTTTCATCACTATTCATTTCACATACCACATATGGCTCCACCAGTGTCATTGAAATGTGTGTTCTCTTCAGAGACCACACATGGATCCACTAGTGTCATTACATGTGTGTTCTTTTTACTAACAACAACCAGAGTCATTGCATGTGTGTTCTCTTCAGAGACCACACATGGAGCCACCGGTGTCATTGCATGTGTGTTCTTTTTACTAACAACAACTGGAGTCATTTCATGACTATTCTTTTCACATACCACATATGGATCCACCAGTGTCATTGAAATGTGTGTTATCTTTAGAGACCACACATGGATCCACCAGTGTCATTGTATGTGTTCTCTTTTTACTAACAACAACTAGTGTAATTGCATGTGTGTTCTTCTCATTAACCACAGCAAGAGTCAATGCATGTGTGTTCTCTTCAGAGACCACACATGGATCCACCAGTGTCATTGCATGTGTGTTCTTTTTACTAGCAACAACTGGAGTCATTTCATGAGTATTCTTTTCACATACCACATGTGGATCCACCAGTCTCATTGAATTGTGTGTTGTCTTCAGAGACCACACAGGGATCCACCAGTGTCATTGCATGTGTGTTCTTTTTAGTAACAACAACTAGAGTCATTGCATGTGCGTTCTTTTCACAATCCACCTATGGATCCACTAGTTTCATTGCATGTGTGTTCTTCTCATTAACCACAGCTAGAGTCATTGCATGTGTGTTCTCTTCACAGACCACACATGGATCCACTAGTGTCATTGCATGTGTGTTCTTTTTACTAACAACAACTGGAGTCATTTCATGACTATTCTTTTCAAATACCACATATGGATCCACCAGTGTCATTGAAATGTGTGTTCTCTTCAGAAACCACACATGGATCCACCAGTGTCATTACATGTGTGTTCTTTTTACTAACAACTACTAGAGTCATTGCATGTGTGTTCTTTTCACATACCACATATGGATCCACCTATGTCATTGAAATGTGTGTTCTTCTCATTAACCATAGCTAGAGTCATTGCATGTGTGTTCTTTTCAGAGACCACACATGGATCCACCGGTGTCATTGCATGTGTGTTCTTTTTACTAACAACAACTGGAGTCATTTCATGACTATTCTTTACACATACCACATATGGATCCACCAGTGTCATTGAAATGTGTGTTCTGTTCAGAGACCACACATGGATCCACCAGTGTCATTGTATGTGTGCTCTTTTTACTAACAACAACCAGTGTAATTGCATGTGTGTTCTTCTCATTAACCACAGAAGAGTCATTGCATGTGTGTTCTCTTCAGAGACCACACATGGATCCACCAGTGTCATTGCATGTGTGTTCTTTTTACCAACAACAGCTGGAGTCATTTCGTGAGTATTCTTTTCACATACCACATGCGGATCCACCAGTCTCATTGAAATGTGTGTTCTCTTCAGAGCCCACACAGGGATCCACCAGTGTCATTGCATGTGTGTTCTTTTTAGTAACAACAACCAGAGTCATTGCATGTGCGTTCTTTTCACAATCCACCTATGGATCCACCAGTGTCATTGCATGTGTGTTCTTCTCATTAACCACAGCTAGAGTCATTGCATGTGTGTTCTCTTCAGACGCCACACATGGATCCACCAGTGTCATTGCACGTGTGTTCTTTTTACTAACAACAACTGGAGTCATTTCATGACTATTCTTTTCAAATACCACATATGGATCCACCTGTGTCATTGAAATGTGTGTTCTCTTCGGAGACCACACATGGATCCACCAGTGTCATTGCATGTGTGTTCTTTTTACTAACAACAACTAGAGTCATTGCATGTGTGTTCTTGTCACATTCCACATATGGATCCACCTGTGTCATTGAAATGTGTGTTCTTCTTATTAACCACAGCTAGAGTCATTGTATGTGTGTTCTCTTCAGAGACCACACATGGATCCACCAGTGTCATTGCAGGTGTGTTCTTTTTACTAACAACAACTGGAGTCATTTCATGACTATTCTTTTCACATACCACACATGGATCCACCAGTGTAATTGCATATGTGTTCTTTTTACTAACAACAACTAGAGTCATTGCATGTGTGTTCTTTTCACATACCTCATATGGATCCACCAGCGTCATTGAAATATGTTTTCTTCTCATTAACCACAGATAGAGTCATTGCATGTGTGTTCTCTTCAGAGACCACACATGGATCCTGATGTCATTGCATGTGTTCTTTTAATAACAACAACTGGAGTCATTGCATGTGTGTTCTTTTCACATACCACATATGGATCCACCAGTGTCATTGCATGTGTGTTGTCTGCAGGGACCACACATGGATCCACCAGTGTCATTGCATGTGTGTTCTTTTTTACTAACAACAACTGGAGTCATTGCATGTATGTTCTTTTCACACACCACATATGGATCCACCAGTGTCAGTGAAATGTGTGTTCTCTTCAGAGACCACACATGGATTCACCAGTGTCATTGCATGTGTGCTCTTTTTACTAATAACAACCAGTGTCATTGCATGTGTGTTCTTCTCATTAACCACAGCTAGAGTCATTGCATGTGTGTTCTCTTCAGAGACCACACATGGATCCACCAGTGTCATTGCATGTGTGTTCTTTTTACTAACAACTACTAGAGTCATTGCATGTGTGTTCTTTTCACACACCACATATGGATCCACCAGTGTCACTGAAATGTGTGTTCTCTTCAGAGACCACACATGGATCCACCCGTGTCATTGCATGTGTGCTCTTTTTACTAACAACAACTGGAGTCATTGCATGTATGTTCTTTTCACACACCACATATGGATCCACCAGTGTCACTGAAATGTGTGTTCTCTTTAGAGACCACACATGGATCCACCCGTGTCATTGCATGTGTGCTCTTTTTACTAATAACAACCAGTGTCATGGCATGTGTGTTCTTCTCATTAACCACAGCTAGAGTCATTGCATGTGTGTTCTCTTCAAAGACCACACATGGATCCACCAGTGTAATTGCATGTGTGCTCTTTTTACTAACAACAACTCGAATCATTTCATGACAATTCTTTTCACATACCACACATGGATCCACCAGGGTCATTGAAATGTGTGTTATTCTCATTAACCACAGCTAGGGTCATTGCATGTGTGTTCTCTTCAGAGACCACACATCGATCCACCAGTGTCATTGCATGTGTGTTCTTTTTACTAACAACAACTGGAGTCATTGCATGTGTGTTCTTTTCACATACCACATGTGGATCCACTAGTGTCATTGAAATGTGTGTTCTCTTCAGAGACCATGCATGGATCCACCAGTGTCATTGCATGTGTGCTCTTTTTACTAACAACAACCAGTGTCATTGCATGTGTGCTCTTTTTACTAACAGCAACCAGAGTCATTACATGTGTGTTCTCTTCAGAGACCACACATGGATCCACCAGTGTCATTGCATGTGTGTTCTTTTTACTAACAACAACTGGAGTGTTTTCATCACTATTCATTTCACATACCACATATGGCTCCACCAGTGTCATTGAAATGTGTGTTCTCTTCAGAGACCACACATGGATCCACCAGTGTCATTACATGTGTGTTCTTTTTACTAACAACAACCAGAGTCATTGCATGTGTGTTCTCTTCAGAGACCACACATGGAGCCACCGGTGTCATTGCATGTGTGTTCTTTTTACTAACAACAACTGGAGTCATTTCATGACTATTCTTTTCACATACCACATATGGATCCACCAGTGTCATTGAAATGTGTGTTATCTTTAGAGACCACACATGGATCCACCAGTGTCATTGTATGTGTGCTCTTTTTACTAACAACAACTAGTGTAATTGCATGTGTGTTCTTCTCATTAACCACAGCAAGAGTCAATGCATGTGTGTTCTCTTCAGAGACCACACATGGATCCACCAGTGTCATTGCATGTGTGTTCTTTTTACTAGCAACAACTGGAGTCATTTCATGAGTATTCTTTTCACATACCACATGTGGATCCACCAGTCTCATTGAATTGTGTGTTGTCTTCAGAGACCACACAGGGATCCACCAGTGTCATTGCATGTGTGTTCTTTTTAGTAACAACTAGAGTAATGGCATGTGTTCTTTTCACAATCCACCTATGGATCCACCAGTTTCATTGCATGTGTGTTCTTCTCATTAACCACAGCAAGAGTCATTGCATGTGTGTTCTCTTCACAGACCACACATGGATCCACCAGTGTCATTGCATGTGTGTTCTTTTTACTAACAACAACTGGAGTCATTTCATGACTATTCTTTTCAAATACCACATATGGATCCACCAGTGTCATTGAAATGTGTGTTCTCTTCAGAGACCACACATGGATCCACCAGTGTCATTACATGTGTGTTCTTTTTACTAACAACTACTAGAGTCATTTCATGTGTGTTCTTTTAACATACCACATATGGATCCACTAGTGTCATTGAAATGTGTGTTCTCTTCAGTAACCACAGCGAGAGTCATTGCATGTGTGTTCTTTTCAAAGACCACACATGGATCCACCAGTGTCATTGCATGTGTGTTCTTTTTACTAACAACAACGGAGTCATTTCATGACTATTCTTTTACATACCACATATGGATCCACCAGTGTCATTGAAATGTGTGTTCTGTTCAGAGACCACACATGGATCCACCAGTGTCATTGTATGTGTGCTCTTTTTACTAACAACAACCAGTGTAATTGCATGTGTGTTGTTCTCATTAACCACAGAAGAGTCATTGCATGTGTGTTCTCTTCAGAGACCACACATGGATCCACCAGTGTCATTGCATGTGTGTTCTTTTTACCAACAACAGCTGGAGTCATTTCGTGAGTATTCTTTTCACATACCACATGGATCCACAGTCTCATTGAAATGTGTGTTCTCTTGAGCCCACACAGGATCCACCAGTGTCATTGCATGTGTGTTCTTTTTAGTAACAACAACTGAGTCATTGCATGTGCGTTCTTTTCACAATCCACCTATGGATCCACCAGTGTCATTGCATGTGTGTTCTTCTCATTAACCACAGCTAGAGTCATTGCATGTGTGTTCTCTTCAGACGCCACACATGGATCCACCAGTGTCATTGCATGTGTGTTCTTTTTACTAACAACAACTGGAGTCATTTCATGACTATTCTTTTCAAATACCACATATGGATCCACCTGTGTCATTGAAATGTGTGTTCTCTTCGGAGACCACACATGGATCCACCAGTGTCATTGCATGTGTGTTCTTTTTACTAACAACAACTAGAGTCATTGCATGTGTGTTCTTGTCACATTCCACATATGGATCCACCTGTGTCATTGAAATGTGTGTTCTTCTTATTAACCACAGCTAGAGTCATTGTATGTGTGTTCTCTTCAGAGACCACACATGGATCCACCAGTGTCATTGCAGGTGTGTTCTTTTTACTAACAACAACTGGAGTCATTTCATGACTATTCTTTTCACATACCACACATGGATCCACCAGTGTAATTGCATATGTGTTCTTTTTACTAACAACAACTAGAGTCATTGCATGTGTGTTCTTTTCACATACCTCATATGGATCCACCAGCGTCATTGAAATGTGTGTTCTTCTCATTAACCACAGATAGAGTCATTGCATGTGTGTTCTCTTCAGAGACCACACATGGATCCACCAGTGTCATTGCATGTGTGTTCTTTTTTACTAACAACAACTGGAGTCATTGCATGTATGTTCTTTTCACACACCACATATGGATCCACCAGTGTCAGTGAAATGTGTGTTCTCTTCAGAGACCACACATGGATTCACCAGTGTCATTGCATGTGTGCTCTTTTTACTAATAACAACCAGTGTCATTGCATGTGTGTTCTTCTCATTAACCACAGCTAGAGTCTTTGCATGTGTGTTCTCTTCAGAGACCACACATGGATCCACCAGTGTCATTGCATGTGTGTTCTTTTTACTAACAACTACTAGAGTCATTGCATGTGTGTTCTTTTCACATACCACATATGGATCCACCTATGTCATTGAAATGTGTGTTCTTCTCATTAACCATAGCTAGAGTCATTGCATGTGTGTTCTCTTCAGAGACCACACATGGATCCACCAGTTGTCGTGGTGGTGTCACGGCAGATGCCATGGATAGCTAAAGGTGGGGACAAGATGCACTAGAGGAATCCAGGGAGGGATAGTGTGGTGATTCCACACACAGATGTTTATATTTGATTCACTTCCAAGGTTTACAAGTGCTCCTTGAGCTGTATTTGGGGAGAGGAGGAAGAGGGAACTCTCTTACCCTCTCCACTAGCTAGCCCTCAGGAACATACTAGCCAAACTCAACTCACTAGTGATCAACCAGCCAAAGACCAACCCTTTCTACAGATGCCCTAGCCCTCCTTATATAGGGGTGGCTAGGTCTCCAATTAGGGCATACATGGAGGCATATTCCAGGGAATATGCCTCTTCCCAAAATAGTAAGCCGACCAGGTCACTTTTGTCCACCGTCAGCCATGCAGAGGCTACGTGAGCCTCTACGGCGCCAGCGTCATCCGACAGTGCAAGTCACCCTTGTCGGCCAGCCTCGGTGGTCCCTCGACTCTGCTTAGCTCACGCTCTGCGTACAGTGGTCACCTTTTGACCAGCGAGATACCTTCCTTCTCTTGCAAGCTTGATATAACCCGGATCAATCCTGGTTGATCCGGCCACACCGGTACCTGCATACAAGTTACATAAATCCTGCCGGCATACGACATAAGTTGGACGGGACTCAGTTAGGCGGACATCCTCAGGTCCGGGTTACTCCGTGATTCGGCCTGCCTTGAGGTGACTCGGCCAGCATTCGCTTTGACCTTGCCGTACCTCGGCTAACTCGGCCTTTATACCCCGGCGTGACCCTACCCGGGGGTATCCCCCAACATTAGTCCCCGAAGCTGGTGCGGTCTTAGCAGCCCAACCCGCTAAGGCCACAGCAGGTTCAATCTCACCGAGCCTTTTGCTCCCTTTTCCGAGTTACCTCATATCCCGGATTTCATTGGCTAGCTTTTCACTTGGCACATTCTGAGTTTTTTACTCGCTGGTCGGGTCATCCCATAGTTATCCAGGTTATTCTTCCTTCTCTTGTACGCTTCCCCACGTGGAGGGTAATCATTACTTTGCTTCATTTTAAGGGCTTGTGCCAGTTACCGCTGTAGTTAATGTCAGGAGTTACTATTGCACATGTCACATCGTGGCTGTCTCCTCGTTAACTGTATCACCATGTCGCGTCGTGGGATCTCCTGCGCCCTGTGGCCC
Organism: Avena insularis; assembly: GCA_023614405.1. NCBI lineage: Eukaryota > Viridiplantae > Streptophyta > Magnoliopsida > Poales > Poaceae > Avena > Avena insularis. Next base: position 39,387 of record JAJUPC010000103.1, read on the forward strand.
TTCGTGTGGCTTGTCTGTGATTGGTTAATCCGGTTAATACACGGCCACACCGTGTGGCCGTGGCGCACCGCGTGATCCCACTAACCCAGCTAGGGCGTGGTTAAATAGGGGAGGGGTGCACCCCTTGGGTCTTTTCCCCATCTTAGCGCCCCTCTGCCTCTTCTCCTTCTTCCTCCCAGCGACAGCGCCGCACAGCCACAAGTTCTCGCGCACCAGCTGCGTTACGCCACTCCGGCAAGATCTCCACGCCATGGGTCTCGCCGGTCAGACCACTACCCCCCACCGCCGATAGGGCCAGTGAGGACAGTGACCTAGAAATGACAGAGGAAGAACTCTCCGTCGCGGACAGGAGATGGAGGAGGATGCGGAGAACGCCGAGCGCAGAGCCTGGGCTGGGTCCTGGGTATGCCAGGACGACCTTGATTGGTTGTACCATTACTGGCGATCCGTAGGGCGTCATCGCCCGTCTCGCCACCGAGGAGCTCGCTCCCTCACCCAATCCGGGTGAGTTTGTAGTGTTCCTCTCCCACTTCCAGCGTGGGTTTGGCCTCCCCGTCAGTGACTTCTTCCATGACTGGCTCAACACCTACGAGCTTCAACCGCATCACCTTCGGGCGAATGCCATCACCTCTCTTTCTGCTTTTGCTTCCACCATAGAGGGCTACACCGGATTGTGGCCCACTAAGGAGCTCTGGATCTGTTTTTTGGTCTCCACCGGAACGTGATTCTGAATAGAGAGCTTGATCCGGAGGACAAACAACTCATGCAATTCGGCGTTGCTTCCATCTCTCCTTGGAAACAGTCCGTCTTTCCCCGAGTCATGGGGCTTGACTCTTGCAAGGGCTAGGCTCGAACCTTCTTTTATGTCAGAAATGGCACGACTGAAGATTTGATCCGGCTGCGCCCCTATGTTCCGGGTCCTCCTAATCCGGATCTCTAGGACTAGATCCCCAAGAAACCCACTGTCCTGGCGAACCAAGTCAACAAACGGTTCCAGGAGCTGAAGGATCTGGGACTGCGCAACAAGGACGCGATGATCACATTCGTCCGCAACCGGATCTCCCCTCTCCAGAAACGCACTCACAAGCTTTGCCACATGAGCTGGCGCCTTAACCCCAACCGGACCTCCTCATTTGAGTTGAGCAATACCGAGATTTTCTGCCATGTCAAGGCCCTCTTCACCACCAAAAAAATTCACCGTTGATTGGGAGTGGGGGATCGAGCACTTCTGCCGAGATAGGCTTCCTCCTGCGGTAAATCTCGTGCTCCAATCTTTTTCCGAGTTAAATCTTATGTCAGAATTTATTGTATGTTTGATCCCTTCGCCTTTTCTCTCTTAGATGTTTCTTCAGCAAACTCTTGAGGATGGCACCAAGCCTTCTCTCAAGTGGGCGCCGGATCGAGATGTCCTAGATGAGGAGGAGCCGGATCAGGAGATGTTCCTTCCGTTCCTCGATGCGACCAAGCGACACACCGGTAAATTCTCTTCCATTAGAGATTGGCCTGACGATGAAGATGATTCCGACGTTGAGGTGTGATGACCCACAAGTATAGGGGGTGTATCGCAGTATTTTCGATAAGTAAGAGTGTCGAACCCAACGAGGAGCGGAAGGTGCTGGCTAGTGTCATTGAAATGTGTGTTCTTTTCAGAGACCACAAATGGATCCACCAGTGTAATTCCATGTGTGATCTTTTTACTAGCAACAACCAGTGTCATTGCATGTGTGTTATTTTCACAATCCACCTACGGATCCACCAGTGTCATTGCATGTGTGTTCTTCTCATTAACCACAGCTAGAGTCATTGCATGTGTGTTCTCTTTGAAGACCACACATGGATCCACCAGTGTAATTGCATGTGTGCTCTTTTTACTAAAAACAACTGGAGTCATTGCATGTGTGTTCTTTTCACATACCACATATGGATCCACCAGTGTCATTCAAATGTGTGTTCTCTTTAGAGACCACACATGGATCCACTAGTGTCATTGCATGTGTGTTCCTTTTACTAACAACAACCAGAGTCATTGCATGTGTGTTCTTTACACAATCCACCTATGGATCCACCATTGTCATTGCATGTGTGTTCTTCTCATTCACCACAGCTAGAGTCATTGCATGTGTATGGATCCACCAATGTCATTGCATGTGTGTTCTTTTTACTAACAACAACTGGAGTCATTGCATGTGTGTTCTTTTTACAATCCACCTATGGATCCACCTGTGTCATTGAAATGTGTGTTCTTCTCATTAACCACATCTAGAGTCATTGCATGTGTGTTCTCTTTAGAGACCACACATGGATCCACCAGTGTCATTACATGTGTGCTCTTTTTACTAACAAGAACCAGATTCATCGCATGTGTGGTCTCTTGTTCTCTTCAGATACCACACATGGATCCACCAGTGTCATTGCATGTGTGTTCTTTTTACTAACAACAACTGCAGTCATTTCATTACTATTCTTTTCACATACCACATATGGATCCACTAGTATCATTGAAATGTGTGTTTTCCTCGGAGACCACACATGGATCCACCAGTGTCACTGCATGTGTGTTCTTTTTACTAACAACAACTAGAGTCATTGCATGTGTGTTCTTTTCACATACCACATATGGATCCACCTGTGTCATTGAAATGTGTGTTCTTCTCATTAACCACAGCTAGAGTCATTGCATGTGTGTTCTTTTTACAATCCACCTATGGATCCACCAGTGTCATTGCATGTGTGTTCTTCTCATTCACCACGTTTAGAGTCATTGCATGTGTGTTCTCTTCAGAGACCACACTTGGATCCACCTGTGTCATTGCATGGGTGCTATTTTTTCTAACAACAACTGGAGTCATTTCATGACTATTCTTTTCAAATAACACATATGGATCCACTAGTGCCATTGAAATGTGTGTTCTCTTCAGAGACCACACATGGATCCACCAGTGTCATTGCATGTGTGTTCTTTTTACTAACAATAACTAGAGTCATTGCATGTGTGTCCTTTTCAAATACCATATATGGATCCACCTGTGTCATTGAAATGTGTGTTCTTCTCATTAACCACATCTAGAGTCATTGCATGTGTGTTCTCTTTAGAGACCACACATGGATCCACCAGTGTCATTACATGTGTGCTCTTTTTACTAACAAGAACCAGATTCATCGCATGTGTGGTCTCTTGTTCTCTTCAGAGACCACACATGGATCCACCAGTTTCATTGCATGTGTGTTCTTTTTACTAACAACAATTGTAGTCATTTCATTACTATTCTTTTCACATACCACATATGGATCCACCAGTATCATTGAAATGTGTGTTTTCTTCGGAGACCACACATGGATCCACCAGTGTCACTGCATGTGTGTTCTTTTTACTAACAACAACTAGAGTCATTGCATGTGTGTTCTTTTCACATACCACATATGGATCCACCTGTGTCATTGAAATGTGTGTTCTTTTCATTAACCACAGCTAGAGTCATTGCATGTGTGTTCTCTTTAGAGACCACACATGGATCCATCAGTGTCATTGCATGTGTGTTCTTTTTACTAACAACAACTAGAGTCATTGGATGTGTGTTCTTTTCACATACGACATATGGATCCACCAGTGTCATTGAGATGTGTGTTCTCTTTAGAGACCACACATGGATCCACCAGTGTCATTGCATGTGTGTTCTTTTTACTAACAAAAACTAGAGTCATTTCATGTGTGTTCTTTTCACATACCCCATATGGATCCACAAGTGTAATTGAAATGTGTGTTCTCTTCAGTAACCACAGCTAGAGTCACTGCATGTGTGTTCTCTTCAGAGACCACACATGGATCCACCAGTGTCATTGCATGTGTGTCCTTTTTACTAACAACAACCAGAGTCATTGCATGTGTGTTCTTTTCACAATCCGCCTATGGATCTACCATTGTCATTGCATGTGTGTTCTTCTCATTCACCATAGCTAGAGTCATTGCATGTGTGTTCTCTTTAGAGACCACACATGGATCCACCAGTGTCATTGCATGTGTGCTATTTTTACTAACAACAACTGGAGTCATTTCATGACTATTCTTTTCATAAAACACATATGGATCCACCAGTGTCATTGAAATGTGTGTTCTCTTCAGCGACCACACATGGATCTACTAGTGTCATTGCATGTGTGTTCTTTTTACTAACAACAACCAGAGTCATTGCATGTGTGTTCTTTTCACAATCCGCCTATGGATCCACCAGTGTCATTGCATGTGCAGTCTTCTCATTAACCACAACTAGAGTCATTGCATGTGTGTTCTTTTTACAAACAACAACTAGAGTCATTTCATGACTATTCTTTTCACATACCACATATGGATCCACCAGTGTCATTGAAATGTGTATTCTCTTCAGAGACCACACACGGATCCACCAGTGTCATTGCATGTGTGTTCTTTTTACTAACAACATCTAGAGTCATTGTATGTGTGTTATTTTTGCAATCCACCTATGGATCCACCAGTGTCATTCCATGTGTGTTCTTCTCATTAACAACAGCTAGAGTCATTGCATGTGTGTTATCTTCAGAGACCACACATGGATCCACCAGTGTCATTGCATGTGTGTTCGTTTTACTAACAACAACTGGAGTCATTACATGTGTGTTCTTTTCACATACCACATATGGATCCACCAGTGCCATTGAAATGTGTGTTCTCTTCAGAGACCACACATGGATCCACCAGTGTCATTGCATGTGTGTTCTTTTTCCTAACAACAACTGGGGTCATTGCATGTGTGTTCTTTTCACATACCACATATGGATCCACCTGTGTCATTGAAATGTGTGTTCTTCTTATTAACCACAGCTAGAGTCATTGCATGTGTGTTCTCTTCAGAGACCACACATTGATCCACCAGTGTCATTGCATGTGTGTTCTTTTTACAAACAACAACTAGAGTCATTGCATGTGTGTTCTTTTCACATACTACATATGGATCCACCTATGTCATTGAAATGTGTGTTCTTCTCATTAACCATAGCTAGAGTCATTGCATGTGTGTTCTCTTTAGAGACCACACATGGATCCACCAGTGTCATTTTATGCGTGTTCTTTTTACTAACAACAACTGGAGTAATTTCATGACTATTCTTTTCACATACCACATCTGGATCCAATAGAATCATTGAAATATGTGTTCTCTTCAGACACCACACATAGATCCACCAGTGTCATTGCATGTGTGTTCTTTTTACTAACAAAAACTAGTGTCATTGCATGTGTGTTCTTGTCACATTCCACATATGGATCCACCTGTGTCATTGAAATGTGTGTTCTTCTTATTAACCACAGCTCGAGTCATTGCATGTGTGTTCTCTTCAGAGACAACACACATGGATCCACCAGTGTCATTGCATGTGTGTTCTTTTTACTAACAACAACTGGAGTCATTTCATGACTATTCTTTTCACATACCACATATGGATCCACCAGTGTCATTGAAATATGTGTTCTCTTTAGAGACCACACATGGATCCACCAGTGTCATTGCATGTGTGTTCTTTTTACTAACAACAACTAGAGTCATTTCATGTGTGTTCTTTTCACATACCATACATGGATCCACCAGTGTCATTGAAATGTGTGTTCTCTTCAGTAACCACAGCTAGAGTCATTGCATGTGTGTTCTCTTCAGAGACCACACATGGATCCTGAGGTCATTGCATGTGTGTTCTTTTTTCTAACAACAACTGGAGTCATTGCATGTATGTTTTTTTCACACACCACATATGGATCCACCAGTGTCATTGTAATGCGTGTTCTCTTCAGAGACCACACATGGATCCACCAGTCTCATTGCATGTGTGCTCTTTTTACTAATAACAACTCGTGTCATTGCATGTGTTTTCTTCTCATTAACCACAGCTAGATTCATTGCATGTGTGTTCTCTTCAGAGACCACACATGGGTCCACCAGTGTAATTGCATGTGTGCTCTTTTTACTAACAACAACTGGATTCATTTCATGACTATTCTTTTCATATACCACAAATGGATCCACCAGTTGCATTGAAATGTGTGTTTTTCTCATTAACCACAGCTAGAGTCATTGCATGTGTGTTCTCTTCAGAGACCACAAATAGATCCACAAGTGTAATTGCATGTGTGTTCTTTTTACTAACAACTGGAGTCATTGCATGTGTGTTCTTTTCACAGACCACATATGGATCCACAAGTGTCATTAAAATGTGTGTTCTCTTGAGAGACCACACATGGATCCACCAGTGTCATTGCATGTTTGCTCTTTTTACTAACAACAACCAGTGTCATTGCATGTGTGCTCTTTTTACTAACAACAACCAGAGCCATAGCATGTGTGTTCTCTTCAGAGACCACACATGGATCCACCAGTGTCATTGCATGTATGTTCTTTTTACTAACAACAACTGGAGTCATATCATAACTATTATTTTCACATACCACATATGGATCCACTAGTGTCATTGAATTGTTTGTTCTCTTCAGAGACCACACATGGATCCACCAGTGTCATTGCATGTGTGTTCTTTTTACTAACAACAACTAGAGTCATTGCATGTGTGTTCCTTTCACATGCCACATACGGATCCACCTATGTCATTGAAATGTGTGTTCTTCTCATTAACCATAGCTAGAGTCATTGAATGTGTGTTCTCTTAAGAGACCACACATGGATCCACCAGTGTCATTGCATGTGTGTTCTTTTTACTAACAACAACTAGAGTCATTTCATGACTATTCTTTTGACATACGACATATGGATCCACCAGTGTCATTGAATTGTGTGTTCTCTTCAGAGACCACACAAGGATCCCCTAGTGTCATTGTATGTTTCCTCTTTTTACTAACAACAACCAGTGTAATTGCATGTGTGTTCTTCTCATTAACCACAGCTAGAGTCATTGCATGTGTGTTCTCTTCAGAGACCACACATGGATCCACCAGTGTCATTACATGTGTGTTCTTTTTACTAAAAACAACTGGAGTCATTGCATGTGTGTTCTTTTCACATACCACATATGGATCCACCAGTGTCATTGAAATGTGTGTTCTCTTCAGAGACAACACACATGGATCCACCAGTGTCATTGCATGTGTGTTCTTTTTACTAACAACAACTGGAGTCATTTCATGACTATTCTTTTCACATACCACATATGGATCCACCAGTGTCATTGAAATATGTGTTCTCTTTAGAGACCACACATGGATCCACCAGTGTCATTGCATGTGTGTTCTTTTTACTAACAACAACTAGAGTCATTTCATGTGTGTTCTTTTCACATACCATATATGGATCCACCAGTGTCATTGAAATGTGTGTTCTCTTCAGTAACCACAGCTAGAGTCATTGCATGTGTGTTCTCTTCAGAGACCACACATGGATCCACCAGTGTCATTGCATGTGTGTTCTTTTTTCTAACAACAACTGGAGTCATTGCATGTATGTTTTTTTCACACACCACATATGGATCCACCAGTGTCATTGTAATGCGTGTTCTCTTCAGAGACCACACATGGATCCACCAGTCTCATTGCATGTGTGCTCTTTTTACTAATAACAACTAGTGTCATTGCATGTGTTTTCTTCTCATTAACCACAGCTAGATTCATTGCATGTGTGTTCTCTTCAGAGACCACACATGGGTCCACCAGTGTAATTGCATGTGTGCTCTTTTTCCTAACAACAACTGGATTCATTTCATGACTATTCTTTTCATATACCACTTATGGATCCACTAGTGTCATTGAAATGTGTGTTCTTCTCATTAACCACAGCTAGATTCATTGCATGTGTGTTCTCTTCAGAGAACACACATGGATCCACCAGTGTCATTGCATGTGTGTTCTTTTTACTAACAACAACTGGAGTCATTGCATGTGTGTTCTTTTCACATACCACATATGGATCCACAAGTGTCATTAAAATGTGTGTTCTCTTCAGAGACCACACATGGATCCACCAGTGTCATTGCATGTGTGCTCTTTTTACTAACAACAACCAGTGTCATTGCATGTGTGCTCTTTTTACTAACAACAACCAGAGCCATTGCATGTGTGTTCTCTTCAGAGACCACACATGGATCCACCAGTGTCATTGCATGTATGTTCTTTTTACTAACAACAACTGGAGTCATATCATAACTATTATTTTCACATACCACATATGGATCCACTAGTGTCATTGAATTGTTTGTTCTCTTCAGAGACCACACATGGATCCACCAGTGTCATTGCATGTGTGTTCTTTTTACTAACAACAACTAGAGTCATTGCATGTGTGTTCTTTTCACATGCCACATACGGATGCACCTATGTCATTGAAATGTGTGTTCTTCTCATTAACCATAGTTAGAGTCATTGAATGTGTGTTCTCTTAAGAGACCACACATGGATCCACCAGTGTCATTGCATGTGTGTTCTTTTTACTAACAACAACTAGAGTCATTTCATGACTATTCTTTTGACATACCACATATGGATCCACCAGTGTCATTGAAATGTGTGTTCTCTTCAGAGACCACACAAGGATCCCCTAGTGTCATTGTATGTTTCCTCTTTTTACTAACAACAACCAGTGTAATTGCATGTGTGTTCTTCTCATTAACCACAGCTAGAGTCATTGCATGTGTGTTCTCTTCAGAGACCACACATGGATCCACCAGTGTCATTACATGTGTGTTCATTTTACTAACAACAACTGGAGTCATTTCATAACTATTCTTTTGACATACCACATATGGATCCAGTAGTGTCATTGAAATGTGTGTTCTCTTCAGAGACCACACATGGATCCACCAGTGTCATTGCATGTGTGTTCTTTTTACTAACAACAACTAGAGTCATTGCATGTGTGTTCTTTTCACATACCACATATGGATCCACCTATGTCATTGAAATGTGTGTTCTTCTCATTCACCATAGCTAGAGTCATTGCGTGTGTGTTCTCTTCAGATACCACACATGGATCCACCAGTGTCATTGCATGTGTGTTCTTTTTACTAACAACAACTGGAGTCATTGCATGTATGTTCTTTTCACACACCACATATGGATCCACCAGTGTCATTGAAATGTGTGTTCTCTTAAGAGACCAGACATGGATCCACCAGTGTCATTGCATGTGTGCTCTTTTTACTAATAACAACCAGTGTCATTGCATGTGTGTTCTTCTCATTAACCACAGCTAGATTCATTGCATGTGTGTTCTCTTCAGAGACCACACATGGATCCACTAGTGTAATTGCATGTGTGCTCTTTTTACTAACAACAACTGGATTCATTTCATGACTATTCTTTTCACATACCACATATGGATCCCGTAGTGTCATTGAAATGTGTGTTCTCTTCACAGACCACACATGGATCCACCAGTGTCATTGCATGTGTGTTCTTTTTACTAACAACTACTAGAGTCATTGCATGTGTGTTCTTTTCACATACGACATATGGATCCACCTATGCCATTGAAATGTGTGTTCTTCTCATTAACCATAGCTAGAGTCATTGCATGTGTGTTCTCTTCAGAGACCACACATGGATCCACTAGTGTGATTGCATGTGTGTTCTTTTTACTAACAACAACTAGAGTCATTTCATGACTATTCTTTTCACATACCACATATGGATCCACCAGTGTCATTGAAATGTGTGTTCTCTTCAGAGACCACACATGGATCCACCAGTGTCATTGTATGTGTGCTCTTTTTACTAACAACAACCAGTATAATTGCATGTTTGTTCTTCTTATTAACCACTTCTAGAGTCATTGCATGTCTGTTCTCTTCAGAGACCACACATGGATCCACCAGTGTCATTGCATGTGGGTTCTTTTTACTAACAACAACTATAGTCATTGCATGTGTGTTCTTGTCACATTCCACATATGGATCCACCTATGTCATTGAGATGTGTGATCTTCCTATTAACCACAGCTAGAGTCATTGCATGTGTGTTCTCTTCAGAGACCACACATGGATCCACCAGTGTCATTGCATGTGTGTTCTTTTTGCTAACAACAACTGGAGTCATTTCATGACTATTCCTTTCACATACCCCATATGGATCCACCAGTGTCATTGAAATGTGTGTTCTCTTTAGAGACCACACATGGATCCACCAGTGTCATTGCATGTGTGTTCTTTTTAATAACAACAACTGGAGTCATTGCATGTGTGTTCTTTTGGCATACCACATATGGATCCACCAGTGTCATTGCATGTGTTTTCTTTTTACTAACAACAACTGGAGTCATTTCATGTGTGTTCTTTTCACATACCACATATGGATCCACCAGTGTCATTGAAATGTGTGTTCTCTTCAGTAACCACATCTAGAGTCATTGCATGTGTGTTCTGTTCAGAGACCACACATGGATCCACCAATGTCATTGCATGTGTGTTCTTTTTACTAACGACAACCGGAGTCATTGCATGTATGTTCTTTTCACACACCACATATGGATCCACCAGTGTCACTGAAATGTGTGTTCTCTTTAGAGACCACACATGGATCCACCAGTGTCATTGCATGTGTGATCATTTTACTAATAACAACCAGTGTCATTGCATGTGTGTTCTTCTCATTAACCACAGCTAGATTCATTGCATGTGTGTTCTCTTCAAAGACCACACATGGATCCACCAGTGTAATTGCATGTGTGCTCTTTTTACTAACAACAACTGGATTCATTTCATGACTATTCTTTTCACATACCACATATTGATCCACCAGTGTCATTGAAATGTGTGTTCTTCTTATTAACCATAGCTAGAGTCATTGCATGTGTTTTCTCTTCAGAGACCACACATGGATCCACTAGTGTCATTGCATGTGTGTTCTTTTTACTAACAACAACTGGAGTCATTGCATGTGTGTTCTTTTCACATACCACATATGGATCCACCAGTGTCATTGAAATGTGTGTTCTCTTCAGAGACCACGCTTGGATCCACCAGTGTCATTGCATGTGTGCTCTTTTTACAAACAACAACCAGTGTCATTGCATGTGTGCTCTTTTTACTAACAACAACCAGAGTCATTGCATGTGTGTTATCTTCAGATACCACACATGGATCCACCTATGTCATTGAAATGTGTGTTCTTCTCATTAACCATAGCTAGAGTCATTGCATGTGTGTTCTTTTCAGAGACCACACATGGATCCACCGGTGTCATTGCATGAGTGTTCTTTTTACTAACAACAACTGGAGTCATTTCATGACTATTCTTTTCACATACCACATATGGATCTACCAGTGTCATTGAAATGTGTGTTCTCTTCAAAGATACCACATGGATCCACTAGTGTCATTGTATGTGTGCTCTTTTTACTAACAACAACCAGTGGAATTGCATGTGTGTTCTTCTCACATACCACTTATGGATCCACCTATGTCATTGAAATGTGTGTTCTTCTCATTAACCACAGCTAGAGTCATTTCATGTGTGTTCTCTTCAGATACCACACATGGATCCACCAGTGTCATTGCATGTGTGTTCTTTTGACTAACAACAACTTGAGTCATTTCATGACTATTCTTTTCAAATACCACATATGGATCCACTAGTGTCATTGAAATGTGTGTTCTCTTCAGAGACCACACATGGATCCACCGGTGTCATTACATGTGTGTTCTTTTTAATTAACAACTACTAGAGTCATTGCATGTGTGTTCTTTTCACATACCACATATGGATCCACCTATGTCATTGAAATGTGTGTTCTTCTCATTAACCATAGCTAGAGTCATTGCATGTGTGTTCTCTTCAGAGACCACACATGGATCCACCGGTGTCATTGCATGTGTGTTCTTTTTACTAACAACAACTGGAGTCATTTTATGACTATTCTTTTCCAATACCACATATGGATCCACCAGTGTCATTGAAATGTGTGTTCTCTTCAGAGACCACACATGGATCCACCAGTGTCATTGTATGTGTGCTCTTTTTACTAACAACAACCAGTGTAATTGCATGTGTGTTCTGTTCACAACCCACCTATGGATCCACCAGTGTCATTGCATGTGTGTTCTTCTGATTAACCACAACTAGAGTCATTGCATGTGTGTTCTCTTTAGAGGCCACACATGGATCCACCAGTGTCATTGCATGTGTGTTCTTTTTACTAACAATAACTGGAGTCATTTCATGACTATTCTTTTCAAATACCACATATGGATCCACCAGTGTCATTGAAATGTCTGTTCTCTTCGGAGACCACACATGGATCCACCAGTGTCATTGCATGTGTGCTCTTTTTACTAACAACAACTGGAGTCATTTCATGACTATTATTTTCACATACCACATATGGATCCACCAATGTCATTGAAATGTGTGTTCTCTTTAGAGACCACACATGGATCTACCAGTGTCATTACATGTGTGTTCTTTTTACTAATAACAACTGGAGTCATTGCATGTGTGTTCTTTTCACATACCACATATGGATCCACCAGTGTCATTGAAATGTGTGTTCTCTTTAGTAACCACAGCTAGAGTCATTGCATGTGTGTTCTCTTCAGAGACCACACATGGATCCACCAGTGTCATTGCATGTGTGTTCTTTTTACTAAAAACAACTGGAGTCATTGCATGTATGTTCTTTTCACACACCACATATGGATCCACCTGTGTCACTGAAATGTTTGTTCTCTTCAGAGACCACACATGGATCCACCAGTGTCATTGCATGTGTGCTCTTTTTACTAATAACAACCAGTGTCATTGCATGTGTGTTCTTCTCATTAACCACAGCTAGATTCATTGCATGTTTGTTCTCTTCAGAGACCACACATGGATCCACCAGTGTAATTGCATGTGTGTTCTTTTTACTAACAACAACTAGAGTCATTGCATGTGTGTTCTTTTCACATACCTCATATGGATCCACCAGTGTCATTGAAATGTGTGTTCTTCTCATTAACCACAGCTAGAGTCATTGCATGTGTGTTCTCTTCAGAGACCACACCTTGATCCACCAGTGTCATTGCGTGTGTGTTCTTTATACTAACAACAACTGGAGTCATTGCATGTATGTTCTTTTCACACACCACATATGGATCCACCAGTGTCACTGAAATGTGTGTTCTCTTCAGAGACCACACATGGATCCACCCGTGTCATTGCATGTGTGCTCTTTTTACTAATAACAACCAGTGTAATTGCATGTGTGATCTTCTCATTAACCACAGCTAGAGTCATTGCATGTGTGTTCTCTTCAAAGACCACACATGGATCCACCAGTGTAATTGCATGTGTGCTCTTTTTACTAACAACAACTCGATTCATTTCATGACTATTATTTTCACATACCACATATGGATCCACCTGGGTCATTGAAATGTGTGTTCTTCTCATTAACCACAGCTAGGATCATTGCATGTGTGTTCTCTTCAGAGACCACACATCGATCCACCAGTGTCATTGCATGTGTATTCTTTTTACTAACAACAACTGGAGTCATTGCATGTGTGTTCTTTTCACATACCACATGTGGATCCACTAGTGTCATTGAAATGTGTGTTCTCTTCAGAGACCATGCATGGAGCCACCAGTGTCATTGCATGTGTGCTCTTTTTACTAACAACAACAGTGTCATTGCATGTGTGCTCTTTTTACTAACAACAACCAGAGTCATTGCATGTGTGTTCTCTTCAGAGACCACACATGGATCCACCAGTGTCATTGCATGTGTGTTATTTTTACTAACAACAACTGGAGTCTTTTCATCACTATTCATTTCACATACCACATATGGCTCCACCAGTGTCATTGAAATGTGTGTTCTCTTCAGAGACCACACATGGATCCACCAGTGTCATTACATGTGTGTTCTTTTTACTAACAACAAACAGAGTCATTGCATGTGTGTTCTCTTCAGAGACCACACATGGATCCACCGGTGTCATTGCTTGTGTGTTCTTTTTACTAACAACAACTAGAGTCATTTCATGACTATTCTTTTCACATACCACATATGGATCCACCAGTGTCATTGAAATGTGTGTTCTCTTTAGAGACCACACATGGATCCATCAGTGTCATTGTATGTGTGCTCTTTTTACTAACAACAACTAGAGTCATTGCATGTGTGCTCTTTGTACTAACGACAACCAGAGCCATTTGCATGTGTGTTCTCTTCAGAGACCGCACATGGATCCACCTATGTCATTGAAATGTGTGTTCTCTTTAGAGACCACACATGGATCTACCAGTGTCATTACATGTGTGTTCTTTTTACTAACAACAACTGGAGTCATTTCATGTGTGTTCTTTTCACATACCACATATGGATCCACCAGTGTCATTGAAATGTGTGTTCTCTTTAGTAACCACAGATAGAGTCATTGCATGTGTGTTCTCTTCAGAGACCACACATGGATCCACCGGTGTGATTGCTTGTGTGTTCTTTTTACTAACAACAACTGGAGTTATTTCATGACTATTCTTTTCACATACCACATATGGATCCACCAGTGTCATTGAAATGTGTGTTCTCTTTAGAGACCACACATGGATCCATCAGTGTCATTGTATGTGTGCTCTTTTTACTAACAACAACTAGTGTAATTGCATGTGTGTTCTTCTCATTAACCACAGCAAGAGTCAATGCATGTGTGTTCTCTTCAGAGACCACACATGGATCCACCAGTGTCATTGCATGTGTGTTCTTTTTACTAGCAACAACTAGAGTCATTCATGAGTATTCTTTTCACATACCACATGTGGATCCACCAGTCTCATCGAATTGTGTGTTGTCTTCAGAGACCACACAGGGATCCACCAGTGTCATTGCATGTGTGTTCTTTTTAGTAACAACAACCAGAGTCATTGCATGTGCGTTCTTTTCACACTCCACCTATGGATCCACCAGTGTCATTGCATGTGTGTTCTTCTCATTAACCACAGCTAGAGTCATTGCATGTGTGTTCTCTTCAGAGGCCACACATGGATCCACCAGTGTCATTGCATGTGTGTTCTTTTTACTAACAACAACTGGAGTCATTTCATGACTATTCTTTTCAAATACCACATATGGATCCACCTGTGTCATTGAAATGTGTGTTCTCTTCGGAGACCACACATGGATCCACCAGTGTCATTGCATGTGTGTTCTTTTTACTAACAACAACTAGAGTCATTGCATGTGTGTTCTTGTCACATTCCACATATGGATCCACCTGTGTCATTGAAATGTGTGTTCTTATTAACCACAGCTAGAGTCATTGTATGTGTGTTCTCTTCAGAGACCACACATGGATCCACCAATGTCATTGCAGGTGTGTTCTTTTTACTAACAACAACTGGAGTCATTTCATGACTATTCTTTTCACATACCACACATGGATCCACTAGTGTCATTGCATGTGTGTTCTTTTTACTAACAACAACTAGAGTCATTGCATGTGTGTTCTCTTCAGAGACCACACATGGATCCACCAGTGTCATTGCATGTGTGTTCTTTTTGCTAACAACAACTGGAGTCATTTCATGACTATTCCTTTCACATACCCCATATGGATCCACCAGTGTCATTGAAATGTGTGTTCTCTTTAGAGACCACACATGGATCCACCAGTGTCATTGCATGTGTGTTCTTTTTAATAACAACAACTGGAGTCATTGCATGTGTGTTCTTTTGGCATACCACATATGGATCCACCAATGTCATTGCATGTGTGTTCTTTTTACTAACGACAACCGGAGTCATTGCATGTATGTTCTTTTCACACACCACATATGGATCAACCAGTGTCACTGAAATGTGTGTTCTCTTTAGAGACCACACATGGATCCACCAGTGTCATTGCATGTATGATCATTTTACTAATAACAACCAGTGTCATTGCATGTGTGTTCTTCTCATTAACCACAGCTAGATTCATTGCATGTGTGTTCTCTTCAAAGACCACACATGGATCCACCAGTGTAATTGCATGTGTGCTCTTTTTACTAACAACAACTGGATTCATTTCATGACTATTCTTTTCACATACCACATATTGATCCACCAGTGTCATTGAAATGTGTGTGCTTCTTATTAACCATAGCTAGAGTCATTGCATGTGTTTTCTCTTCAGAGACCACACATGGATCCACTAGTGTCATTGCATGTGTGTTATTTTTACTAACAACAACTGGAGTCATTGCATGTGTGTTATTTTCACATACCACATATGGATCCACCAGTGTCATTTAAATGTGTGTTCTCTTCAGAGACCACGCTTGGATCCACCAGTGTCATTGCATGTGTGCTCTTTTTACAAACAACAACCAGTGTCATTGCATGTGTGCTCTTTTTACTAACAACAACCAGAGTCATTGCATGTGTGTTATCTTCAGATACCACACATGGATCCACCTATGTCATTGAAATGTGTGTTCTTCTCATTAACCATAGCTAGAGTCATTGCATGTGTGTTCTTTTCAGAGACCACACATGGATCCACCTGTGTCATTGCATGTGTGTTCTTTTTACTAACAACAACTGGAGTTATTTCATGACTATTCTTTTCACATACCACATATGGATCTACCAGTGTCATTGAAATGTGTGTTCTCTTCAAAGATACCACATGGATCCACCAGTGTCATTGTATGTGTGCTCTTTTTACTAACAACAACCAGTGGAATTGCATGTGTGTTCTTCTCACATACCACTTATGGATCCACCTATGTCATTGAAATGTGTGTTCTTCTCATTAACCACAGCTAGAGTCATTTCATGTGTGTTCTCTTCAGAGACCACACATGGATCCACCAGTGTCATTGCATGTGTGTTCTTTTGACTAACAACAACTTGAGTCATTTCATGACTATTCTTTTCAAATACCACATATGGATCCACTAGTGTCATTGAAATGTGTGTTCTCTTCAGAGACCACACATGGATCCACCGGTGTCATTACATGTGTGTTCTTTTTAATTAACAACTAATAGAGTCATTGCATGTGTGTTCTTTTCACATACCACATATGGATCCACCTATGTCATTGAAATGTGTGTTCTTCTCATTAACCATAGCTAGAGTCATTGCATGTGTGTTCTCTTCAGAGACCACACATGGATCCACCGGTGTCATTGCATGTGTGTTCTTTTTACTAACAACAACTGGAGTCATTTTATGACTATTCTTTTCCAATACCACATATGGATCCACCAGTGTCATTGAAATGTGTGTTCTCTTCAGAGACCACACATGGATCCACCAGTGTCATTGTATGTGTGCTCTTTTTACTAACAACAACCAGTGTAATTGCATGTGTATTCTGTTCACAATCCACCTATGGATCCACCAGTGTCATTGCATGTGTGTTCTTCTGATTAACCACAACTAGAGTCATTGCATGTGTGTTCTCTTTAGAGGCCACACATGGATCCACCAGTGTCATTGCATGTGTGTTCTTTTTACTAACAATAACTGGAGTCATTTCATGACTATTCTTTTCAAATACCACATATGGATCCACCAGTGTCATTGAAATGTGTGTTCTCTTCGGAGACCACACATGGATCCACCAGTGTCATTGCATGTGTGTTCTTTTTACTAACAACAACTGGAGTCATTTCATGACTATTATTTTCACATACCACATATGGATCCACCAATGTCATTGAAATGTGTGTTCTCTTTAGAGACCACACATGGATCTACCAGTGTCATTACATGTGTGTTCTTTTTACTAATAACAACTGGAGTCATTTCATGTGTGTTCTTTTCACATACCACATATGGATCCACCAGTGTCATTGAAATGTGTGTTCTCTTTAGTAACCACAGCTAGAGTCATTGCATGTGTGTTCTCTTCAGAGACCACACATGGATCCACCAGTGTCATTGCATGTGTGTTCTTTTTAGTAACAACAACTGGAGTCATTGCATGTGTGTTCTTTTCACACACCACATATGGATCCACCAGTGTCATTGAAATGTTTGTTCTCTTTAGAGACCACACATGGATCCACCAGTGTAATTGCATGTGTGCTCTTTTTACTAACAACAACCAGTGTCATTGCATGTGTGTTCTTCTCATTAACCACAGCTAGATTCATTGCATGTTTGTTCTCTTCAGAGACCACACATGGATCCACCAGTTTAATTGCATGTGTGTTCTTTTTACTAACAACAACTAGAGTCATTGCATGTGTGTTCTTTTCACATACCTCATATGGATCCACCAGCGTCATTGAAATGTGTGTTCTTCTCATTAACCACAGCTAGAGTCATTGCATGTGTGTTCTCTTCAGAGACCACACCTTGATCCACCAGTGTCATTGCGTGTGTGTTCTTTTTACTAACAACAACTGGAGTCATTGCATGTATGTTCTTTTCACACACCACATATGGATCCACCAGTGTCATTGAAATGTGTGTTCTCTTCAGAGACCACACATGGATCCACCCGTGTCATTGCATGTGTGCTCTTTCTACTAATAACAACCAGTGTAATTGCATGTGTGTTCTTCTCATTAACCACAGCTAGAGTCATTGCATGTGTGTTCTCTTCAAAGACCACACATGGATCCACCAGTGTAATTGCATGTGTGCTCTTTTTACTAACAACAACTCGATTCATTTCATGACTATTATTTTCACATACCACATATGGATCCACCTGGGTCATTGAAATGTGTGTTCTTCTCATTAACCACAGCTAGGGTCATTGCCTGTGTGTTCTCTTCAGAGACCACACATCGATCCACCAGTGTCATTGCATGTGTATTCTTTTTACTAACAACAACTGGAGTCATTGCATGTGTGTTCTTTTCACATACCACATGTGGATCCACTAGTGTCATTGAAATGTGTGTTCTCTTCAGAGACCATGCATGGATCCACCAGTGTCATTGCATGTGTGCTCTTTTTAGTAACAACAACCAGTGTCATTGCATGTGTGCTCTTTTTACTAACAACAACCAGAGTCATTGCATGTGTGTTCTCTTCAGAGACCACACATGGATCCACCAGTGTCATTGCATGTGTGTTATTTTTACTAACAACAACTGGAGTCTTTTCATCACTATTCATTTCACATACCACATATGGCTCCACCAGTATCATTGAAATGTGTGTTCTCTTCAGAGACCACACATGGATCCACCAGTGTCATTACATGTGTGTTCTTTTTACTAACAACAAACAGAGTCATTGCATGTGTGTTCTCTTCAGAGACCACACATGGATCCACCGGTGTCATTGCTTGTGTGTTCTTTTTACTAACAACAACTAGAGTCATTTCATGACTATTCTTTTCACATACCACATATGGATCCACCAGTGTCATTGAAATGTGTGTTCTCTTTAGAGACCACACATGGATCCATCAGTGTCATTGTATGTGTGCTCTTTTTACTAACAACAACTAGAGTCATTGCATGTGTGCTCTTTGTACTAACGACAACCAGAGCCATTTGCATGTGTGTTCTCTTCAGAGACCACACATGGATCCACCTATGTCATTGAAATGTGTGTTCTCTTTAGAGACCACACATGGATCTACCAGTGTCATTACATGTGTGTTCTTTTTACTAACAACAACTGGAGTAATTTCATGTGTGTTCTTTTCACATACCACATATGGATCCACCAGTGTCATTGAAATGTGTGTTCTCTTTAGTAACCACAGATAGAGTCATTGCATGTGTGTTCTCTTCAGAGACCACACATGGATCCACCGGTGTCATTGCTTGTGTGTTCTTTTTACTAACAACAACTGGAGTCATTTCATGACTATTCTTTTCACATACCACATATGGATCCACCAGTGTCATTGAAATGTGTGTTCTCTTTAGAGACCACACATGGATCCATCAGTGTCATTGTATGTGTGCTCTTTTTACTAACAACAACTAGTGTAATTGCATGTGTGTTCTTCTCATTAACCACAGCAAGAGTCAATGCATGTGTGTTCTCTTCAGAGACCACACATGGATCCACCAGTGTCATTGCATGTGTGTTCTTTTTACTAGCAACAACTAGAGTCATTCATGAGTATTCTTTTCACATACCACATGTGGATCCACCAGTCTCATTGAATTGTGTGTTGTCTTCAGAGACCACACAGGGATCCACCAGTGTCATTGCATGTGTGTTGTTTTTAGTAACAACAACTAGAGTCATTGCATGTGCGTTCTTTTCACAATCCACCTATGGATCCACCAGTTTCATTGCATGTGTGTTCTTCTCATTAACCACAGCTAGAGTCATTGCATGTGTGTTCTCTTCACAGACCACACATGGATCCACCAGTGTCATTGCATGTGTGTTCTTTTTACTAACAACAACTGGAGTCATTTCATGACTATTCTTTTCAAATACCACATATGGATCCACCAGTGTCATTGAAATGTGTGTTCTCTTCAGAGACCCCACATGGATCCACCAGTGTCATTACATCTGTGTTCTTTTTACTAACAACTACTAGAGTCATTGCATGTGTGTTCTTTTCACATACCACATATGGATCCACCTATGTCATTGAAATGTGTGTTCTTCTCATTAACCATAGCTAGAGTCATTGCATGTGTGTTCTTTTCAGAGACCACACATGGATCCACCGGTGTCATTGCATGTGTGTTCTTTTTACTAACAACAACTGGAGTCATTTCATGACTATTCTTTACACATACCACATATGGATCCACCAGTGTCATTGAAATGTGTGTTCTCTTCAGAGACAACACATGGATCTACCAGTGTCATTGTATGTGTGCTCTTTTTACTAACAAGAACCAGTGTATTTGCATGTGTGTTCTTCTCATTAACCACAGAAGAGTCATTGCATGTGTGTTCTCTTCAGAGACCACACATGGATCCACCAGTGTCATTGCATGTGTGTTCTTTTTACTAACAACAACTGGAGTCATTTCATGAGTATTCTTTTCACATACCACATATGGATCCACCAGTCTCATTGAAATGTGTGTTCTCTTCAGAGCCCACACAGGGATCCACCAGTGTCATTGCATGTGTGTTCTTTTTAGTAACAACAACCAGAGTCATTGCATGTGCGTTCTTTTCACACTCCACCTATGGATCCACCAGTGTCATTGCATGTGTGTTCTTCTCATTAACCACAGCTTGAGTCATTGCATGTGTGTTCTCTTCAGAGGCCACACATGGATCCACCAGTGTCATTGCATGTGTGTTCTTTTTACTAACAACAACTGGAGTCATTTCATGACTATTCTTTTCAAATACCACATATGGATCCACCTGTGTCATTGAAATGTGTGTTCTCTTCGGAGACCACACATGGATCCACCAGTGTCATTGCATGTGTGTTCTTTTTACTAACAACAACTAGAGTCATTGCATGTGTGTTCTTGTCACATTCCACATATGGATCCACCTGTGTCATTGAAATGTGTGTTCTTATTAACCACAGCTAGAGTCATTGTATGTGTGTTCTCTTCAGAGACCACACATGGATCCACCAATGTCATTGCAGGTGTGTTCTTTTTACTAACAACAACTGGAGTCATTTCATGACTATTCTTTTCACATACCACACATGGATCCACCAGTGTCATTGCATGTGTGTTCTTTTTACTAACAACAACTAGAGTCATTGCATGTGTGTTCTTTTCACATACCACATATGGATCCACCAGTGTCATTGAAATGTGTGTTCTCTTCAGAGACCACACATGGATCCATCAGTGTCATTGCATGTGTGCTCTTTTTACTAACAATAACCAGTGTCATTGCATGTGTGCTCTTTGTACTAACGACAACCAGAGCCATTTGCATGTGTGTTCTCTTCAGAGACCACACATGGACCACCAGTGTCATTGCATGTGTGTTCTTTTTACTAACAACAACTAGAGTCATTTCATGACTATTCTTTTCACATACCACATATGGATCCACCAGTGTCATTGAAATGTGTGTTCTCTTCGGAGACCACACCTGGATCCACCAGTGTCATTGCATGTGTGTTCTTTTTACTAACAACAACTGGAGTCATTTCATGTGTGTTCTTTTCACATACCGCATATGGATCCACCAGTGTCATTGAAATGTGTGTTCTCTTTAGTAACCACAGCTAGAGTCATTGCATGTGTGTTCTCTTCAGAGACCACACATGGATCCACCAGTGTCATTGCATGTGTGTTCTTTTTACTAGCAACAACTAGAGTCATTCATGAGTATTCTTTTCACATACCACATGTGGATCCACCAGTCTCATTGAATTGTGTGTTGTCTTCAGAGACCACACAGGGATCCACCAGTGTCATTGCATGTGTGTTCTTTTTAGTAACAACAACTAGAGTTATTGCATGTGCGTTCTTTTCACAATCCACCTATGGATCCACCAGTTTCATTGCATGTGTGTTCTTCTCATTAACCACAGCTAGAGTCATTGCATGTGTGTTCTCTTCACAGACCACACATGGATCCACCAGTGTCATTGCATGTGTGTTCTTTTTACTAACAACAACTGGAGTCATTTCATGACTATTCTTTTCAAATACCACATATGGATCCACCAGTGTCATTGAAATGTGTGTTCTCTTCAGAGACCACACATGGATCCACCAGTGTCATTACATCTGTGTTCTTTTTACTAACAACTACTAGAGTCATTGCATGTGTGTTCTTTTCACATACCACATATGGATCCACCTATGTCATTGAAATGTGTGTTCTTCTCATTAACCATAGCTAGAGTCATTGCATGTGTGTTCTTTTCAGAGACCACACATGGATCCACCGGTGTCATTGCATGTGTGTTCTTTTTACTAACAACAACTGGAGTCATTTCATGACTATTCTTTACACATACCACATATGGATCCACCAGTGTCATTGAAATGTGTGTTCTCTTCAGAGACAACACATGGATCCACCAGTGTCATTGTATGTGTGCTCTTTTTACTAACAACAACCAGTGTTGCATGTGTGTTCTTCTCATTAACCACAGAAGAGTCATTGCATGTGTGTTCTCTTCAGAGACCACACATGGATCCACCAGTGTCATTGCATGTGTGTTCTTTTTACTAACAACAACTGGAGTCATTTCATGAGTATTCTTTTCACATACCACATGTGGATCCACCAGTCTCATTGAAATGTGTGTTCTCTTCAGAGCCCACACAGGGATCCACCAGTGTCATTGCATGTGTGTTCTTTTTAGTAACAACAACCAGAGTCATTGCATGTGCGTTCTTTTCACACTCCACCTATGGATCCACCAGTGTCATTGCATGTGTGTTCTTCTCATTAACCACAGCTAGAGTCATTGCATGTGTGTTCTCTTCAGAGTCCACACATGGATCCACCAGTGTCATTGCATGTGTGTTCTTTTTACTAACAACAACTGGAGTCATTTCATGACTATTCTTTTCAAATACCACATATGGATCCACCTGTGTCATTGAAATGTGTGTTCTCTTCGGAGACCACACATGGATCCACCAGTGTCATTGCATGCGTGTTCTTTTTACTAACAACAACTAGAGTCATTGCATGTGTGTTCTTGTCACATTCCACATATGGATCCACCTGTGTCATTGAAATGTGTGTTCTTATTAACCACAGCTAGAGTCATTGTATGTGTGTTCTCTTCAGAGACCACACATGGATCCACCAATGTCATTGCAGGTGTGTTCTTTTTACTAACAACAACTGGAGTCATTTCATGACTATTCTTTTCACATACCACACATGGATCCACCAATGTCATTGCATGTGTGTTCTTTTTACTAACAACAACTAGAGTCATTGCATGTGTGTTCTTTTCACATACCACATATGGATCCACCAGTGTCATTGAAATGTGTGCTCTTCAGAGACCACACATGGATCCATCAGTGTCATTGCATGTGTGCTCTTTTTACTAACAATAACCAGTGTCATTGCATGTGTGCTCTTTGTACTAAAGACAACCAGAGCCATTTGCATGTGTGTTCTCTTCAGAGACCACACATGGATCCACCAGTGTCATTACATGTGTGTTATTTTTACTAAAAACAACTGGAGTCATTGCATGTATGTTCTTTTCACACACCACATATGGATCCACCAGTGTCACTGAAATGTGTGTTCTCTTCAGAGACCACACATGGATTCACCAGTGTCATTCCATGTGTGTTCTTTTTACTAATAACAACCAGTGTCATTCCATGTATGTTCTTCTCATTAACCACAGCTAGATTCATTGCATGTGTGTTCTCTTCAGAGACCACACATGGATCCACCAGTGTAATTGCATATGTGTTCTTTTTACTAACAACAACTAGAGTCATTGCATGTGTGTTCTTTTCACATACCTCATATGGATCCACCAGCGTCATTGAAATGTGTGTTCTTCTCATTAACCACAGATAGAGTTATTGCATGTGTGTTCTCTTCAGAGACCACACATGGATCCACCAGTGTCATTGCATGTGTGTTCTTTTTACTAACAACAACTGGAGTCATTGCATGTATGTTCTTTTCACACACCACATATGGATCCACCAGTGTCAGTGAAATGTGTGTTCTCTTCAGAGACCACACATGGATTCACCAGTGTCATTGCATGTGTGCTCTTTTTACTAATAACAACCAGTGTCATTGCATGTGTGTTCTTCTCATTAACCACAGCTAGAGTCATTGCATGTGTGTTCTCTTCAGAGACCACACATGGATCCACCAGTGTCATTGCATGTGTGTTCTTTTTACTAACAACTACTAGAGTCATTGCATGTGGTATCTTTTCACATACCACATATGGATCCACCTATGTCATTGAAATGTGTGTTCTTCTCATTAACCATAGCTAGAGTCATTGCATGTGTGTTCTCTTCAGAGACCACACATGGATCCACCAGTTGTCGTGGTGGTGTCACGGCAGATGCCATGGATAGCTAAAGGTGGGGACAAGATGCACTAGAGGAATCCAGGGAGGGATAGTGTGGTGATTCCACACACAGATGTTTATATTTGATTCACTTCCAAGGTTTACAAGAAATCCTTGAGCTGTATTTGGGGAGAGGAGGAAGAGGGAACTCTCTTACCCTCTCCACTAGCTAGCCCTCGGGAACATACTAGCCAAACTCAACTCACTAGAGATCAACCAGCCAAAGACCAACCCTTTCTACAGATGCCCTAGCCCTCCTTATATAGGGGTGGCTAGGTCTCCAATTAGGGCATACATGGAGGCATATTCCTGGGAATATGCCTCTTCCCAAAATAGTAAGCCGACCAGGTCACTTTTGTCCACCGTCAGCCATGCAGAGGCTACGTGAGCCTCTACGGCGCCAGCGTCATCCGACACAGGCAGCGTCACCCTTGTCGGCCAGGCCTCGGTGGTCCTGGACTCTGTCCGCTTCGCTCACGCTCTGTGTACAGTGGTCACCTTTTGACCAGCGAGATACCTTCCTTCTCTTGCAAGCTTGATATAACCCGGATCAATCCTGGTTGATTCGGCCACACCGGTACCTGCATACAAGTTACATAAATCCTGCCGGCATACGACATAACTTGGCCGGGACTCAGTTAGGCGGACATCCTCAGGTCCGGGTTACTCCGTGATTCGGCCTGCCTTGAGGTGACTCGGCCAGCATTCGCTTTGACCTTGCCGTACCTCGGCTAACTCGGCCTTTATACCCCGGCGTGACCCTACCCGGGGGTATCCCCCCAACATTAGTCCCCGAAGCTGGTGCGGTCTTAGCAGCCCCAACCGCTAAGGCCACAGCAGGTTCAATCTCACTGAGCCTTTTGCTCCCTTTTCCGAGTTACCTCATATCCCGGATTTCATTGGCTAGCTTTTCCCTTGGCACATTCTGAGTTTTTTACTCGCTGGTCGGGTCATCCCATAGTTATCCAGGTTATTCTTCCTTCTCTTGTACGCTTCCCCACGTGGAGGGTAATCATTACTTTGCTTCATTTTAAGGGCCTGCGCCAGTTACCGCTGTAGTTAATGTCAGGAGTTACTGTTGCACATGTCACATCGTGGCTGTCTCCTCGTTAACTGTATCACCATGTCGCGTCGTGGGATCTCCTGCGCCCTGTGGCCCTTCGTGTGGCTTGTCTGTGATTGGTTAATCCGGTTAATACACGGCCACACCGTGTGGCCGTGGCGCACCGCGTGATCCCACTAACCCAGCTAGGGCGTGGTTAAATAGGGGAGGGGTGCACCCCTTGGGTCTTTTCCCCATCTTAGCGCCCCTCTGCCTCTTCTCCTTCTTCCTCCCAAATGCAACAGCCATCAAGACTGCTCGTTCACAGCTGCTAAGCTGCCACTCCCGCGCATCTCCACCGCCATGGGTCCTCGCCAGTCCAGACCACTACCCCCCACCGCCGATAGGGCCAGTGAGGACAGTGACCTAGAAATGACAGAGGAAGAACTCTCCGTCGCGGACAGGAGATGGAGGAGGATGCGGAGAACGCCGAGCGCAGCGCCTGGGCTGGGTCCTGGGTATGCCAGGACGACCTTGATTGGTTGTACCGTACCTGGCGTATCCCGTAGGGCGTCATCGCCCGTCTCGCCGCCGAGGAGCTCGCTCCCTCACCCAATCCGGGTGAGTTTGTAGTGTTCCTCTCCCACTTCCAACGTGGGTTCGGCCTCCCCGTCAGTGACTTCTTCCATGACTGGCTCAACACCTACGAGCTTCAACCGCATCACCTTCCGGTGAATGCCATCACCTCTCTTTCTGCTTTTGCTTCCACCATAGAGGGCTACACCGGATTGTGGCCCACTAAGGAGCTCTGGATCCGGTTTTTTGGTCTCCGCCGAAACGTGATTCTGAATAGAGAGCTTGATCCGGAGGACAAACAACTCACGCAATTCGGCGTTGCTTCCATATCTCCTTGGAAACAGTCCGTCTTTCCCCGAGTCATGGGGCTTGACTCTTGCAAGGGCTGGGCCCGAACCTTCTTTTATGTCAGAAATGGCACGACTGAAGATTTGATCCGGCTGCGCCCCTATGTTCCGGGTCCTCCTAATCCGGATCTCTGGGACTAGATCCCCAAGAACCCCACTGTCCTGGCGAACCAAGTCAACAAACGGTTCTAGGAGCTGAAGGATCTGGGACTGCGCAACAAGGACGCGATGATCACATTCGTCCGCAACCGGATCTCCCCTCTCCAGAAACGCACTCACAAGCTTTGCCACATGAGCTGGCGCCTTAATCCCAACCGGACCTCCTCATTTGAGTTGAGCAATACCGAGATTTTCTGCCGTGTCAAGGCCCTCTTCACCACCAAAAAAATTCACCGTTGATTGGGAGTGGGGGATCGAGCACTTCTGCCGAGATAGGCTTCCTCCTGCGGTAAATCTCGTGCTCCAATCTTTTTCCGAGTTAAATCTTATGTCAGAATTTATTGTATGTTTGATCCCTTCGCCTTTTCTCTCTTAGATGTTTCTTCAGCAAACTCTTGAGGATGGCACCGAGCCTTCTCTCAAGTGGGCGCCGGATCGAGATGTCCCAGATGAGGAGGAGCCGGATCAGGAGATGTTCCTTCCGTTCCCCGATGCGACCAAGCGACACACCGGTAAATTCTCTTCCATTAGAGATTGGCCTGACGATGAATATGATTCCGACGTTGAGGTGTGATGACCCACAAGTATAGGGGGTGTATCGCAGTATTTTCGATAAGTAAGAGTGTCGAACCCAACGAGGAGCGGAAGGTGCTGGCTAGTGGTATGGATCAGGAATTCTCTGCAAATACTTAGCAAACGGATTTTTAGGGGTTTTATTAAAGCAAGTAAACAAAGTACGAGTAAACAAAAGACAGTAAGAATGAATGCAGCAAGTGGCCCAATCCTTTATGCAGCAAAGGACAAGCCGGTTGTATTTCTATAGATGACCAAACGTTCTCGAGGACACATGGGAAGACTGTCAAGTGCTTTCGCTTCATATAGTCGATTAATCTTCTCTAGCTTGCTAAGTGTTGTGTGGGTGAACCTGTGCTAATGTACCGTCCCATCCAAGACTTAATACATACTTGTGATTAAACCCCCTTGCAAACATCCGTAAGTACAAGAAAGTAATTAAGGTAAAACCTAACCACAGCTTTAAACTCTAAGACCCTTACGTCCCTTGTGCAATGGTTTCCTAATGGGGGTTCAGGTTTCTGTCACTCCGGCAACCCCTCGATTAGTAGCCAAATACACAATGCATTCCCCTAGGCCCATATAGGTGAAGTGTCATGTAGTCGATGTTCACATGACACCACTAGAAGAAGTACACCACAACTTAAATAACAATCTATTGAATCTTTCTCAACGCAACTCCACTACTAACAACAAGACTTCTCCCATGTCCTCAAGAACAAAATGAACTACTCACAAGACATCATATGGATCATGATCATAGATGGAATAATGATGTATAACAATCTGAACATAAACAATAATTCAATGGTTCACTCAATAGCATCAACTACAAAGAGTAATCAACACCGGGAAAGTTTCCCCTATGAACTATAGCAAGATTCAACTAATTGTTACAGCAATATGGAGATGGTGATGAGGGTGATGATGGTGATGATGGTGGTGATGATGATGATGATCCCGATGAAGTCCAGCTTGATGGTGGTGTTGATGGCGACGATCTCCCCTCTCCGGGAAGGAATTCCCCTGGCAGAAATCTGTCTGCTAGAGAGATCTTTCTCTCGATGTTTTCCGCCCGTAGAGGCGGCAGAATCTTTCTGTGGTCGCCCCCCCGAGTCTTAGGGTTTCGGGAGGAAGATATACTCCATAGGTGAGAGGCTGGAGTGGGCCAGGGTGGCCACACCACTCCCTGGCGTGGCTTGGGCTTGTCCGTGCCATGGGGTGGTGTGGGCCCCCTGTGGCCCACCTCCACTCCATCTTCTGGCATCTTGAGTCTTCTGGAAAAATAGAATTTTCCGTATATTTTCTCGGATTTTCTGATCTTCACAAATTTTGCCTCCAAACAACACATTTTCCATCAGAATCCTGACTGCAGCGGTCCATGCTCCAAAAGTCATCAACCATGCAAAAACAGATGAAATAACATAAGTATCACCTCTCAATACGAAATATATCAATGAATAATAGTGAATTAAGACATAGAATAGTGATTCAAAATGGACGTATCAACTCCCCCCAAGCTTAGACTTCGCTTGTCCCTGTTTAAACCGAGCTCAATAAACATGACCTCAGGTTTATGGAGTGAAGAGTCGATAAAAGAATACGGACAAGAAGCATCACATTCATCAAATACATAGATCATAATAGAAGACAACTCACTATTATACAACTCAACTTGCAATGAGTAAAGGAAACACAATAAAGATACATAGAGTAAATCATCATTGGTAATGGCAAACTTAGCTCTTGGTCGAAGAATAGTTGATAATTTGCTGGAGTTCACAAATAGCTGGTTTTTCAATGAAATCTTTCAAAGTAGTAAACTTCAAGATAAGAGCAATGTGCAAAACAAGGAACATAAGAAACATGATTGAATAAATCATCATATGAATGAATGAAACACATCAACTCAAAATACTTGCTGAGATAGAAGGGAGTAGGTTTACTGACTCAACTACAAAGTAAAAGAAAGGGCCCTTCAAAGAGGGAAGCAGGGATTACAAGTCTCATAAAGAGCTCCCAAAAATTATGATACTTACTAGCTTTCAGCTCTCATTGCCCATATCATAGGCATATTTAGGTGATTAAGGTTAAAGTGAGGTCCAGTCTGAGTTATATGCTTGACAGACTATAAACTGAAGATCCCAAGTCCCTTGAGTACGAGGGCCGCTCCTCATGCTACTCAACTTTAGTTACCGGTAAGTTCTTGTCATCGTAAGTATGTGCGTATCATTAAGAACCGCCAATGGGGTACCCCTTGCCCGATGATACGGAAGAATCCCCATATCAAAATGACAAGGCAAGCAGACAATGAGTATCTCAGCAATCTTCTTATTTACCATGGGAAAATGGTGCTTTTTTCTCTCTTTCCTATTTTCATAGTATCTCTTTTCTTTTATTTTTCTCAATAGCTATCTCTCTCTTTTTTATAAGAAGAATGCTTCATAGATATCATTATGGTTACGATGCAGGTTTCCACCATGTCAGCATGGATTAGACCAGCGGCCCAGGCGTTTCTCTAACACACATACATAACTCCATGGACATACAAGCTCCCCTTTTATTTCACACCGAAGACATCCGAAAACAAAAGAGCAAGGTATCAAATGGGTATATATTTACAAGTGTTGAAAGTGTTCCCCGTGACAGCACGGTTCTGCTAATCCCCAGCCTATAATTTGCAAGCATATAACTTTCATGGAGAGTTCACAATGGTTCAGGTTTATTAAGTGCGGAAAATAAAGTGTGCCATCAAGTTCGTGAGAGCTTTAATCACTAACTTTCTCATAACAAGTTTAATTTGGGAGGTAGATAAAACAGGAATTTACTTGGAATAGCAATAATGCTACTAGGTAGGTATGGTGGACACAAATGGCAAAGGTTTTGGTTTAAAGGAGGTGGATGCATGAGAAGAATTCCCTCTCAGTACAGGTTTTTGGCTAGCAAGGCTGGGTAGCAAGTACAAGAGTTGAAGGAAACAAACAAACATACAAATGATAAAGACAAACATGCAATCTTCCTTGGAAGCACAAAAGATCTTAACTAGAGAATACTAGACTTATGAGCAAATCAAGAAAGAAAGATGATGAAATTATTTTTCTCTCGAGTACTTCTATCTTTTTCTTTTCAACTCTCAAAAAGGGTGTTGCTACTGACCGAGCCAGTTTTGCCAAAACCAACTAAATTAACTCAAAGATCCCAAAGTGCTACCAATACTAACAACAAGATCAATCATATAACCACGAATTGAAAACTAATATAAGCTATGCAAAAGAGTGAATGATAGAACTTCTCATTAGTACTCCATAATGGAAACTCAAACCAAGGGATACAAATCTAACGAGAGAGGGGACACTTCCATAATGCAAACCATACTACATAATAACTCCTCTATTCATGATATGACTCTACTAATAAGGTAAAAGATAGAAGATAGTGATATGATACCGCGGCACTCCACCAAGCTTGGAACAAACCAAGGGGATGCCAAACCTGATGATGAATTACTCCTTTGGTGGTGGTGGTATCTTCTCAATGAGCTCTCTGATAAGTTTCCCAAAGTCCTCAATCTCGAAGGTGAGATTGCGAATCAGCTGTGAATTTTGCTCAATGCGGCTCATGATCATGTTGTGTTGAGAATTCCAGCTCTTGCTATTCTTTCCCCACTCTTCCTCCTTGAAGTCTTCTTTTCCTGCATGGCTAGAACGAGGCAAATCCCAATTGGAGGGTAATTTCTCCTTGGGCATATTCTGGTGTTGATGCTCATGGATAAGAGTGTGGAAAGGATTCTTGGTGCGTGGAGGAAGTGACCAGGGATCTGAACGGTGATGAGGAGGCTTCCCTCCAATGGCTGGATTTGCCACCACTCCGATGCTTGCAACGGTAGTGTCGGTGTGTTTTGCCTCCTCTTCACCTTCACTCTTGATCTCTTTCTCCTTCCCAGGGTCTTGGAGGTCTTCGTCCATAGGCTCCTTCCCTTTATCCTTGGCGGACACCATTGTGCTTCTAAGTTTTCAAAGAGTATGTCCTGGAAGAAAAAGATCGAAACAAAAACACGACGAAAACACGATATACGAACCTCGGAAGATCCGGGGGGGTTATATATTACGAAGTTTCATATCAATAGGAAGGTACTGGGAGAAAACGAGTCGGAGGCGGAGTCCGGAGTGGCCTCACCACCTGGTGGCACGGCCAGGGGTGGACCCGCGCCATGGGGTAGTGTGGGCCACCCTGGCTCCATTTCCGTCCCTTTTTCGCTTTGTAGCTTTCCTTATTGACTGAAAACTGCAAAAATATAGTTGGATTGTATTTTCGCGGAGCTTTTCTTACCAGAACTGTTACCTAGTTGGAAACGGACTCTGCAGGTCTCTGAATTTGGTCCTCAATGAATTTCTCTGGAGTTATAACTTGAAAGGCATCAACATCTTCATCTTCATACACTTATTACTTTAGTCATAAAACCCTTCTTTTCCTTATTACACATTATCTCCACTTTCCTGGAAATTTCTTTCACACAAAACTTCACACAATTCTTATTAGCAACATTAGTATAAGTGAAGTGATAAAACCTTTTGAGTCCAACTTCAACTGAAAACCATCAAAACAAAAGCTACTGTAGCAACTCCTTCCGAAAACCCAAAAAGGAAATCGAATAAAGAAGCAAATGCAAGATTGGCTAAATCTGTCAAAACAGACCAGCAGGTAAAGATCAATTTTTTAGAAAATCTTCTGTTCTTCAAATCAAAAAGTTCAAAACTAAAGAAAGTTAAATAACAACCTGGGTCAGAATCACAAAAAATTACAGCTCAATCCGACAGACAGAGGTCTCTCACGAATTTTTACGTTGAAGCACAAAAATCTGTTTCGGGACAGCAACTTCCCCAAATCTTACTTCTCTCTCATTAGAGGTTGATCTTGACACAAAAACCAAACAAAACGGATAAGGAGCTGTTATTACCGAAGTAATAACTTCCAAGACTCAAAGAAACAAAAACAAACTGAAAGCAAAAACAAATTGGGTTGTCTCCCATAATGCTCTTTCTTTATAGCCATTAAGATGGGCATGATAATTTTGAAGAAGCTCTCATAGGGATATGATTTGAAGTGAAAGAGAGCATTAAGAAGAAAACACACACACACATTTAAGTCTAACCCACTTCCTATGCAAGGGGATTTTGTAAACAAACAAGTTATTGAAACCAAAGGCAACTTGCATAAGAAGGCAAAAGAAGTGCAACATAAAAACTTTCAGCATAAAACGGGGAAACTTGATATTATTGAGATGCATAAGAACACTTTTACCTTTCTCATAATAACTTTCAGTATCATGCATAAACTTAACAATATAGCTATCACAAGGACTATCATAGCAATGATCACTTATTCTAACAGAAAACACAGGAATACTAGCTCTCATAACACTACTTTGTGAAACAATATTAGAGGTATCCTTACAAAGGATAGTGTGTCCCTCTTTTTCATATTTAGCAACAAAGTCTTTCACATTTGCTACAATAGGCTCATCAACCATTTGTTTATCAGGTTCAACAGCCTTATTCATACTTTCATTAACCATATTAGCTATCATAGAATGCTCCTTTACCTTAACTGGGAAAGAAATTTTCTCAATATAAGGTTTATGTAAAACATGACTAGCCATATAAACTTCAGTATTTCTTGCAGGAACACTCTTAGCAATATCTTTATAAGGTTCATGATACTTATTCCACTTCTTTTTATGCACTTCAATGTAGGAAGAAAAAGCCTTAAAATAAGAAGCAATAGCTTGAGAGTCTAGACCATAAGCATTTTTAATATTTTGAAAGTCATCAGTTCCCGTAAAAGATTCAATGCATTCATAATCATGATTTATACCTGACTTTCTACCTTTGTCATTCGCCCAAGCTTCAGCATTGTCTTGAATACGATCTAGAAGATCCCATTTAACTTCTTCTTCCATACGAGTGATTGATCCAGCACAAGAAGCATCTAATAAATCCTTGTCATGTAGAGGGAGCCTTGCATAAAAGTTGTTGATAATAATATTGTTGGGGAGCTCATGAATGGGACATTTGAGCATTAGTAACTTCAATCTCCCCCAAACTTGAGTTGTACTCTCTCCATCAAGAGGCCAAAAGTTGTATATTTGATTCCGATCTTTATGAATCTCACTAGGAGGATAAAACTTTGAGTAAAAGAGAGGCACTATTTCCTCCCATTCTAGAGCTTGACCATTCTTCAGCAGCTTATACCATTCCTCAGCTCTTCCTTTCAGTGATAATGAGAATAACTTCTTCTTAACTTGATCTGTAGTAATACCTACACACTTGAACAACCCGCATAATTCGTGTATAAAGAGTAAATGATCACCAGGATGGACAGTTCCATCCCCAACATAGTAGTTATCCATAACACGATCAATAATTCTTGTAGGTATTTTGAAAACATCTTTCTCAGCAGGTGGTGGCTTATCTACTACCTTAGCTATGGTAGTAGCATTACCAAATAAGAAACTCAGCGAATTATCCATAACGAAAATAAAGCAACTAGCAGAAGTAAACAATACTCATAGTAGAAGTTTCCTTTACCAGTTCCACTCTCCAATAGCGCTTCACTCCCCGGCAACGGCGCCAGAAAATAGTCTTGATGACCCACAAGTATAGGGGGTGTATCGCAGTATTTTCGATAAGTAAGAGTGTCGAACCCAACGAGGAGCGTAGGTGCCGCTAGTGGTATGGATCAGGAATTCTCTGCAAATACTTAGCAAATGGATTTTTAGGGGTTTTCGATAAAGCAAGTAAACAAAGTACGAGTAAACAAAAGACAGTAAGAATGAATGCAGCAAGTGGCCCAATCCTTATGCAACAAAGGACAAGCCGGTTGTATTTCTATAGATGACCAAACGTTCTCGAGGACACATGGGAAGACTGTCAAGTGCTTTTGCTTCATATAGTCGATTAATCTTCTCTAGCTTGCTAAGTGTTGTGTGGGTGAACCTGTGCTAATGTACCGTTCCATCCAAGACTTAATACATACTTGTGATTAAACCCCCTTGCAAACATCCGTAAGTACAAGAAAGTAATTAAGGTAAAACCTAACCACAGCTTTAAACTCTAAGACCCTTACGTCCCTTGTGCAATGGTTTCCTAACGGGGTTCAGGTTTCACTCCGCAACCCCTACGATTAGTAGCCAAATACACAATGCATTCCCCTAGGCCCATATAGGTGAAGTGTCATGTAGTCGACGTTCACATGATACCACTAGAAGAACTACACCACAACTTAAATAACAATCTATTGAATCTTTCTCAACGCAACTCCACTACTAACAACAAGACTTCTCCCATGTCCTCAAGAACAAAACGAACTACTCACAAGACATCATATGGATCATGATCATAGATGGAATAATGATGTATAACAATCTGAACATAAACAATAATTCAATGGTTCACTCAATAGCATCAACTACAAAGAGTAATCAACACCGGGAAAGTTTCCCCTATGAACTATAGCAAGATTCAACTAATTGTTACAGCAATATGGAGA
Source organism: Avena insularis (assembly GCA_023614405.1). Taxonomy (NCBI): domain Eukaryota; kingdom Viridiplantae; phylum Streptophyta; class Magnoliopsida; order Poales; family Poaceae; genus Avena; species Avena insularis. The sequence goes on from JAJUPC010000103.1 coordinate 74,496, forward strand.
TGGTGATGAGGGTGCTGATGGTGGTGATGATGATGATGATGATCCCGATGAAGTCCATCTTGATGGTGGTGTGGATGGCGACGATCTCCCCTCTCCGGGAAGGAATTCCCCCGGCAGAAATCTGTCTGCTGGAGAGATCTTTCTCTCTCGATGTTTTCCGCCCCGCAGAGGCGGCGGAATCTTTCTGTGGTCGCCCCCCCCCCCCCGAGTCTTAGGGTTTCGGGAGGAAGATATACGCCATAGGGGAGAGGCTGGAGTGGGCCAGGGTGGCCACACCACTCCCTGGCGTGGCCTGGGCTTGCCCGCGCCATGGGGTGGTGTGGGCCCCCTCTGGCCCACCTCCACTCCTTCTGGAATCTTGAGTCTTCTGGAAAATTAGAATTTTCTGTATATTTTCCCAGATTTTCTGATCTTCACGAATTTTGCCTCCAAACAGCACCTTTTCCATCAGAATCCTGACTACATGGGTCCATGCTCCAAAAGTCATCAACCATGCAAAAACAGATGAAATAACATAAGTATCACCTCTCAATACGAAATATATCAATGAATAATAGTGAATTAAGACATAGAATAGTGATACAAAATGGACGTATCAAGGTGATGGAAGCATTTGACGTTGTCCCCCTTTCTTACGCCTTTAGGGCATCAGCTAACCACGGTGGGAAGATCCATGAAGATCCTCCCCTCGCTACGGGTGGTCCTGGTCGCTTCAAAGAAAAGGGGAGCTGCATCTGCTTCTTCTTCTGAACCTTCCAAACCAACAAAGAGATGAAAGAAGTCCGCAGACAATGCTGCCACCAAGCCTACGACCAAGGCCATAACCCGGAGAGCTCACAAACCCAAGGAGCCTTTGCCAAGCTTAAGGCAGACATGAAAAAAGTCAAGGCACTCCACAAATCTGAACTCGATAAAGCTGGTCAGGATTTCACTGAAGAGCGAGAACGCCTGAACCTCCGAATTACCAAGGATCAAGAACTGCTGAAAGAGGCCGATGCTAAGCTTGAGTCGGCGAATGCTGAACTTGTGCAACTCCGGGAGAGGCGCGACAACTACACCAAGGAGCTGACCTAGATCCACAGCCATATTTCTCGGAAGTTCTTTTCCTTCAACCGACATTGATCTTTCCAGGTCTACTTCCTTTACTTATTTCACTTGTCTCATTTTTAGACAAATTTCCGGAGGGTGATGCCATTGCAGCCACTGTCATTGCCAAATTCCGCCAAAAGAGGGGTACCCCAGTTGGTCCTGGTGCAGAGATGATTCCCTATGACATGGAGGACCTGCTGGTCAGCTTATCTTCTCGCGTTGAGATTGTGAAGAATTATGGCAAGGATATCCTAGATGTGGCAATCCGAATCTTCAATGCCTTTTGGCCTGAAGAAGATACTCCGAAGGGAGCCACTGCTCTTATTGCTAGGCTAATGGAGTGCGAGACCCAGCTTGACCTTTGGAGGGAATCCCCTGGACGCGCCGGAGCTGAAATCGTCCTCCACTATGTTCTCACATGGTATGAAAAGATAAACTTGAAGCTTCTCGAGCGCATGCGCACTGGATCAAGGTGGTCCACTGACCCGGATTGGATAGCTCGGCGCAAGGCTTGCGCCCATAACCTCATTCAATATGCCCCCATCCATCAATGGAATGAGGGACCAAGTTTCCTTGGCGCTGTCGACGACGAATATGTCAAAGATGGTTCGGGTGATGAGGAAGAGGACGAAGCCTCGGATGTCGAAGAGGATGAAGACGAAGCTAAAGCCGAGGTCGGAGCTACACCTGCTGGCACCGAGTTACCTCCTCCTGCTGCTCCTTGATTAGAAACACTTTGCAGTTTATTAGATCCCCGGTATGCCGTGTGCAAATGTATTGAGCACACCATTTATATTTTGCTACTAAGTTGTTTGTGCCGGATTAACTTGGGCATAGTCCCCGAGTTTCATTTTCTTGTTTATCCAATTTCTTGGCTCGGCTCGTGTCTACCTTGGTTCGTTTTTATGACTTACGAGTCCGAGTTTCAAAAATTGACTTAACAATACTTGGAAACTTTAGGATTAGCTCAAAATAATTCAGCATAGGAAAAACGAGGTAAACATAAAGTTAATTAAAATAACAAATGTCGGCTCGATTAAGTTCCTTTTCCTTAGTCGTTTTTCGTGTGCTATGCAATTCCAAACTTGTTCTCTTGCTTGCCATGAAGCCAAATCTTGTTGGACAGCAGCAAATCAAAGAGTTGGGTTTTCGGTGCTCACACACTACTAATCCGGCTTAGGCAGAAGCAACTCAAGCCAGCCGACATAAAAATAAATAACAAGTACAGAAGACAACGAATATTATTAAGGCAGTCCCCGAGTTACTGCTCGAGGTGCCACGATTTCATTGATAAACTCATTGCCGGCATACATACCGACATATGAGAGACTCGGATACACACACTTCTTTGCTAAGTGTAGAATGGTCGAAGTAGAGCTACATTCCATGGACGCTTAGATTCCTCGCCGGACCTGTTCGCCTTGTTCTTCTCCTGTGGTTTTGCATCGATGAGATAATATGAGTCATTGTGCAATGCTTTGCTCACAATGAATGGCCCTTCCCATGGGGGGGATAGCTTATGCATGCCAGCAATATGTTGTACCAACCGGAGTACCAGATCACCTTCCCGGAAGACTCGGGGGTTTACTTTCCGGATATGATAGCGTCGGAGATTTTGCTGATATATGGTGGATCTGGACAATGCCAATTCTCTCGCTTCTTCCAGCAGATCAACATCATTTTGCCGGGCTTCTCGCACTTCGGCTTTTGTGTATTGGGTGACTCTAGGTGAATCATGCTCTATGTCGGCTGGTAATACAGCTTCTGCCCCATATACCAGAAAGAATGGCATATAGCCTGTTGATCGATTCGGAGTTGTTCTTAAACCCACAAGATCACCGGTAGTTCTTCTATCCAGCACCCCGCTGATCTTTGCAGCGGCTCAATGAGCCGGGGTTTTATCCCGGATAATACTAATCCGTTGGATCTTTCCACTTTTCCGTTCGATGCAGGGTGGGCTACCGAGGCAACGTCCAACCGGATCTTCTTATCTCGGCAGAATCGTGCAAATGCTCCTTCAGCAAAATTTGTGCCATTATCTGTTATGATACTGTGAGGATAGCCGTATCTCAAGATGATATCTTTGAGGAACATTACGGCTGTAGCTCCATCACATTTTCTTATTGGCTTCACTTCAATCCACTTTATAAACTTGTCCACCATAACCAAGATATGGGTCATATTTCCCCTTGCTGGTTTGAACGGGCCAACCATATCCAAACACCATACGGAAAATGGCCAGGTAATTGGTATGGTCTTGAGCTCCGACATTGGCATGTGTGTCTTGGTAGAATACCTTTGATAGCCATTGCATTTTCTTATTAGATCTTCTACTTGTTCCAAGGCACTTGGCCAGTAGAACCCATGCCGGAATGCTTTTGCCACCAAAGCTCTGGATGAGGCGTGATTCCGACATTCCCCTTGATGTATATCCCGGAGGATGTCAAGCCCTTCTTTCGGGTCAACACATCGCTGTAGTACACTTGTGACACTCCTCTTGTATAGTTCGGCATTGATAATTGTGTACGCCTTTGCGCGCCTCTGAATTTGCCTGGAAAGCACCTGTTCACTGGGCAAAGTTCCATCCTTCAGGAATTGGAATATATGCAACGCCCAAGCAGGTATAGCTCGCACTGGAAACACATCCTCATCTATTTCCATTTGTTCCACCAGCATAAACTCGGCCGGATCTCACTGCGCAGTCCCCAGGTCCTGCGAAGCAGTCCCCGGGTTTCCTGCACCACTTCCCACGTCAATGTCCATGGGCACAGCTCCTGACTCCGGATCTGCCGGGATGTAGATTGAGTTGGTTTCTAGAGACGGCCTGATAGATGGTTTTCTGAGGTGTTCCAGTGCTACACCCGGTGGAATTGCTTGTCGGGTTGATCCGAGCTTCGACAATACGTCAGCAGCCTCATTTTCCAGCCAGGGTACATGGTGAAACTCGCATCCCTCAAAGTACCCAGATATCTTTTGCACATGGAATCTGTACAATGTCATGTTTGGATCAAGAGCATCCCACTGCCTCGAGACTTGCTGAACTACCAAATCCGAGTCGCCAAAGCATTGGATCCAACGTATTCCAATTTCTTTTGCCACTTTGAGCCCATACACAAGTGCTTCATACTCAGCGACATTGTTCGACGCGGCGAAATGGATTTGCAGCACATACTTCAGCTGGTCGTTCTTTGGCGAGGTAAGTACAACTCCGGCGCCTAACCCGGTTTTCATCTTTGATCCGTCAAACCGCATTCTCTAGTAGTTTGGATCTGGTAACGGTGGTTCGTATTGCATCTCGGCCCAATCTACAAAAAAGTCGGCCACATCCTGAGACTTGATCGCATCTCTCATGTCGTATTGCGGAACATACGGGGCTAGCTCAATTTCCCATTTTGCGATTCAGCCGCTTGCATCTTTGTTACTCATTATCTCAGATATGGGGGCTTCACATATCACGTTGATTGGGTGTTCTTAAAAGTAGTGCTTTAGCTTCTTTGCCAACATGTATACACCATATGCCATTTTCTGATAGTGAGGATAGTTTTGCTTTGATGCGGATAATACTTCGCTTAGGTAATAGACTGGCCTTTGCACTGACTTACCCTCTTCATCGCACTCTACCACCACCACTTCACTTACAACTCGGTTGGTTGCGGCTATATAGAGGAACATTGGCTCTTTTGATAGTGGAGAGGCTAACACTAGTGTAGTGGCTAACATTTTATTTAATTGGATGAAGGCTTCATTGGTCTGCAGCGTCCATACAAACTTGTCTGCTTTTTTCATTAGTTGATAGAGAGGCAATGCCTTTTCTCCCATCCGACATACAAACCGACTCAAAGATGCTAGGCACCCCGTGAACTTCTGGACATCGTTAAGACACTTCGGCAGTTCCATTCGCTCTATGGCTCGGATTTTTGTCGGGTTAACTTCGATACCTCGGCCGGAGACAAGAAATCCGAGTAATTTTCCATCCGGGACACCGAAGGTACATTTCTCTGGGTTAAGCTTCATCCGGAACCTCCTTAGGTTCGCGAATGTTTGCCTGATATCTTCAAGGAGCATTTTGCTTTCCTTGGTTTTTATAACCACATCATCCACATATACTTGCACATTTCCACCAATTTGATCGTGCAAACATTTTTGCATACATCTTTGGTACGTTGCCCCTGCATTACGTAAACCAAAAGGCATGGTGCGATAGCAATAAGCCCCATACGGGGTGATAAACGCAGTCTTTATTTGATCACTCGGGTTCAGAGTTATCTGGTGGAAACCAGAATATGCATCTATTAATGACAACAGCTCACACCCAGCAGTAGAATCTATGACCTGATCTATCCTTGGCAGTGGGAACGGATCTTTTGGACACGCCTTATTCAGGTTCATGTAATCAATGCACATACGCCAAACCACGGCCACATTCGGATCATCTTTCTTCTTTTCCACAAGCACCGGATTAGATAGCCACTCCGGATAAAGTACTTCCATGATAAACCCCACTGCTAGGAGCCAAGCTATCTCATCCCCAATGACTTTTCTCCTATCTTCAGCGAAGCGGCGGAGAGGTTGCTTCACCGGCTTTGCCCCGGGTCTCACATTCAAAGAGTGCTCAGCCAACTCCCTCGGAACACCTTGCATGTCCTGTGTGGACCAAGCAATGATATCCCGATTCTCACGGAGGAAGTTGACGAGCTCGCTTTCCTATTTGTCATCTAACCCGCTCTGGGAACAGATCATCAACATGCACTTTCTTTTTATCCTTTGTTGCTTGAAATGAGACACTTCCATGTGGGTTACTCAACGCCGACATATACTGCTGTGCGGATTGAGCCAATCCCGCTACTTCCTGGATCTTTCTCTTTTCTTGTGCGATCACAAGTGACTTGGCTAGGTTAGACCCGGCCGACGCACACTCAATGGAACGTCGGAAATCTCCTGCTATGGTAATTACTCCATTTGGCCCGGGCAACTTCATCTTCAGATAACTAATGTGACAACTCGCCATGAATTTGTTCAGGGCTGGCCTACCGAGTAATGCGTGATATGCGCTTTCCAAGTTCATAACCTCAAACTCCAAATTCTCAGTCCGGCAGTTATCTCGTGTGCCGAATAATACGTCAACCCGGACCTTGCCGATGGGTTCACAGGAAATGCCTGGCACAATACCATGAAAAGTTGTCCTCGTGGTCTGGAGCATGTTCTCCGAGATACCCAACTTGCGCATGGTATCCACATACATGATATTAATGCTGCTGCCATTGTCAATCAGCACCTTAGAAAATCTCACATTGATATTGGGCCCGATGAATGTTGGGTCCAACACTAATGCATATGAACCAGGACTCGGCATAAGCTTGGGATGATCCTTGATATTCCAGGTAATTTCCTGATCCGACCAAGGCATATACCTTGTCACTGCCGGCATAACCGCATTTACTTCCATATGTCGGCGCTGCAAGCTCTTTCTATCTGTTTCCTCCGTGGTAAACACACAGTAACTCTGGTGATGCTCTCTGTATTCATTCCTCCCCTCATTTCTGGGGTATCTTTGATCTGGCTGATGCTGATTTTCCACTTGATGGACTGCGTCCCTTCTCTCATGGTTCTCATACCTCGGTGGAGGTGGTGGCAACATTAACTGTTGCGTGTTCGCTCCGGAGAGCAATTGCTGCCGGGGTAACTCCTGCCGAGGTTGATCGTTCCGAGGTGCCTGAGCATTCCCCGAACCACTTTGTTCAATCTTCCTCATCCACTCACATTGTCGAGTCGTGTGACCCGCCGGGTTACTCGGATTTGGCGTGTGAAATTTGCACGGCTGATCCAAAGATTGCCTTGTACGTATACCTCGGCGGTCTTTCTTTTCTTTCCACTGCTTTCTTCCGCTCAAGGCCCAAGTTTTCTTGCCATCATTTCTTGGAGTCCATTGTTTCCCTCCAGTTTTCTGACACTGATTACTCCCTGCTCCGGGTTGATCTTGATTTACAGCAGCAACTTGTTGCAAACTGTACCTGTAATCCGGTCTATCATCTCTTCTCTTACCTCGGTAGTCATTTCATCGGGATGATCCAGCTCCATCTCACTGGTAGTACTCCTCATTTGACTCGTTTGACATAAGCCTAGGTTGAGTCGGATCACCCAAGGCATATGAGTCAGCAATCCGGATTGTCTCTGCCAGTGTAGTTGGCATATATCTTTGTAGCCTTTGCCACATCATGCTTGCATATCTACACCCTTGTGCAAACCAAGCTATTGCCTGTGACTCAATCACGCCCTCACACGAGTTTCTCACGGTGCACCAGCGGGTTAAGAACTCCCCGTCTGTTTCATTTGGTCTCTGTTTGCACATTGCTAAGGTCTGTGGCCTATTCGGCCTATGATACGTGCTCGAGAAGTTACTGACAAACATTTCCTCAAAATCAATCCAATAGTTGATACTTCTGGGCGGTAAATTGTTTAACCATACCCTCGCTGGCCCCTCCAGCATCTGAGGTACGTACCTCACAGCCCATCTCAAGTTGCCTATAGCAATTTTCACTGCTGTTGCGTAGTTGATCAACCAATCCTCCGGCTTGGTACTACCGTCATATGTTTTCGTGCCTCTGGGTAACTGGAAGTTAGGTACTGGAGGTTCTTTCATGATCCAGGGCCCAAAGCACGCCGGAACCGGAGGACCTTGCCCCTCAATTAGCTCCGACCTATAGAGCCGATCCAGTTTTAACCTGGCATCGTCAGGCATCAAGTCCCTGCTTCCCAATCTTGACCCTATCACGTGATAGTCCGGCCTTGGGTATCCTGCTTTCACCATTTCCGAATCACCATCATTATATTTGTCTTGCTCTCATGGAGCGCCTCTCTGTTGCATACCTCGGCCAGCACTTTGCTCTTGCCGTGGTATATTCCACTGTTGTGGTTGCCCTGCACCCACCGAGTTGCGCTGTCCGGCATTGTCGTTTACAGCGTTTCCTTGACCGGCATTGCCTTGGTCACGGTTACCTCGGCTGACACTTCGTCGATCATCATTTGCCTGCACTGCTTTTCCTTTCCCTGCCCTTGCCGGGTCATATGAAACTATCTGTTTGTTTCTCCATGCCGAAGTTACCACCTCCTCTCTTCTTGGGTCTCCATGAGGTGATGATGCTGCTCCAGCTGATTTCTCCGGGTTACCTACAGCTGAATGAAAAACTTTGTACACCCTAGCCCTTGCTGGGTTTGCCCTGAGCAACTCTTCATTTTGTCTGTTAGCGATCCGAACTAACTTATTGACTCTTTCCTGTTGTCTTTGTCGGGCCTCGCCCATCAAACCCTCTAACTCGGCTGCGGCTGCATCTGCTGCTCTGAGGTTCTTTGCCAGGCTACTGTACTTCAGCAGCCCCGTGGACAAAAAGTTCTCTGACTCCTCAACTCTAGTATCACCCTCTTTGTTCATTTCTATGATGAGGTTTTTCCCCTTTACTTTTACAGCCTCTACCTTATTTGCCCTTGCATACTCACGCAGTGTCATGTTCAACGACTGCTGAGCCGCGGCTATCTTTTTCGCACCCTCTAGTATTTTCTGCCTAGTTTCCTCTAACTCGGCCTGTGCCTGAGCCGGATCTACTGCAGGTGCTATGGGGCTCTCTAGGCTATCTATCGCCTACTACAACATGTTCTCTAGCCTCTCTAGTGGAGGACCTCTATTTTTCCTTGGTGCCTTGGGTGTTACCTCTGGATCTGGTGCCGGATCCTTTCTCGCACCAGCGCCAGGCGATGTCATCATCACCTCGGCACGGTGAGGGGAGCGAATGATACGCCCCCCATGAACCATGCTAAGGGGTGGCTCGCCTCCCTCGACGATGTGCCGCGGGTGAACGCACGACACATCGACAGCGACATAGATCTTGTGCGCGCCAAGCTTGACGAAGAGGTCATTGCGCGGAAGGGGTCGCTTGCCGAAGCAGCCAGCATTGTCGCTGACAAATTCCAGTGCTCCAAAGCGCTGAACAAGCCCGGAGACGATGTGCTCGCTGGTGCCGATGAGGTTTCCCGTCCGGATCTTCACTCCTGCTAGCGCCGCTAGCCCCACGGTGGGCGCCAACTGTCGTGGTGGTGTCACAGCAGATGCCATGGATAGGCTAAAGGTTGGGATAAGATGCACTAGAGGAATCCAGGGAGGGATAGTGTGGTGATTCCACAGACAGATGTTTGTATTTGATTCACTTCCAAGGTTTACAAGTGCTCCTTGAGCTGTATTGGGGAGAGGAGGAAGAAGGAACTCTCTTACCCTCTCCACTAGCTAGCCCTCAGGAACATACTAGCCAAACTCAACTCACTAGAGATCAACCAGCCAAACACCAACCCTTTCTACAGATGCCCTAGCCCTCCTTATATAGGGGTGGCTAGTTCTCCAATTAGGGCATACATGGAGGCATATTCCAGCGACTATGCCTCTTCCCAAAATAGTAAGACGACCGGGTCACTTTTGCCCATCGTCAGCCATGCAGAGGCTACGTGAGCCTTTGTGGCGTCAGCGTCATCCGACACAGGCAGCATCACCCTTGTCGGCCATGCCTTGGTTGTCCTGGCCTCTGTCCACTTTGCTCACGCTTTGGCTATAGTGGTCACCTTTTGACCAACAAGATACCTTCCTTCTCTTGCAAGCTTGATATAACCCGGATAAAGCCTGGTTGATCCGGCCACACCGGTACCTGCATACAAGTTACATAAATCCTGCCGGCATATGACATAAGTCGGCCGGGACTCAGTTAGGCAGACATCCTCAGGTCCGGGTTACTCCGTTATTTGGCCTGCCTTGAGGTGACTCAGCCAGCATTCGCTTTGACCTTGTCGTACCTCGGCTAACTCGTCCTTTATACCCCGGCGTGACCCTACCCGAGGGTATCCCCCCCAACACCAGTGTCATTGCATCTGTGTTCTTTTTACTAACAACAACTGGAGTCATTTCATGACTATTCTTTTCACATACCACATATGGATCCACCAGTGTCATTGAAATGTGTGTTCTCTTCAGAGACCACACATGGATCCACCAGTGTCATTGCATGTGTGTTCTTTTTACTAACAACAACTAGAGTCATTACATGTGTGTTCTTGTCACATTCCACATATGGATCCACCTGTGTCATTGAAATGTGGTTCTTCTTATTAACCACTGCTAGAGTCATTGCATGTGTGTTCTCTTTAGAGACCACACATGGATCCACCAGTTTCATTGCATGTGTGTTCTTTTTACTAACAACAACTAGAGTCATTTCATGACTATTCTTTTCACATACCATATATGGATCGACTAGTGTCATTAAAATGTGTGTTCTCTTTAGAGACCACACATGGATCCACCAGTGTCATTGCATGTGTGTTCTTTTTACTAACAACAACTAGAGTCATTTCATGTGTGTTCTTTTCACATACCACATATGGATCCACCAATGTCATTGAAATGTGTGTTCTCTTTAGTAACCATAGCTAGAGTGATTGCATGTGTGTTCTCTTCAAAGTCCACACATGTATCCACCAGTGCCATTGCATGTGTGTTCTTTTTACTAACAACAACTGGAGTCATTGCATGTATGTTCTATTCACACACCACATATGGATCCACCAGTGTCACTAAAATGTGTGTTCTCTTCAGAGACCACACATGGATCCACCAGTGTCATTGCATGTGTGCTCTTTTTACTAATAACAACCAGTGTCATTGCATGCGTGTTCTTCTCATTAACCACAACTAGATTCATTGCATGTGTGTTCTCTTCGGAGACCACACATGGATCCACCAGTGTAATTGCATGTGTGCTCTTTTTTCTAACAACAACTGGAGTCATTTCATGAGTATTATTTTCACATACCACATATGTATCCACCAGTGTCATTGAAATGTGTGTTCTTTTCATTAACCACAGCTAGAGTCATTACATGTGTGTTCCATTCAGAGACCACACATGGATCCCCCAGTGTCATTGCATGTGTGTTCTTTAGTCATTGCATGTATGTTCTTTTCACACACCACATATGGATCCACCAGTGTCACTGAATGTTGGGGGCATACCCCCAGGTAGGGTCACGCCGGGGTATAGAGGCCGAGTTAGCCGAGGTACGGCAAGGTCAAAGAGAGTGCTGGCCGAGTCACCTCAAGGCAGGCCGAATCACGGAGTAACCCGGACCGGATGTTGTCCACCTAACTAAGTCCTGGACGATGTATGTCGTATGCCGGCCGGATTTATGTAACTTGTATGCAGGTACCCACGTGGCCGGATTAACCAGGCACGATCCGGGTTATATCAGGCTTGCAAGAGAAGGTATCTCGTTGGTAAAAAGGTGGTCACTGTACGCTGGAGCATGAGCGAAGCGGACAGAGAGAAGGACCCCCGAGGCGTGGCCGACAAGGGTGACGCGCCCTGTGTCGGATGCGCTGGCGCCGTAGAGGCTTACGTAGCCTCTACATGGCTTAGGATGGCGAAAAGTGGTCCGGTCGGTTTGCTATTTTGGGAAGAGGCATATTCCCAGGAATATGCCTCCACATATGCCCTAATTGGAGACCTACCACCCCTTTATAAGGAGGGCTAGGCCATCTATAGAAGGGGTTGATCTCTAGTTGGTGAGCATTTGAGTAGTGAGTTCATGGGAGATAGGTAGTGGTGAGAGTAAGAGAGTTCCTTCTTCCTCCTCTCCCTAATACAGCTCAAGGAGCACTTGTAAACTCATCTAGCTTTAAGAATATAAATCATCTGTGTGTGGAATCACCACACTATCCCTCTCTGGATTCCTCTAGCGCATATTGGCCCCACCTTTAGCCTATCCATGGCATCTGCCATGACACCACCATGACAGTTGGCACCCACCGTGGGGCTAGCGGCGCTAGCAGGAGTGAAGATCCGGACGGGAAACCTCATAGGCAACAGCGAGCGCATCGTCTCTAGGCTCGTTCAGCGCTTTGGAGCGCTGGATTACGTCAGCGACAACGCTGGTTGCTTCGGCAAACGACCTCTTCCGTGCAACGGCCTCTTTGTCAAGCTCGGCGCTCACAAGACCTACGTTGCCGTCGATGTGTCGTGCGTTCACCCGCGGCACGTCGTTGAGGGAGGCGAGCCACCCCTTAGCGCAGCTCACGGGGCGCGTATCACTCACTCCCCTGACCATGCCAAGGTGATGATGACAGCGCCTGGCGCTGGAGCGAGCAAGGATCCGGCACCAGATCCGTAGGTAACACCCAAGGCACCAAGGAAAAGTAGAGGTCCTCCACTAGAGAGGCTAGAGAACGTACTACAATAGGCGATAGATAGTCTAGAGAGCCCCATAGCACTTGCAGTAGATCTGGCTCGGGCATAGGCCGAGTTAGAGGAAACTAGGCAGAAAATACTAGAAGGTGCGAAAAAGATAGTTGCGGCTCAGCAGTCGTTGAACATGACACTGCACGAGTACGCAAAAGCGAATAAGGTAGATGCTGTAAAAGTAAAGGGGAGAAACCTCATCAGTGAAATGAACAAAGAGGGTGATACTAGAGTTGATGAGTCAGAGAACATTTTGTTCGTGGGGCTGCCAAAGTACAGTACCCCGGCAAAGAACCTCAGGGCAGCGGATGCAGCTGCATCCGAGTTAGAGGGTTTAACAGGTGAAGCCCGGCAAAGATAGCAGGAGAGGGTCAATGAGTTAGTTCGGATCACTAACAGACAAAATGAGGAGTTGCTCAGGGCTAATCCGGCAAGGGTTGGGGCTTCCAAAGTCATTTATTCAGTGGTAGGTAACCCGGAGAAATCTGCTGGAGCTGCATCATCCCCTCATGATGGCCCAAGAAGAGAGGAAGTGGTAACCTCGGCGAGGAGAAACAAACAGATAGTCCCCTATGACCCGGCAAGGGCAGGGAAAGGAAAAGCAGTGCAGGAAAACAAGGATCGATGAAGTGTCAGCCGAGGTGAAGTTGGTCGAGGTAACCGCGACCAAGGCAATGCCGGTCAAGGAAACGCTGTAAACGACAATGCCGGATAGCACAACTCGGCGGGTGCAGGGCAACCGCAGCAGCGGAATATACGACGGCAAGAGCGAAGTGCCGGCCAAGGTATGCAACAGAGAGGCGCTCCATGAGAGCAAGACAGATACAATGATGGTGATTCAGAAATGGTGAACACAAGATACCCTAGGCCGGACTATCATGTGATAGGGTCAAGGTTGGGAAGCAGGGACTTGATGCCTAACGATGCCAGGTTAAAACTGGATCGGCTCTATAGGTCGGAGCCAATTGAGGGGAAAGGTCCTCCGGTTCCGGCGTGCTTTGGGCCCTGGATCATGAAAGAACCTCCAGTACCTAACTTCCAGTTACCTAGAGGCACGAAAACATATGACGGTAGTACCAAGCCGGAGGATTGGTTGATCAACTACGCAACAGCAGTGAAAATTGCTATAGGCAACTTGAGATGGGCTGTGAGGTACGTACCTCGAGATCTTTGGAGGGCCAGCGAGGGTATGGTTAAACAATTTACCGCCCAGAAGTATCAACTATTGGATTGATTTTGAGGAAATGTTTGTCAGTAACTTCTCGAGCACGTATCATAGGCCGAATAGGCCACAGACCTTAGCAATGTGCAAACAGAGACCAAATGAAACAGACGGGGAGTTCTTGACCCGCTGGTGCACCGTGAGAAACTCGTGTGAGGGCGTGATTGAGTCACAGGCAATAGCTTGGTTTGCACAAGGGTGTAGATATGCAAGCATGATGTGGCAAAGGCTACAAAGATATATGCCAACTACACTGGCAGAGACAATCCGGATTGCTGACTCATATGCCTTGGGTGATCCGACTCAACCTAGGCTTATGTCAAACGAGTCAAATGAGGAGTACTACCAGTGAGATGGAGCCGGATCATCCCGATGAAATGACTACCGAGGTAAGAGAAGAGATGATAGACCGGATTACAGGTACAGTTTGCAACAAGTTGCTACTGTAAACCAAGATCAACCCGGAGCAGGGAGTAATCAGTGTCAGAAAACTGGAGGGAAACAATGGACTCCAAGAAATGATGGCAAGAAAAGTTGGACGCCAGAGCAGAAGAAACAGTGGCAAGAAAAGAAAGACCGGCCGAGGTATACGTACAAGGCAATGCTGGATCAGCCGTGCAAATTTCACACGCCAAATCCGAGTAACCCGGCGGGTCACACGACTCGACAATGTGAGTGGATGAGGAAGATTGAACAAAGTGGTTCGGGGAATGCTCAGGCACCTCGGAACGATCAACCTCGGCAGGAGTTACCCCGGCAGCAATTGCTCTCTGGAGCAAACACGCAACATTTAATGTTGCCACCACCTCCACCGAGGTATGAGAACCATGAGAGAAGGGACGCAGCCCATCAAGTGGAAAATCAGCATCAGCCAGATCAAAGATACCCCAGAAATGAGGGGAGGAATGAATACAGAGAGCATCACCAGAGTTACTGTGTGTTTACCACGGAGGAAACAGATAGAAAGAGCTTGCAGCGCCGACATATGGAAGTAAATGCGGTTATGCCGGCAGTGACAAGGTATATGCCTTGGTCGGATCAGGAAATTACCTGGAATATCAAGGATCATCCCAAGATTATGCCGAGTCCTGGTTCATATGCATTAGTGTTGGACCCAACATTCATCGGGCCCAATATCAATGTGAGATTTTCTAAGGTGTTGATTGACAATGGCAGCAGCATTAATATCATGTATGTGGATACCATGCGCAAGTTGGGTATCTCGGAGAACATGCTCCAGACCACGAGGACAACTTTCCATGGTATTGTGCCAGGCATTTCCTGTGAACCCATCGGCAAGGTCCGGGTTGACGTATTATTCGGCACACGAGATAACTGCCGGACTGAGAATTTGGAGTTTGAGGTTATGAACTTGGAAAGCGCATATCACGCATTACTCGGTAGGCCAGACCTGAACAAATTCATGGCGAGTTGTCACATTAGTTATCTGAAGATGAAGTTGCCCGGGCCAAATGGAGTAATTACCATAGCAGGAGATTTCCGACGTTCCATTGAGTGTGCGTCGGCCGGGTCTAACCTAGCCGAGTCACTTGTGATCGCACAAGAAAAGAGAAAGATCCAGGAAGTAGCGGGATTGGCTCAATCCGCAAAGCAGTATATGTCGGTGTTGAGTAACCCACATGGAAGTGTCTCATTTCAAGCAACAAAGGATAAAAAGAAAGTGCATGTTGATGATCTGTTCCTAGAGCGCACTGTAACAATTGGTGTCGGGTTAACTGACAAATAGGAAAGCGAGCTCGTCAACTTCCTCCGTGAGAATCGGGATATCATTGCTTGGTCCACACAGGACATGCAAGGTGTTTCGAGGGAGTTGGCTGAGCACTCTTTGAATGTGAGACCCGGGGCAAAGTCGGTGAAGCAACCTCTCCGCCGCTTCGCTGAAGATAGGAGAAAAGTCATTGGAGATGAGATAGCTTGGCTCCTAGCAGTGGGGTTTATCATGGAAGTACTTTATCCGGAGTGGCTATCTAATCCGGTGCTTGTGAAAAAGAAGAAAGATGATCCGAATGTGGCCGTGGTTTGGCGTATGTGCATTGATTACATGAACCTGAATAAGGCGTGTCCAAAAGATCCGTTCCCACTGCCAAGGATAGATCAGGTCATAGATTCTACTGCTGGGTGTGAACTGTTGTCATTAATAGATGCATATTCTGGTTTCCACCAGATAACTCTGAACCCGAGTGATCAAATAAAGACTGCGTTTATCACCCCGTATGGGGCTTATTGCTATCGCACCATGCCTTTTGGTTTACGTAATGCAGGGGCAATGTACCAAAGATATATGCAAAAATGTTTGCACGATCAAATTGGTATAAATGTGCAAGTATATGTGGATGATGTGGTTATAAAAACCAAGGAAAGCAAAACGCTCCTTGACAATATCAGACAAACATTCACGAACCTAAGGAGATTTGGGATGAAGCTTAACCCGGAGAAGTGTACCTTTGGTGTCCTAGCTGGAAAATTACTCGGATTTCTTGTCTCCAGCCGAGGTATCGAAGTTAATCCAACAAAAATCTGAGCTATAGAATGAATGGAATTGCCGAAGTGTCTTAACGATGTCCAGAAGTTCACTGGTTGCCTGGCATCCTTAAGTCGGTTTATATGTCGGTTGGGAGAAAAGGCATTACCTCTCTATAAACTGATGAAAAAGTTAGATAAATTCGTATGGACGCCGCAGGCCAATGAATCCTTCATTCAGCTAAAGAAAATGTTAGCCACTTCACCAGTATTAGCCTCTCCACTATCAAAAGAGCCAATGTTGCTCTACGTAGCCGCAACCAACCGAGTTGTAAGTGCAGTAATAGTGGTAGAGCGCGACGAAGAGGGTAAGTCAAAGGCCTATTATTACCTGAGCAAGGTATTATCAGCATCAAAGCAGAACTATCCTCACTATCAAAAAATGGCATATGGTGTATATATGGCAGCAAAGAAGCTGAAGCATTATTTTGAAGAACACCCCATTAAAGTGATATGTGAAGCCCCCATATCTGAGATAATGAGCAATAAGGATGCAAGCGGCCGAATCGCAAAATGGGCAATTGAACTAGCTCCTTACGCTCCACAATTCGACAGGAGAGATGCGATCAAGTCTTAGGCCGTGGCCGACTTTTTCGTGGATTGGGCGGAGATGCAATATGAGTCACCATTGCCAGATCCGAACTACTGGAGAATGCATTTTGACGGATCAAAAACAAAAACCGGGTTAGGCGCCGGAGTTGTGCTTACCTCGCCCAAGAAGGACCAGCTGAAGTATGTGTTGCAGATCCACTTCGCAACATCAAACAATGTTGCAGAATACGAAGCACTTGTGCATGGGCTCAAAGTGGCAAAAGAAATTGGAATACATCGGATCCAATGCTTTGGCGACTTGGATTTGGTAGTTCAGCAAGTCTCGGGGCTATGGGATGATTTGGATGAAAACATGGCACTGTATAGATTTCATGTGCAAAAAATATCAGGATACTTCGAGGCCGAGTTCCATCATGTACCCCGGCTAGAAAATGAGGCTGCCGACGCACTATCGAAACTCGGATCCACCCAACAAGCGATTCCACCAGGTGTAGCACTGGAGCACCTCAGAAAGCCATCTATCAGGCCACCCCCAGAATCCGAGTCAATCTATATCCCAGAAAATCCGGAGTCGGAAGTTGTGCCCATGAACATTGATGTGGGAAGTGCCACAGGAGACCCGGGGACTGCATCGGCAAACCAGGGGACTGCTTCGCAGAACCCGGGGACTGTGCAGCCAAAAACTCAACTCTTCGACTTGCTGCTGTACAACAAGATTTGGCTTCATGGCAAGCAAGAGAACAAGTTTGGAATTGCATAGCACACGAAAAACAACTAAGTAAAAGAACTTAATCGAGCCGACATTTATTATTCGGACTAACCCTATGTTTACTTTGTGTTTACTATGCTGAATTACTTTGAGCTAAGCCTAAAGTTTCCAAGTATTGTTAAGTCAATTTTCGAAACTCGGACTCGTAAGTCACAAAACCGAATCAAGGTAGACACGAGCCGAGCCAGGAAATTGGAGAAACAAGAAAATGAAACTCGGGGACTACGCCCAAGTTAATCCGGCACGAGCAACTTAGTAGCAAAATATAATTTGTGTGCTTAATACATCTGCACCCGGCATACCGGGGATCTGATAAGTTTCAAAGTGTTTTTTGGGTGCTCAAGGAGCAGCAGGAGGAGGTAACTCACCACCAGCAGGTGGAACTCTGGCTTCAGCCTCATCATCGTCTTTGTTCTCTTCAACATCTGAAGCTTCGTCCTCTTCCTCATCTCCCGAACCATCTTCGATGTATTCGTCGTCAATAACGCCAAGGAAGCTTGGTCCCTCGTTCCATTGATGGATGGGGGCATACTGAATGAGGTGATGGGCACGAGCCTTGCGCCGATCTATCCAATCTGGATCAGTGAACTACCTTGATCCGGTGCGTAAGTGCTCGAGAAGGTCCAGATTTATTTTCTCATACCATGTCAGCACAAAATGGAGAACAGTTTCAGCTCCGGCGCGAGCGGTGGATTCTCTCCAGAGGTCAAGCTGGGTCTCGCACTCCATTAACTTGGCAATCAGAGCAGTGGTCCCCTCCGGAGTATCCTCACCAGGCCAAAGGGCATTGAAGATCCGGACGGGTGAGTCTAGGATATCCGAACCATAGTTTTTGATAATCTCAAGGCGAGAGGATAGTCTAACTAGCAAATCCTCCATGTCAAAGGGAATGGTTTCAGATCTAGGACCAGTTGGAGTACCCCTCTGCTGGCGGAACTTGGCAACAGCAGTAGCCGCAATGGCATTACCCTCTAGGAATTTGCCTGATAACAAGACAAGTGAAATGGGTAAAAGAGGTTGACCCGGCGAAATTCATGTCGGCTGAAGGAAAAGAACTTATGAGAGATATGACTGTGGATTCGGATCAGCTCATTGGTGCAATTAGCACGTCTCTCCCGAAGTTTTTCAAGTTTAGCATTAGCCGAGCCAAGCTTGACGTCGGCCTCCTTCAGCGGTTCTTAATCCTTTGCAAGTTGGAGGTTGAGGCGTTCTTTCTCCTCAGTGAAATCTTGGCCAGCTTTGTCCATCTCAGCCTTATGGAGCGCCTTGAGCTTTTTCATCTCGGCCTTGAGCTTGGCAATCTCATCATATTTGGCTCGGAGTTGGGCGAGCTCATCATCCTTCTTCTTGAGTTCGGCCTGGTGTTGCCCTACTTGTTCGAGAAAATGCAGCATCATATCAGGCACGGGCACACTATCTTCAAGGGATGCTGAAATAGTTTGTTGACCCGGCAAAGCCGAGGTATGAATATATGCCGAGCTCAAGAGAAAGTAGAGAGGGCACGGTAATTGAGGAATCAAAACGAATTACCTTTTATCTCGGCTAAGTTTTTCCTCATGATTTTGTTTTCGACATCCACTTCGGCTGCACAAATTCGAATGAGAGATTAGTTCGGCGAGAAAAGACTCAAAAAGATAGAAAAAGTCAAAGTGAAAACTTACCCCTTTTCTCGAACTTAGCGAGAAGAGTAGAATGCTTCGAGCGCAGTGCCTTGTGTGTGTCCAAGAGGCGCTGAAACTCAGCACTCCGGCGATTGGTGGTGACCTGAGAAAAAGCAAAGTTGACTTAATCATGTGCATATTCGAAGTGTACAAAATCCGGGCCAAGTGGAACTTAACCCGGCTCTAGGTGTGTGCATATTCGAAGTGTACAAGATCCGGGCCAAGTGGAACTTAACCCGGCTCTAGGTGTGTGCATATTTGAAGTACAAGATCCAGGCCAAGTGGAACTTAACCTGGCTCTAGGTGTGTGCATATTCGAAGTGTACAAAATCTGGGCCAAGTGGAACTCAACCCGGCTCTAGGTGTGTGCATATTCGAAGTGTACAAGATCCGGGCCAAGTGGAACTTAACCCGGCTCTAGGTGTGTACATATTCGAAGTGTACAAAATCCGGGCCAAGTGGAACTTAACCCGTCTCTAGGTGTGTGCATATTCGAAGTGTACAAGATCCAGGCCAAGTGGAACTTAACCCGGCTCTAGGTGTGTGCATATTCGAAGTGTACAAGATCCGGGCCAAGTGGAACTTAACCCGACTCTAGGTGTGTGCATATTCGAAGTATACAAAATCCGGGCCAAGTGGAACTTAACCCGGCTCTAGGTGTGTGATATCCAAAGTGTACAAGATCCGGGCGAAGTGGAACTTAACCCGGCTCTAGGTGTGTGCATATTCGAAGTTACTAGGGAGCTACGCTAATTCTCTAAGGAGCATCCGGCTAAGTAACAAGTTACTCCCCCGGAGGCTAGGGGACTAATGGTTATATCACTAAGCACTAGTACATGTTAAAGAAAAGACGAAGTAGCATACCTCCATCATCCGGCCGGCAAGGTTGATAGCCTTGGCGGCTGTGTTCATTTGTGCGACAAACTCGGCAGGCCCAAATTTCTCTGGGAGATCGTCATTATTTACGAACTCCGCCTTGTTCCAGTTATTAACAAACTCAATCAGGGTAGGAGGATATCGCTCTCCGCTAAGCATATGGGGCGCAATCAAACCCTTGGCGTGGGCCTCCCTCCTCTCAACTTGGGCAGCAGCGGGGCTGGTGTGCAATGCAAGTTGCGTGTCAGTTGACCCGGAGGGGGCATCTTTCTTCGGCGGAGTTTTCTTCGGAAGCATGGATGCGAGCGTGCGCTGTCCAGCCTCGATAGATGCTGCCCTGGCGGCGTTAGAAGCTTTCTTGGCCTTAGGCTGCTGCTGAGAGGCTGAGGTTTGAGTTGTGGGTTTGCTCTTGGGTGTAGCCTTGGTGCTAACTGGGCCTTCTCGCCGAGGCTTGGAAGATTCGGACGAGGCGGATGGAGTTGGTGTTGTTGCTGGTACTTGTGCTACTGCTGTTGGTGCTGGTGCTGGTGTTGGTGCTGATGCTAGTTTTGGCGGGGGTGCTGTGGGTACCTTGAGGTGGAAGGTTGCGGCTGAGCCGAAGAGGAGCCGAGAGCATCTGCTGCCTCGGCAGAACCACTTCCCCCTGCTCCAAGGTCGCCCCCCTCTAGACGAGGTGGGCTAGAACCCGAAGCAGCCGCTAAACCCTCCTGAATGGGGCTCAGCGGACGTGTATCGTCGCCACGAGGGGGAGATGGGGTATGCCGGAGAGTCGAAGCGATGCTGGATCCGCTCTGGGGAACCTCCACCGCAGACCTGCCGAATCAAGTGACGAATAATAAATTATAACAAAGGAAAAACATATGAATAGCAAAGCACGAAGCAGAAAATTGGATGAAGAAGAAAGTGACTTACTCGTCAGAAGTCAAAGGCTCCTTGGGCTTGCGAGCTCTCCGGACTATAGCCTTAGTCGGAGGCTTGGTGGCGGTCTTGTCTGTGGACTTCTTCCTCCTCTTAGTCATTTTGGCAGGTCCGGAGGAAGCAGCAGAAGTTGCAGCCCATTTCTTAGACGCGACTGGGACCGGCTCACCCGTGGCAAGAGGAGGGTCTTCGTGGATCTGCCCACCCGGGTTAGCTGAAACCGGAAAGGCGTAAGAAAGGGGTACAGCGTCAAATGCCTCCATCACCTCAATGTCAGAATCATCTTCATCGTCAGGCCAATCTCTTAAGGAAGAGAAGTTACCAGTGGGTCGCTTGGTGGCATCAGGGAATGGCAGGAACATCTCCTGATCCGGCTCCTCCTTGTTCGACACAAGTCGATCTTTCGCCCATTTGAGCGAAGGCTCGATGCCATCTTCGAGAGTTTGCTGAAAAAATAGCTAAGAGAGAAATACAAAAGGATCAGATAAACGACATACTCCGACATAGAATATAACTCGAAAAGAGATTGGAACACGAGAGTTACCATAGGAGGAGGCTTGTCCCGGCAGAAATGCTCTATCCCCCACTCCCAATCAGCGGTGAAGTTTTTGTCGGTCGTGAAAAGGGCCTTGACCCGGCGGAATATCTCGGTGTTGTTCAGTTCAAAGGAAGATGTCCGGTTGGGGTCAAGGCGCCAGCTCATGTGGCAAAGCTTGTGTGTGCATTTCTAGAGAGGGAGATCCGGCATCGGACGAAAGTGATCATTGCATCCTCGTTGCGTAGGCCCGCATCCTTCAGCTCCTGAAACCGTTTGTTGACCTGATTCACCAAGACAGTGGGTTTCTTGGAAACCCGGTCCCACAAATCCGGGTTAGGAGGACCCGGAGCATAGGGGCGCAGCCGGATCAGATCTTCATTCGTGCCATTTCTGACATAGAAGAAGGTTCAGGCCCAGCCCTTGCACGAATCAAGCCCCGTGACCCGGGGAAAGATGGATTGTTTCCGGGGGGAAATAGAGGCAGCACCGAATTATGTTAGATGTTTGTCCTCCGGATCAAGCTGCTTATTCGGAATCACGTTTCGGCGTAGACTGAAAAACCGGATCCAGAGTTCTTTAGTGGGCCACAATCCGACATACCCCTCCATGGTGGAGGCGAAGGAAGAAAGAGATGTGATGGCATTCGCCGGAAGGTGGTGCGGTTGAAGTTCATAAATGTTGAGGAAATCATGAAAGAAGTCACTGACAGGGAGGCCGAAGCCGCGCTGGAAATGGGAGAGGAACACTACGAACTCACCCGGATTGGGTGAGGGGCGAGCTCCTCGGCGACGAGGCGGGCAACCATGCCCTCAAGGATGCGCCGGGTGCGGTAGAGCCAGTCCAGGTCGTCCTGGCACGCCCAGGAACCGGCCTAGGCATCGCGCTCCGTGTTCTCCCCTCCTTCCTCCATCTCCGCCTCCACGACGGCAAGCTCCTCTTCAGTCATCTCTAAATCGCTGTCCTCACCGGCCCTATCGGTGGTGGGGGGAAGAACCTTGGACTGGCGCGGACCCATGGCGGTGGAGCTGCACAGGAGCGGCAGTGATGCGGGTGCTAGGAAGAAGAAGAAGAAGAAGAAGAAGAAGAAGAAGAAGAAGAAGAAGAAGAAGAAGAGGCAGAGGGGCGCGTGAAGGGGAAAAGACCAAGGGGCGCGCCCCTCCCCTATTTAACCACGCTAGCGGGGTAGTGGGATCGTCACGATCTTGGCGAGGCCACACGGTGTGGCCGTGTATCTACCGGGTCAGCCAATCAGAGGCGGGCCACAGGAAGGGCCACAGGGCGCAGGAGATCCCATGACACGACGTGGTGATACGGTTAACAAGGAGACAGACACGACATGATGTGTGCAACAGTAACATCTGACATTAACTGCAGCAGTAACTAGCGCAAGCCCTTAAAATGAGGCAAGATAATGATTACCCTCCATGTGGGGAAGCGTACGAGAGAAGGAAGGATAACCTAGATAACTAAAGGGTGACCCGGCCAGCGAGTGAAAACTCGGAATGTGCCAAGGGAAAGTTAGCCCATGAAATTCGGACTATGAGGTAACTCGGAAAAAGGAGCAAAAGGCTCAGTAAAGTTGAACCTGCCGTGGCCTAAGCGGCTGAAGCTGCTAAGACCGCACCAGCTTCGGGGACTAATTTTGGGGGGATACCCCTGGGTAGGGTCACACCGGGGTATAGAGGCCGAGTTAGCCGAGGTACAGCAAGGTCAATGCGAGTGCTAGCCGAGTCACCTCAAGATAGGCCGAATCACGGAGTAACCCGGACCGGAGGTTGTCCACCTAACTGAGTCCCGGCCTATGTATGTTGTATGCCGGCAGGATTTATGTAACTTGTATGCAGGTACCCACATGACCGGTTTAACCAGGCACGATCCGGGTTATATCAGGCTTGCAAGAGAAGGAAGGTATCTTGATGGTCAAAAGGTGGTCACTGTACGCTGGAGCATGAGCGAAGCAAACAGAGAGAAGGACCACCGAGGCGTGGCCAACAAGGGTGACGCGCCCTATGTCGGATGATGCTAGCGCCACAGAGGCTTACGTAGCCTCTACATGGCTTACGATGGCCAAAAGTGATCCGGTCGGTTTGCTATTTTGGGAAGAGGCATATTCCCAGGAATATGCCTCCACATATGCCCTAATTGGAGACCTAGCCACCCCTTTATAAGGAGGGCTAGGCCATCTGTAGAACGGGTTGATCTCTAGTTGGTGAGCATTTAAGTAGTGAGTTCCTGGGAGATAGGTAGTGGTGAGAGTAAGAGAGTTCCATCTTCCTCCTCTCCCCAATACAGCTCAAGGAGCACTTGTAAACTCATCTGGCTTGAAGAATATAAAGCATCTGTGTGTGGAATCACCACACTATCCCTCCCTGGATTCCTCTAGCGCATATTGGCCCAACCTTTAGCCTATTCATGGCATCTGCCGTGACACCTCCACGACACTGAAATGTGTGTTCTCTTCAGAGACCACACATGGATCCACCAGTGTCATTGCATGTGTGCTCTTTTTACTAATAACAACCAATGTCATTGCATGTGTGTTCTTCTCATTAACCATAGCTAGAGTCATTGCATGTGTGTTCTCTTCAGAGACCACACATGGATCCACCAGCGTCATTGCATGTGTGTTCTTTTTACTAACAACAACTAGAGTCATTGCATGTGTGTTCTTTTCACATACCACATATGGATCCACCTATGTCATTGAAATGCGCGTTCTTCTCATTAACCATAGCTAGAGTCATTGCATGTGTGTTCTCTTCAGAGACCACACATGGATCCACCAATGTCATTGCATGTGTGTTCTTTTTACTAACAACAACTTGAGTCATTTCATGACTATTCTTTTCACATACCACATATGGATCCACCAGTGGCATTGAAATGTGTGTTCTCTTCAGAGACCACACATGGATCCACCAGTGTCATTGCATGTGTGTTCTTTTTACTAACAACAACTAGAGTCATTGCATGTGTGTTCTTGTCACATTCCACATATGGATCCACCTGTGTCATTGAAATGTGTGTTCTTCTTATTAACCACAGCTATAGTCATTGCATGTGTGTTCTCTTCAGAGACCACAAATGGATCCACCAGTGTCATTGCATGTGTGTTCTTTTTACTAACAACAACTAGAGTCATTTCATGACTATTCTTTTCACATACCACATATGGATCCACCAGTGTCATTGAAATGTGTGTTCTCTTTAGAGACCACACATGGATCCACCAGTGTCATTGTATGTGTGCTCTTTTTACTAACAACAACCAGTGTAATTGCATGTGTGTTCTTCTCTTTAACCATAGCTAGAGTCATTCCATGTGTGTTCTCTTTAGAGACCACACATGGATCCACCAGTGGCATTGCATGTGTGTTCTTTTTACTAACAACAACTAGAGTCATTTCATGACTATTCTTTTCACATACCACATGTGGATCCACTAGTGTCATTGAAATGTGTGTTCTCTTCAGAGACCACACGTGGATCCACCAGTGTCATTGCATCTGTGTTCTTTTTACTAACAACAACCAGAGTCATTGCATGTGTGTTCTTTTCACAATCCACCTATGGATCCACCAGTGTCATTGCATTTGTGTTCTTCTCATTAACCACAGCTAGAGTCATTGCATGTGTGTTCTCTTCAGAGACCACACATGGATCCACCAGTGTCATTGGATGTGTATTCTTTTTACTAACAACAACGGGAGTCATTTCATGACTATTCTTTTCACATACCACATATGGATCCACTAGTGTCATTGAAATGTGTGTTCTCTTCAGAGACCACACATGGATCCACATGTGTCATTGCATGTGTGTTCTTTTTACTAACACCAACTAGAGTCATTGCATGTGTGTTCTTTTCACATTCCACATATGGATCCACCAGTGTCATTGAAATGTGTGTTCTTCTTATTAACCACAACTAGAGTCATTGCATGTGTGTTCTCTTTAGAGACCACACATGGATCCACCAGTGTCATTGCATGTGTGTTCTTTTTACTAACAACAACAGGAGTCATTTCATGACTATTCATTTCACATACCACATATGGATCCACCAGTGTCATTGAAATGTGTGTTCTCTTCAGAGACCACACATGGATCCACTAGTGTCATTGCATGTGTGTTCTTTTTAAAAACAACAACTGGAGTCATTTCATGTGTGTTCTTTTCACATACCACATATGGATCCACCAGTTGCATTGAAATGTGTGTTCTCTTCTGTAACCACAGCTAGAGTCATTGCATGTGTGTTCTCTTCAGAGACCACACATGGATCCAGCAGTGTCATTGCATGTGTGTTCTTTTTACTAACAACAACTGGAGTCATTTCATGACTATTCTTTTCACATACCACATATGGATCCACCAGTGTCATTGAAATGTGTGTTCTCTTTAGAGACCACACATGGATCCACTAGTGTCATTGCATGTGTGCTCTTTTTACTAACAACAACCAGTGTAATTGCATGTGTGTTCTTCTCATTAACAACAACCAGTGTCATAGCATGTGTGTTCTCTTCAGAGACCACACATGGATCCACCAGTGTAATTACATGTGTGCTCTTTTTACTAACAACAACTAGAGTCATTTCATGACTATTCTTTTCACATACCACATATGGATCCACCAGTGTCACTGAAATGTGTGTTATCTTCAGAGACCAGACATGGATCCTCTAGTGTCATTGCATGTGTGTTCTTTTTACTAACAACAACCAAAGTCATTGCATGTGTGTTGTTTCAAAAATCCACCTATGGATCCACTAGTGTCATTGCATGTGTGTTATTCTCATTAACCACAGCTAGAGTCACTACATGTGTGTTCTCTTCAGGGACCACACATGGATCCACCGGTGTCATTGCATGTGTGTTCTTTTTACTAACAACAACGGGAGTCATTTCATGACTATTCTTTTCACAATCCACATATGGATCCACCAGTGTCATTGCATGTGTGTTCTCTTCAGAGACCACACATGGATCCACCAGTGTCATTGCATGTGTGCTCTTTTTACTAACAACAACCAGAGTCATTGCATGTGTGTTCTTTTCACGTACCACATATGGATCCACCAGTGTCATTGCATGTGTGTTCTTCTCATTAACAACAGCTAGAGTCATTGCATGTGTGTTCTCTTCAGAGACCACATATGGATCCACTAGTGTCATTGAAATGTGTATTATTTTCAATGATTGTTGTTGACCACAAACAATCGGGACGCAGAGCTAGCAGCAACTGCTCTGGGCTTCTGGGAGACCCGATCCCAGATTGTTAGGCGCCGTTCGATCGGGGTGCGTGGACGATAAGGATGTGCTTCGCGGGGGCGATCCGCGAAAAGTCTGTTCTGCGAACTGTTTTGCAGCGGCAACGACGCTGGGCCTATGTCCTTGCCCTTGTCCCCTTAACCTCGGGGCCAAATCTCAGATCGTGTGCCTTCATCGCCATGGAGAGGGATAGGCCCAAACTCAGCTTACACGAGGCTCAGATATTCGCCCACTACGACATTCTCGCGCCGCCGTTTGCAAGGCTTCCAGCCGTCTTCGAGCTCAGCTTTGCCGGGGTTCCTGTCGCGCCGCTCTTGCACGACAACGCGTTGGTGAGGCAGATCGATGAGCGTTGTCGCTAGCTGTCGGAGCGGAAGAGGGCAATGGCACGGTACTCGCGCACGAGCATGTATTGGCGAAAGCTGTTCAAGAAGGAGCAGGATGTGTTGATTGAGCTGTGCGGAACCCACCGGCGGGAGATCCACCTGGATCTGCGCAACCCCAAAGGGAGGCAGCACTTTTGGGTAGTGCCTGGGTGTACGACCTCTACCGTTATCGATGCATTGCACCGTGAAGAATCCATGAGGAGGAGGAACGCTGTCGGGAACGTCGGCATCGATTCCGACGTAGAGGTGGCTGGCAGCGACGCGGACAACGTTGTCAATGATGGAGACTATGGGAGCGTCATAGTCGATTAGGGCCACTTAAGCATAAATTAAATCTATGTACGGTATCTTAATGCCCTCTTTGGATCTAGGTCACTTGAGTCATGGTCGATTATCATCATAATCTATATATGTTGGCCATGTTTTAGTTGTCTTTGTCTTTGAAACTAGTCGATCGAAACTCGTCTGATCCTAAAAATAAAGTTCGCGCGTTCCTGGCATATCTGATGGGACAATATGCTAACTCTGCTCCTAGCACTTGATGGCACAGCCATAATTTGGAGTGCGCCAGAGGAGAAGGGATCGAGCGTTTTGTAATAGTGTACTACTCCTGTCCAGATATAACTGACTTAGTTTTTTTAGATATTTAATAAATGTGTCTATACCCAAAACATGTCTAGATACATGTTTTAGGTTTCTCTGTCTTTCAAACTAATCAAAAGTCATTAAATTCTGAACAAACAAAGTCATTGCGTTCACATCTGATGGGACAATACACTGACTCTGCTACTTGATGGCACAGCCATAATTCTGGAGTGTGTCAGAGGAGATGGGAATGCAAGGGAGATGGGAACTAGTAGCCGCATCCAAACGCAGGTAAAAAATTAATGTAATAATATTTAAAAAATTGTAATCTGGTCCACATGACCCCATCACA
This sequence comes from Avena insularis, assembly GCA_023614405.1. Classification (NCBI taxonomy): domain Eukaryota; kingdom Viridiplantae; phylum Streptophyta; class Magnoliopsida; order Poales; family Poaceae; genus Avena; species Avena insularis. The sequence continues at coordinate 102,529 of JAJUPC010000103.1, forward strand.
GACACGTTGCACGCGCCAGATATAAATAAAGACGACGCGACTAGTTTAGTTTCAATGATATAATTCAACATACGACGTTACTATGCCCGCATCTTTCTGCTCCTCTTATTAGTCTGCTAGCCCACGCTGCATTAAGCATCAGTTGATGAGGATAAAAAATGATAAAATGGCAAAATGAAACAATTTTTAAGCTTACCTTTTATCCGGAGAATCGTACAAAGATGAAATTGGCAGGGATTTATTATTTCTTCTACAGTTAGCCGAAAGATCCTCAAGAACATCCTCAATCACCCCTGCAACTTCTTCATATTCTAATACACCTCCATTATTTCCCTTTCCTCCCCGTTCCGCTTACCCTTTTGTTTCTTTTCACACCCCTTTCTCGCTGGCACCTCCACTTCTTCATAAATTGGCTGCTTACGTACGTTTTCCTCTGAGTGCTCATCACCGTCTTCACGCTTCTCTTCCTCCAGTTCTGGCTGAGAAGCCTCATTTTCTGCCACCGGAGTGTGAACAGGGACAATATCATGTGTAACTGGGTTTTTGCACAACCTCTTGATATGGCCGAATCCGCCACAACGTTTATATTTCCTTTTCCTAGCTCCCAGCCTTGAACCTTTATCGGTGGAGGCTTCGATCCTTAGCTTTCTAGGCCTCCCAGGTGGCCTCCTAAGAACTGGTGGTTGAAGTTTGAACCCTGGATCGACAATCTCCCAATCATTTTCATCGGCCATAGGTGGTACGTTTTCTGCATAAGTTGCAGCAAACTTGTCCACAGAGAAATAGTTGTCGACATAGATCTCTATTTTAGCTCTGCTACCTCTAAGCATTAAGATGAAGTAAATTGCATGGTGACATGGCAGACCAGTAATCTGCCACTGCCTGCATGAACAAGTCTTGTTTCCAATGTCTACAATGTACCTCCGTTCACTTCCATGCTTGTATTCTGCATAAACCTCGGCCAATGTTCTGGAACTTCTGACCATCCTCATCTTTATCGTTCTCATTGCCCTGGTTCTTGCATTCAGTAACATAACCGCCTTTGGAACTATTTTATGGCCTAAAAAATTTCTTGCACAAATTCTTTGCCTTAAATCTATCTTCACCATTATTCACTATCTTATTGCATCCAACAAAATAACAATTCCAAGTGTCTTCATGCCCAAAATCTTATCATTGAAACTCTCTGCCAAATTATTGCAAACAAAATCCACCTTGCTTAACTCACCAAACTTGCTTCTGGCCCATAGCTTGGTGTGATGTTCTTCAAGGTATTTTTTCACCTTTGGCACTACATGCATGTTCTGCAAGTAAGTAACAGGCGTGCTTGGGGTGTATGTGTATGCTGATCGCCACAAGTCCTCTTCAAAGATCTTTCCTTTGAACTTCTTTGTGAAGTTAGTAGCGAGGTGCCGCATGCATTCCCTATGCTCAACCCCAGGAAACACAGCATCAACAGCATTCTCAAGACCCTCGGATGCATCGGTGTGTATCACCAAGCCTTCAGGGTGACCAATTACTTCATGTAGTCTCTGCATGAACCATGTCCAGCTTTCATTTGATTCACCCTCAAGAACAGCATAAGCTACGGGTAGAAGCCAATTATGTGCGTCCAAAGCATAAGCAGAAGCAACATGTCCCCTAAACTTCCCTGTTAAAGAAGTTGCGCCTATTGCCAAGTATGGCATGCAGCCGTCTAGCGACCCCTTCCAGCATGCCTTCAGGCAGACAAAACATCTCCTGAATCATATCTTATCGCACCGCTTATACCGACCCCTCAAGACCTTTTCTCTTCCTTTCACAACCTCGTAATCGATGTCAACAACACTACCAGGTGATGTTTTCTCTACCTGAGCTTTGAAACTATACAACATATGAAAATTGTCATTCCACTTGCCTTGAATGAAGTCTAGAGCCATCTCCTTCCCATCAAAGACTCTGTGGTAAGGAATCAGAATGTTAAACTTTTTGCTAATCTTTGCTCTGAGTTCAGCAGGTCCAATGTTATGATCCTGCCTCACCTAGTCAAGTACAGTAGCAGCAATCCACTTGGTAGTCGTTGGTCTAATTTTATCACTTAAAGAAGTATTAGGGCAGTTGTGTTTCTTCGTGTTTACTTTGATCTGCACTCGATAAGAATCCAAATAATTCAGAGCTAGTTATCAATAGAATAAGTATGAGAATGACTGAAACTAAATGTAGCTATTGCAACCTGAAATGGGTGTCCACCCCGCATTGGAGATGCATGTAATCTCCATTTACACACATTACTTTCCCTACAGTGCACCCTAAATCTCTTTTGGTTGCTCTTTTCAATGATAAATTCGAACCTAACTCTGATTGCATAGGTTGCAACTGCATATCTGCAGTCCTCCACATTATCAAAGACAATCCCCTCATCAATTGTAGGATTATCCCTGTCAAAGTGTATCACTGGCCTATCCTCGTCTTCGTCGTCGTATCAACATCCCATTTCCACATCTTCACATTCCTCTTCCTCATCAGTCCCATAGTCAGGCTCAAAGTTCGAATCAATCAAATATTCCCTAATCACCATCCTATCAGGGTCAGCAGCCACGTCTGGATATGCTTTCTCATCATCATCCGCACCGCCACACATTTTAGTGCCTTCATGCTCGCTTGACAAAGCATCATGCTCAAGGACAAGCTGTACAGACGTCTCGCGGTTACCAACACATATCCTTGCCATCACCACGGGACTAGAAATGCTAATTGGGGTATGCAGAAAAGGAATCACAGTTCTTACCCTTCAATTTTGGACGCACGGTACCTTCTCCGGGCTCCATACCTCCAAAGATCTGCACCCCGTGTCCTCTTCCCTTGTTTCGTTGTCCTCTGTGCTCTCCAGACTTGAAGGAGATTCCATGCTCTCCAGCCGCGCAGGATCCATCTCCAAGCGGGATCCGGATCACCAGCGTCGTTGGGCCCCTAACCCAACAGCCAACTCTCGGTTTTCGTTTCTAGACGCGCCTGGTCGATGGATGGCGGCAAGGAGACAGGGTAGGGAGGGGAGGGGAGGGGACGTGAGGGGATGGCAGGGAGGGGAGGGCGGGAGGACAATGGCCCAAGGGGACGACGAGAGCGGTGCACGACTGAGCGGAGTGGTGGCGGCAGGAGCAGAGGAGCGGAGCGGAGCTGGTTGCGACAAAGCATGGAAAAATTGCACAATAATGTGTTGGTGGGCGGCACCAGCCCTCGAACCTAGGACGTGCGCCGTCGAAGGTGGAGGAGGCGGGCCCGCCAGTCAGAAAACATGCCACCTGTCAGCGCACTATGCATGGTAGCACTTCACGAAATTTTTTAGCAGGTCCCACATGTTAGTCTGTTTGATCAAAACTTGCACACAGTGCAAGGTTGGTTCACGCGCTAGATCCAAAAAAAAGCCCGTTGATCCAAAATTGAAGTGGCAGTTCCGCTTCTTCTCCCTTGTCTCCTCATCTTCTCGTAGTGGCAGTTCTGCTTCATCTCCCTCGTCTGTTCTCCTCTTCTTCTTCTCCTCGTAGTGGTAGTTCTTCGTTCTTCCTCGATCAAAACATTCCCGCACGTAAGCCATGGCTAGTAGCCGGATGAAGAGGAACTGGTCCGATCTCCCGGCCGACCCACTTCGCAAGATCGCCAACAACTTGCTGGAGAAAGAGGAGTATGTCGACATCTATGTTGCTTGTCGGGAAGTCTGCACCGATTGGCGCCACACTTTCAAGGTGCCCGAATTCCATCTCAACAACTGGATCATGATAGATCACACACTTCCAGACGTTGGCGACTTCACCTTCCTCAACCTCCCCAATTGTCGTTACTTCGGGATAAATCTAATGGACGTCCATCGCAGGTTCACATTCACATCAGATATTTATTGGTATTTTCCATTGTAAACATCTTAGTGCTAACTGATGCCCTCTTCTTCCAAAAGATTCTACTTCGTCGGTGTTTCTCGTGGCGTCATCGTGCTTGCTCAGAGGGTGGAGCCATACCGGATTCATCTTCTGAACCCAATCACTCAGTCTAACACTGAGTTTCAAGCACACATACCATCTGATCTTATGCAATCTGTCGTCGTGACGAAGTCCCCGACGATGGTGTTCGTTTGCACTGATTATCTAGATTATATTGCATGGGCCAATGAGAGCACCCTAACGGGGCAAATCAATGAATCATTTGGAGAAGGATTGTATTCGCCACCTCCGGATACGCTTCTAGACTGCATGACGGCATTCTGAGGGGAAGTATATGCATTACTTGAGAATGGAGACATCTTGTCGACCAACATCCAGTTAGAGCAGCGCGCGAGCACTGTCACGATGGCCAAAATAATTTCAGCCCCAGTCTTTGAATAGGTACACGGAACTTACAAATTTTACCTTGTGGAGTCAGATGGTGATCTGCTTCTTGTGTTGAACGGGGATTTCACCAAAGGGCAATCGGTGTTGTACCGGGTGGACACGGAGAACCGCTCTCTCGAGGCCATCGGTGACATTGGAAGTCGTGCCCTCTTTGTTGATTACAATCGGTCTATCTCCATTGACACCAGTTACACCCCATAGTTAAACCCGGTTGCATATACTACAGGAATTATATCAGACTGTACGATCATGAGGTTCAAGTCTGGGAAGAGGAACTAACAATGGTAATGCATAGCTTAAGTCTGGAACATACACCGAGGCCTTACCCTCTGGACGAGATACTGGCAGCACATTGCAGACGGAGAGAGTTCTCTAAATATGTGTTGCACCACGCGGGAGCCGCCGATGACGAAATATATAGGGGAGAATGAATCATATATTCATCCTAGGTTATTTGTTAGCATTTTCAGGTCTATTTTTCAAAGTAGAAATTTGTACTGTATTTATATTATTTCGATCAGCAGTATGCGTATTACCTTTCAGACAAAATTGTAATGTATTTAATTTTAGTACTTTCAGAATTCAAAGTATTTATTTTTAGTAGCTTCTTTCAAAATTCTCTGTGTTCGACATGGGCATCAGCTCAGCGCCGGAATTCAGGTTCCACATGGAAAATTGCACAGTAATGTGTTGGTGGGTGGCACCAGCCCTCGAACCTAGGATGCGCGTCATCGAAGGTGGAGGAGGCGGGCCCGCCATTCAGAAAACATGCCACATCGGCATCCCCTGTTTCTGATGCCCTTTAAAAAAATAAAACACGCCACGTCATCATCCCCTGTTTCTGATGGTATTGCTACAATCGATGGTACATGGTGGCATAGAAATAATATCGTATAAACATAAACGCACAGTCATCAATATTTCTAAAATGAAACCCGGTCTCCTACCTGTCCTGGTACATTGCCCGATGAGGTGGATAGCCACGACCGATCTTTTTAATACATTTGCACTCTTATGCTGAGAAGGGAAATAAAGATTGAGCAGTTAATGCAACGAGTGTCGAATTATTACCCTCTAAGGAAATGGGAGATGGTTATTTTCACGCATGCCCATAGTCCAAACCTACTGTCAGTCTTTCACTCCTCTTCTCCGAAAAACCACAGTTCACCTTGTGCAGCTCCTCCACACCGCACCACCTAGGGTAACATGGCCCCGCCTAAGCAGCCGCCGTGACAGCCGCCGAAACTGAGGTATTTAGCCCCTCTAAGGCAGGCCATGAAGCTCTACTTCAAGTCCGGTCTCCCATTGCCCTGCCAGGCGGATGATTTCCCCGAACGTGCCGAATCGGCTGCGGCGGTGACGGCGGCATCGTCGGCGCCAAATGCGGCAAGCAGGGCCAAGAGAGCGATGTGGAGAAATCACGCAGCGGCACTACGACATGCTCTAGGCAGTGGGAACAAGGTACGTATCAAATTGTTCACGAGAGCATGCCGCCGAGGGTAAACACCCTCGAACAGGGCAGCACCAAGGTCTAGGAACTCTCGTGTCCACGCTTCGGCGCGGACTACCTTACCGCAGTGGGGGAGGCTGGGAACACGCCGTCTACAGCAAAGACGCTCCATCCTACGCACTGTCGGAGGCCATACTGTGGCGGCGACCAAGCGTCTACACTCAGCATGCTGGATTGTTCGATAGCCGGAGCCAGTGGCGGGCATCAGCTCAGCCTCAGAATTCAGGTTCGAGTTCACACAGACCTACGATCCCAAGAAGGAGATGCCAAATTTCAGTTTCGAAGAAATCGTTGCGGCGGCACGGATGGTCCAACTGAACCGGGACTGGCGCATGCAAATCGCTCGTGCATGAACGATGCAGATTTCTTGTAGTTTGGCGGGAAGGCCATAGATCAGTTTGGGTTAAATGATCAAAGAACTTATGTCCTCTCAAGGCAATTGGCCAGCCAACTTTTCTGGTGGAGATCTGTAGTTTCTTCAGTGTAGAATAGTTAAGTTCAGACTGAAGAATGGCTTTTGTAGATAAAATGCTGACGAATTGTTCTATAAACTAGTAGGAAGTTTAGCCCACTTTTGTGTGGGTATAAGACCCTTTTGTATGGAAGTACTACTGTTGTAAGCAAATACTATCAAGTATCTATTTCCTTCAATTACTAGTCGTGGTTAAATCCAGTTAATTGGCATTTTTTTTATCCCAGACTACAGATTTTACGTCTGTTGTCTGTGATGTAAACCATTTTTCCTTTGTCTTGTGTTGCCTGCAAAATGGTCCTGCATTTCAACGTGTTACAAATGTAGCTACCTTGTACTTGAAGAGGAGATGGACTACATTTTCCTGGCATCCACAGAATTGACATTGCTCATTGCCAGACCATCCTCTTTTCATGAGGTTATCCTTGATTATTCACAGAAATTATAAAGCACAGTGTTCAACTACATCGATTCAAACTATTACACACACACTACATCAAATTCATTACCCACACATACTACATCGATTCAAACTATTACACACACATACTACTTCAAACTATTACACACACGTACTACATCGATTCAAACTATTACACATTTTTAGTTGATGCTAACTTCCTGCTACGCTCTCCATACTACAAATTCATTAGCCACACATACAATGGCAATTCACTAGAGCTTTGTCTTCACTCGAGGGAAATCAGAACCACCAGCTCGTCCAAGCCCGGTTCCCCCACCGAAACTGTGTGCGCCATCGCGAAACGGTGGTGGTCCTGTGCCATTGATCCTTCCAGGCCAACACTGCAGGCGACGTGGACGCTTTCTGGCAGCCTCTTCGGGGCCCTGAATGCCATGTACCGATTCCAGAACCTCCTCCAGGTGGATGATGATCGGGTGCTTCCAGCAAAGCTATCGTCGTGCCCTGCTTGGAATCTGCACCTCGTACATCTTAGGAACAGCGTCAGGATCTTTCATCCACGCCTTTACCTCGATGACCCATCTGTTGCTCGGTGGCACGATTTTCACTAGCTCGCCGCCAAGGCTACTGATGACCTGCTTGAGGGCCTCCGTCTCCCAAGCATCCAATGGGAGGTCGTCAAAGCCAAGTTTGGAGAAGAAACGAAGCTGCCCCAAGCGATCGTCCCACCCACAGGTGCGATGCCAATGCATGAAGCTCATTTTCTCCCCGTAGCACTCGAAAGAACGGGAAGAATGCAAAACACGCTCCGTGTCTGAGCTGTGCTCGAACCGGACGAAAAAATTGAATGGCGGCGCGCATACCTCAATCTTGACCTCATTTCATCTGATCCCAAAACGAGACCTGAAAGCCGACAGCAACTCTGCTAGCGACACGTCAGGACAGACTCCCAGCACGGTGGCCATGAGAGCGTGGTCGTCGAACTGCTGTGCCAGGGCTACCATGCCTGGGGTGCACGGCAGCATGCAACTTCTCGAGGCCGGTCGCCGGCCTGGATCGACCGACAGGACGCACTCCGCCATGCGAGAAGGACTAGCCAGAGGCGATATATTAGTCCGAGGACGCGAAGCTCCGATACGGCGAACGATGCGATGGTGACGGCTGTGAGCTTTGATTAGAGGCATGGGAGGTTGACCGGACATGGCGGGGATGCAAATTAGAGCAAGTGCAAGCTCTGATCTGAGACGAGCAGCCAGAGCTGAGCAAATCTTATGGGGAGGGGAGCAGGGGAGAAGACCAGAGTAGAGCAAAGAAATAGATCTGGTCCACTCAGGGATCTGGTCCATGCAGGGGTAAGCTATTCCACGACCGCAAAAGATAACGGGGAATACTGACAGGGCGGGCCAAGAAGAGTTGACCTAACGGCGGTATTTGAGTCCAACCTTTTTCGTCTGGTTCAAACGACTGTTTGACCGTTAGATTTGTATTCACCCCCATTTGGCCCTTCTGAACAATTGGCGATTCTACTATGGCCCCTCCGCGTGATTGATGACAACTCGGGTACCGTGGTGCACTCGCCCGGGAAGTTTGGTACCGCAAACGAACATTCCCCATATAAGTGGGTTATAGGGCTTTAGAGAATAGATAGTTTACCTTCAACTCCTCATGGGTTTGACACTCAAATACTTATCGAATTTTACTACGGTGATCCCCTGCACTTGGGGGTTATCAAGTACGCACGGGATCCAAACCCCACGGTATTTCTTATCTTCCGCCACTGATGATGTCGTGACGTCAGAGCTCGATGCGTCAGCCATATTGATTGGTTGACCTTGGATGGGCGACGCTGGAGGATTTGGGGGCAGAGAGGGAGGGGAAGATGAGGGACGCAAGGTTTCTCGTGGAGAAGGAATAATAAGGACACGGGTAGAAGAGAACGACGAGATTTACCCCTTATAAACCTATCTGTGCCAATATTAGTGTGTAAACGCGATATTAACACCACGCGTCGCGGAATGGGCAGGGCAACTTCCTCGTGAAGGATATGTCACCTCGATTTCTATGCTTGCATTGAAACAACGCCTCGGTTCCACGCGGTGCGGACCCACCAACAGTCACACTTACAGAAAATTTGTTAGTAACAAGACAAGACCTGAAAAGGTGTCAAGTTACCTCACCAACCAAATTCTGGCTCAGTTTGAAATCGAGCAGGGAAACAACAATGAGATATTAACAGGTCCAACTTATTTTTGAGACTCGGATCCTACTTCTTGTTTTGGGGTTTCATGAACCCTTCAAGATTCTACAACCGAGGAAGAATCAAGTTAGACGATGAAAGCCGACTTTGGATCTTGGAAGTTTCTGGGGGCTACTATTAGGGATATACTTTCCGGGTATATACCCACTGTGACTCCCTGACCAGGGTGGACCACTTTGGGTTAGAGTTATGCTTCACGGGTGGCCCAGTCAGGGAGAGAAGTTGGAAGCCCATCCGGCTAAGGGAAGGCCTAGAAGACTTGCTGACTTAGGCATATAGGAATACTTGTAGTCCAAGATGTACTATGTAACTAACTCTGTATCGTAGCAATATAGGACTCTCCTGTAAACTCTAGGCCCGGATGACTATATAAGCCATCCTAGGGGTCAGCCTTTAGGGCATCGACAATCAACCTCAACTCGCACAGGCGAAACCTTTCTTGTAATCTATACTTTTGGCTCTGCCGATATAATGGATTGCTAGCAGAAGTAGGATCCGTTTAGCGCAGGTGGATATGAACCTTGGTACGTTGTGCTCACCGTCCCGAAACACCGTGCGTCTCACACCCCACTCATACGTTGCTAACGTATCTATAATTTTTGATGTTCCATGCTTGTTTTATATCTACTTTCTTATATTGTGTCCACACTTTGGAGTATTTTTATACACTTTCTAGGACTAACTTATTAACAAGATGCCATAGTGCCAACTGCCTATTTTCTGCTTTTTTTGGTTCCAGGAAAGTCAGAAAATGAATATTCTCGGAATTGGACGGGACAAAAGCCAAAGTCAAAATTTCACCGAGGGGGACAAGAGCCAGAAGACGAGACAAAGAGGGGCCAGGGGCCAGCCACACCCCCTGGCCATGCCACCAGGCCTAGCCCGCGCCAGGGGGTGGTGTGGCCACCTCGAGCACCCCCTCGGCCTCCCCTTTCGCCTATAAGAAGCCTCCGATACAGAAACCCTAAGTACCCGATCAAAATTCCATGAAAGAGTCTGTAGCCGCCTTCATCTCCATCCCTAGATCGGGTGGGATTTGAAGCTCTTCCCGGCACCCTACCGGAGGGGATAATTCACCCTGGAGGCCTTCTTCATCACCATGTCTGCCTCCGGTGTGATGCGTGAGTAGTTCATCCCTAGACTACGGGTCCATGTAGTAGCTAGATGGTTGGTTCTTCTCCTTTGTGCTACCATATTTAGATCTTGTGAGCTCCGTTCATGATCAAGATCATCTATTTGTAATCCTACATGTTGTGTTTACGGGTGTCCGATGGATATTGAGATGCTATTTCAGATTGATTATTGATTCTATCATGTCTTTGTTATTTGTGATCTTGCATGCTCTCCGTTGTTAGTAGCTATCTTGGCCGAGTAGATGGTAGCAACTCCAAGAGGAAGTATTTATGCTCGATAGTGGGTTCATGCCTCTAGTAATCTGGGGAAGTGACAGAAATCTCTAAGCTACTAAATGTGTTGTTGCTACTAGGGAGAAAACAACAATCCTTTGTTCATAGAACAATCGTATTGTTTACTTTACACACAGTGCTTAATGCAATTATCTGTTGCTTGCAACTTAATACTGGAGGGGGTTCGGATGATAACCTGAAGGTGGATTATTAGTCATAGATGTAGTTGGATTAAGGTCTATGTATAATGTTGTAATGCTCAATCAAATCTCATAGTAGTCAAGATGATTAGTATATGCATGTATGCTTTCTCGATGTTTGTCAATTTTCCCCGCTATAATTTGTTCACCCAACGTGTCATCTATCTTAAGGAGAATCACCACTAGTGAACTATGGACCCCGGTCCTTTCTTTTACTATCAATCTACAATCTACTATTTATTGTTTTCTGTTTACTTTCTGCAAGCAATTACTATCTTCCACATAATACATTTAATCCTTTGTTTTCAGCAAAACCGGTGAGATTGACAACCTCACTGAGTTGGGGGCAAAGTTCTGTGATTGTGTTGTGCAGGATTCCAAGTTGGAAACAACACCTTGGAGGTGTTTCCTTGCTCCTACTGGTTTGATAACCTCGGTTTCATAACTGAGGGAAAACTTGTTGCTATACTCATCATACCTTCCTCTTGGGGTTCCCCAATGAGCTCAACATATTGAGTAAGCAAGACTTTTTTTGGCGTCGTTGCTGGGAGTCAAGGAAATCTTCATAAGGGTAGTCCCTCATAACCAATATCTTTACTTTGTTTTATTTGTTTTGCTTAGTTTATTTCTACTTTGTTTGCTTGTTTCTTTATCAAAAACACACACAAAATAGTTGCACTAGTTTGCTTTCTTTATTAAAAACACAAAAAATGACTACTCTTGAAAACACTAAGTTGTGTGACTTCACTAGCACCAACAACAATGATTTCATGTGCACACCTATTTCTCCACCTGTCCCTGAAGCTACTTTCTTTGAAATTAAACATGCTTTGCTTAATCTTGTTATGAGAGAACAATTTTCTGGTATTGGTACTGAAGATGTTGCTGCTCGTCTTAATAAGTTTGTTGAACTTTGTGAGATGCAAGAACATAGGGATATAGATGGAGATATTATTAAGCTTAAATTGTTTCCTTTCTCTTTGAGAGGAAAAGCTAAAGAATGGTTGCAATCCCTAACTAGAAATAGTATTGATTCTTGGATTAAATGCAAAGATGCTTTCATTGGAAAATACTATCCTCCTGCTAATATTATATCTATGAGAAGTGACATAATGAAATTTAAATAATCTGATAATGAACATGTTGCTCAAGCTTGGGAAAGAATGAAATCTTTGGTAAAGAATTGTCCCACTCATGGACTGACTACTTGGATGATTAGCCAAACCTTTTATGCAGGACTGAATTATTCTTCAAGACATCTACTAGATTCTGCTGCTGGAGGTACCTTCATGACCATTACTTTGGGTGCTGCAACAAAACTTCTGGATAATATGATGGTTAACAATTCTGAATGGCACACCGACAGAGCTCCACAAGGTAAGAAGGTAAATTCTGTTGAAGAAACCTCCTCCTTGAGTGATAAAATTGATGTTATTATGTCTATGTTTGTTAATGGGAAAGCTCATATTAACCCAAATCATGTTCCCTTAGACTCTTCGGTTGCTCAAGAAGAGCAAGTTGATGTGAACTTTATAAGAAATAATAATTTTAGCAACAATGCCTACAGGAATAATTTTGGTAATAGTAATTATAGGCCATATCCTCCCAATAATGGTAATTCTTATGGAAATTCCTACAACAATAATAGGAGTGCACCCTCTTAACTTGAAGTCATGCTTAAAGATTTTATTAGTAAACAAACTGCTTTCAATAAAACTATTGAGGAAAAACTCTCTAATGCTGAAAGAAATATAGCATCATTGTCTAAAGCACAATCTTCTTTGAATAAAATGGCTGCTAAAACTGAAACTATTGAAAATCCCTTTGCTGCTACTAATGCCATACAAGTTAGAATTGATGAAAATGTTGGACTATTAGCTGAATTGCATGCTAAGTGGGAAAGGGAATATGAAATTGCTAGAAATATTAGTATTTCTACTATCACTACCACTAATGTTGAAGCTAGTAAACCCAATGGAACCTTTTCTAATAAAAATGCTGAAATTCTTCGAAATATGGGAAACAATAGATCTACTACTTTAGATGATAATTATGATTTTTATTTTGATGGTTGCAATATCTTTGAAGTAATTATGTTCCTACAAAAGCTTGCTAAAAGTCCTAATGCTAGTGCTATGAATATGGCCTTTACAAAACACATTACTGATGCTCTCATAAAAATTAAAGAAGAAAAGATGAAACATAAAGCTTCTATTCCTATGAAATTAGAAGATGGTTGGGAACCCATCATTAATATGAAAGTGGATGATTTTGATCTCAAAGCTTTATGTGACCTTGATAGTAGTGTTTCTATTATTCCTAGAAAAATCTATGAAATGCTTGATTTGCCACCATTGGAAGATTGTTATTTAAATGTCCCACTTGATGATAATGCTAAAAAGAAACTCATGGGGAGTATTAATGATGTTCTTATTATGGTTAACAATGCCTATGTCCCCGTTGATTTCTATGTTTTGGATGTTGAATGCAATGCTTCTTGTCCTATTATTTTGGGAAGACCTTTTCTTAGAACTATTGGTGCCATTATTGATATGAAAGAAGGAACCATTAAATATCAAATCCCACTCAAAAAAGGTATAGAACACTTACCTAAGAAAAGAGAGAAGATTCCTTTTGCCTCTCCTATTAAAACCAAATTTGCTCTTAATGCTTCTTCATTTGAGAATACTTGATTCTTTTCTTGCTTCTTATGCCTAACTTAAAGGTGTTAAAGAAAGTACTTATTGGGAGATAACCCAAAAGTTTTAGTTGAGTCTTGGAAGTTATTGATTCAGTAATAACCTCTCCTTATGATTTTTGTGTGGTTTTTGTGCCAAGAGTAACCTCTAATGAGAGTGAAGTAATGCTTGGGAAAGTTGCTGTCCCGAAACAGATTTTTGTGCTTCGCTGTAAAAATTCGTGAAAAAGTACAATACGTCGGTTTCAGCTGTAATTTTTTGTGCTTCTGCCCCAGGTTGTTATCCAACTTTCGTTAGTTCAACAATTTTCGATTTGAGCAACATAAGGTCTTCGAAAAAATTGGTTTTTACCTGCTGGTCTGTTTTGACAGATTTCTGCCACTATTTGCATTTGCTTCTTATTGATTCCTTTTTGGGTTCTATTTGGGGAACTTGAGCTTTTTGAGGGAATTGCTACAGTAACTTGTGTTTTAATGGAAGTTTTACTTGTGTTGAGACTGAAAGACTTATTATTTTGAGTACACTAATGTTGCTAATGAAGATTGTGTGAAGTTTTGTATGAAGGAAAATTTTAGGTGTAGGGAAAGAATAATATAATGAGATGAAGAATGGACTAAAGCTCAAGATTGGGGATGCCACCCGTGTCACCCGAAGAAATATCCAAGAAGTACAAGCGTCAAAGCTTGGGGATGCCCAAGGCATCCCCTTCTTCATCAATAAAAATCTCAGGTTTCTTTCAAACACTTCATTTTTATTGTTTCATGCACAGTTGTGTTGTTCTTGGGGCGTCTTCGTTTTTGGTTTTCGTTTGCTTAGTTTACTTAGTTTGCTTGAATAAATTGGTTGGACCCCCTCATTCATGCATTAGTTTTCAAATAAGTTGGTTTGGATTGGAAAAGAGTAGGAAAATTTCATGCTTAAGTGGTAAAAAGGAGCTTGTTTTTGACTGTGGCCTATGCTTTGTCATGTCATGCTTGATATTGTTTTGGCTATATGCTTAGTGATTTTTGCTGTAGCATGGCATGTTATAGACAATTAAGATTGATTAATGTGCCTTGAAAGAATCATGCATTGTTTTAGCATATTAAAGCATAATATTGTGGTATTCTCCTTTGATGCTTTATTTTGGTTGACTTGGCGCATGCTCACACCATGTTAAGACGATCCCAAGTCACCATAGCCTCTATTATCCTTTAGTTTTTGACTTATAGTATCACTTTATGCTTTAATTAATGATGTTTTGTCGCTTTGCATGATTATGGCCATTATTGCTCTCTTAGTTGGTCGCTCCCAGTCTTTTGCTAGCCTCCATAACCAAGTATGAGTTCCACTCATGCATCCAACTCCAAATAAAACCAAGTTATTACAAAGAGTCCACCATACCTACCTATTAGCATTCGCTATTCCAAGTATATTCATGTTTTTATCTACCTTCCGAATTAAACTTGTTATGTGAAAATTAGTGATTAAAGCTCTCACGAACTTGATGGCACACTTTACTTTTCTTGCACCTAATAAACTTGAACCATTGTGTCATCTAAGTTGTATATGCTTGCACTTATATGTTGGGAATTAGCAGAACCATGTTGTCATGGGAAACTCTTTCAACATTGCACTTGTACATTGTACCCAGTTGATATCATGCTCTTTTGTTTATGGATGTCATCGGTGTGAAATGAAAGGGGAGCTTGTAAGTCCATGGAGTTATTTATGTGTGTTAGAAAAACGTCTGGGCCGCTGGTCTAATCCATGCCTAATCATGGTGGAAACCTGCAGCGTAACCATAATGAGAAATCTATGAAGTATTCTTCTTATAAAAAAGAGATATAGATTGAGAAAAAATGAAAAAAAGAGATGAGAAAAGAGGAAATAGATTAAAGGCACCATTTTCCCATAGTAAATAAGAAGATTGTTGAGATGCTCATTGTCGGCTTGCCTTGTCATTTTGATATGGGGATTCTTCCGTATCATCGGGCAAGGGGTACCCCGTTGGCGGTTCTCTATGATACACATGTACTTACTATGACAAGAACTTACCAGTAAGTAAACTTGAGTAGCATGAGGAGCGGCCCTCTTATTCAAGGGACATGAGATTGCCAACTTATACTTTGTCAAGCATATACTCCATAGTTTGTTCACTTTAACCTTAATCACTTCAAGATGCTTATGATAGGGGCAATGAGAGCTGAAAGCTAATAAGTACCATAATTTTTGGAAGCTCTTTATGAGACTTGAATCCCTGCTTCCTTCTATGAAGGCCTTTCTTCCACTTTTATATTGAGTCTCCACCTTCTATCTTTATGCACCAATTAGGAGAGCATGGTTGTCATTCTTAGTTTAATGTGCATTACCCTAAGACTTGTTGATTGATGAATAACTTTTATATCACTTGTTCTTGAACTATTTGTATCTAGTCATCCTTATGAACTTTGAAGGTGTCTTATGCATTTATGTTTTGCTACTCTATGAGGGACAAGCTGAATACCATTCTCATTATGTTTTCTTTATGTGAAACAAACAAACGTCTTGCAAAGCATTGTTATTCATGAATCTTTTGTTTGTACCTTTCATGCTACAACATAGTTGCTATGTCTTATTGTTAGAATTATATCTTTCATTCTATGTTAAAGTACTATGATCCCAGCTATCAATGTTTCACAAATACTTTGATCAAGTTTATGATGGTGCATGTCACCTCAAACATTATTCTTTCTTTTTATCACTTACCTACTCAAGGACGAGCAGGAGTTAAGCTTGGGTATGTTGATATGTTGCTAACGTATCTATAATTTTTGATGTTCTATACTTGTTTTATATCTACTTTCTTATGTTTTGTCCACACTTTGGAGTATTTTTATACACTTTCTGGGACTAACCTATTAACAAGATGCCACAGTGCCAGCTGCCTGTTTTCTGCTGTTTTTGGTTCTAGGAAAGTCAGAAAATGAATATTCTCGGAATTGGACGGAACAAAAGCCAAAGTCAATATTTCACCGAGGGGGACACGGAGCCAGAAGACGAGACGGAGAGGGGCCAGGGGCCGGCCACACCACCTGGCCGCGTGGCCAGGCCTGGCCCGCGCTAGGGGGTGGTGTGGCTGCCTCGGGCACCCCCTCGGTCTCCCTTTTCGCCTATAAGAAGCCTCCAATACAGAAACCCTAAGTACCCGATCAAAATTCCACAAAAGAGTCTGTAGCCATCGTCATCTCCATCCCTCGATCGGGAGGGATCTGAAGCTATTCCCTGCACCCTGCCGGAGGGGAGAATTCACCCTGGAGGCCTTCTTCATCACCATGCCTGCCTCCGGTGTGATGCGTGAGTAGTTCATCCCTGTACTACGGGTCCATGTAGTAGCTAGATGGTTGGTTCTTCTCCTTTGTGCTACCATGTTTAGATCTTGTGAGCTCCGTTCATGATCAAGATCATCTATTTGTAATCCTACATGTTGTGTTTGCGGGGATCCGATGGATATTGAGATGCTATTTCAGATTGATTATTGATTCTATCATGTCTTTGTTATTTGTGATCTTGCATGCTCTCCGTTGTTAGTAGCTATCTTGGCCGAGTAGATGCTAGCAACTCCAAGAGGGAGTATTTATGCTCGATAGTGGGTTCATGCCTCTAGTAATCTGGGGAAGTGATAGAAATCTCTAAGGTGCTAGATGTGTTGTTGCTACTAGGGAGAAAACAGCAATAATTTGTTCATAGAACAATCGTATTGTTTACTTTACACACACTGCTTAATGCAATTATCTGTTGCTTGCAACTTAATACTGGAGGGGGTTCGGATGATAACCTGAAGGTGGATTATTAGTCATAGATGCAGTTGGATTACGGTCTATGTATAATGTTGTAATTCTCAATCAAATCTCATAGGAGTCAAGATGATTAGTATATGCATGTATGCTTTCTCGATGTTTGTCAATTTGCCCTATTGTAATTTGTTCACCCAACATGTCATCTATCTTAAGGACAATCACCACTAGTGAACTATGGACCCCGGTCCTTTATTTTACTATCAATCTACTATTTACTGTTTTCTGTTTACTTTCTGCAAGCAATTACTATCTTCCACATAATACGTTTAATCCTTTGTTTTCAGCAAAACCGATGAGATTGACAATCTCACTAAGTTGGAGCCAAAGTTATGTGATTGTGTTGTGCAGGATTCCAAGTTGGAAACAACACCTTGGAGGTGTTTCCTTGCTCCTACTGGTTCGATAACCTTGGTTTCATAACTGAGGGAAAACTTGTTGCTATACTCATCATACCTTTCTCTTGGGGTTCCCCAACGAGCTCAACATACTGAGTAAGCACCCACATATTTCCACACCCCAAGGACCCCTCATGGCATAGTCGTCCTCAATTCGACAACATGGCATACTTTCATCACTACAGTCGGAGAAACAATCTTGACAAAGCACCATGTCCAAAACAAGAAAATATAGTCATTTTACCTCACACCATATAATTCACAAAAAAGTATCTTATCTAGCACCATGTCCTAAACAAGAAAATATAGTCATTCATATGTATGATCAATGCATGTAGTCATTTTGTCTCTACAAAATAATCAATCCAACACTAATCTAACACTAGATATAATTTTTAGGTATGAATCTACGCACATACATATAAATCTCTAGCTACCATATGAATCTACACATACATATAAATCTCTAGCTACCATATATATGAATCTACACATAAATATAAATCTCTAGCTACCATATGAATCTACACACATACATATAAATCTCTAGCTACCATATGAATCTACACATACATATAAATCACTAGCTATAATATATTCTTTAGCTACCATATGAATCTACACATACATATAAATCTCTAGCTACCATATGAATCTACACATACACATCCAACACTAATCTTAGACGGTGGTGGAGTGAAATCTCACCGCGAAATCGGATCGGAGACTCACCGCGGTGATGGCAGGGCGAGCCAAGACGGAGAGCACGGCAGCATGATGGGGTGGATGGAAATGGCGGCGCATGGGAAGGGGAGTGCACAGGGGCAGAAGGGAAGGGAAGGGGGAAGGGCGAAAAGTCTGCGCGGCGGTGGCCACGCCTGGAGTGGCAGAGGAGTGGTGGATCGAGAGTGTGAGACCTGGAAATCCGGGCAGATGAATCGAACTTGGAACTGTTTTGTTAAGTAGCTAGTGGCGGCGTTAGAAATAATCAAACGCCATCAGATGTGTCACTAGTGGTGGTGTTTATATAGTTCGAACGCCACTACTTGCTTTTTCCAGGCTGCATTTCCGGGGACCATATACGGGTGGCGTTCTCCTGCTTCCGAATGCCACTAAAGGTCTTTCTAGTGGTGTTCGGTAAATATGGGATGCCTTTACTATTTTATCATAAAGTGGTGGCATGTAATTTCCTTGGCGTGCCACTAAAAAATGACTGCTATAGGAATTTTTCTACTAGTGCCGAGGGCGAAGCGGACATGGCCTGTATCAGGGCCCACCTGGCTCAAAAACCGGGTCACGCCGCTACTAGTCGCCTTCCGCCACCGACCATTGAGCCATGCCACGTCGCGCCAGTCATCCCATCTGCCAGGAGCCACTGCCGCCATGTCTAGTCGCCGCCGGGGATCGAGCTCCAAGAACCATGGTGCACCACCACCAGTCTGGGCTGCCCCGCGCAGGCACCCTAAGCGTGTGGATGGGGAGAGACCGCCACCGCTAGCACCGTATAGGCTTTGCCCGATGGCACCCGCCCACTAGTGGAGCTCGAGAAAAATTCTTGGGCGAGCCGGACTATAAAATAGCATGTATTTTTTTAGAATTGGGAACCTTGATGGGCCGGCCCACAAAGGAAAATAAAGAAAGGAGCAAATCCTAGGCGGGCCATGGCCCAGGTCAGCCCCAAAGGAGCTCTGCCACTACACCCGCTGACGGCGGCAAGGGGGGGAGGGGAGGGGAAGGAGGAAGGGGAGAGGGAGAGGGGATAGGGGAGGGTGTGGGGTTAGGGCTTCCCCTGGTTGCCCGCTCATACTAGTAGTAGTTTATCATGTAAGTACATATGAAGAATACTAGAGGTTGCTCGTGCAGTGTGTGTATTCGAGACATTTTCTGTTTTTGAGTACTACCCTACTAGGAGGCATAGCCTATTGATGATAACATGATAAGGACCCTAACTCTGTATGCTTGTATAGTCTCACTAGTATAGAGTAATCATTGTGCAAAGTTTAAATCAAAATGAAGAGGTACTTGTTGGCATCTATCCCTCCTGAACAGATGGTTTTATTTAGTGTACACATTTTTTCCTAAAGTACTAAACCAGGGCAATAGAAACCACACTTCAACTTCAGAATTACTCCCTTCACTAAAAATGAATAATATTATGTTCGTGGCAACTTTCCGCCGAGAGCAGAATCTCCTGTAAACTTATATAATCTTAAGTTTGATCGTGCCTAATATTATGCTCGCCACAACTTTTATTTTCGTTTCTAACAGGATAAAAATTATCTTTACACCTACTCCTACATGGCATAGAGGTGCATGTACTCCCTCTATCCAAAAATAAGTGACTCGAGTTTGCCTAATTCGTATGTATTTATATACTAAAATATGTCTAGATACAAGCAAATCTAGACAAACCCACGTCACTTATTTTGGGACGGAGAGAGTAGTAGACATGACGAGAAAGGTGTGTGCAGTGTGGCAGACCAGTACACTAGTGTCATCATCGCACAACTAAGTTGTTAGACTAGTCCCAATGGAAGTATCATACCAAGTACCATACATGTCATGTAACCAACAATCTGATGTGGCAATGCAATAAATAAAGAAAGAGACGGTAGTAGTATCACGCTATGTTAGAGCAAGTTCAATAATAGTCGGTTGTTGTCTATAAGAAAATGACACGTTATCTATAGTCATCTCTATAGCCAATATATACAAATAGTTGGCTACAAAAATGTACTACTTAATCAATATGTGGCTCATGTGTCACTCTGATAAAGTGTCTACGACCACGTGTTAGAGCTGACTCTTAACTTACAGCCCGCTTACATTCTCTCTCCTCCACCTCACCCAAATTATATTTTATCTTTTATAGCCAGCTGACTGTATCCTATTGTACGTGCTCTTAATTACAGAATCAAAGCACATA
The DNA here is from genome assembly GCA_023614405.1 of Avena insularis. Lineage (NCBI taxonomy): Eukaryota > Viridiplantae > Streptophyta > Magnoliopsida > Poales > Poaceae > Avena > Avena insularis. The sequence continues at coordinate 122,994 of JAJUPC010000103.1, forward strand.
GAACTAAATATTTAATGACAAGTAGATCAAGTACACATATTTGTATTGAAATTTTATAAAATAATAAATATGATAATATCCACTATAGAGTTAGTATCATATATATGATATTAATGTATGATACACCCATTGTGATTAGTTTTAATACTGTAAATGGGAACCGAGGGCTGCCAGCCTTCCAATGTATATATTTATAGCTACTTGCATAGCGTATTTACTCTTTACAGCTATAGTATTAGTATAGTTTTTTTAGATGACTCCTATAGTTTTGTGGAGGCTCGGTAGTCGTGACACAACTCGATTCCCTGGCTTCCTTCGTGCTAGACTCCTCGCAAAGACGGAATATACACTCTTAGAGCATCTCACTGTCCCTCCCCATACGGCGTCCTGCGCGGCCAGATTTTGGACCATATAGGGGTCGTGCCCCCATATAAAAAAATCAACAACTTTTTTAATCAAATCAACAAGTAATTTAAATGAGTTCAGTGTAGCAAATAAATAATTGAACATTCATATTTATTATAAGTCCATAAAATTAAACAAACAACACAAAATGTTCATTGTGGCAAACAAATAAACAAACTAGCTAGCTCCTTTGAGCCTCCACAAATGTGTAGGGTTCGCAGCAAAGAAAAAAATTCCTACGATGAGAACTATACGCCAAGACCTATCTACTAGATACAAGCAACAGGTGAATATACATCCATAAAGAACTTACCCTCGAAGACAACAGAGTTTTGTTAACGAGTTGGAACTCGTGGATGATGTAGTCGTACGCTTGCCGATCTCAAGATCGTGTGGAAGTCCTAGCACCGCAAATCAGCAGCGCATTCGTCCTCGCACACACGTTCAAGCCACCAGATAACCTCCACCTCCTCGCTCCAGTGAATCAGCGGAAGCAGCAACTCCTTCCAGACGCAAGGCCACCGGGAACATGTATCTCGCTAATCCGAGACCATGAGAGAATATATCTAGAGGGGGAGAGAGATCCTTTACGAGGAGGTGTGCTTTGTGAGGGGGGGAGAGGGGGGACTTTTATAGGAGAGGGAGGTTCCTCCCCTCCCATGGCCGGCGGCCAAGGGGGTGCCCCCACCTCTTCCTCATTCATGTGATGGAAGCTCCACTCACATCAATTTAGCCTCCACCCAAAGTTCCACTCACATGCATTAAATTTCTACCAAATTTAATGCAACTATCAATTAATAAAACTCTTTTATTTATTTTATTCAGAATTTTGTTAATTAATTTAATTAACAAACATTCACATAAAACCCCTTGTAACATTTCAATATCACATGGAGAACCAGTTTCCGCAATTTCACCTGAAACAATTCTGGTTTCCATCGAAACAATTCCTACGCTTTGCAATTTCTTCATCTCAAACATATGTGCTCCAAAATGGTGTCCGGCAACCCTTAAGTGTGTCACCCTACGGTTCACGAATAATGCAGACATGATTGAGACCCCTCTCAAATCAATAATCAGAAGCGGGACTTGGAGATCCATACTCACTCCTGCACATTCAACGATGACTTCTGTGATCATAAGAACCTTTAACGCTAGTAACTTAATCCCTTTGTCTCATGATATAATACATGTCCGAGATTCGATCATCGGTATCCAAATACCTAGTTTGATCTCTTTGCCGACATGCACTCTTTTCTCGTTCCCGTGATATAACATTCTAGTGATCACATCACTTGCTTGCAAGCTATCTTAATGTGATATCACCGAGAGGGCCCAAAGTATATCTATCCGTCATCAGGATTGACAAATTACACTCTTGATCCATGAACCTCAACATAACACCTTCGTAGCACTGAACCCACCTTTATAGTCACCCTGTTACGGTGTGACGTTTGATGTTATCAAGATACTCTTCCGGTGTTAGCAATTAACACGATCTCATGGTCTAAGGACTAAGATTGCTTCGTATGATATTATAGCAACATAAACATAATGACTTTGATCGTAATCCTATACTTCGGATGAATGTTCATCACATCATTTCACAAATGTTGTGACCTCGTTATTAACAACATCCAATGTCCATGATCAAGAAACTTTGATCATCTTGTTAATCAACGAGCTAGTCTATAAGAGAGGCATAACTAGGAACCTTTTTGTTTATTAAACACACATGTATTGACGTTTCCTATCAATACAATTATAGCATGCAAAATAAACATCTATCATATACAAGGAATACATAATAACAACTTTATTATTGCCTCTCAGGGCATATTTTCTTCAGTCTCCCACTTGCACTAGAGACAATAATCGAGTTCACATAGTGATAAATCTAACACCCATGGAGTTCTGGTGTTGATCATGTTTTGCCCTAGGGAGAACTTTAGTCAACGGATCTGCTACATTTAGGTCCGTGTGTACTTTACAAATCTTTATATCTCCATCCTTGACATGCTCGTGGATGGAGTGAAACCGGCGCTTAATATGCTTGGAATTCTTGTGAGACCTTGGTTCCTTGGCGTTGGCTATGGCTCCATTGTTGTCACAATAGATCACCATTGGGTCCAATGCACTAGGAACCACACCTAGTTCCTTTATGAACTCCTTCATACAAACCGCTTCATGCGCCGCTTCTGAAGCAGCAACATATTCCGCCTCCGTCGTTGATCCAGCCACCACATGTTGTTTGGAACTCCTCCAACTAACTGCTGCTCCGTTCAAGAGAAATACATATCCAGATTGAGACTTAGAGTCATCTGGATTGGTGTCAAAGCTAGCATCGACATAACACTTAGCGACAAGCTCTTCTTCACCTCCGTATATAAGAAACATATCCTTAGTTCTTCTTAAGTACTTAAGCATATTCTTGACCGCTATCCAGTGTTCCGAACCTAGATCAGATTGGTACCTACTAGTCAAACTAATAGCATGTGCCACATCCGGTCTTGTACATAGCATGGCGTACATTATAGAGCCTATGGCTGAGGCATAGGGGATCTTATCCATTATCTCTCTTTCTTCTGCTGTAGCCAAACTTTGAGTCTTACTCAATGTATTGCCTTGCAACATAGGTAAGAACCCCTTCTTACTTCTATCCATATTAAACTTCTTTAATATCATATCAAGGTATGTACTTTGCGATAGCCCAATTAGGCGCCTTGATCTATCTCTATAGATTTTAATGCCTAATATATATGAAGCTTCACCAAGGTCCTTCATCGAAAATTTGCTGTTTAGATAACTTTTAACACTGTTTAAAAGATCTATATCATTTCTAATCAATAATATGTCATCCACATATAATATTAGAAATGCCACATTGCTCCCACTCACTTTCTTGTAAATACAAGCCTCTCCATAAGTTTGGACAAATCCAAACTCTTTGATCACCTCATCAAAGTGGAGATTCCAACTCCGGGATGCTTGCTTTAGTCCATAGATGGATCGCTGAAGCTTGCATACCTTATCAGCATCCTTAGGATTGACAAAACCCTTAGGTTGTATCATATACAACTCTTCTTGAATATTACCATTGAGGAACGCAGTTTTGACATCCATCTGCCATATTTCATAATCGAAATATGCAGCAATTGCTAACATAATCCTAACCGACTTTAGCATCGCTACAGGAGAGAATGTCTCATCGTAGTCAACTCCTTGAATCTGTCGAAACCCCTTTGCGACAAGTCGAGCTTTATAGATGGTCACATTAGCATAAGCATCAGTTTTTATTTTGAAAATCCATTTATTCTCAATGGCCTTTCGATCGTGAGGTAAGTCCACCAAGGTCTAAACCTGGTTTTCGTACATGGATTCCATCTCGGATTTCATGGCTTCTAGCCATTTGTTGGAATCCGGGCTCATCATCGCTTCTTCATATGTTGCAGGGTCAACCATTTCATCAACCATGAAAGTCATAACAGGATTGCCGTACAGTTTAGGAGTTGCACGTGTCCTGCTTGACCTACGAGGTTTGGTAGTATCCTCTTTCGGAGTTTCATGATCATTATCATTAGCTCTCTCTTCATCAGGTGAAGTCAACTCCGAAACAACTTCTGGTGTTGCGCCACTCGCCATTTCATGAAGAGAAGGTTCAATAACCTCTTCGAGTTCTACCTTCCGATTACTCACACCTTTTGCGAGAAACTCCTTCTCAAGAAAGGATCCATTCTTGGCAAAAAAAACCTTGCCCTCGGATCTGTGATAGAAGGTATTCCAATCGTTTCCTTAGGGTATCCTATGAAGATGCATTTTTTCGCTTTGGGTTCGAGTTTATCCGGCTGAAGTTTCTTCACATAAACATCGCATCCCCAAACTTTAAGAAATGACAGCTTAGGTTTGTTTCGAAACCATAATTCATGCGGTGTCGTTTCAACAGATTTAGATGGTGCCCGATTTAAAGTGAATGTAGCGGTTTCCAGTGCATAACCCCAAAATGACAGTGGTAAGTCAGTCAGAGACATCATCGATCGAACCATACCCAATAAAGTACGATTACGATGTTCCGACACACCATTACGTTGTGGTGTTCCGGCTGGCGTGAGTTGTGAAACTATTCCACAGTCTTTCATATGTGTTCTAAACTCGTAACTAAGATACTCTCCTCCACGGTCGGACCGCAGAAATTTGATCTTTCTGTTACGATGATTTTCCACTTCATTCTGAAATTCCTTGAACTTTTCAAAGGTTTCAGACTTATGTTTCATCAAATAGATATACCCGTATCTACTCAAATCATCCGTGAAAGTAAAAAAATAACGATATCCACCTCGCGCCGACACACTCATTGGTCCACACACATCAGTATGTATGATTTCCAATAAATATGTCACCCATTCCATTGAACCGGAAAACGGCGTTCTAGTCATCTTGCCCATAAGGCATGGCTCACATGTATCAAATGATTTAAAATCAAGTGATTACAAAAGTCCATCAGAATGGAGTTTCTTCATGCATTTAACGCCAATATGACCTAGACGGCAGTGCCACATATATGCAGATATATCATTATCAAGTTTAATCCTTTTAGCTTCAACATTACGAATATGCGTAATACTACTATCGAGATCCAACAGGAATAAACCATTCATCACAGGTGCATGACCATAAAATATATCATTCATATAAATCGAACAACCATTGTTTTCAGATTTAAAGAAATAACCACTTCGCATCAAACATGATCCGGATACAATGTTCATGCTCAGTGCAGGCACCAAATAACAATTATTCAGATTTATCACTAATCCCGACGGCATATGGAGGGGCAGAGTTCCGACGGCGATCACATCAACTCTTGATCCATTGCCGACCCGCATCGTGACCTCATCCCTTGCTAGCTGCCGCTTGTTCCGTAGCCCCTGAATCGAGTTACATTAGCAACTGATCCCGTATCAAATACCCAGGTGCTACTGCGAGTACTCGTCAAGTACGCATCAATAACATGTATATCACATATACCTTTGTTTGCCTTGTCGGCCTTCTTGTCCGCCAAATACTTGGGGCAGTTGCGCTTCCAATGGCCAGTCCCCTTGCAATAGTAGCACTCGGTATCAGACTTAGGGCCAGCTCGGGATTTCTTTTTAGGCGCGGCAACAGATTTTCCGCCCTTCTTTCCCTTTTGCGTGCCTTTCTTGTCCTTCTTGAAACCAGTGGTCTTATTGATCATCAACACTTGATGTTCTTTCCTAATCCCCACTTCTACAGTCTTAAGCATTGACAGAAGCTCGGGAAGAGACTTCTTCATGCCCTGCATGTTATAGTTCATCACGAAGCTCTTGTAGCTAGGTGGCAGAGATTGGAGAACACGATGTATGCCTAAGTCAATGGGAATCGTTATTCCCAAGGACACAAGCTTATCGGTGTACCCAGACATTTTGAGTACGTGCTCACTAACGGAGTTGTTCTCCTCCATCATGCAGCTAAAGAACTTTTCAGAAGCATTATAACTCTCTATGACAGCATGGGTATCGAAAATCATTTTCAATTCTCCCATGGTATCAAAGGCATTGCCATTTTCGAAACGCTTTCGAAGTTCTGGCTCTAGCCCATACAATATGCCACAATGAACTAAGTTGTGTTCTTCCTGACGAGTTATATAGACATTCTTTTCCTCGTCAGGGGCATCGGGAGATGGTGGGGGGCCTAGCGGTGCCTCTAGCACATATTGCTTTTGTGCAGGAGTGAGGACAATCCTCAAATTCATAGCCCAGTTGGTGAAGTTACTACCATTCGCAGCAAGTTTCTCTTTCTCCATGAACACATTGAAATTAAAAGCAGGTGGTGCCATCTACAACAGAATTTGTAAAGTTTATTTAGACTAAGTTTATGATAGATTGAGTTCAACTAATCCAAATTACTAATGAACTCCCACTCAAAAACGACATCCCTCGTGTCCTTTTGGTGATTGCATGAACCAAATCCACTACACCAAGTCCGATCATCACGTGAGTCGGTGTAGCTTCAAAGGCAAGCATCTATATGGGCATCATATCAACTATATGACTCATGCTTAACCTTTCGGTCCGTGTTCCGAGGCCATGTTTGTACATGCTAGGCTCGCAAAGTAAGAACCTTAGTATTCGCGTGTGTAAAACTGTCTTACACCCGTTGTATGAAAGCGTAGAGTCGAGTACACCCGATCATCACGTGATGTCTCGAAACACGATCCATAGAACGGTGCATACTTAAGGAAGAACACATTTTATCTTGATATTTAAATGAGGGATCATCTTACAATGCTACTAAAAGCTCCAAACTAGCAATATAAGATGCAAACATCTAATGTGTAAAGTGAGATGATATGGTCCATGTATTTGATCTCTATCATATGCATCGTGGTATGATCTCTATCATTCCTTTGTGTGTAAGACCAAGGTCTATGGAACTTACACGTTAAGTGTGTTGTAAGAGTATCTATCATACATTTACTTACAACAATACCATATCAAGACACTAGCCCAGCAACGATCTAAACTAGATGCCTCTAATTTATCCATTGCAAGTTTTACGTGGCTTAGGGCTTTCGAAGATAGAACCGTTCTCACCTACAAACATGGAACCACAACGAGGATAACCAAGTTATTAGCAACTCGTTGTAAATCAGATATTGACTATAGTAGGAGAGACAGACACCCGCCAGCCACTTATGCAAAACTAGTTGCATGTCAGTCGTGGAACCGGTCTCATGTACGATGACATGTAAGGTTGGTCCGGGCCGCTTCATCCCACTATGCCACCAATATCCAAAATACATGAAAGGAGCGATAACATGATCATCATCGCCCACATATAAACATATGTGTACTACCCGTGCAAAGCACCTACGCATAGATCAGGCTCTGATACCACTATAGGGTTCGCAGCAAAGAAAACAAAAAAAATCCTATGATGAGAACTATACGCCAAGATCTATCTACTAGATACAAGCAACGGGTGGATATACATCCATAGAGAACTTACCCTCAAAGACAACAGAGTTTTGTTAACGAGTTGGAACTCGTGGATAATGTAGTCGTACACTTGCCGATCTCAAGATCGTGTGGAAGTCCTAGCGCCGCAAATCAACAGCGCATCCATCCTTGCACACACGTTCAAGCCATCAGACAACCTCCACCTCCTCGCTCCAGTGAATCAGCGGAAGCAGCAACTCCTTCCAGATGCAAGGCCACCGGGAACATGTATCTCGCTAATCCGAGACCATGGGCGAATATATCTAGAGGGGGAGAGAGATCCTTCACGAGGAGGTGTGCTTTGTGAGGGAGGAGAGGGGGCTCCTCCCCTCCCATGGCCAGCGGCCAAGGGGGTGCCCCCACCTCTTCATCATTCATGAGGTGGAAGCTTGATGTCTACGCACTTCTATTCTTGTAGACAGTTGTTGGGCCTCCAAGTGTAGAGGTTTGTAGAACAGCAGCAAGTTTTCCCTTAAGTGGATCACCCAAGGTTTATCGAACTCGGGGAGGAAGTGGTTAAAGGTATTCCCTCTCAAGCAACCCTGCAATCAAGATACAAGAAGTCTCTTGTGTCCCCAACACACCCAATACACTTGGCAGGTGTATATGTGCACTAGTTCGGCAAAGAGATAGTGAAATACAAGTGGTATGGATAATTATAAGTGGTAATGGTAATAGAGAATAACTTGATGGCGTGGAAAAGACTAAAGTAAAACTGAAATAAAGAAGGAAGCAAGCAAACATATAACAGATCTAATTGCAAATGGTGTATCAATGCTTAGAAACAAGGCCTAGGGATCATACTTTCACTAGTGAACACTCTCATATAAATATCTTCTCTTTATGATACTACTCTCCGGTTGAACACTCTAATCGATGGTAGGGCTATAACAGCACACCTCAAAGTTCACTTTCCCCATCTAGATAACCCCACACTGTCACCTTGAGTACTAGATAGTTCCAAGAAACACCACAATTTCATAAAGACATCCAACTCGAAATATAACTCATAACAAGTATTTGTAATCTCTAGCCTAAGTGCCACCATGGTGTGCACGCTGTCACTTTCACACACATGGGGAGAGCAGAGATCTATTAAAGCACTTGAGTAGCAAGGTAGATCTATAGATTACAAGCTCATGATCTCAATAAGATCATGCATAGAGAGAGAGATGAACACATAGCTACCGGTAGAACCCTTAGCCTCGAGAGAGAACTACTCCCTCCTCATCATGGGAATCAGCAATGGTGATGGAGATGGTGGTGGAGATCGATGGAGATGGCTCCGGGGGCACTTCCCTGTCCCGACAGGGTGCCGGAACAGAGACTTTCTGTCCCCCGAATCTCTCCTTCGGTGGCGGTGGCGCTGTGGAACTTTTCGTGGATTTCTGATTGATGACTTAGGGTTTCTGCCTCGAGAGGAATATATAGGCGAAGGAGGCAAGGTCGGTGGCCAGCCAGGGGGCCCACACCATGCCCTGGCGTGGCCTGGGGGTACCCGCGCCTAGGGGTGGTGTGGCCACCCTATGGCCCCTCTCCGTCTCGTATTCTGGCTCCTGGTGTCCCCCGGTAAAATAATGATTTTGGCTTTTGTCCCGTCCAATTCCGAGAATATTCATTTTCTGACTTTCCTGGAACCAAAAACAGCAGAAAACAGGCAGCTGGCACTGTGGCTCTTGTTAATAGGTTAGTCCAAGAAATCATATGAAAAGTACTCCAAAGTGTGGACAAAACACAAGAAAGTAGATAAAACCAAGCATGGAACATCAAAAATTATAGATACATTTGCAATGTATCAACATCCCCGAGCTTAACTCCGGCTCGTCCTCGAGTAGGTAAGTGATAAAAAGAAATAATATTTTTTGAGGTGACATGCACCATCATAAACTTGATCAAAGTATTTGTAAAACATTCAAAGCTAGGATCATAATACTTCAATAATAACATGAAAGACAAAGTTCTAGCAATAAGACAAAGAAACTAATTTGTAACATGAAAAGGCACAAACAAAAGATTCATGAATAACAATGCTTTGCAAGACGTTTGTTTGTTTCACATAAAGAAAACATAGCATAGTGGCATTCAGCTTGTCCCTCAGAGAGTAGCAAACATAAATGCATAGGACACCTTCAAAGTTCATAAGAGTGACTAGATACAAATAGTTTAAAACAAGCAATATCAAGTATGCATCAATCAACTAGTCTTGGGACAATGCACATAGAACTAAGAATGGCCACTATGCTCTCAAAGTAGGTGCATAAAGGTAGAAGGTGGAGACTCAATATAATGGTGGAAGAAAGGCCTTCATAGAAGGAAGCAGGGATTCAAGTTTCATAAAGAGCTTCCAAAAATTATGGTACTTATTAGCTTTCAGCTCTCATTGCCTCTATCATAAGCATCTTGAAGTGATTAAGGTTAAAGTCAACAAACTATGGAGTATATGCTTGACGAAGTATAAGTTAGAAATCTCATGTCCCTTGAATATGAGGGTCGCTCCTCATGCTACTCAAGTTTAGTCACCGGTAAGTTCTGTCATCGTAAGTACATGTGTATAATAGAGAACCGCCAACGGGGTACCCCTTGCCCGATGATACGGAAGAATCCCCATATCAAAATGACAAGGCAAGTAGACAATGAGCATCTCAGCAATCTTCTTATTTACCATGGGAATATGGTGCTTTTTTCTCTCTTTCCTCTTTTCATAATCACTTTTTTTTTCTTTTCTCTTTTTTCTCAATATAGGACTCTTTTTTTATAAGAAGAATGCTTCATATACAGCTCATTATGGTTACGCTAGAGGTTTCCACCATGTTAGCATGGATTAGACCAACAGCCCAGGAGTTTCTCTAACACATATACATAACTCCATGGACATACAAGCTTCCCTTTCATTTCACACCGACGACATGCATATACAAAAGAGCATGATATCAACTAGGTACAAGTACCAAGTGCAATGTTGAAAGGGTTCCCCATGACAGCATGGTTCTGCTAATTCCCAACAAATGAGTGCAAGCATATAAAACATAGACGACACAATGGTTCAAGTTTATTAAGGGCAAGAAAAGTAAAGTGTGCCATCAAGTTCGTGAGAGCTTTAATCACTAGTTTTCTCATAACAAGTTTAATTTGGAAGGTAAACAAAAGCATGAATATACTTGGAATAGCATAAGCTAATAGGTAGGTATGGTGGACTCTTTGGAATAACTTGGTTTAGGGAGTTGGATGCATGAGTGGAACTCATACTTGGTTGTGGAGGCTAGCAAAAGACTGGGAGCGACAAACTAGGAGAGCAATAATGGCCATAATCATGCAGAGCGATAAAACATCATTGATCAAAGCATAAAGTGATACTATAAGTTGAAAACTAAAGGATCATAAAGGCTTATGGTGACTTGGGATAGTCATAACATGGTGTGAGCATGCGCCAAGTCAACCAAAATAAAGCATCAAAGGAGAATACCACTATAATATGCTTTAATATGCTAAAACAACGCATGATTCATCCAAGGCACATTAAGCAATCTCAATTGTTTATAACAAGTCATGCTACAGCAATGAATACTAAGCATAAAGCCAAAACAATATCAAGCATGGCATGACAAAGCATAGGCCACAGTCAAAAACTAGCTCTCTTTACCACTTAAGCATGAACTTTCCTACTCTTTTCCAATCCAAACCAAACTATTTGAAAACCAATGTATGAAAGACGGGGTCCAACCAATTTATTCAGCAAACTAAGCAAACAAAAAAACCAAAACGAAAACGAAAAAGAAGACGCTCCAAGAACAACACAACTGTGCATGAAACAATAAAAATGAAACGTTTGGAAGAAACCTAGGATTTTTATTGATGAAGAAGGGGATGCCCTGGGCATCCCCAAGCTTTGACGCTTGTACTTCTTGGATATTTCTCGGGGTGACACGCGTGGCATCCCCAAGATTGAGATTTAGTCCATTCTTCATCTCATTACTCATTCCTTCCATACACCTAAAAATTTTCCTTCATACAAAACTTCACACAATCTTTATTAGTAACATTAGTGCACTCAAGATAATAGGTCTTCAGGTTCAGTTCCAACACCAATAAAACTTCCATTAAAACACAAGATACTGTAGCACTTCCCTCAAAAATCTCAATTCCCCAAAAGAACTCAAAAAGGAACCAACGAGAAGCAAATGCAGAAAATGGCAGAAATATGTCAATACAGACCAGCAGGTAAAGACGAATTTTTTAGAAGACCTTCTGTTGCTCAAATCAAAAAGTGTTGAACTAACGAAAGTTAGATAACAACCTGGGGCAGAAGCAAAAACAATCACGCCTCAAAAGGACGTACAGAGATTTTACACGAATTTTTACGGTGAAGCACATAAATCTGTTTCGGGACATCAACTTTCCCAATCATTACTTCTCTCTCATTAGAGGTTACTCTTGGCACAAAAAGCAAATAAAAAGGATAAGGAGTGGTTATTACAGAGGTAATAACTTCCAAGACACATCTAAAACTTTTGGGTTATCTCCTAATAAGTACTTTTCTTTAACGCCTTTAAGTTAGGCATGATAATTTGAGAAGATGCTCACATAGGAAATATGAATTGAAGTAAAAGAGAGCATCAAGAAGCAAATTCAAAACACATTTAATTCTAACCCACTTACTATGCATAGGAATCTTGTAAATAAACAAGTCATGAAATAACAAAGCAACAAGCATAGGAAAGCAAAACAAGTGCAACTTCACAACTTTCAACATAAAGAGGGGAAATTTAATATTGTTGAGATGCATAAAACCATGTTTCCCTCTCTCATAATAACTTTCAGTAGCATCATGAATAAAATTAACAATATAACTATCACATGAAACATTCTTATCATGAGCCACATGCATAAAAGAATTAATACTCTCCACATAAACAAAGTCATTCTTATTAATTGTAGTGGGAGCAAATTCAACAAAATAGCTATCATTATTATTCTCATCACCATAATCATCAAATATAGGAGGCATATTGTAATCATAATTAATTTTCTCCTCAATAGTAGGTGGCCTGAAAATATCATATTCATCATTGTAATCATCATATATTGGAGGTTTGTTATCATCATAAGAAATAGAATAGCTATCTTCCAAAGCTGGGGAACTAAAAAGATCATTTTCATAAAAACTAGCTTCCCCAAGCTTAGACTTTTCCATAGCATTAGCAATAATGGTGTCCAAAGAATTCATACTAATAACATTGCTATTAGCATGCAAATAAAGTTCCATAGGTTTTTTAATTTTCTCTTCAAACACTTCATGTCCTAATTCAAGATAAATACTATAAAGCTCTCTAATATTTTTGTTGTTTTCCATTAAGCCTAACTAGTGAAAACAAGAAACAAAAAGACAAAATTGTAGAATCTAAAGGAAATAACTTCGAGCACTCACACAGGTGGATGTGAGTACCTTTTACCTTACCTCCCTGGCAACGGCGCCAGAAAATAGCTTGATGTCTACGCACTTCTATTCTTGTAGACAGTTGTTGGGCCTCCAAGTGTAGAGGTTTGTAGAACAGCAGCAAGTTTTCCCTTAAGTGGATCACCCAAGGTTTATCGAACTCAGGGAGGAAGTGGTCAAAGGTATTCCCTCTCAAGCAACCCTGCAATCAAGATACAAGAAGTCTCTTGTGTCCCCAACACACCCAATACACTTCTCAGGTGTATATTTGAACTAGTTCAGCGAAGAGATAGTGAAATACAAGTGGTATGGATAATTATAAGTGGTAATGGTGTTAGAGAATAACTTGATGGCGTGGAAAAGACTAAAGTAAAACTGAAATAAAGAACGAAGCAAGCAAACATATAACAGATCTAATTGCAAACGGTGTATCAATGCTTAGAAACAAGGCCTAGGGATCATACTTTCACTAGTTAACACTCTCATATAAATATCTTCTCTTTATGATACTACTCTAAACTACTCTCCGATTGAACACTCTAATCGATGGTAGGGCTATAACAGCACACCTCAAAGTTCACTTTCCCCATCTAGATAACCCCACACTTTCACCTTGAGTACTAGATGGTTCCAACAAACACCACAATTTCATAAAGACATCCGACTCCAAATATAACTCATAACAAGTATTTGTAATCTCTAGCCTAAGTGCCACCATGGTGTGCACGCTGTCACTTTCACACACATGGGGAGAGCAGAGATCTATTAAAGCACTTGAGTAGCAAGGTAGATCTATAGATTACAAGCTCATGATCTCAATAAGATCATGCATAGAGAGAGATGAACACATAGCTACCGGTAGAACCCTTAGCCTCGAAAGAGAACTACTCCCTCCTCATCATGGGAATCAGCAATGGTGATGGAGATGGTGGTGGAGATCGATGGAGATGGCCCCGGGGGCACTTCCCCGTCCCTGCAGTGTGCCGGAACAGAGACTTTCTGTCCCCCGAATCTCCCCTTCGGTGGCGGCGGCGCTGCGGAACTTTTCGTTGATTTCTAATTGATGACTTAGGGTTTCTGCCTCGGGAGGAATATATAGGCGAAGGAGGCAAGGTCGGTGGCCAGCCAGGGGGGCCACACCATGCCCTGGTGTGGCCTGGGGGTACCCGCGGCTAGGGGTGGTGTGGCCACCCTGTGGCCCCTCTCCGTCTCGTATTCTGGCTCCGTGAGTCTCCGGGAAAAATAGGCATATTGGCTTTTGTCCCATCCAATTCCGAGAATATTCATTTTCTGACTTTCTGGAATCAAAAACAGCAGAAAAAAGGCAACTGGCACTGTGGCTCTTGCTAATAGGTTAGTCCAAGAAATCATATGAACAGTACTCCAAAATGTGGACAAAACACAAGAAAGTAGATAAAACCAAGCATGGAACATCAAAAATTATAGATACATTTGCAATGTATCAACATCCCCAAGCCTAACTCCTGCTCGTCCTCGAGTAGGTAAGTGATAAAAAGAAAGAATAATTTTTGAGGTGACATGCACCATCATAAACTTGATCAAAGTATTTATAAAACATTCAAAGCTGGGATCCTAGTACTTCAATCATAACATGAAAGACAAAGTTCTAGAAATAAGACAAAGAAACTATGTTGTAACATGAAATGGCACAAACAAAAGATTCATGAATAACAATGCTTTGCAATACGTTTGTTTGTTTCACATAAAGAAAACATAGCATAGTGGCATTCAGCTTGTCCCTCATAGAGTAGCAAACATAAATGCATAGGACACCTTCAAAGTTCATAAGAGTGACTAGATATAAATAGTTTAAAACAAGCAATATCAAGTATGCATCAATCAACTAGTCTTGGGACAATGCACATAGAACTAAGAATGGCCACTATGCTCTCAAAGTAGGTGCATAAAGGTAGAAGGTGGAGACTCAATATAATGGTGGAAGAAAGGCCTTCATAGAAGGAAGCAAGGATTCAAGTTTCATAAAGAGCTTCCAAAAATTATGGTACTTATTAGCTTTCAGCTCTCATTGCCTCTATCATAAGAATCTTGAAGTGATTAAGGTTAAAGTGAACAAACTATGGAGTATATGCTTGACGAAGTATAAGTTAGAAATCTCATGTCCCTTGAATACGAGGGCCGCTCCTCATGCTACTCAAGTTTAGTCACCGGTAAGTTCTGTCATCGTAAGTACATGTGTATCATAGAGAACCGCCAACGGGGTACCCCTTGCCCGATGATACGGAAGAATCCCCATATCAAAATGACAAGGCAAGTAGACAATGAGCATCTCAGCAATCTTCTTATTTACCATGGGAATATGGTGCTTTTTTCTCTCTTTCCTATTTTCATAATCTCTTTTTTTCTTTTCTCTTTTTTCTCAATATAGGACTCTTTTTTTATAATAAGAATGCTTCATAGACAGCTCATTATGGTTACGCTGCAGGTTTCCACCATGTCAGCATGGATTAGACCAGCGACCCAGGTGTTTCTCTAACACATATACATAACTCCATGGACTTACAAGCTCCCCTTTCATTTCACACCGACGACATCCATATACAAAAGAGGATGATATCAACTAGGTACAAGTACCAAGTGCAATGTTGAAAGGGTTCCCCATGACAGCATGGTTCTGCTAATTCCCAACAAATAAGTGCAAGAATATACAACATAGACGACACAATGGTTCAAGTTTATTAAGGGCAAGAAAAGTAAAGTGTGCCATCAAGTTCGTGAGAGCTTTAATCACTAGTTTTCTCATAACAAGTTTAATTTGGAAGGTAAACAAAAGCATGAATATACTTGGAATAGCATAAGATAATAGGTAGGTATGGTGGACTCTTTGGAATAACTTTGTTTAGGGAGTTGGATGCATGAGTGGAACTCATACTTGGTTGTGGAGGCTAGCAAAAGACTGGGAGCGACAAACTAGGAGAGCAATAATGGCCATAATCATGCAGAGCGATAAAACATCATTGATCAAAGCATAAAGTGATACTATAAGTTGAAAACTAAAGGATCATAAAGGCTTATGGTGACTTGGGATAGTCATAACATGGTGTGAGCATGCGCCAAGTCAACCAAAATAAAGCATCAAAGGAGAATACCACTATACTATGCTTTAATATGCTAAAACAATGCATGATTCATCCAATTCACATTAAGCAATCTCAATTGTTTATAACAAGTCATGCTACAGCAACGAATAGTAAGCATAAAGCCAAAACAATATCAAGCATGGCATGACAAAGCATAGGCCACAGTCAAAAACTAGCTCTCTTTACCACTTAAGCATGAACTTTCCTACTCTTTTCCAATCCAAACCAAACTATTTGAAAACCAATGTATGAAAGACGGGGTCCAACCAATTTATTCATCAAACTAAGCAAACAAAGCAAACGAAAAAACCAAAAAGAAAACAAAAAAAAGATGCTCCAAGAACAACACAACTGTGCATGAAACAATAAAAATGAAACGTTTGGAAGAAACCTAGGATTTTTATTGATGAAGAAGGGGATGCCTTGGGCATCCCCAAGCTTTGACGCTTGTACTTCTTGGATATTTCTTGGGGTGACACGCGTGGAATCCCCAAGATTGAGCTTTAGTCCATTCTTCATCTCATTACTCATTCCTTCCATACACCAGAAATTTTTCCTTCATACAGAACTTCACACAATCTTTATTAGCAACATTAGTGCACTCAAGATAATAGGTCTTTAGGTTCAGTTCCAACACCAATAAAACTTCCATTAAAACACAAGCTACTGTAGCACTTCCCTCAAAAAGCTCAATTCCCCAAA
The DNA here is from genome assembly GCA_023614405.1 of Avena insularis. NCBI lineage: Eukaryota > Viridiplantae > Streptophyta > Magnoliopsida > Poales > Poaceae > Avena > Avena insularis. The sequence continues at coordinate 139,670 of JAJUPC010000103.1, forward strand.
AGAACTCAAAAAGGAACCAACAAGAAGCAAATGCAGAAAATGGCAGAAATCTGTCAATACAGACCAGCAGGTAAAGACAAATTTTTTAGAAGATCTTCTGTTGCTCAAATCAAAAGGTGTTGAACTAACGAAAGTTAGACAACAATCTGGGGCAGAAGCACAAAAATTCACGCCTCAAAAGGACGTACAGAGATTTTACACGAACTTTTACGGTGAAGCACAGAAATCTGTTTCGGGACAGCAACTTTCCCAATCATTACTTCTCTCTCATTAGAGGTTACTCTTGGCACAAAAGGCAAATAAAAAGGATAAGGAGTGGTTATTACAGAGGTAATAACTTCCAAGACACATCTAAAACTTTTGGGTTATCTCCTAATAAGTACTTTTCTTTAACGTCTTTAAGTTAGGCATGATAATTTGAGAAGATGCTCACATAGGAAATATGAATTAAAGTAAAAGAGAGCATCAAGAAGCAAATTCAAAACACATTTAAGTCTAACCCACTTCCTATGCATAGGAATCTTGTAAATAAACAAGTCATGAAAGCACAAAGCAAGAAGCATAGGAAAGCAAAACAAGTGCAACTTCACAACTTTCAACATAAAGAGGGGAAATTTAATATTGTTGAGATGCATAAAACCATGTTTCCCTCTCTCATAATAACTTTCAGTAGCATCATGAATAAAATTAACAATATAACTATCACATGAAACATTCTTATCATGAGCCACATGCATAAAAGAATTAATACTCTCCACATAAACATAGTCATTCTTATTAATTGTAGTGGGAGCAAATTCAACAAAATAGCTATCATTATTATTCTCATCACCATAATCATCAAATATAGGAGGCATATTGTAATCATAATTAATTTTCTCCTCAATAGTAGGTGGCCTAAAAATATCATATTCATCATTGTAATCATCATATATTGGAGGTTTGGTATCCTCATAAGAAATAGAATAGCTATCTTCCAAAGCTGGGGAACTAAAAAGATCATTTTCATAAAAACTAGCTTCCCCAAGCTTAGACTTTTCCATAGCATTAGCAATAATGGTGTCCAAAGAATTCATACTAACAACATTGCTATTAGCATGCAAATAAAGTTCCATAGGTTTTTTAATTTTCTCTTCAAACACTTCATGTCCTAATTCAAGATAAATACTATAAAGCTCTCTAATTTTTTTGTTGTTTTCCATTAAGCCTAACTAGTGAAAACAAGAAAAAAAAAGACAAAATTGCAGAATCTAAAGGAAATAACTTCGAGCACTCACACCGGAGGATGTGAGTACCTTTTACCTTACCTCCCTGGCAACGGCGCCATAAAATAGCTTGATGTCTACTAACTTCTATTCTTATAGACAGTTGTTGGGCCTCCAAGTGCAGAGGTTTATAGAACAGCAGCAAGTTTTCCCTGAAGTGGATCACCCAAGGTGTATCGAACTCAGGGAGGAAGTGGTCAAAGGTATTCCCTCTCAAGCAACCCTGCAATCAAGATACAAGAAGTCTCTTGTGTCCCCAACACACCCAATACACTTGTCAGGTGTATAGGTGCACTAGTTCAGCGAAGAGATAGTGAAATACAAGTGGTATGGATAATTATAAGTGGTAATGGTGATAGAGAATAACTTGATGGCGTGGAAAAGACTAAAGTAAAACTGAAATAAAGAAGGAAGCAAGCAAACATATAACAGATCTAATTACAAACGGTGTATCAATGCTTAGAAACAAGGCCTAGGGATCATACTTTCACTAGTGAACACTCTCATATAAATATCATCTCTTTATGATACTACTCTAAACTACTCTCCGGTTGAACACTCTAATCGATGGTAGGGCTATAACAGCACACCTCAAAGTTCACTTTCCCCATCTAGATAACCCCACACTGTCACCTTGAGTACTAGATAGTTCCAACAAACACCACAATTTCATAAAGACATCTGACTCCAAATATAACTCATAACAAGTATTTGTAATCTCTAGCCTAAGTGCCACCATGGTGTGCACGCTGTCACTTTCACACACATGGGGAGAGCAGAGATCTATTAAAGCACTTGAGTAGCAAGGTAGATCTATAGATTACAAGCTCATGATCTCAATAAGATCATGCATAGAGACAGAGATGAACACATAGCTACCGGTAGAACCCTTAGCCTCGAGAGAGAATTACTCCCTCCTCATCATGGGAATCAGCAATGGTGATGGAGATGGTGGTGGAGATCGATGGAGATGGCTCCGGGGGCACTTCCCCGTCCCGGCAGGGTGCCGGAACAGAGACTTTCTGTCCCCCGAATCTCCCCTTCGGTGGCGGCGGCGCTGCGGAACTTTTCGTGGATTTCTGATTGATGACTTAGGGTTTCTGCCTCGGGAGGAATATATAGGTGAAGGAGGCAAGGTCGGTAACCAGCCAGGGGGGCCACACCATGCCCTGGCGTGGCCTGGGGGTACCCGCGCCTAGGGGTGGTGTGGCCACCCTGTGGCCCCTCTCCGTATCGTATTCTGGCTCGGTGAGTCTCCGGGAAAAATAGGCATATTGGCTTTTGTCCCATCCAATTCCGAGAATATTCATTTTCTGACTTTCTAGAACCAAAAACAGCAGAAAACAGGCAACTTGCACTGTGGCTCTTGTTAATAGGTTAGTCCAAGAAATCATATGAAAAGTACTCCAAAGTGTGTACAAAACACAAGAAAGTAGATAAAACCAAGCATGGAACATCAAAAATTATAGATGCATTTGCAATGTATCAACATCCCCAAGCTTAACTCCTGCTCGTCCTCGAGTAGGTAAGTGATAAAAAGAAAGAATAATTTTTGAGGCTGGGCCTGGCCGCTCCAGGGCATGGTGTGGGCCCCCCAGGCACCCCCTCGGTCTCTCTCTTCGCCTATAAGAAGCCTTCTGACCTAAAAACTCCGGGGGGGTCGACATTTTTCCAGAAGGAGTTCCGCTCCACCGCCACCACTAGATTCACAAAACAGCACTAGAAACTCCGTTCTGGCACCCTACCGGGACGGGGAATTGGAGGAAATCATCGTCATCATCATCACCATCGCTTCTCCATCGACCATCCATGTTTCCCCCATCTATGAGTGAGTAATCCCCCGCTGTAGGCTATGGGGATGGTAGGGATTGGATGAGGTCGTTCATGTAATGGCATCAGATTGTTAGGGCATGGTGCCTAGTAACTTTTATTAGTGCTTTATGACTTTGTTGCGACTTGTTGTGCTTAATGCTTGTCACTAGGGCCCGAGTGCCATGATTTCAGATCTGAACATGTTATTGATTCATTATGATAGTATTGTTTATGGTCTTATCTGCAAGTTGTATACACACGTTGTTGTCCGGAACCAAAGGCCCCAAAGTGACAGAAATCGGGATAACCGGAGGGAATGGCTCTGATGTGAGGATCACATGTGTTCACGGAGTGTTAATGCTTTGCTCCGGTGCTCTATTAAAAGGAGCACCTTAATTTCCAGTAGTTCCCTTGAGGCCCCGCTGCAAATGGGCTGGCAGGACAAAAGATCTTGTGCAAGTTCTCATTGCGAGCACGTATGACTATATATGGAACACATGCCTAGGATTATCTATTACTTGGATGCTTTATCTTATTTATTTGCAATTGCCCTATGTTCTGATTGTTATGTGAATTGTCTTGTCCATGCAACGCCCGTCCATCCATCCCTATGCCTACCGCACTCGAATCCCACTGTTTACTGCTATTGTTACTTCTGTCTTTACTTTACTACTTCTGTTACTTTGCTACTCCTACTACAAAACTATTGCTACTGATAAACTGCCGTGAGTAAGATTGTTTCCAGGTGCAGCTGAATTGACAAATCAGTTGTTAAGGCTTATAAATATTCTTTGTCTCCCCTTGTGTCGAATCAATAAATTGGGTTTCACTTCCCTTGAAAATACTGCGATACACCCCCTATACTTGTGGGTCATCAAGACTATTTTCTGGCGCCGTTGTCGGGGAGCATAGCTTTATTTATCAAGTTCACTTGGATTCTCTATTGTTCGCTGCTATCCATCCATCATGGGTAAGTCTCGTGATGGCAAGTTTCCTATTTTACCATCCACTACAAGAAGAGGTACGGTTCTAAACACCTCTGCTGCTCTTGATTCACCATCTGTTATAAGTAAGCTCGTTACACCACCACATACACATGCTACACACACTGCTACTACTGCTGAATCTGAAACTTCTGATGCTTATGATGATGTTTCTACTTTGCCTTATAAGAGTGGTTCATTAGGTCCTTTCCTAGATGCTACGATTGCTAGAACTATAGCTGGAAATACTGAAACTCCTAATGAAGACACTACTACACCTGTTAGTTCACCTGAGTCTAGTGAAAGTTATGATATTGAAGATGGTTATGTTGAGATGGCCGATGAATTTATTAAAGAATGTAAAAACACCCATGATAGGAGCGCTGTTAAGAGTCTCCTTGAGAGGCGTACTATTAAACCTAAATTGGCTCCTACTGCTAAGTTTGCTACTTCTCCCATAAACATTATAGACGAAGATTATGATTTCTCTCTCGATCTATCTTACATAGCTATTGTCGAGAAAGAACCTTTTTGTGGGACTAAGAATGAAAGTGCGGTAGCACATATGAATGAACTTTCTACCATGAGTGGCTTGTTTTTTGATGATATTAAGATGCGTACTTACTTTGTTGCCAAGATTTTCCCCTTTTCACTGAAAGGATAAGCTAAAACTTGGTTTAGTAATTTACCTCCTGGATCTATTGATAGCCCTGAGTGCTTGATTAGTACTTTCCTGCAGAAATATTTTCCTCCTAGTGCTAGACATGCTATTTTGCAGGAACTTTTTGGTTTTAAACAGGGAGAAAAAGAGGTATTGCCCTAATCTTGGGCAAGGTTTTGTGCTTTGATTCATGCACAGGCTGGAAGTCCATTACCTAAGAATGAGATTCTTGATATATTTTATAATAGACTAACTAAAGAATCTAGGACATACCTAGATAGTTGTGCTGATTGTGTTTTCAGGAATAGGACTCCTAAGGAAGCTGAGGAATTAATGGCTAAAATAAGCAAGAATTATGAAGATTGGACTCCTCCTAAACAAGCTATACCTGAAGTAATTATACCTGAACCAACTATTCCGGTGCCTATTCCAACATCAAAGAAGAGGGGAGTTATTGAATTAAATGATGAAGTAATGAAGGAAGCTAAGAAATGTCTTAAGGAGAAGGGAATTAAAGCTGCAGATGTCAAGAATTTACCTCCTATAGATGAATTATGTAAGCCTATTCCCTACTCATCCACTATTGAGGTACACTCTCTCCAACACTTTGATGAAGGTGATATCCCTTATTCTAAACCTCCTCATCAATGCTTAGAAGAATTCGATATCTTTATTGTTAAGCAAGATAACTTTAATAAAAGGGTGCAAAATCATCTAATGGAAAACACTAGAGCTATTGTTGAGTTGAAAGATATTGTGGAAAGAACCTCTAATGTTGTTAAAATGATTGTTAAACACTTTCAAATGGTTCAAACTCAAATAGATCAACTCGTTAAAGTGCAAAACGACTTGCTAGTTAATGGTGCTAAATAAAAACATGCTTATGAAATTAGAACTAGAAGTGGAGCTGCTACCCAGGATTCTCTATATCCTGAGGGGCATCCCAAAAGAATTGAGCAGGATTCTCAACAAACTGAAAATAGTGGTTCTACTCATAAGAAAAGGAAAAAGAAGCATAAAACTATTGTAGAACCCTCTGAACCTGCTATATATCCTAATAGTATATCTATCTCTGATGCTGAAACTGAAAGTGGTAATGAAGAAAATGATGTTCCTAATGAAGAAAAAGTTGAAGAAGAACCTGAAAACCACACTAAGAATAGCAAATACACTAAAGAGGATTTTATTGCTAAGAAACATGGTAGTGAAAGGGAGCCTTGGGTCCAAAAAACTATGCCTTTCCCTGATAAGAAACACAAGTCAAAGGAAGATGAACACTATAATAAGTTTTGTGAGTGGATGAAACCTTTATTCCTGCAAATTCCTTTGATTGATGCTATTAAATTGCCTCCTTACTCTAAGTATATGAAGGATATTGTCTCGAATAAAAGGAAGATCCCTAATGAAGAAATTTCTAGTTTGCTTGCTAATTATTCCTTCAATGGTAAGGTTCCTAAGAAACTTGGAGACCCAGGGATTCCAACTATCCCTTGCTCTATTAAGAACAGTTATGTTAGAACTGCTTTGTGTGATTTGTGAGATGGAGTTAGTGTTATGCCTTTCTCTCTCTATAAGAGGCTTTAACTTGAAAAATTAATACCAACTGATATATCTTTGCAAATGGCTGATAAATCTACCACTATTCCTGTGGGTATTTGTGAGGATGTACCTGTTCAGGTGGCCCACAATTGCTTAATATTAACTGATTTTGTTGTGCTTGAAATGCCTGAAGATGATAATTTGTCTATTATTCTTGGGAGACCTTTTCTTAATACTGCAGGAGCTGTTATTAATTGTAATCAAGGAAAGGTGACTTTCAATGTTAATGACGAGGAACATACTATCTATTTCCCCAAGAAGATTAAAAGGACTTATGGTTTGAATTCAATTGAACATGTTGAAGGCATTCAAGTTGGAGAAATATATTGTCCCATACCAAGAGAAAAATTTGAAACTATTATGATTTGGACCATTGCTATCAAGGTTGAGGTAACATAATCATTAGTGGAATACAAAGTTTTGTCTCATATGGAATTGTTTTGGTAGCAAGACCTGATCAACCTTGTTAACAAAAGGATTTCATTGAACAAAACAATGTTTTCACCATGATTATCTCCGCTTACTTCTATTCTATCCATTTTAGTTTTTGCTTATGCCTAACTTAAAGGCGTTAAAGAAAAGTACTTATTGGGAGATAACCCAAAAGTTTTAGATGAGTCTTGGAAGCTATTACCTCAGTAATAACTGCTCCTTATCCTTTTTATTTGCTTTTTGTGCCAAGAGTGACCTCTAATGAGAGGGAAGTAATGATTGGGAAAGTTGTTGTCCCGAAACAGATTTCAATGCTTCACCATAAACATTCGTGTAAAATCTGTGAACGTCTTTTTGAGGCGTGAATTTTTTTTCTACTGCCCCAGGTTGTTATCTAACTTTCGTTAGTTCAACACTTATTTATTTGAGCAACAGAAGGTCTTCGAAAAAATTCGTCTTTACCTGCTGGTCTGTTTTGACAGATTTCTGCCATTTTCCGCATTTGCTTCTTGTTGGTTCCTTTTTGAGTTCTTTTGGGGAATTGAGCTTTTTGAGGGAAGTGCTTCAGTAGCCAGTGTTCTAATGGAAGTTTATTGGTGTTAGAACTGAACCTTAAGACTTATTATCTTGAGTGCACTAATGTTGCTAATAAAGATTGTGTGAAGTTTTGTATGAAGGAAAAATCTCAGGTGTATGGAAGGAATGAGTAATGAGATGAAGGATGTACTAAAGCTCAAGCTTGGGGATGCCACACATGTCACCCCAAGAAATATCCAAGAAGTACAAGCATCAAAGCTTTGGGATGCCCAAGGCATCCCCTTCTTCATCAATAAAAACCCTAGGTTTCTTCCAAACACTTCATTTTTATTGTTTCATGCACGGTTGTGTTGTTCTTGGAGCATCTTCTTTTTTGTTTTTGTTTTGGTTTTAGTTTGCTTGATTTGCCTAGTTTGCTGAATAAATTGGTTGGCCCCCTCTTCCATACATTGGTTTTAACAAAGTTTGGTTTGGTTTGGAAAAGAGTAGGAAAGTTCATGGTTAAGTGGTAAAGAGAGCTTGTTTTTGACTGTGGCCTATGCTTTGTCATGCCATGCTTGATATTGTTTTGGTTTTATGCTTAGTATTCTTTGCTGTAGCATGACTTGTTATAAACAATTGAGATTGCTTAATGTGCCTTGGATGAATCATGCGTTGTTTTAGCATATTAAAGCATAGTATAGTGGTATTCTCCTTTGATGCTTCATTTGGGTTGACTTGGCGCATGTTCACACCATGTTATGACTATCCCAAGTCACCATAAGCCTTTATGATCCTTTAGTTTTCAACTTGTAGTATCACTTTATGCTTTGATCAATGATGTTTTGTCGCTCTGTATGATTATGGCCATTATTGCTCTCTTAGTTTGTCGCTCCCAGTCTTTTGCTAGCCTCCACAACCAAGTATGAGTTCCACTCATGCATCCAACTCCCTAAACCAAGTTTTTCCAAAGAGTCCACCATACCTACCTATTAGCTTATGCTATTCCAAGTATATTCATGTTTTTGTTTACCTTCCAAATTAAACTTGTTATGAGAAAACTAGTGATTAAAGCTCTCACGAACTTGATGGCACACTTTACTTTCCTTGCCCTTAATAAACTTGAACCATTGTGTTGTCTATGTTGTATATGCTTGCACTTATTTGTTGGGAATTAGCAGAACCATACTGTCATGGGGAACGCTTTCAACATTGCACTTGGTACTTGTACCTAGTTGATATCATGCTCTTTTGTATATGGATGTCGATTGTGAAATGAAAGGGGAGCTTGTAAGTCCATGGAGTTATGTATATGTGTTAGAGAAACGTCTGGGCCGCTGGTCTAATCCATGCTGACATGGTGGAAACCTGCAGCGTAACCATAATGAGCTGTCTATGAAGCATTCTTCTTATAAAAAAAAGAGTCCCATGTTGAGAAAAAAGAGAAAAAAAAATAGAGATTATGAAAAGAGGAAAGAGAGAAAAAAGCACCATATTCCCATGGTAAATAAGAAGATTGCTGAGATGCTCGTTGTCTGCTTGCCTTGTCATTTTGATATGGGGATTCTTCCGTATCATCGGGCAAGGGGTACCCCGTTGGCAGTTCTCTATGATACACATGTACTTACGATGACAAGAACTTACCGGTGACTAAACTTGAGTAGCATGAGGAGCGGCCCTCGTAGACAAGGGACATGAGATTTCTGACTTATACTTCATCAAGCATGTACGCCATAGTTTGTTCACTTTAACCTTAATCACTTCAAGATGCTTTATGATAGAGGCAATGAGAGCTGAAAGCTAATAAGTACCATAATTTTTGGAAGCTCTTTATGAAACTTGAATCCTTGGTTCCTTCTATGAAGGCCTTTCTTCCACCATTATATTGAGTCTCCACCTTCTATCTTTATGCACCTACTTTGAGAGCATAGTGGCCATTCTTAGTTCTATGTGCATTGTCCCAAGACTAGTTGATTGATGCATACCTTGATATTGCTTGTTTTAAACTATTTGTATCTAGTCACTCTTATGAACTTTGAAGGTGACCTATGCATTTATATTTGCTACTCTATGAGGGACAAGCTAAATGCTATTATGCTATGTTTCCTTTATGTGAAACAAACAAACGTCTTGCAAAGCATTGTTATTCATGAATCTTTTGTCTGTGCCTTTTTCATGTTGCAAGGATTGGATGAGATCGTTCATGTAATGGCATCAGATTGTTAGGGCATGGTGCCTAGTATCTTTTATTAGTGCTTTATGACTTTGTTGTGACTTGTTGTGCTTAATGCTTGTCACTAGGGCCCGAGTGCCATGACTTCAGATCTGGACATGTTATTGATTCATTATGATGGTATTGTTTATGGTCTTATCTGCAAGTTGTATATACACGTTGTTGTCCGGAACCAAAGGCGCCAAAGTGACAGAAATCGGGATAACCGGAGGGAATGGCTTTGATGTGAGGATGTCACATCCCAAGATTTTCCAAATCTTGTAATGTGAAAATAAATGAATAAAATAAAACTTTGTTTGATTTTCAAGGCCAGAAGAAACTTTTTGATTTCAATTGGGACTTCAAACCAGTTGGATCAAATAAAATCCTAAAGGGATTTAAAAATATAAACATTTAATAAAGGAAAATAAAATATTTTGGAACTACTATTTTGGATCTTTTAAATAAAAGGATTTGGTTTTTAAAAGAAAAGGTGGATTTATAAATAAAGGTTATTTTATAAAGCCAAATTAAACCTTGGCCAAGACTTTGAAACAAAAGATTTTGCTTTGATTAAAATAGTAGAGGTTTATTTAAAATAAAATAAAAAGGATTTAAATATCCAAGTTTTATTAATAAAGGTTTTACTATTTCCAAAACATCAAAATTTATTTATTTATTTTAAATAAGTTTTCCAAGTATTTTATATTCTCAAATAAAACCTACTGAAGTGTTTTTGGTTTTATTCTAGATTTCAAAATAAAGATTTAAATAAAACCAATCCTATTTTGATTTATTAACTAAGGTCCATTTTATTTAATTATTAATGGACCCTATAGCAAAAATGTTATTTTGTTTTAAACAAGCTTTCCAAGTATTCTTTATTTTCAAATAAAACCTACTGATTTGGTTTTGAAAATAATTGGATTTCAAATGAAGATTTTATAAAATAAATCAAACCCTATTTTATTAAATAACTAAAGATCCATTTTATTTAATTATTGAATGGATCCTAAAATGAATAAAAATTATTTTATTTTGAGTTTTGGTTTATGTTGATAAACAGAACCAAGTTCAAAGTTGTGAAGTGTGGTGTTTGTTTGAATTGAATTGGTTGATTGAATCATTTGTTTGAATTTCAAATCAGTAAATTGAAAATAGAAAAGGGAAAAGTTTCAGACAGAAAAAAAAATAGAGCAGCCCACCCTCTGGCCCAACTAACCCAACAGCGGCCCACCTAGCCCACCTGTTCCCACGCCCCGAACCGTTTTTCCTCACTCAGGAACTTACCCGCACTGAGTATGACCAGTGGACCCTCCCCCTCCTTTCTTTTCCCACTGACGCAACGGCCCCACTTCGCTAGCCATCGTCCTCACCGCATGATCTCCCTCCCTCAAACCTCGCTGCCGTTGCTGCCTTCAATCCGCGTGATTAATTCGCAATAATGCCAGGCCTTTACCTCGCCTTGATCACGCAGGTTGAAATGCCCATGTCTCCCCTATATTTCCCCTCTGACACCCCGCACTGGCACGCCTTAGACCTCCCCAATTTCCTCCCCGAGCACCCTCTGTTCCGACGAAGTCCGGTGCCGATTCCGGCGACTCGACATCGCCCCGAGCCTCCCTGAGCATGCTGGCAGCTTCCCCACTCCCAGACGCATCTCCCAGCACCCTCCTCTCAACCGCGGGCGCCCCAGAGCGTCGGCTACGACAAGCTCTGAACGACGCCGCCGTCTGCAACCTCTCCGACGACCTTCCCCGGTAAAATCCGACCACCCCTCTCTTCCCCATGGATACGATGATGACCGCCATGCTCTCGCGGACCTAATAGTGCTATTCGTTTGTCCTAGGGAGCCCCTATCCTCGCCCTCGACAACCTCCAGCATCGCCACCGTTTGGCTCTTCTCCGACGACGTCTCCCAGGTAAACCAGACCGACCCTCTTCGTCTCGTTCACGCACGCAGCACCGCCATGACCTCCTGCGTCTAACCATAACTTCGGTTGATCTTCTCGTGACCTATAGAGACGTCTCTGACCACGACTGAGACCACCCGACGTTGTCCTCCACTCCGACGAGCAATCCTACTAAGACCAAAACGCCCCTCGCCCGACCAACGCCTCCTCGAGCTTCACCGCGACCTCCTGCACCTGGTGAGCCTCTTCACTTTCCTCCTTATGTCACATCGTTGGCACCGCCATCGCTTGGTCGCCGCCAGCCGCCAGCAGCCGCCAAACTTTGGTCGAGTGCTGCAGACCGTAGGATCTTAATCTGACGCTCACGATAGTTTAACTTAACCGCGAAGAGTTACGCGTCCAGGACCGTGCGATCGATCAGATCCAACGCCCTATAGCCGTGATCCAACCGAATCGGTACCCGTGAATAGCAAAGCGCCGCGTGTCCCCTATTCTGTTTAAAAACAGATTTAAAAATAGAATTATTTGCAAACTTCAAACCCTTATAACTTTGGATCCACACGTCCAAAAATTACAAATTTTATGTCGTTGGATTCAGGAGAGCAAGACCTAACCAACCCTGCCCTTAGTTTAGCAAATAGTATTTGTTAGTTTGCTTGTTTTTGCAGATTCTTTTGTATGCTTGTTTAGAGTATAAAAATTATTTAAAAATGATTTTTGGGTTAAAACCTTTGCAAAATGGATTGTTGTGACCTTACTGACCCTAGGAACCAACCCATGTTTTGGAAAATGAATTTGGAAAAGTTTAGAATGGATTAATTGGTTTAGTTCATTTCTAGCTAAATAAAACTATTGTTTTGTTTATGAAAATGGTTTTGAATATAAAACTTTGGAGGAATTGTGTTGAACCAAACCTACTAACATTGGGAACCACTTTGTGGATTCAAAAATGAATTTGGTGAAACAAAATAAGGATTCCTTGATTTAAAACCATTTCTAGTCAAATAGAAATGTGGTTTAATTATTAAAAATGATTTTGGAAGAAAACCTTTGGAAAATGTTTTGTTTTAAACTCACTGACCCCAAACCCCAAGTTTTGTGATTTGAAAACATATTGGGTGAACCCTATAGATTAATGCCTTAGTAAAAATATTTCTACACCACATAAAATAATACTTTGTTTTGAAAATGGTTTTGAAGTGAAACCTCTTTGCAAATGACTTGGCCACTTTACAAAATGACCATTAGATGTACCCAAATGTTTATGACCTATTAGGAACCACTTTTTCAAACAAAACAAAGCTTGGCATGCTTGCATGCATTACTTTGACTTTGTCATTTTATGTGTTGTTTTGCTTGTTTGGTAGATTGAGTTTGTGCCTTGCTTGATTGATTTGTAGTGACTTAAAGAGTGTGATGGTTGCAAGGACAAGGAGTGAACCTATACCCTCTACCAAAAAGGCAAGTGATGCTTCATACTTTTTGTCCCATTACTTTCACTATGCATTAGTGATTTTGCTAAGTAAAACTTGCATGAAATTTTGCTAAGTATAAACCATGCTATAGTAAAACCTAGTAGATGAAACCTTAGTGGAAATCTTCCTAAGTTAAGATTCCTAATACTATCAAGCTTAGCCTAGCTAATAGAAAACATGGGTGGAATATATATTCACACTGTGGAAAAATTTCTAAGTCTGAGGACTTGTGTTTTGTTTAATAAAACAACTAAGTTAATGAATCACCTAGGTGGAATGGGACTTGCTTGGTGGTTTTTGGTTGAGTGGTTACACAAGGCCAGGGGACTGGTGAACCTTGTGTATCTCACTTGTGGATGGCCACCCAGGAACAAAGATATTTGAGATGTCAAATGTTGAGAAGCTTCAAGTGCAACCACTTGGCAATATGGGCTCTGCCATGATCATATAGGTTGCAAGAACTTAGCCATATGGACAGTTGGTGGTAGTGTTTGATAGGTTGGAGCGCGTCCATTTTGGTCTAAGGGAAAGCTTCTGAAAGATCTTGTCTTGGGAAACCAAGTCTTGTGGGGAAAGTGCACCACCTCTGCAGAGTGTAAAACCTAAGTACTTAGCCATGTCCCTGGTAAAGGAGAATTTGAGCATCAAGACATGGAAGCAATCAAGAATCTCATCATTCAAATTTCTAAGTTAAAACTTGTGGTTTGAACAAGGGTTGTTTGAAATCTTCAATCTTTGATTGAGAAAAATGATTTTATCAAAGCAAAAACTTAGTATTTTCAAAGGTTAAGGAAAAATCTATTTTGAGCAATGCAAGCCTCAACTCCACTTAGTCAAATGCATATAGATGATAGACTCCACTATACTACCATAGTATCACTTGCCAATACAATTCAAATGTATTGACCCTTTGTGGCTGTAACTTGTATGTTGCAGGTTTGATTGTTTTTAGTGAAGATTGATTGATTAGGATTACAAAGTCTACAACCAACATCTGCATGTGGCACTTTGAAGATGAAGGACCCCAAGACTATAGTTATTCCGCTGCAATGTAATGTAATAGCCAAATGAGCTATGTAAGATGTAATAAATTATTTTAGTCCTGGTTATAAAGTTGTATTATGACCTTTGTATCTTGATATTACATCTTAACTGTGGATGCTAGCTATTGATCCAGGGACTAGCATTGTAAACACAGGAGGGATCAACCTCATTGAAGGTTGGGAACCCTATAAGATGGTATCAGAGCATTGTGTTGCCTGTAGGATTTGTAAACCTAGGATTGGACAAAAACCCTTAGAAAAAATAGGAGTTGTATTTGTTCCAAAACTTATTTACAAACAATCTTGTATACTCTTTCCTCAACCATTTTGGTTTTTAACTCTACACCTCTTCTATTTCAAACTTGATGGATAAAGCCTACCCCATGACCAAAGACTACACCATGTACAAAGGACTTCTTCAACTTCTTCAACTCTAATGACTTCAACATCTTCAGCATTTTCACCAAGGACTTCAATCTTAGATATCACTAAGGACTACAAGTGAGACAAGGAAATCTTGCTCAAGAATTGAGGACTAAGGAAACACAACTTAGAAGGAACCATCATCACCTTGAAGTTTTGTGACCAAGAATTTTTCCAAGGAAACCATGATCTCGTTCATGAAGAATCAACTAAGAAGTATGGAAAGAATTCAAGTGAACCATGTAGATGGACCACCATTTATAGTTAAAATCAAACACACCAACTTATGTGGTGTAACAAAAATATTTTTGATTGCCTAAAGATATGCTTGAAACTTTGTTGTTTGAGTGAATTGTTTGGTTTGTGATTGCATGCACATTGCTTGTGTGAATTGTGATGTGTGTGATTAGGATTGACTCCTTAGAAATATTTTGCCTATTCTAATCCCAATCCAACCCAAACAGATGACTTCTCCAAGAAACTCCAACATCAAGGATGGTGACAACAACAACAACCAAGAGGACAGCATGAGAGAACTTATAGCAACCCAAAACCAGTTGAGCCAAGAGACAACTCAGCTTTTAGCCAACAACAATGGACTAGACCCAGCCATACAAAGGATTTTGAAACTTCAATCCCAATTGTTGCAAGGATTAGTTACTCAAATGATCAACATGAGAGAAAACTTTTCCCAAAGAGCTAATGACAACAAGGATGACAAGGATATTATTCTAGAGAGAACCCAAGCTTGCATTATCTATGAAGTCAAGGATCATGCACCCAAGGAACATGAAGATCAATGCCCCAAGAAGAAAGAAAGGTCTCCCACTCATGAAGAACATGAACTAGAAGAACTCTTAGCTTTGGAGAAACCCAAGAAGAAGAAGAAGAAATACCCCAACCCAAACAAGAAGGATATTACTCAAGAGCAATGTTACACTTGCAAAGAGATGGGACAATATGCCAATGAATGCCCAGAGAACAAGAAGAATAAAGAGATTGGCCAAGTAGTGTGCAACAACTGCAAAGAGCTAGGCCATTATGTAGCCACTTGTCCACAAGAGCTACGCAAGGAACTTGAAGACATCCACTGTTTCAATTGCAAAAACCCAGGACATTATGCAAGCAACTGTCCAGAAAAGATGAAGAATAAGTTGATCAAGCCTATGGAGAAACTCAACCTTGGCCCATGAGTCAAGTATGGAAATAAAGGACACTATGTAGAAGGTTGCTCAGAGAAGTTTCCCCAGCAAGCCAAGATGTAGTTTAGTTAGAAAATTTTTAAGGGTGGTAGTACCCTAGATGCCTTGAGCCAACTTGTAACCCTAGCCTCCCCAAATCTCGGGACGAGATTTATTTTAAGGGTGGTAGCCTGTCACATCCCAAGATTTTCCAAATCTTGTAATGTGAAAATAAATGAATAAAATAAAACTTTGTTTGATTTTCAAGGCCAGAAGAAACTTTTTGATTTCAATTGGGACTTCAAACCAGTTGGATCAAATAAAATCCTAAAGGGATTTAAAAATATAAACATTTAATAAAGGAAAATAAAATATTTTGGAACTACTATTTTGGATCTTTTAAATAAAAGGATTTGGTTTTTAAAAGAAAAGGTGGATTTATAAATAAAGGTTATTTTATAAAGCCAAATTAAACCTTGGCCAAGACTTTGAAACAAAAGATTTTGCTTTGATTAAAATAGTAGAGGTTTATTTAAAATAAAATAAAAAGGATTTAAATATCCAAGTTTTATTAATAAAGGTTTTACTATTTCCAAAACATCAAAATTTATTTATTTATTTTAAATAAGTTTTCCAAGTATTTTATATTCTCAAATAAAACCTACTGAAGTGTTTTTGGTTTTATTCTAGATTTCAAAATAAAGATTTAAATAAAACCAATCCTATTTTGATTTATTAACTAAGGTCCATTTTATTTAATTATTAATGGACCCTATAGCAAAAATGTTATTTTGTTTTAAACAAGCTTTCCAAGTATTCTTTATTTTCAAATAAAACCTACTGATTTGGTTTTGAAAATAATTGGATTTCAAATGAAGATTTTATAAAATAAATCAAACCCTATTTTATTAAATAACTAAAGATCCATTTTATTTAATTATTGAATGGATCCTAAAATGAATAAAAATTATTTTATTTTGAGTTTTGGTTTATGTTGATAAACAGAACCAAGTTCAAAGTTGTGAAGTGTGGTGTTTGTTTGAATTGAATTGGTTGATTGAATCATTTGTTTGAATTTCAAATCAGTAAATTGAAAATAGAAAAGGGAAAGTTTTAGACAGAAAAAAAATAGAGCAGCCCACCCTCTGGCCCAACTAACCCAACAGCGGCCCACCTAGCCCACCTGTTCCCACGCCCCAAACCGTTTTTCCTCACTCAGGAACTTACCCGCACTGAGTATGACCAGTGGACCCTCCCCCTCCTTTCTTTTCCCACTGACACAACGGCCCCACTTCGCTAGCCATCGTCCTCACCGCACGATCTCCCTCCCTCAAACCTCGCTGCCGTTGCTGCCTTCAATCCGCGCGATCAATTCGCAATAATGCCGGGCCTTTACCTCGCCTTGATCACGCAGGTTGAAACGCCCATGTCTCCCCTATATTTCCCCTCTGACACCCCGCGCTGGCACGCCTTAGACCTCCCCAATTTCCTCCCCGAGCATCCTCTGTTCGGCGAAGTCCGGTGCGATTCCGGCGACATCGCCCGAGCCTCCCCGAGCACGCTGGCGGCTTCCCACTCCTGCACGCATCTCCCAGCACCCTCCTCTCAACGCGGCGCCCTAGGCGTCGACAAGCTCGAACGACGCCAAACTCTCGCAACCTCTCCGACGACCTTCCCCGGTAAAATCCGACCACCCCTCTCTTCCCCATGGATACGATGATGACCGCCATGCTCTCACGGACCTAATAGTGCTATTCGTTTGTCCTAGGGAGCCCCTATCCTCGCCCTCGACAACCTCCAGCATCGCCGCCGTCTGGCTCTTCTCCGACGACGTCTCCCAGGTAAACCAGACCGACCCTCTTCGTCTCGTTCACGCACGCAGCACCGCCATGACCTCCTGCGTCTAACCATAACTTCGGTTGATCTTCTCGTGACCTGTAGCAACGTCTCCGACCACGACTGACACCACCCGACGTTGTCCTCTACTCCGGCGAACAATCCTGCTAAGACCAGAACGCCCCTCGCCCGACCAACGCCTCCTCGAGCTTCACCGCGACCTCCTGCACCTGGTGAGCCTCTTCACTTTCCTCCTTGCGTCCTGTATCGTTGGCACCGCCACTGCCTGGCCGTCGCCGCCGCGCGTAGCCGCCGAGCGCCGCCAAACTTTGGTCGAGTGCTGCAGACCGTAGGATCTTAATCTGACGCTCACGATAGTTTAACTTAACCGCGAAGGATTACGCGTCCAGGACCGTGCGATCGATCAGATCCAACGCCCTACAGCCGCGATCCAACCGAATCGGTACCCGCGAATAGCAAAGCGCCGCGTGTCCCCTATTCTGTTTAAAAACAGATTTGAAAACAGAATTATTTGCAAACTTCAAACCCTTATAACTTTGGATCCACACGTCCAAAAATTACAAATTTTATGTCGTTGGATTCAGGAGAGCAAGACCTAACCAACCCTGCCCTTAGTTTAGCAAATAGTATTTGTTAGTTTGCTTGTTTTTGCAGATTCTTTTGTATGCTTGTTTAGAGTATAAAAATTATTTAAAAATGATTTTTGGGTTAAAACCTTTGCAAAATGGATTGTTGTGACCTTACTGACCCTAGGAACCAACCCATGTTTTGGAAAATGAATTTGGAAAAGTTTAGAATGGATTAATTGGTTTAGTTCATTTCTAGCTAAATAAAACTATTGTTTTGTTTATGAAAATGGTTTTGAATATAAAACTTTGGAGGAATTGTGTTGAACCAAACCTACTAACATTGGGAACCACTTTGTGGATTCAAAAATGAATTTGGTGAAACAAAATAAGGATTCCTTGATTTAAAACCATTTCTAGTCAAATAGAAATGTGGTTTAATTATTAAAAATGATTTTGGAAGAAAACCTTTGGAAAATGTTTTGTTTTAAACTCACTGACCCCAAACCCCAAGTTTTGTGATTTGAAAACATATTGGGTGAACCCTATAGATTAATGCCTTAGTAAAAATATTTCTACACCACATAAAATAATACTTTGTTTTGAAAATGGTTTTGAAGTGAAACCTCTTTGCAAATGACTTGGCCACTTTACAAAATGACCATTAGATGTACCCAAATGTTTATGACCTATTAGGAACCACTTTTTCAAACAAAACAAAGCTTGGCATGCTTGCATGCATTACTTTGACTTTGTCATTTTATGTGTTGTTTTGCTTGTTTGGTAGATTGAGTTTGTGCCTTGCTTGATTGATTTGTAGTGACTTAAAGAGTGTGATGGTTGCAAGGACAAGGAGTGAACCTATACCCTCTACCAAAAAGGCAAGTGATGCTTCATACTTTTTGTCCCATTACTTTCACTATGCATTAGTGATTTTGCTAAGTAAAACTTGCATGAAATTTTGCTAAGTATAAACCATGCTATAGTAAAACCTAGTAGATGAAACCTTAGTGGAAATCTTCCTAAGTTAAGATTCCTAATACTATCAAGCTTAGCCTAGCTAATAGAAAACATGGGTGGAATATATATTCACACTGTGGAAAAATTTCTAAGTCTGAAGACTTGTGTTTTGTTTAATAAAACAACTAAGTTAATGAATCACCTGGGTGGAATGGGACTTGCTTGGTGGTTTTTGGTTGAGTGGTTACACAAGGCCAGGGGACTGGTGAACCTTGTGTATCTCACTTGTGGATGGCCACCCAGGAACAAAGAGATTTGAGATGTCAAATGTTGAGAAGCTTCAAGTGCAACCACTTGGCAATATGGGCTCTGCCATGATCATATAGGTTGCAAGAACTTAGCCATATGGACAGTTGGTGGTAGTGTTTGATAGGTTGGAGCGCGTCCATTTTGGTCTAAGGGAAAGCTTCTGAAAGATCTTGTCTTGGGAAACCAAGTCTTGTGGGGAAAGTGCACCACCTCTGCAGAGTGTAAAACCTAAGTACTTAGCCATGTCCCTGGTAAAGGAGAATTTGAGCATCAAGACCTGGAAGCAATCAAGAATCTCATCATTCAAATTTCTAAGTTAAAACTTGTGGTTTGAACAAGGGTTGTTTGAAATCTTCAATCTTTGATTGAGAAAAATGATTTTATCAAAGCAAAAACTTAGTATTTTCAAAGGTTAAGGAAAAATCTATTTTGAGCAATGCAAGCCTCAACTCCACTTAGTCAAATGCATATAGATGATAGACTCCACTATACTACCATAGTATCACTTGCCAATACAATTCAAATGTATTGACCCTTTGTGGCTGTAACTTGTATGTTGCAGGTTTGATTGTTTTTAGTGAAGATTGATTGATTAGGATTACAAAGTCTACAACCAACATCTGCCTGTGGCACTTTGAAGATGAAGGACCCCAAGACTATAGTTATTCCGCTGCAATGTAATGTAATAGCCAAATGAGCTATGTAAGATGTAATAAATTATTTTATTCCTGGTTATAAAGTTGTATTATGACCTTTGTATCTTGATATTACATCTTAACTGTGGATGCTAGCTATTGATCCAGGGACTAGCATTGTAAACACAGGGATCTCTACCTTATTAAAGGTTGGGGACTCTATAGAGGATCACATGTGTTCATGGAGTGTTAATGCTTTGCTTCAATGCTATATTAAAAGGAGCACCTTAATTGCCAGTAGTTCCCTTGAGGCCCCATTGCAAACGGGCTGGTAGGACAAAAGATGTTGTGCAAGTTCTCATTGCGAGCACGTATGACTATATATGGAACACATGCCTAGGATTATCTAGTACTTGGATGCTTTATCTTATTTATCTGGAATTGCCCTATGTTCTGATTGCTATGTGAATTGTCTTGTCCATGCAACGCCCGTCCATCCATCTGTATGCCTACCGCACTCGAATCCCACTGTTTAGTGCAATTGTTACTGTTGTCTTTACTTTACTACTGTTGTTACTTTGCTACTCCTACTACAAAACTGTTGCTACTGATAAACTGCTGTGAGCAAGATTGTTTCCAGGTGCAGCTAAATTGACAACTCAGTTGTTAAGCCTTATAAATATTCTTTGTCTCCCCTTGTGTCGAATCAATAAATTGGGTTTCATTTCCCTCGAAAATACTGCGATACACCCCCTATACTTGTGGGTCATCAGGCCTACACCATGCCCTGGCGCGGCCTAGGGGTACTCACGCCTAGGGGTGGTGTGGCCACCCTATAGCCCCTCTCCGTCTCATATTCTGGCTCCGTGAGTCTCCGGGAAAAATAGGCATATTGGCTTTTGTCCCATCCAATTCCGAGAATATTCATTTTCTGACTTTCTGGAACCAAAAACAGCAGAAAATAGGCAACTTGCACTGTGGCTCTTGTTAATAGGTTAGTCCAAGAAATCATATGAAAGGTACTCCAAAGTGTGGACAAAACACAAGAAAGTAGATAAAACCAAGCACGGAACGTCAAAAATTATAGATACATTTGCAATGTACCAAAGCTCCACTCACATCAATTTAGCCTCCACCCAAAGTTCCACTCACATGCATTAAATTTCCACCAAATTTAATGCAACTCTCAATTAATAAAACTCTTTTATTTATTTTATTCAGAATTTTGTTAATTTCTTTAATTAAGAAACATTCACATAAAACCCCTTGTAACATTTCAATATCACATGCAGAACCAGTTTCTGCAATTTCACCCGAAACAATTCCAGTTTCCATCGAAACAATTCCTGCGCTTTGCAATTCCTTCGTCTGAAACATATGTGCTCCAAAATCGGCAACCCTTAAGTGCGTCACCCTACGGTTCGCGAATAATGCAGACATGATTGAGACCCCTCTCAAATCAATAATCAAAAGCGGGACCTAGAGATCCATACTGACTCCTGCACATTCAAAGATGACTTCTGTGATCGTGAGAACCTTTAACACTAGTAACTTAATCCCTTTGTATCATGATATAATACATGTCCGAGATTCGATCATCGGTATCCAAATACCTAGTTTGATCTCGTTACCGACATGCACTCTTTTCTCGTTCCCGTGATATTACATTCTAGTGATCACATCACTTGCTTGCAAGCTATCTTAATGTGATATCACTGAGAGGGCCCAGAGTATATCTATCCATCATCAGGATTGACAAATTCCACTCTTGATCCATGAGCCTCAACATAACACCTTCGTAGCACTGAACCCACCTTTATAGTCACCCTGTTACGGTGTGACGTTTGATGTTATCAAGATACTCTTTCGGTGTTAGCAATTAACATGATCTCATGGTCTAAGGACTAAGATTACTTCGTATGATGTTATAGAAATATAAACATAATGACTTTGATCGTAATGATATACTTCGGATGAATGTTCATCACATCATTTCACAAATGATGTGACCTTGTTATTAACAACATCCAATGTCCATGATCAGGAAACTTTGATCATCTTGTTAATCAACGAGCTAGTCTATAAGAGAGGCATAACTAGGAACCTTTTTGTTTATTAAACACACATGTATTGAAGTTTCCTATCAATACAATTATAGCATGCAAAATAAACATCTATCATATACAAGGAATACATAATAACAACTTTATTATTGCCTCTCAGGGCATATTTCCTTCAAAATGCTCCACCAGATCATCCTGTAGTTGGTTATGAGTATTTGTGTCTCGAACTTCCTGCCGTCTAGCAAGAAAAGTAGCAAATGCAGGTGTTGCGTGGTGGTCAATATGTGCAAGAGGACCTTGGCGAAAATATGGTTCAGTGTCAAACACTGTAGTCTCTCGCTCGCTCTCGATGATCATGTTGTGCAAGATCACATAGGCAGTCAAGACCTCCCACATCTGATCTTTCGACCAGGTAAGGGCAGGGTACCTGACAATGGCAAATCGAGCTTGCAGTACAACGAATGCCCTCTCCACATATTTCCTGTAATCCTCCTGTTATTGGGATAACCAAGCTTTCTTTTCTCCAGGCACAGGATTTGAGATTGTCTTCACAAATGTTGACCATCTTGGATAGATGCCATCTGCCAAGTAGTAGCCCTTGTCATACTGATGGCCATTGATCTCGAACTGCACTGGAGGAGCTCTTCCTTCAACAAGCTTGGCAAACACATTTGAACACTTCAGCACATTGATATCATTGTGTGATCTTGCCATACCGAAGAAAGCATGCCAAATCCATAGATCCTGATCTGTCACAGCCTCAACCACCACACTGCATGATATTTGTGACCTTTGTACATGCCCTGGTGCGTGAATGGACAATTCTTCCAAGCTCAGTGCATACAGTCAATGCTTCCAAGCATCCTTGAAAAACCCCTTGCAGCATTCTATTCCAAGATCTGAGTTGTGTCTTCTGCATTTGGTGTTCTCAGGTATTTCTTCTCATACACTGCCACAATAGCCTTGCAAAATCTATACATGCAGTCGATGGATGTGGACTACGCCATGCGGAGGTAGTCGTCCTATGTGTCTCCAGCAACTCCATATGCAAGCATCCGGAGAGCAACTATGTATTTTTGGATTATGGAGAAACCAAGCGTGCCGACGGCATCTCACTTTAGTTTGAAGTAGTCATTGAACTCTCTTAATTGCTCGACAATCTTCAGAAAAAGCTTCCGGCACATTCTAAAATAGCACTGAAATATGACGTCGTCGTGCAATGGGTCATCGACGAAGTAGTCGGCGTAGAGGATGCAGTAACCTTCCATCCTATACCTCGGTTTGCTCTTGCGCCTCCCAAGCTCCGAACCCCCAGCAAGCGGCTTCTCATCGGCACAGGCGATCATGCCTGATGCACTCGACTTTCAACGTAGATCTCATTGGGAACCCCAAGAGGAAGGTATGATGAGCACAGCAGTAAGTTTTCCCTCAGTTATGAAACCAAGGTTTAATCGAACCAGTAGGAGCAAGGAAACACCCCAAAGGTGTTACTAGCTGAGCTTTGGCAGGGCGCACTACCGGTGCTAGTAGAAACGTGGAGACCTGCACAACACAACCACAGAACTTTGTCCCCAACTTGCGATGAGGTTGTCAATCTCACCGTGTTTTGTGGAAAACAAAGGATTAAATGTATCGAATGGAAGGAAGTAAAAGTTTGCAGAAAGTAAACACAAAGCAGTAAAAGATTGTAGATTGTATGTAAAAGACAAGTACCGGGATCCATAGTTCACTAGAGGTGGCTCTCCTTAGATAGATAACATCTTTGGGTGAACAAATTACAGGGCAATTGACAAACACCGAGAAAGCAATACATGCATATACTAATCATCTTGACTCCTTTGAGACTTGATTGGGCATTACAACATAATACATAGACCGCCATCCAACTGCATCTATGACTAATAATCCACCTTCAAATTATCATCTGAACCCCCTCCAGTATTAAGTTGCAAGCAACAAATTATTGCTTTACGAACTGCGTGTAAAGTAAACAATACAATTGTTCTATGAACAAAGGATTGTTGTTTTCTCCCTAGTAGCAACAGCACATCTAGTACCTTAGAGATTTCTGTCACTTCCCAGTTACGGAGGCATGAACCCACTATCCAGCATAAATACTAACTCTTGGAGTTGCTAGCATCTACTTGGCCAAAATAGCTACTAACAATGGAAAGCATGCAAGATCTCAAATAACAAAGACATGATAGAATCAATAATCAATCTGAAATAGCATCTCAATATCCATCGGATCCCCACAAACAAAACATGTATGAATTACAAATAGATGATCTTGATCATAAGGGAGCTCACAAGATCTAAACATGAAAGCACAAAGGAGGAGAAACCAGCCATCCAGCTACTACATGGATCCGTAGTCCAAGGATGAACTACTCACGCATCACATCGGAGGCTTGCATGGTGATGAAGAAGGCCTCCAGGGTGAATTCCCCTCTCCGGCAGGGTGCCGGGAAGAGCTTCAGATCCCTCCCGATCTAGGGATGGAGATGACGGCGGCTACAGACTCTTTAAGGATTTTTGATCGGGTACTTAGGGTTTTCGTCCTGAGGGCAATATCTAGGCGGAAGGAGAGGCCGAGGGGGTGCCGGGAGCCACCACACCACCCACTGGCGAGGGCCCAGCCTGGCCGCGCGGCCAGGTGGTGTGGCCGGCCCCTGGCCCTTCTCCGTCTCGTATTCTCGCACTTGATCCCTTCCGGAAAAATAGGCACTTTGGCTTTTGTCCCATCCAATTCCGAGAATATTCATTTTCTGACTTTCGTGGAACAAAAAACAGCAGAAAACAGGTAGCTGGCACTATGGCTCTTGTTAATAGGTTAGTCCAAGAAATCATATGAAAAGTACTCCAAAGTTGGAGCAAAACACAAGAAAGTGGATAAAACCAAGCATGGAACATCAAAAATTATAGATACATTTGCAATGTATCAACATCCCCAAGCTTAACTCCTGCTCGTCCTCGAGTAGGTAAGTGATAAAAAGAAAGAATAATTTTTGAGGTGACATGCACCATCAAAGACTTGATCAAAGTATTTGCAAAACATTCAAAGCTGGGATTATAGTACTTCAATCATAACATAAAAGACAAAGTTCTAGCAATAAGCAAAGAAACTATGATGCAACATGAAAACGTACAAACAAAAGAGTCATGAATAACAATGCTTTGCAAGACGTTTGTTTGTTTCACATAAAGAAAACATAGCATAAAAGTATTCATCTTGTCCCTCAATAGAGTAGCAAATATAAATGCAAAGGACACCTTCAAAGTTCATAAGAGTGACTAGATACAATAGT
This sequence comes from Avena insularis, assembly GCA_023614405.1. Classification (NCBI taxonomy): domain Eukaryota; kingdom Viridiplantae; phylum Streptophyta; class Magnoliopsida; order Poales; family Poaceae; genus Avena; species Avena insularis. The sequence goes on from JAJUPC010000103.1 coordinate 164,883, forward strand.
TTAAAACAAGCAATAACAAGTTATGCATCAATCAGCTAGTCTTGGGACAATGCACATAGAACTAAGAATGGCCACTATGCTCTCAAAGTAGGTGCATAAACTTAGAAGGTGGAGACTCAATATAATGGTGGAAGAAAGACCTTTTGTAAAAGGAAGTAGGGATTCAAGTCTCATAAAGAGCTTCCAAAAATTATGGTACTTATAGTTTTCAGCTCTCATTGCCCCTATCATAAGCATCTTTAAGTGATTAAGGTTAAAGTGACACAACTAAGAGGATATGCTTGACAAGTTATAAACCTAAATCTCATGCCCCTTACTTATGAAGACCGATCCTCATGCTACTCAACTTCAGTCACGAGTAAGCTCCTATCATTGTAAGTATATGTGTATCATTAAGAACCACCAACGGGGTACCCCTTGCACATGATACGGGAGCTTTCCCATAATCAAATTGACAAGGCAAGCAGACAATGAGCATCTTAGTGATCTTTTTATTTTCTATTTGCATAGGTTTTTATTGAGGATGCTTCATAGAGTGCTCATTATGGTGATGCTGCAAGTTTCCACCATGATTAGGCATGGCTTAGGCTACCGGCCCAGGCGTTTATCTAACACAAATACAAACTCCATTATCTTACAAGTTCCACTTTTATTTCACACCGCTGGGATCCGTATGCAAAAGAACATGATATCAACGGGGTACAAAGTACAAGTGCAATGTTGAAAGCGTTCCCCATGAAACATGGTTCTTCTAACTTCAACTTATAAAGCGCAAGCACATACGCAACAAAGAAGGACCCAATGGTTCACGTTTATTAGAGGCGGTAAAGTAAAGTGTGCCATCAAGTTCGTGAGAGCTTTAAACACTAATTTTCTCATAACAAGTGGAAGGTAAACAAAAGCATGAATGTACTTGGAATAGCATAAGCTAGTAGGTAGGTATGGTGGACTCTTTGGAAAAACTTGGTTTAGGGAGTTGGATGCATGAGTGGAACTCATACTTTGTTGTGGAGGCTAGCAAAAGACTGGGAGCGACAAACTAAGAGAGCAATAATGGCCATAATCATGCAGAGCGACAAAACATCATTGATCAAAGCATAAAGTGATACTACAAGTTGAAAACTAAAGGATCATAAAGGCTATGGTGACTTGTGACAGTCATAACATGGTGTAAGCATGTGCCAAGTCAACCCAAATAAAGCATCAAAGGAGAATACCACTATACTATGCTTTAATATGCTAAAACAACGCATGATTCATCCAAGGCACATTAAGCAATCTTAATTGTTTATAACAAGTCATGCTACAGCAACGAATACTAAGCATAAAGCCAAAACAATATCAAGCATGGCATGACAAAGCATAGGCCACAGTCAAAAACGAGCTCTCTTTACCACTTAAGCATGAACTTTCCTACTCTTTTCCAAACCAAACCAAACTAATTGCAACCAACGTATAAAAGAGGGGGTCCAACCAACTTATTCATAAAACTAAGCAAACCAAGCAAACTAAAAACCAAAACAAAAACAAAAAACAAGACGCTCCAAGAAAAACACAACTGTGTATGAAACAATAAAAATGAAGCGTTTGGAAGAAACCTGGAATTTTTATTGATGAAGAAGGGGATGCCTTGGGCATCCCCAAGCTTTGACGCTTGCATTTCTTGGATATTTCTTGGGGTTACACGCGTGGCATCCCCAAACTTGAGCTTTAGTCCATCCTTCATCTCATTACTCATTCCTTCCATACACCTGAAAATTTTCCTTTATACAAAACTTCACACAATCTCATTAGCAACATTAGTGCACTTAGGATAAATAAGTCTCAAGGTTCAGTTCTAATACCAAATAAACTTCCATTAGAACACTAGATACTGTAGCACTTCCTTCAAAAATCTCAATTCCCCAAAGGAACTCAAGAAGGAACTAACAAGAAGCAAATGCAGAAAATGGCAGAAATCTGTCAAAACAGACCAGCAGGTAAAGATGAATTTTTTCGAAGACCTTCTATTGCTCAAATAAAAAATTGTTGAACTAATGAAAATTAGATAACAACCTGGGGCAGAAGCACAAAAAATTACAGATCAATCCGACGTACATAGCTCTATCAGGAATATTTACGGTGAAGCACAGAAATCTGTTTCGGGACAACAACTTTCCTAATCATTACTTCACTGTCATTAGAGGTTACTCTTGGCACAAAAAGCAAATAAAAAGGATAAGGAGTGGTTATTACTGAAGTAATAACTTCCAAGACTCATCTAAAACTCTTGGGTTATCTCCCAACAAGTACTTTTCTTTAACGCCTTTAAGTTAGGCATAAGAAGCAAAGAAAGAATCAAGTGTTCTTAAATGAAGAAGCATTAAGACCAAATTTTTTGCCCTTACCTCTCTTATTTTTATTCTTAACCTTTGGGAAAATGTGATTGTTTGGTGGAGAAGAAAGGTGCATGGTCCCCTTTCCCACATCTATTATTGCTCCAAGGAGTTCTAATAGGGACCTTCCAAGTGTTATTTGTCCTTTTCCTGCACATTCAATAACAAGATAATCAGTAGAAATCATTTTTCCAAGGATCTTTGTAAACACTCCTTCAGCTATTCCAATAGGTAATATGGTAGCATTATTAGCAAGAGATATTTCTCTTCCTCCTTCAGTAAGCCCCCAAAGATTCAAAGATTCATAAATATCTTTGGTCATAAGACAAAATTCAGACATGATATCGCAGCGGGCTTGAAAAGTTTCAGCATTTATCTCAATCTTTACTGTAGGGAGCCAATTTGATGGTTAAGAATTTATTGGAACATAATTGTGATGCTCCCTAAGCGTATTATAGCAACTTTCTAAACTAGTAGTGCTAGCCTCAAGAGTGTTCAACCTAGCAAATATTTTTGCGAAAGAAATATCAGTTTGGCTAGGCATAGTGTAAGTGAGGATCAATTTCTTTATAGTAATGGCATCATCCTCATTACATTGGAGGAAATCTCCTCCCACAATAGCATCTAAAGCATATCTATAGCAAAGAGCAATCCCAAGGTAAAAATTGCTAAGGAACAAGCCTTGAATCATTTTAGGCTCAGTCTTTTCATGTAGATCAGAGATTCTAGACCAAGCTTCCTTAAAACTTTCCTCAATTCCTAGTTTAAAAGTGAGAATCATTTCCTCGGGTGACATAGTGATTGGAGCAAGGCTAGACATAGTGGCAACTCAAGATAGGAACTAATTTTTTTGTGTTTTCAAATAAGAAAGCAAAACAAGTAAAACTAATTTTTTTGTGTTTTTGAAGAACAAAACAAGCAAACAAAGCAAAAAATAAAGTAAGAAAAACAAAAACAACAAAGTAAAGAGATTGGTTATGAGGGACTCCCCTTGTGAAGATGTCCTTGACTCCCTGGCAACGGCGCCAGAAAAGATCTTGATGCACTCGACTTTCAACGTAGAGCTCGTTGGGAACCCCGAGAGGAAGGTATGATGAGCACAGCAGTAAGTTTTCCCTCAGTTATGAAACCAAGGTTTAATCGAACCAGTAGGAGCAAGGAAACACCCCAAAGGTGTTACTAGCTGAGCTTTGGCAGGGCGCACTACCGGTGCTAGTAGCAACGTGGAGACCTGCACAACACAACCACAAAACTTTATCCCCAACTTGCGATGAGGTTGTCAATCTCACCGTGTTTTGCGGAAAACAAAGGATTAAATGTATCGAATGGAAGGAAGTAAAAGTTTGCAGAAAGTAAACACAAAGCAGTAAAAGATTGTAGATTGTATGTAAAAGACAAGGATCGGGATCCATAGTTCACTAGAGGTGGCTCTCCTTAGATAGATAACATGCTGGGTGAACAAATTACAGCGGGGCAATTGACAAACACCGAGAAAGCAATACATGCATATACTAATCATCTTGACTCCTTTGAGACTTGATTGGGCATTACAACATAATACATAGACCGCCATCCAACTGCATCTATGACTAATAATCCACCTTCAGGTTATCATCCAACCCCTCCAAAGATTAAGTTGCAAGCAACAGATTATTGATTTACGAACTGCGTGTAAAGTAAACAATACAATCGTTCTATGAACAAAGGATTGTTGTTTTCTCCCTAGTAGCAACAGCACATCTAGTACCTTAGAGATTTCTGTCACTTCCCCAGATTACCAGAGGCATGAACCCACTATCCAGCATAAATACTAACTCTTGGAGTTGCTAGCATCTACTTGGCTAAGATAGCTACTAACAATGGAAAGCATGCAAGATCTCAAATAACAAAGACATGATAGAATCAATAATCAATCTGAAATAGCATATCAATATCCATCGGATCCCCGCAAACACAACATGTATGAATTACAAATAGATGATCTTGATCATGAACGGAGCTCACAAGATCTAAACATGAAAGCACAAAGGAGGAGAAACCAGGCATCTAGCTACTACATGGATCCGTAGTCCAAGGATGAACTACTCATGCATCACACCGGAGGCTTGCATGGTGATGAAGAAGGCCTGTGGTGAATTCCCTCTCGGCAGGTGCCAAGAAGAGCTTCAGATCCCTCCCGATCTAGGGATGGAGATGACGGTGGCTACAGACTCTTTTGTGGATTTTTGATCGGGTACTTAGGGTTTTCGTCCCGAGGGTAATATATAGGCGGAAGGAGAGGCCGAGGGGGTGCCGGGAGCCACCACACATCACCCCCTGGCGCGGGCCCAGCCTGGCCATGCGGCCAGGTGGTGTGGACGGCCCCTGGCCCTTCTCCGTCTCGTATTCTGGCACTTGATCCCTTCCGAAAAAATAGGCACTTTGGCTCTTGTTAATAGGTTAGTCCAAGAAATCATATGAAAAGTACTCCAAAGTTGGAACAAAACACAAGAAAGTGGATAAAACCAAGCATGGAACATCAAAAATTATGGATACATTTGCAATGTATCAATGCCAGGAGGGATGTGACAATTAGGAGATGATAATCGTCACCGACATTGTCTTGGATGTTGTCAACACCCGGATTTTTAATCCTAGATGCCTGTTATGCCATACATCGCAATCCAAGGATTACCATTTTTGCTTGACATAACAGATTAGATATCATAGTACATCATTAATTACAAACCATAATAAGGTCTTACACAAATAAACGATCTCATGATCCAGTCTCAGTACAAACAAGTAGCAGAATAAATAGCGTAGCGGTGGGCTCTATCTTCAGTGTCACAGGCAATGCTGACGATGGGAGATGATCCTAGTTGTCGTAGCCGTCCTGCTGTCCTTCTTCCGGATAGTCCTCCTCATAGTCTGGCCATGGGAATAGCCAGGGACAAAAGCCATGAGTACTCTTTAAGTACTCGCAAATTATCACTAACAAGTAAGGTAGTTCTAGTAGGAATGCTAAGTTCTAAGTTTATTTGTAAAGCTAAGTTGGAAACCTAAGCTGAGTTCAGAAACAAAGAAAGATAAAATAAAGTTCTAAATCACCTAAGTGGGAACTTAGTTGTCATAGTCATAACCATGTTGTGGTCAAGTCATGTCACAATTCATTTCATAAGTCATTTTGAAAACAGCTGACAACGGAACAGTATGGCCACTCCAACTATCCATAACCGTGGACACGGCTATTCGAATAGTTTGACACTCTGCAGAGGTGATACACTTTCACCACAAAATTCGATACATTTGTCACGGATAACCCTGAATCATCATACTTAGTATGAAGATAATCAAACATAATCTTTCCTTTACACACTCTAGTATAAGCACCTCTCCTATGAGCTTGGCCTCCCAGCCATGGCCATCTGCCATCCTGGGCACTATATAGGTGGAAAACATTGATAGGTAGCCTCAGCTCAGACCTCTCCCGCGAGGGAACTAATACTAATGCATATAAACTTCCGGCTAAGCCTTACCCAATTCAGGTATTGTGGTTGTACGGTAAAATTGGAATGGTATCGCATTCGAACCCAACCATCAGTTTTTATAAAAGCGGCTAAGTCTCATGCCTCAACATTTTCATCATCATTATAAACCAGTTGTGTTTCTCAACACATGTCAAAACATCTCAATAGAATGACTCATCATTCCAAGGCTTTCACAAGTCATTTTCACCAAGTATTCCCATCTAAAGTGATCAAGTTTTTGGTTTAGCTCTAAACTACTAAGTTAAGAGTGTTCACTAATGTGGGATGCTAATATCAATATCATGCCATAGAATGACATCTAATTCTAACTAGATAGGTCAAGTTTTATACTCTTTATGCTATCTATAAATAAGTAAGGACTTTGGTAAAATAAAGAAAGTAAAGCTTATAAATAAAACTTGGAGTAGGTATAAGTCAAAAGTTATAACCAAAGCATGCCTAATGCATCTTGCTTAGGTTATATTGCATCGAGTGATGGCTTGCAAGTTTTCACTTGCATGGTTAACTTGTATAATGCTAGCTTGCCTTGATTGGTGCAGTGGTTGAAATTATCCTCGTCTTCTTCGGGGTAGAACTCCTCCTCCTCATAGACTTGGTCGGTACTATCATCTATAAATACATACGGAATACACAATCACCAAACAATACTTAACTAGTCTATTTAGCACACTAAGGCACACATTTGATGATCTAGTATCATCACATTCATCACAAGATTTAATGACTAGTTTTATTTATTTTATTTGAGAAAAGTAATTTCTACTCGTTGAAATTAACTAAGATTAAATATTCCCCAATTAAAATATGGGATCATGTGGACACATGTCATCACCACATATTCTAATGCATCGGAATGTGATTTAAATGTTGGATCACATTTTAATAAGTTTAAGTTTAATATTTAAATTATTTAAAGTGACTAGAAATGCCTATATAGCATTATTTTGGTACTAGTCCAAAGGCACTACATACAAACCTTAATATTATTACATATTCAGATAGGTATATTCAAATGTGATTTTTGAGAGGTAGAATCAACTCAAAAGCTATTATGGTTGATTTTAGAAAAATGTTTCAATGTGAAAAAGCTTCTGTCTTGTTATTTTTGCTAGGAGAGATCTATAACTCTAATTGATTTAAATCCAACAGGCTTGGATAGAGATTTAAATTATCTTTCTAACAAAATTGGAATCACTCAATTTGGTTCAATAGATCTTTATGAGTTGATTTTCAAACTAGTGGACATAAACTAGTTTACTTCTAAAAAGAAAAGGACTTATTTGAATCTGCTGGGTTGCGCGGGAACACTAATGGGCCGGCCCAGTTTCACTTTGCGGTGCTGAGGACAGCTGACCGGAGGGTCCCGCCTGTCAGTGGCTCTTTAAATGCGAAGCGGTACGGGGCAACATGGACCGTAGGATTAGAACTAAGATCTACGATTGGGGCTTGTCATCGACGACGGACCTGACGCCGGTGAGGTGGAACCCTAGCGGCTCGGTGGGGGTGGAGTGGGGGCATACCAGGGCTCCAGCGAGTGCGGCGAGGCGGGAAAATGGACGAGTCGAGGACGGCGGTTCTCCTGGTACTGGCGGCATCCCGAGAGATGGCCTAGATTAGTGGCGCCCTTCTCCAACTTCTGCGGCAGACTCCGGCGGAATTGGGGCACTACGGGCTGCGGCTTGCTCCGGTGGGGCTCTGGGAGGTTTCTGAGGGGGAGTGGATGGGAATGGTGTGAGGAAACGGTGTTGGGAGGCTCTCTATTTATACCGGGGCGAGAGGGTCAGAGAGGCATGGGCGGAGCTCGTCGGAGACGACGGGACAGCGAGCTAGAGGCTTGGGCGGTGGGCTAGGACGGTGGGCGGTGCCCTGGCGAGGGTCACGGAGGTGCGCGTGCAGTGCGAGGTGGTCGGGAGACGCGAGTGTTGCTGCACGCACGCTGCCTCTATCGACGGCGAGTTTCAAGGTGGCCGGCAGCTACGGGTCATGGTCGGGGAAACGGGCATGTCTGGTAGCCTCTTGGGAGGGTGGTGATCATGTAGGCGAGCGGCTGGAGCGAGGCGAGGTCTTGTTGAGCGGGGACAGCGAGTGAACTGCGGGCGGCATCGGCATGGCACAGAGGCGGAGAGCGCGGGCGAGGTGAGGTGGTCCAGGGGCCGTCTGGGCTTGAAGGGCGGACAGGGGTGGCGGTGCTACCACGCATACCTCCTAGACATGGCGAGAGAGAGGCGCGTGCTCCTGTGGCTTGGGCACGGTCAGCCGGCGATCATGGCCTCGGGGTGGCGCTGCACTGGTGCTCTAGGATAGGGGATGGGCTGGTTATGGCCTGGTTAGAGCAAAGAGGGACAGAGGGAGTGAATTGGGGTCAATGGGGTTAAAAATCCCTGTAGTAACAGTGAGGCTAAACTAGGGTGTGATCTGTGCATGCTAGGTGTTCGACACAATGGCCGCATGACACAAAGATTTGAATTTTGAAGTGAATTTTGGTGGAGTGGTTGGTCTCTTGCTTGAGCATCTCTGGTTGCTTGGGATCTACAAATTGAATTTATTTGAGTGGTTTTTGAAAAAGTGTGATCTAGACATATGAGATAGATTCCATTTTCAATTGTCATTTTAATTTAGGGTTTAAATGTTTTTGCAAGAAATCAAAGTGGGCCTTGGTACATCTTTACTTGTACTAACAAGGGGTGCAAATATCCATAATTGTTTCTGTTTGAATTTGAGTGCTAAGAACACCCAAAGTAACCTAGTTGATTAAAATGGGAAAAGTGACCATTTCCATTTATTAATTCGATTTGATTTCTTTTTCTTTGGATTTTGCTTGGGAATGATCATGTGGCATTCATCTTAGAATCATTTTACAACCATTAGAACAATCAATCATGGCACTTCCAAACAATTATTATTTAATGCAACACATATATGCATGCTTAATTATTTAAATGGGAAAAAGTTTTTGTTAACCCTAAATTGGGTGATTTTGATCTTGATATATTGGGTTAAAGTTTTGGGATGTGACAAACCTTCCCCCCTTAAACAAAATCTCGTCCCGAGATTTAAGAAAGAAAACTAGGAACTAAAGAGATCTGGGAACTCGGTCCTAATGTAATCTTCTCGCTCCCAAGTGGCTTCTTCTTCGGTATGGTTGCTCCATTGGATCTTGAGATATTTGATACTCCAGGTCCTGGTGGTTCTGTAAGCTTCTTCCAAGATACGGATGGGCACTTCACGATACGTCAGATCTTTGTTGATATCAACGGCTCGGTGATCGATGTTGTTGAAAAAATCGGTCTTCTCCGGCACTTCTAGGCATTTGCGAAGTAACGAGATATGGAACACATTCTGAATGGCAGACATCTCCTCAGGCAGTTCCCGTTGATACGATACTTCTCCTCGATGATTCAGAATCTTGAAGGGTCCGATATATCTGGGGGCTAACTTTCCTTTCAGACTAAAACGTTGGGTTCCTTTCAATGGTGAAACCTTGAGATACACAAAATCTCCGACATTGAAAGTCAGGTATCTCCTTCTCTTGTCAGCATAACTCTTCTGTCTAGATTGGGCGGTCTTGAGGTGCTCACGGACTTTGTGAACCTTCTCTTCGGCTTCTCGTAGGATGTCAGGTCCAAAAATCTGACTCTCTCCTACTTGTGACCAATTCAAAGGGGTACGACACTTTCTTCCATATAAGAACTCAAATGGGGCCATTTGCAAACTGGCTTGATAACTGTTGTTGTATGAGAATTCTGCGAAAGGCAGGCAATCTTCCATTTTGATCCATACTCTAACACACAAGCTCTCAACATATCTTCTAAGATTTGGTTGACTCTTTCAGTCTGTCCATCGGTTTGCGGGTGATAAGATGTGCTGAAATTCAACTTGGTTCCTAATCCTTCTTGGACTTTCTGCCAAAATCTCGAGGTAAATTGGGTTCCTCGATCCGACACTATGGTCTTGGGGGTTCCATGCAGACTAACGATTCTGGCAATATACAATTCTGCTAGCTTCGAACTCTGGTGTGTTGTCTTGACTGGTATAAAATGAGCTACCTTGGACAGTCTATCAACGATGACCCAGATTGAGTCATTTCCCCTACTAGAAGTAGGCAAACCGGTGATAAAGTCCATTCCGACGGAATCCCTTTTCCATTCCAGAATCTGCAATGGTTGCAACAGTCTTGCGGGTCTCTGATGTTCCACTTTAACTCTTTGACAGATATCACACTTGGCGATGTAGCTTCCGATTTCTCTCTTCATCTTGTGCCACCAAAATTGATCCTTCAAATCCTGATACATCTTCATTCCTCCGGGGTGGATAGAATAAAGAGTATCATGAGCTTCTTGCATGATCACTTGCTTCAGCTCCGAATCTGCTGGCACACAGATACGTCATTTGTACCACAAAACTCCTTCTTCGTCTTCGGTGAATCCAGGTACCTTTCATGTACCAATACGACGCTTGATTCCGTCGATACTTGCATTTCCCTTCTAGGCTTCCTTGATTTGGCTAATCAAAGTGGGTTGAAGTTCAATGCTAGCTAAGAATCCTTTGCTAAAAAGATCAGTTATAAACTGCTCCAAATCCTCATACAAACTTGGTTGCTTCTCCTTGATCATGGTGTTTAACCTACACGACAATCTGCTAAGAGCATCCGCTACCACATTGGCTTTACCGGGGTGATAGTGAATGTCAAGGTCATAATCCTTGATTAACTCTATCCATCTCCTTTGCCTCATATTCAGATCCTTCTGAGTGAAAATATACTTCAAGCTCTTGTAATCTGAGTAAATCTCACAGCGATTACCCATAAGGTAATGACGCCATGTCTTCAAAGCTAAAACTGTAGCTGCTAATTCAAGATCATGGGTAGGGTAGTTCTGCTCATGCTGCTTCAGTTGTCGAGATAGATACGCGATGACTTTGCCTTCTTGCATCAATACACATCCAAGACCAATCTTGGATGGATCACAATACACATCAAACGGCTTCTTGATATCTGGCATAATCAATATTGGGGCTGAAATCAATCTCTTCTTGAGCTCTTGGAAACTTGCTTCACATTTGTCGGTCCATTCAAATTTCTTGTCCTTCTTCAACAATTGGGTCATGGGTCTCGCGATGCTCGAGAATCCTTCTACGAACTTGCGGTAATATCCCGCTAATCCGAGAAATGCACGGACTTGGGTTTGAGTGGTTGGGGCTTCCCATTCTTCAACATCTTTGATCTTGGCAGGATCAACAGCGACTCCTCCGGCAGACACAATATGTCCGAGGAATCCTACTTCTTTCAACCAAAACTCACATTTGCTAAACTTGGCATACAACTGATGCTCTCTAAGGGTTACAAGGATGATTCTCAGATGTTGCTCATGGTCTTCTTCTGACTTGGAGTAGATAAGGATATTGTCGATAAAGACAATGACAAACTTATCCAGAAAATTCATAAAGATCTTATTCATGAGATTCATGAAATAAGCAGGGGCATTGGTTAATCCAAAAGACATGACCGTATACTCGTATAATCCATATCTGGTGGTAAAGGCGGTCTTTGGAATATCCGTTGCACGAATCTTAAGTTGGTGATAACCAGTCCTAAGATCGATCTTAGAGAACACTCTGGCACCAGCCAACTGATCAAATAGATCCTCTATCTTTGGCAATGGATACTTGTTCTTGATTGTGACGTCATTCAGCTTCCTGTAATCTATGCACAAACGGTTGCCTCCATCTTTATTATCGACGAATAACACGGGCGATCTCCATGGCGATGTGCTTGGTTGAATCAAGCCTTTCTCCAGCATAGCATCCAACTGCTTCTTCAGTTCCACTAACTCTGAGGGGTTCATGCTATAGGGTCTCTGAGCTATGGGACCAGTTCTAGGGATTAGTTCAATAATGAACTCAATATCCCTATCCGGGGGCATACCGGGCAATTCATTTGGGAATACGTCGGGGTATTCACAGACTACTCTGACTTGGTCTATGGTGGGTAGGGCTAGACTCTTGTTGCACTTGAATTGACGGGGCAAGGTTTCAGATATATGCTCTGCTGATACTCTAGAGCTACTGGTCATGGTGATGGCTTTCTTGGCACAGTCTATCAATCCTTTATGCTTTGACATCCAATCCATTCCTAGTACTACTTCCAAACCTTTGGTTCCAAGTACTATTAGATTGGCATAAAAATCTATCCCATGTATTCTGATAGGTACAGCTTTGCAAATTTTTCTAGCTTTTGTAGTTGAACCGGGTATTTGAACTATCATGACATGCTTCAAGTTGGTTGGGTGAATCTTACTAGTGCATGCAAATTCTTCGGTGACAAATGAGTGTGATGCTCCAGAATCAAACAACACTCTTGCTAAAATGGAGTTGACAGAAAACATACCCAACACTACATCTGTCGCTTCTTGGGCTTCTTCGGCGTTCATGTGGAAGCGACGGTTGTTGCGGTTGTGAGGGTTCCTTGGGGCGAATCTTCTTCCGGGCTGAACACGACGCTGCTGTTGAGCTAGGGCATTCACATTGGTAGTGGCGGCAATCTTCTTGGGACACTCATTGGAGTAGTGACCCTTCACTCCACACTCGAAACAAGTAATCTGAGACTTGTCTTTTGCTGCCACGGGCACAACATTGCTTCCAGTTCTGGGTGCAGTGTTGTTTTTGTTGTGCTTGGGAGGTGCACGGTTGAAATTGTTGGAGTTGCCCGGGTGGTTGTTGTTGTTGTTTCCTCCGGGCTTCACATTTCCTCCGCTACGGTTGGGGTAGCTTGGGCAAGACATTGGGGGTCGATGGTTCCGCGGGGCATATCCGGCAGACGGGTTGGGGCGGTACTTCTAGTGACTATTGGATCCAGCTTGGTGCATCATCCGACATTTGCGGTTGTCGTTTGCTTGATTAATCTTCCCTTCCATCTGAATGGCAGAGTCGACTAGCTCTTCGAGATCCTTGAAACGGATGATGACGAGAATAGTCTGCATCTCATCAGGCAGTCCGTTCAGGAATCTCTCCTTCTTCTTAGCCTCCGTGTTGATCTCATCAGGTGCATACCTAGCGAGGGACAAGAATTTGTCACGGTACTCCACTACAGTCATGCTGCCTTGCTTTAACTCTCTGAATTCATCTCTCATTCTAGTGACTAGACCCTGCGGCACGTGGGTGCGGCTGAACTTGACTTTGAAGGCTTCCCACATCATCACTTGACCGTGGTTCATCGTGCGGGTGCTATTCCACCATGCTCTTGCATCTCCTGTCAGATAGTGGGTGGCAAATAGAACTTTCTCGTTTGCATCCACTCCTGTGACTTCTAAGTTGTTCTCCATGGTCTGCAACCAATCATCGGCATCCAGCGGGTCTTCAGACTTGCTAAAGATTGGCGGGGTGGTATTATGGAAGGTTTTGAGTTTGGATCCATGATGATCCTGATTTCCATGGTTCTGATTGTTGTGAGCCATCTAGGCGATCTGCTACAGTGTGGCTAGATTTGCTTGGCACTCTACCCTACTAGCTTCACGGTCTACAATGAGCGTCTGCAGAATTTGTAGCATTGGGTCCTGCGATGAGCTGCTCCCTCCTTGGTTTCCACGAGTCATCTGAAGATTGAGATAGATCAAGGGGTAAGAGGGAAAGTTCTAAGGTTCATGGTTTTGGGTTTTCAAAGCTAAAACTTTGAGTTTGACTCAGGTTTTGCAACTAACTTATTTTCATTCATTCAAGCAAAGCACATGATACAAACACACACACACACCACAACAAAAAGGAAAACAGCTAGTTTCAAGAACCATTCTGCAAGCTAAGATACAATGGGACCGATACTTCTCACACCTACGATAGTGCTCAGTGCATCTACTCATCATCGATGAAGTCGGAGTCATCACCATCGGTGTAGAAGTCCATGGCATCATCCTCCAGATAGTCATCATCATTGTTGAGGTACGAGTGAATATCCCCCTGGATGTCTTCACCTTCCTCTTCTTCTTCTTTTGCTGCAAGCTCAGCTTCTTGCTCCTTGATGGTCTTCTCGAGGTCGGCCACCTTCTTGCAAAGACGGTCGATGGTGCGATCCTTCTTTGCGTGTTGACGACGAAGTGACTGATGATCCTTGACGAGCAGTGAGAAAGTCCGGGCCTTCTGGGCGGCAATGGCAAGGTTGTGGTTGGCGAACTCTCTAGCATTGTCCAATTCCTTCTGTCTGTCATACAATAGGAAGTCGAGGTTATCCACTTGACGCTTCAACTCCGGGTGACTTGGAATCTCCAGAGGCATTCCCATAGAATCACGCCTTGCATAGTGAGCAAAGCGGGTTCCTTGGATCAGGTTGACATTCTGCACGTAGAGACGAGCAAGAGCTTCATGCATTGCCCTGGCTAATCCATCTATCCAGTTGTTCTCTCTCACGCTGAATTGAATCTTCTCGGACATTGGTGCCTCTGACTTGCCTTGAAGATCAGCAACTACTAGCCATTGTAAATCTCCTCCTGGGGGACCATTGAGTTGAGCTCCAAAGAATTCCGGATGTGGGTGCTCCAAGTAATCAGACAGTGCATCTAGATCCCTCTCGAAGATCAGTTGGCCTCTGATGAAGTATAGGGGGTGTATCGCACAGTATTTTCAAGGGAAGTGAAACCCAATTTATTGATTCGACACAAGGGGAGCCAAAGAATATTTATCAGCCTTAACAACTGAGTTGTCAATTCAGCTGCACCTGGAAACAATCTTGCTCACAGCAGTTTATCAGTAGCAACAGTTTTGTAGTAGAAATAGCAAAGTAACAGTAGTAGTAAAGCAAAGACAGTAGTAACAAAAGCAGTAAACAGTGGGATTTGAGTGTGGTAGGCATAGGGATGGATGGACGGGCGTTGCATGGACAAGACAATTCACATAGCAATCAGAACATAGGGCAATTGCAGATAAATAAGATAAAGCATCCAATTACTATACAATCCTAGGCATGTGTTCCATATATAGGCATACGTGCTCGCAATGAGAACTTGCACAACATCTTTTGTCCTGCCAGCCCGTTTGCAGCGGGGCCTCTAGGGAACTACTGGCAATTAAGGTGCTCCTTTTAATAGAGCACCGGAGCAAAGCATTAACACTCCGTGAACACATGTGATCCTCACATCAAAGCCTTTCCCTTCCGGTTATCCCGATTTCTATCACTTCAGGACCATAGGTTCCGGACAACGACGTGTGTATACAACTTGCAGATAAGACCCAAAACAATACTATCATAATGAATCAATAACATGTTCAGATCTGAAATCATGGCACTCGGGCCCTAGTGACAAGCATTAAGCACAACAAGTCGCAACAAAGTCATAAAGCACTAATAAAAGATACTAGGCACCATGCCCTAACAATCTAATGCCATTACATGAACGATCTCATCCAATCCCTACCATCCCCATAGCCTACAGCGGGGGATTACTCACTCATAGATGGAGGAAACATGGATGGTCGATGAAGATGATGGTGGAGATCAATGGAGATGGCTCTGGGGGCACTTCCCCGTCCCGGCAGGGTGCCGGAACAGAGACTTTCTGTCCCCCGAATCTCCCCTTCGGTGGCGGCAGCGCAACGGAACTTTTTGTGGAAAAACGTTGACCCCCTGGAGTTTTTAGGTTAGAAGGCTTCTTATAGGCGAAGAGGGAGACCGAGGGGGTGCCTGGGGAGCCCACACCATGCCCTGGCGCGGCCAGGCCCAGCCCGCGCCTGGGGGTGGTGTGGCCAGCCCCTGGCTCTTCTCCGTCTCGTATTCTGGCTCCTAGAGTCTTCTGGAAAAATAGGCACTTTGGCTTTTGTCCCGTCCAATTCCGAGAATATTCATTTTCTGACTTTCCTGGAACCAAAAACAGCAGAAAACAGGTAGCTAGCACTGTGGCTCTTGTTAATAGGTTAGTCCAAGAAATCATATGAAAATTAATCCAAAGTGTGGACAAAACACAAGAAAGTGGATAAAACCAAGCATGGAGCATCAAAAATTATAGATACATTTGCAATGTATCAGCCTCCATTGCCCAACTAGTAGAACTTGCAGTACTAAACTTCCATCTATAAGATTTTAGGATGAGAAAGTTAGTGAAGTGATCAAGTGTGTCAAAATTTTATGTAGTAATGTAAGAATTTTTGAGGAACATGTATTTTTTTGAGAGAAAGAATCCCAAGGGTAAGAGAGGAAATAGGTTTTCACAAATACTCACTTTGGTTTTGAAACTAAGTTTTTGTTCGGACGTCCATTCTAACTAGGGTCTCCTATGGTCAAGATGGCTCTGATACCAACTTGTCAACACCCGGATTTTTAATCCCAGATGCCTGTTATGCCATACATCGCAATCCCAGGATTACCATTTTTGTGAGACATAACAGATTGGATATCACTGTACATCATCCATTACAAACCATAATAAGGTCTTACACAAATAAAGGATCTCATGATCCAGTTTCAGTACAAACAAGTAGCGGAATAAATAGCGTAGTGGTGGGCTCCATCTTCAGTGTCATAGGCAATGCTTACGATGGGAGATGATCCTAGTTGTCGTAGCTGTCCTGCTGTCCTTCTTCCGGATAGTCCTCCTCATAGTCTGGCCATGGGAATAGCCAGGGACAAAAGCCATGAGTACTCTTTAAGTACTCGCAAACTATCACTATCAAGTAAGGTAGTTCTAGTAGGAATGCTAACTTCTAAGTTTATTTGTAAAGCTAAGTTGGAAACCTAAGCTGAGTTCAGAAACAAAGAATGATAAAATAAAGTTCTAAATCACCTAAGTGGGAACTTAGTTGCCATAGTCACAACCATGTTGTGGTCAAGTCATGTCACAGTTCATTTCAGAAGTCATTTTGAAAACATCTGACAACAGAATAGTATGGCCACTCCAACTATCCATAACCGCGGATGCGGCTATTCAAATAGTTTGAAACTCTGCAGAGGTGGTACACTTTCACCACAAAATTCGATACATCTATCAGGGATAACCCTGAATCATCATACTTAGTATGCAGATAATCAAACATAACCTTTCCTTTACACACTCTAGTATAAGCACCTCTCCTATGAACTTGGCCTCCCAGCCATGGCCATCTGCCATCCTGGGCACTACATAGGTGGACAACATTGAGAGGTAGCCTCAGCTCAGACCTCTCCCGTGAGGGAACTAATACTAGTTGTGTTTCTCAACATTTTCATCATCATCATAAACCAGTTGTGTTTCTCAACACATGTCAAAACATCTCAATAGAATGACTCATCATTCCAAGGTTTTCACAAGTCATTTTCACCAAGTATTCCCATCTAAAGTGATCAAGTTTTTGGTTTAGCTCTAAACCACTAAGTTAAGAGTGTTCACTAATGTGGGATGCTAATATCAATCTCATGCCATAGAATGACATCTAATTATAACTAGATAGGTCAAGTTTTATACTCTTTATGATATCTATAAACAAGTAAAGGACTTTGGTAAAATAAAGAAAGTAAAGCTTGTAAATAAAACTTGGAGTAGGTATAAGTCAAAAGGTATAACCAAAGCATGCCTAATGCATCTTGCTTAGGTTATATTGCATCGAGTGATGGCTTGCAAGTTTTCACTTGCATGGTTAACTTGTATAATGCTAGCTTGCCTTGATTGGTGTAGTGGTTGAAATTATCCTCGTCTTCTTCGAGGTAGAACTCCTCCTCCTCGTAGACTTGGTCGGTACTATCGTCTATAAATACATACGGAATACACAACCACCAAATAATACTTAACTAGTCTATTTAACACACTAAGACACACATTTGATGATCTAGTATCATCACATTCATCACAAGATTTAATGACTAGTTTTATTTATTTTATTTGAGAAAAGTAATTTCTACTCATTGAAATTAACTAAGATTTAATATTCTCTAATTAAAATATAGGATCATGTGGACACATGTCATCACCATATATTCTAATGCATGGGAATGTGATTTAAATGTTGGATCATATTTTAATAAGTTTAAGTTTAATATTTAAATGATTTAAAGTGACTAGAAATGCCTATATAGTATTATTTTGGTACTAGTCCAAAGGCACTGCATACAAACCTTAATTTTATTACATATTCAGATAGGTATATTCAAATGTGATTTTTGAGAGGTGGAATCAACTCAAAAGCTATTATGGTTGATTTTAGAAAAATGTTTGAATGTGAAAAAGCTTTTGTCTTGTTATTTTTGCTAGGAGAGATCTATAACTCTAATTGATTTAAATCCAACAGGCTTGGATAGAGATTGAAATTATCTTTCTAACAAAATTGGAATCACTCAATTTGGTTCAGTAGATCTTTCTAAGTTGATTTTCAAACTAGTGGACAGAAACTAGTTTACTTCTAAAAAGAAAAGGACTTATTTGAATCTGCTGGGTTGCACGGGAACACTAATGGGTCAGCCCCGTTTCACTCCATGGCGCTGAGGATAGCTGACAGGAGGGTCCCGCCTATCAGTGGCTCTTTAAACGCGAAGCGGTACGGGGCAACGTGAACCGTAGGATTAGAACTAAGATCTACGGCTAGGGCTTGTCATCGACGATGGACCTGTCGCCGGCGAGGTGGAACCCTAGCAGCTCGGTGGAGGTGCAGTGGGGGCATACCAGGGCTCCAGCAAGTGCGGCGAGGCGGGCAAATGGACGAGTCGAGGACGGCGGTTCTCCTGGTACCGGCGGCATCCCGGGAGATGGCCTAGATCAGTGGTGCCCTTCTCCTCCTTCCACGGCAGACTCCGGCGAAATTGGGGCGCTACGGGCTGCGGCTTGCTCTGGTGGGGCCCTGGGAGGTTTCTGAGGGGGAGTGGATGGGAATGGTGTGAGGAAACGGTGTTGGGAGGCTCTCTATTTATAGCGGGGCGAGAGGGGCAGAGAGGCATGGGCTGAGCTCGTCGGAGATGACGGGACAGCGAGCTAGAGGCTTGGGCGGTGGGCTAGGACGGTGGGCGGTGCACTGGCGAGTGTCAAGGAGGTGCGTGTGCAGTGCGAGGTGGTCGGGAGACGCGAGTGCTGCTGCACGCACGCTACCTCTATCGACGGCGAGTTTCACGGCGGCCGGCGGCTACGGGTCATGGTTGGGGAAACGGGCATGTCTGGTAGCCTCCTGGGAGGGTGGTGATCGTGTAGGCGGGCGGCTGGAGCGAGGCGAGGTCTGGTTGAGCGGGGACAGCGCGTGAACTACGGGCGGCATCGGCATGGCACAGAGGCGGAGAGCGCGGGCGAGGTGAGGTGGTCCAGGGGCTTGCTGGGCTTGAAGGGCGGACAGGGGTGGCGGTGCTACCACGCCTACCTCCTAGACATGGCGAGAGAGTGAGGGGCGTGCTCCTGTGGCTATGGCACGGTCAGCCGGCGATCATGGCCTCGGGGTGGCGCTGCACTAGTGCTCTAGGCTAGGGGATGGGCTGGTTATGGCCTGGTTAGAGCAAAGAGGGACAGAGGGAGTGAATTGGGGTCCATAGGGTTGAAAATCTCTGTAGAAACAGTGAGGCTAAACTAGGGTGTGATCTGTGCATGCCAGGTGTTCGACACAATGGCCGCATGACACAAAGATTTGAATTTTGAAGTGAATTTTGGTGGAGTGGTTGGTCTCTTGCTTGAGCATCTCTGGTTGCTTGGGATCTACAAATTGAATTTATTTGAGTGGTTTTTGAAAAAGTGTGATCTAGACATATGAGATAGGTTCCATTTTCAATTGTCATTTTAATTTAGGGTTTAAATGTTTTTGCAAGAATTCAGAGTGGGCATTGGTACATATTTACTTGTACTAACAAGGGGTGCAAAGATCCATAATTGTTTCTGTTTGAATTTGAGTGCTAGGAACACCGAAAGTAACCTAGTTGATTAAAATGGCAAAAGTGACCATTTCCATTTATTAATTCTATTTGATTTCTTTTTCTTTGGATTTAGCTTGGGAATGATCTAGATGATGTGGCATTCATCTTAGAATCATTTTACAACCATTATAACAATCAATCATGGCACTTTAAAACAATTCTCTTTTAATGTAACACATATATACATGCTTAATTATTTAAATGGGAAAAAGTTTTTGTTAACCCTAAATTGGATGATTTTAATCTTGATATATTGGATTAAAGTTTTGGGATGTTACAGACGCCAGCAGCAACATCAACTTCATCATCCATCAGAGCGGCCAGCATCTCTTACTCGTCTGAATCCATGCCTTCGATAAACCGCCGAACACCTCGTGGGCAGGGCAATTGTGCGGTGGGCGTGGGGCCAGGCAGGGAGTGAGTGTGGGAAGCTCGGGAGGGTTGGGGACTATTCTCGCTGGCGGCTCTAGCGGGCTGAACGGCAAACGGCGGCGAGGGATGGTAGCAGCATCGAGTGGTGGTCGCTGGGGGAAGGAAGGGTGGGTGGGTGGGAATGTGGTATGTGGACAGCTTTCGCAGGTGTGTGTCACCGACAGGGCTAACCCGCGTTGTTCTCAGCTCCATCCGGCGCCCCCTGCTCCCCCTCCCCCCCCCCCTCCCCCCTCGCGCGGGGTTTGGCCTGGTGGCACCGGATAACTAAACGGGCCGCGCCGGCACCAAACATTTGGGGCGCGCGGTTGGGCATCATTTTAGACGCCGACACCCCCCATAGACCTTTGGGGGGCTTTTAGGGCCCGAGTGGAAATGCTCTTACCCGTTTATTATGGATGGGCGGACGGAATTTATCGGACGGAGTAGAGGAGTTGGGTGTCTACTGTGAACTTTGGAGCCCAATTGTTACATGCATCCGAAAAATGGACTGGAACTTTGGAGCCCAATTGTTACATGCACCCGCAGTCTTAAGAAATGATTTGAGCGTCCTCGGAAAAGAAGCAGAGCAGTCCATGCTAGATATATTTAATTGCAAATATTTACAGAGACAACGATCAAAGAATGCACTAAAATGGTCTCTTTGAATTGCACTAAAAAGTTAGAGCAACCAGCAGAAGCACTGTTTTTTCTATTTAGAAGAAGAGAATTAGCCGGTTTCGAAACAGACGTATATACACATGGTCCGGTTAAAAGGAGAACCAGACCCAAAAAAATAGCCCAAGTGGCATAGTTTTTAGGAAAAACCGGCAAAACCACACGAGGCCACACTACCTAGCTCGAATAGGTTTGGAGCACTGCCGAACAACACCGGCACAACGACAGCAGCGGGTGCTTCGAAAAGCCTGGTCCACGTCCCCAGAGAGGAAGGCAGAGCCGAACAAAACTACTAGGCCTCTTAGGCTACATGGCGAGAGACAGGCCACAGGGAACTCGCCAGCGGTACTCGCACGCCGATAGGGGCCGAAGACGTTGACTCAATCGGCATCACTAGCATCCCAAGAATAACTCCGCACACTGCAAAAAATTACGCCTTCAAGGAGGTAACGACGTCCGGAAGACGCCGCCGTCATCCAATCTGGCAAGCTAGATTTGGGTTTTTACTCTGGAGTGATGGACGGAGGGGTGTTGGGGCTCCACGATAACGCCCTCAAGCACCGCCGCTGTCGGCACCAACCAAGTCGGGCTAGAATTTCGTTCGGAGATCCCGACCACCATCTCCAATGGACTATCACCCAGACGGTCCATGCCACCCGGCGAGCAAGATCGCCGGCGAGAGAGACGATGCCCCCGCCCACGGAGCCATGCTACGTTGCCCGTGCGGCCAAAGGCAGAGCACCACCACCATCTCGATCCGGAGCCGCCACGCCGTCGTCCGCACTCCATGGCCTTCTCGTGCAGCAGCGCAGCACCTCATGCCGATCTGGCGCCGACCACGAGACGATGCCATTCTGGCCAAAGGCAGAGACGCGTGTTCCAGAGACTAGCCAGAATGGCATTGATAATATGGCTTGCCTTACAAGTTGATCCATACTCAGATATATATAGCGTCAATTACAACTCAGAGAACAATAGTGATCAGCTAACGGCGTGTAACGGCGAAGAGCAGTAGCCGTTGGTGATCACGTTGCTTCATTAACGTTGTGGCCCCATTCGTCAGTCAGCTCTTCTGTCTCCCAGTAAAGATTCAGTTGCGCTTCCTCGTCAGGTTCCTGACAGACGAGCTCGTTGCCGGAAGAGCGAGACGAGCGCAGGAGAAGTACAATAGAACCATGTCAACTGGCTATAAGAGGTAAAATATAGTATTTGTGCTGAGTTGGAAGAGAGGGAAGAGAAGAGAATATAAGCCGGCTGTAAGTTAAGAGTTAGCTCTAGCACGTGTTTCTAGGTACTTTGTGAGAATAAAAGATAGGCCACACTTTAACAAAGTAGTACATTTTTTTACATAACTATTATACACGCCTACATGAAATGCATTCCTATTTGGGATGGATTATAAAGTTGTGCATCATTATCGTGAACTTGTCTATCATTGTGCTTAAGTTGTCTACCAATAGTTCTAAGTCATCTAGCATCACTATTGTGAAGTTGTGTGTACTGTTTGTCGTGAAGTTTCCTAACATTGCTAAACTTTTTGAATACTGTTTTGTGTGAAATTGTATTTTCATTGCTACTAAGTTGTCTGTCTTAGAAAACAAGTTACCTATGATATTATAAAGTAGGTAGACAACTATTAGTGTAAACTTGTGGGTCTCGAAATTATGAAGTTGATGGCTATTGTGCTAAGTGAGTATTTTCCACAATTAGGTTGCTACAAAATACGAAAAAGTACTATAATCAACTATTGTACAAAGTTGCTTTCTCCATGATACTAAGTTGTTTTTAAAACAACAGTAAGTTGTTTTAAAAAAAATAGTTGGTTAAAACATATGCAAATGAGATCTAGTTTTGAAGATCTCGTCGCGAGAGGTCTAATGGTGAAAACGGATCGCAATTCCGACTCACGGTTTAAGAGTTATGATTTTTTAAGTTTTTCTTTGCATGAAATTAAATGCACATATACTCTTTATGCATAGACTTTCTAATTTTTAGGGTGAGGGCTCGGTTGCACTAACCAGCCCTCGAAGGCTCTATAGGCGCGTCCTTTCTTAATTACCGTGATTCTCGTGTTTGATTGGTTGGTATTTCTTATAACTTTCTAAAATGTTCCTTAGTGCCTTATTAGTCGTCCCTAGCCCTCAAAGTCTGCCTGCCCCACCGACCGAAGAAACAAAAACACCAACCTAGCACGTTCCCATCCCAGCTCGCGCTGCCCCAAGCGGACAAGCCCTATGTCCTAGCCAGCGTGCCAAAAGAAACCATGTGACCCTCCCTCCCTCATTCAGAACTCCATTAAACCTGCAACTTTCTCCACCAGCAAGAAGCAGCCAAGCCGAGCAAGCCGCACACCACAAAATCAGGTGAAATATAGCGTGGATTCGCACCAAAAAGCACTCATATCTGGGGCATTTGAGCACATGGGCATACCTCAGGAACCAAAATCTTGCAGTCGATGTCCCATCTCTGAGCTCCCCAGCCCCTCCGGCGCTCTTCGTCCTCGAGATCCTCGTTCTTCTCGCGGAGCGATCTCCATTGTCGAGCTCGGCGCACTCTTGTGCGCCTCGCCCTCTGCCCACGATCTCCCACCCCTCGAGCGTGGCCAGATCATGACAACGAAATCGTCGTTGTTAAGTCACGCGTAGCTAACAAAGTTGATTCTTGGTAAGCTCTAAGTTGTGTCTACATGTGGGGTAAGTTGCATTTGCAGGACAGCAGAGTTGATTCTTGGAAAAACCCTTAAGTCACCTTGTATCACTATCTATCGAAAGAAACTTAAAGCATGGTTCAAGCAAATATGAGAAAAACAAACTTAGCGTGTCTATGAAGTAACAAAGTAATGTAGGCTGGAACTTAGAAAAATCAACAAGTATTGTATGATGTAGAGAAAACATTTTTCGTAAAAATAGGAAGCAACTAAATGATATTAGGGAGGCTTTTCTAAAGTTGGGAGAAATTATCTTAAGCTAAGGTAAAGCATGCAACATATTGATATGATGATGGAAAGCTAAGGTAAGGCATGCAACTTTTTTGAACGGCTATATGGTTGTGTGATTACCCACAAAACAGATTACCCCATCCCTCCTCTGAAACTTGGCATATCGACATTTTTAAGTGGGAAATAAGATTGCAATTTTTTTACCAAATAGAATGTAGCGGAAAATCAACCTTACAGTAGCATATCTTCAAAGCAACAAAGTATTTTCTGGAAAAGCAACTTAGCAATAGAATACTCTCTATGAATCGACATTGTGTAAACTAATTAGGCTAGGCGTGAGACAACGTAGTCCTATATTCAGAAGCAACTTAGAACTTCGAAGAATTTTCTTGAGGAGTGAGGACACCTACTCGATCATTTCACAAACCACAAAATGGTTGAGCCGTTGATCTCTAAGCTCGCACTAAGGTACTAAGCAAATGATATTCGTGTGTGTACATGTAAGCCAAGCAAAATAACTTAATAATGATCATTAAGTAGCCTAGACTAAAAATGGGTGCTCAACTCAGTTAGTGGTCTAAGCAAACTTATCATGTGCATGATTCCCTAGTGACAAGAACATTTACCCCCTAAGACCATGAATGTGTGAAAAATATCTTAATAATGATCATTAAGTAACTTATATGAGGTGGTTGATCTGAACTAAAGGGATGGACAAATTAATAGTGGGATGATTGAGTAGTGAAACAGATCAACGGTCCCCTACTCCATGGATGTGCAAAAAACAACTTAAACTAAAGTTGCCACGTAACTTAATTAGTGAGCTAAACAACAACCCTTGTCCATGGATATGCTAAAATCTAACTTAATAATGAACAGTAAGCAACGTAATTAATAGGTATAAGGAACTTAATTAGCGGGGTTAGCAACTAAACTAGAAATGGCCAAAGTACCATGAAACTAACCGCGGGGAAGCTACACAACTCTGTTACGTCCCTGTTCTCCCAGTCTAAAATAATCAGCTAGTAGGACATTCTGTTATGTCCCTATTTTCCAAGTCTGCGCAACAAGTATGGTCGTCTACCACACAAGTGACTACCGAACTCACACAGAATATCAGTACTTCCTGCAAATAATCTAGAATTCGTGTTGTCAGGTTGAACTCATCTATTGAACTAGAGGATATTTGTTTTCATGCTGTAAAAAAACCCTCCTAATATTGTATTGGTATTTTCCTCGCCAACCTATACATGGTGTAAAAGAGGGCAGCTTGCGCAATGCCGCAATCTGAATGGAGTATTGCTTTTACCTCCAAGATGTTTATTAGCATAGCAAGAATTCAGTTCTTTTATTTTTGGGAAACGCAAGAATTCAGTTCTGATTCCTCCTTTGTAAGCATTAATAATAATTTTAAAATTATAAAGAACTCAAGATAGTACTATGTAAAATTCAAGCCTTTGGTTATCCTAAATCTAGTGGTAGAAAAAAAAAGGAGGAGAAGTGGCAACAGATGATCAATAATTATCTATTTCTCCTGTATGCAAAGTTGGTTTTTCGTTCAAAATAAACCAAGTAAAATAAAAGGTACATTGAAGTAGACAGATCCTAGCACTTTGCAACAAGCAGTCTGCACCGAGAATAGCTGCATTTAGTTCCACAGCTTACAAAACACCAGTTCAAATGAACATATTATGGAAATGGCAAATGAAAAATATAGTAAAAGGTAAAATGATCGTAAACAAACAACATTAAAGAAAGGCTGAACTCACCTTGATAGTAAAAACAATTAACAGTATGCTGAACAAAACCACTCTCCAAACCAAGGAGAGGATGCAAAGCAATTTGTCAGCTGAGCCTATATGCGGAACAATTGATAGGCATTCAGTCTACATATCTGAGGACAAGTTAAAGAGCATCTTCTGGTGTGCTTGTTTCAACTGCATATGAGACTGTACGTGAGATCAAGAACCATATGTTTTTTTCATGAGGGGAAACTGAAACAATGCAACTTTCGACTGCAACAGAAAAGGGCAGACGACATGTCATTTTTCAGCAGCAACATCCAACATACTGGTTCTATATATCTACCAGATTACTATGTGCTCAAAGAAAGGAAGTGTACCAGACTACTGCGCCCCGCGAGTAGAAACATTGGAGAAGAGAGAACTCTTGGCAAAATGATGTTTCACCTCGCTTCAGAATCAGTGCCGATGGTGGTATCCAGGGCCTTCATATCACCTACAGTGTCTTTACCGTCTCCCAACTCCAGATGTTGATCGGGACCAGCGTGGTTGAGGAATCCGTCCGGGCGTCCAATGGATCTAGTTCTGTCATGAGGAAAATGGGAAGTAACGGACAAAATCTAGTCTACCTCAACGAACTGGACATGGATTACTAATCCTACGGTACAAAAATCGATCTAATATGGAAGAAGTGTACACCATGGCTTACCTCCGTCCCCGATCTAGACACCACCGTCGACGAAATCCCTATCGAAATCTCCCCCGCCCTCGTGCGCAGGGCACTCCGGAATTTGTCGCCGCACTCAGGGCACTCCCGCGCGGGTCTCCCCGCCCTACCACGCTGGTCGCTCCCTGGCGACGACCCCCGCCCTTCCGCGTGGGTCGCTCCCCGCCGACGACAACCCCGCCCTTCCCCGAGCGTCGCTCCTGGCGACAACCTCCCCGCCCTCCTGAGCTCCTCGCCACCCTCTGACGAGCTCGTCGCACTCCTAGACAAAGGCGAAGCCGAAGCAATAATTTACTAAGTGGGTATATTGAACAATGGGATTAACTTAACCCTAGTTGGTATACAACTTAGCAAAATAGCGGGTATGCAACTTAGTGTTTGTAGGTATACAACCTAACAATAGTGGGTATGCAACTTAGCACTAGTCGAAAAATATAAATTAGCACTGCGTATACCAGTGTTTGTGCAACTTAGAGTTTGTAGGTATACAACTTAGCACCGATGGGTATACGACTTAGCACCGACACGTATACACACTTATCGCCATTGGATATACAACTTACCATCAATGGATATACAATTAGCACTAAAAATGACAAAATCCGCCTCAACCAACATAGATGTGGCTGATGCTGGCAGTCACAATCCAATGCACAACATATTCTAGAAGAAGCTGAAGGGGATGTAGTTTTGAGACCGGCGGTGCCCAGCCCTCCACACTTTTTAGAAAGGTATGCAACTTAGCAATAGTGGGTATACATATTAACAATACCTATATTATGCGTGCGAAACTTTGTGTTATTATGTATACAACTGAGCATCGATGACTATACAACTTAGTATCAGTAGATACACAACTTAGCACTGATGCATATACAACTTAGCACTAGTACACATATAACTTAGCACTGGTGTATATACAACTTAGCACTAAAAATGACAACTCCTGATTTGACCGGTGCCACCATTCCCTACACGAGGCCCAACACGATCTAAAATAAGCCGGGTCGGGATGTCGTATATCTATGAAAATAAAAAACTAAGAAATAATTTGTCAGACTGGTTCGGATGTTGGACACCATAGATCGCCAGATGTTACTATAGTAAGAATTAAAACTCTTTGTTGACGTATAATGGGTCACCGAGTTAATTCACCCAGCCTGGCCAAGCACATCCATCTCTACATACCATGGTACATTCTACTCCATCCGATTTAAATTAGTTGACTTAGATTTTTCTAGATTTAATAATATCTAGACATGATTTAGTATTAGATACGTCTGTATTTTGACAAATTTGAGTCTAATTAATTTAGATTGGAGGGAGTAATACATGGCCCGTTTCTGAAAAGTCAAAGAAAATCCTGTTATACCAAATCGAGTGTTGTCACTAAAACTTGGTCTTGGCCATGTTCTTGGATGCGATGTGTCACCAACCTAGGAACACGCGTTTGATCTGAGGATTTGCTTTGCCTCCTCCACCTCTATGCATTCCCCAGCGCTCCCTCCTCGTCCACCAGGATCTCAGGCATCTCTGCCCCCGCGGCCGACGACGAGGCATGGGAGGCTCTCCTTTGCCCCCACACTAGTTCGGCTATCCCGGTGGGAATTTGCAAGGTGGAGTTCGCTGGGAGGAACGGAAGACGGCGACCAAAAAATGGAGGAGAAAATCGAGCTTTCACTTCCCGGTGGCGATGCGTTTATGCCTGGAGCACAAGCGGACATGGCGGCCATGACCGAAGCTCCCCATGGGCAGACATCCTCCACCACGCCTTGGGAGCGCGAGTTCGTGGGGGCAAGAGTGTCAAGCAAGCGGCGCACGACGGCGACCGGAGGGCTGTACGAGCGTGGCTAGCCAGGAGGCGACAATTTGGGACGGCGGCGATGGGTGGGCCAGGCCCGGCGTCGAGGCTGCAGTGGGCGCACGAAGGGAGGTAGGAGAAGGGTGACAGGTATCAGGTAGGGGATGGTCTGGGTGTAGCCAGGTAGGTGCTTCCCAGGTGGGAATCTGTCGGAAAAAGGTCCGACGCGCGCGTGATCGACGGTTTCGGTGGAGCATCCGACGGTCACAGCCGGAGGCTCGTTTTGTTAGCCTCCGATCACTTTTTAGCATTTAGGATTAAGAAATAAGAAAATCAACTACTGTACATATTAAGAGATAGTATAACTCAACCATCTAGGAGGCATCACAGCGATTTTACTCTATACCGTCTGATCTTACCTACCAACGCTGCAGATCGTCCTGGCATAGGTCGCTGAAATCGTTTCCTTTGTGAACTCAACCAAACAGGACGGCCAACATTTAAGGGCTGCTGCTCGGCAGGTCGAATTAGCCGATTTCTTGTTGTTTGGGCCGCAAAAACTTAATATGGGCCACACCTGCTTGAGACCTACATGTACACACACGAATATCATTGGCTTACATGAACAGAGGAAACCGAAAGGACACCAGCTGTCCCTTCAACACAATGTGTCCCATTTTAGGTGAAGATGGACATGCATAGCAAACGCCTTCATGTTTGAACCATCCTCCCCTACTAACTCAATACATCTCTGCCAACTGATTAAAACGCCAACTTCAGTGACAAATATATGGATAAAATTATAGAGATTTAACTTTTATGTTTCATGTCTCCACATTGTGAAAATTCTATCATTATGTTACTCCCTCCGACCCATATTAGTTGACTTGAATTTGTCTAGATTCGAATGTATCTAGACATGTTTTATTATTAGATACATCCGAATCTGTAAGAATCTTAAAAGGACGGATGCAAACGCGCTATTATGGTCTAGTAATAAGGAAAGCATTCCCTCGGTTCCAGTCTAGCATGTATCTGGCCTTAAATGGGCCAAAAAAAAAATCACGAAGCCCAATTAGCCAGCGGGGCTTGCCCTTTGAATTTTACTAAAAAGTGGGTTTTGCTACGTCGTTTTGTCACCCTAATATAACCTTGTTCTTATTCCGCTCAAAAAAATCCCTAAAAAAAATGTTTTGACCTGTTAGTACACGATTACCCTCAACGGCATAGCCTTCTCCTAGTACAAGATTTTACTTTTTCGAGAGTACGCCAGTAGCATGTACTCCCCATCTCAGAATACATGTCAATGATTTGACCAGATTCATATGTATCAAGATATATTTTAGTTGTATAGGTACATGTGAATCTACATAAATATCCGACATCTATTTAGAGACGGGGGAGTACTAAATTCGGTTAGAAGAAGAATTTGATTACAAACATTTTCGTTCCACAACGAATGCCGTGAACTCCCGCACCTAAACTCAAACTCTAATAACATGGTTACAACACCCTCCTGCTCTTGCTAAGTTCCACTGAACCCACTCATCCCTGATCCACTAGGTTAGGCCATCCACAATTTCACAGACCTTTGCTTACGGCATTTCCTAACGCTCTTGCATTTCTAGGACTGTAGCTTCAGCTATGTGCAAGGAGGGAGTATGAAAGTGGTACTACATGTCACCAGCCCACCGATAAGCATGACATTCCAGGACCAACCGACCCAAGTCACCGATGAATACATATGTCCACATAAAATACCCGACATCATGGTCACCAAACAATGAAATGAAATGAAACAAAACGAGGACATTCTCGTGTAGACATTAGCAAAGTGTAGTGTTCTAGACACGTCAGAATTAGTGGAGGATGGTTAAAACTTGTATTTCTGTATGATACATGTGAATTACAACACTAGTTTTGAAGATGTCATGAATCAAAGGTGAGAGCCGTCGCTAATTGATCTGCACAAACCGGAGAATGCAGCTTTCCGGATAAGAGGGTGGACATTCCCAGCGAAAACCTCCTCATCCAACAAGGCAATGTGAGACCAAATCTGCAACATATATAGTTGTATCTAATTAGTGTACTCTGGAACACTACAAAAATCAGACATTTTTCAACTCCGCGATGAACTAATGTATTCCCTCCGTCCCAAATTAATTGACGCAGATTTGTCTATGTACGCATGTATCTAGACGCGTTTTAGTATATAGATAAATGCGAATCTAGACAAAATCTGTGTCAATTAATTTGGGATGGAGGGAATATTAAAAAATACTACCTCCGTTCCGAAATGTAAGCCCTTTTAGCAAGCTGTTTTAGTTTGCTAAAAAGGCTTATATTGTGGAACGGAGGTACTACTACAATACTACACATTGTTACAAGTTTAAACCGGACTAATTCATGGTTTCCAAAACTGGACAAGTCCAATTTGTCTCAACAGTTTTCAACAGAACTAAGACGTGGCCATCCATACTAAAGCATGATAAGTCCCCACCGATTCATGGATTTATCAGCTCAAGGAACAAACTATTTAGACAATTGCACCAATAGTGCTTACCTCAGTTGCATATTGTCGAGAAAATGACTTGAGATACCCCAATGTGCATAGACACCACTGCTCTAGCTCTCCAATACTGTAACCAGCTTTTGTATTTTGACCATTCAGTTGACTGTCAAAACATAAAGATAAGTTAGTGTAGAGACCATAAAACATGTACTCCCTCCGTCTGGAAATAAGTGGCTCAGATTTGTCTAGATTCGCATGTATCTAGACACGTTTTAGTGTGTAGATACATGCGAATCTAGACAAATCCCAAGAAGTACCAACATGTGCATCACTAGCTAGTAAATACTGGCTTCTGTCTTATCATTGTACGCAAATAGCAGTTGCTAACATCCTGGTCAGCAGGTGTTAATTCATCCACGACTAGGGCTGCAAGCGGGGCGGGTAAGCGGGCAACAAATTTAGTCTCAGCTGTTGTCAGCGTGTATAATTTGTAGACCGTTTCAATCTGCGCATGCAGTACAATTTATACTAAGCATCATGTTTTGCGGGCCTAAGCGGGCCCCACATCTGCAACCCTATCCACGACCCAATATTTCTTGCATTATTTCAAAGACAGAATTCTCCCCGAGTGTTAGCACAAATTATTCATAATAAGCACTGAACAATAAACCAGCAGGTTCTCCAAAATGTAAATCCAAACTTGCGAAAACCAGTCATTCTGAAAGAGGCAATGGAAACTAAATACTCCCTCCATCCTGAAAAGGATGTTGCAGATTTGTCTAAATATGCATGTATCTAGACGTGTTTTAGTGTATAGATACATGCAAATCTAGACAAATCTGCGACATCCTTTTCAGGACGGCTGGAGTACTAAACTGGCCCAATGTAAAAAGAACTGACCCATTGTTATCTGCCCCATTCTCATTGTCTATCTCCATAGTTGCCACTTCAGGATCGCCAGCTGGAATAGTTACATTTGGATCTCCAGCACGTAAATTAGGAACATCTCCATCAGCAGAAACAGGTGGGAGACGCTCAGTAAGCACATGAACAAAGCTCTTGAATAGTAATCTAAGCAATTCCTGCAAAACACATGGCAAGATAATGGGTAAGTTGATGTGAACGATGCTCAACTCTGCATAGCACAGCCAGTACAACTGAAAATTGGAAGATCAGAAAATATGCATATCAACAGACATGCAAGGGCTCACAAAAATAAGATAAACCAAGATAAGAGAGTAGCATACTTTGCCTTCTTCAAGCCCCCGAGCAAGGAGAGCCTCCTTTGCTTCTAATGAATCTTCAGTAGTTACTTCCTCTTCTTTTGCTTTATCAGCAAAAGCTTGAAGTCGTCTTAGCCTGCCTGGTCTTTCAGATGGCACAGGTTGGCCCTCTATGACCTCAAGTACTGATTTAGCCGCCTCCAACTCTTTGATGGCTTTTGCACTAGCCTCTTTAGCAACTTGAATATTTTTCCTGAGTGTTTGGATTTCCTTCCGAAGGTCACTGACCCGATTGTATGTCTTACTAACAGTGTTCCTAAGAATCTGTTAAAGAGGGCATGAATCAGACAGATTCAACAAAAATAATATTACTCCCTCCGTCTCAAAATAGATGTCATGAGTTTGTTTAAATTTGGATGTATCTAGACTATTTAGTGTTCCTAAGAATCCATTTTGAGACAGAGGGAGTACAACGTATTGGGTGCGACATTGGCAGAAGAAATGCTTCATTGCATTAATAGCACAAGGCATAAAACTTTTTGAATGTGTCATCAACTTCAGGAGCATAACACACAGAAAACAGATTTGGTTGATATTTATCACCACATTCGGATACACGCAATTTAAAGTAGATGAATATGAGGATAAAAAGGATGTACCTCCCATGGACGATCAGACACATGAAACTGATCAACATTAGCAGGAGAGAAAACCCATTTGACAATAGCCAAATTGGAAATTAAGCGATAACCCATCATTCTATCAATAGCTATAGCAGTCATCTGGGTACTGTTCTTCCAGTAAGCACTGACTTCATCCATCAACAACAACTGCATTTCCTCATCTGGACATAGTTTGGAAATTATTTGACCATATCTCTCCAAAACGGTGATAAGATGGGTGAAACTTTTTGAACCAATGTCGAGAAGTGTCTGGCTAACAACACCAACCGCGAATTTGGCACCATTTGCAGGAACTATTTGTTCTTCAACCCACAAAATAATATCACGTGTAGTCTTCCTTCCTCTAACCATGCCAACAAGTTCCTTGGATAGCCTGTGACTGTCGGTGCTTTCTTTGCTTTCATCAGTTTGATATCTGAAATTAGGCCCAGCTTTTGGGGGTAACAATCCTTCCAACTCAGCAGCATCCTCAATACTCTGCAAAAGAGATGAAGGGAATATTTGATTAAATATCCGCCTCCCAGTCGACAGAGACAATTAAGTAGAAGCATGGAAATCAAAAGGGAACATCCTTTTTTACAACCCTGAAGTTTGAAGTTGTTAGAATACCACCCCAACCCCCCCCCCCCCCCCCTTCTTTTTTTGTGCACCCCAAGTTTACTTAACCCTATATGCTGGTTTTATATTGTGGTTTTGTCGATGCAGGTGAAAGATGTGCCATTTGCCAGGTGAGACTAGATTAAAAGGAATGCCACCATGGACAGAGACATAGTTTTGGACAACAGAGGAGAGGAACGCCATGGCTGCTACACTAGAGCTCTGCTGCAGCGTGCCAGAATGCACAGACGCTGCAGGTGAAGGTTAAACTGGAAGTAGGGAAATATTGTGATGCTGCAGGTAAAGGAATACACACGCAGCCATTCTCTTCTATGAGCAGGCGGACAATGGGTTTAACCAGCGAATCCTGAGTTCGGTAGTGATAAATCGAGGAAAATGCGCATGATAGGCTCATACATGTTAGGGATGTAATGAATATGATGGACAATTCAATTTTGTGGAAACCATTGAGATGGTGACGGTTTTTGAGGGTGCAATATGAGCAAAGACGACAGGAAGTGCACAATGATTCTGGAGGGGATGTGTCGACGATATACAGGGCCAGCCTGTATGACTATATACGGATGGCTACCCCATCCCGCTCGCGGAGATCAAGACATGGGATCCCGCTACGGGGCTGCATCAACCTACTTGGGGTGCGGCGCCTGGACTCCTGGATGAACCTAACAAGGAAGGAGATATACAAGACTTGGAGTGCAAGGCACCTCCTCCAACCCCCTATATAAAGAAGACCCAAGGCTCTCCAGAAGGGGACATCTCATCCAAGACACACAGAAGCACCCATGCGCCCAAGACCGATCTAGGGTTCCTCACACTTCAGGTCGTCCACCATAGCCTCGTCGGTATCGTCATATACATCCTGCCTAGTCCTCCCTCCACATATTGTAATCCTCTGTGCGCAATCATATAATACAAGATAAGGCAGGAGTACGACTTTTACCCATCATCAGGGGGCCGAACCTGGGTAAATCTGTGTCTGCGTGTGTGTTCATCATCATCTAGATCCATTACCTGTTAGCCCAAGTCCCTACCGAACAAATAAACGCTCTTTTAAACTTTCAGAAGTGTGATTGCCGTGGGATCGTGCGAACAATCCTTCGTCAGGATGTTAGCACGACTAGTGGATAGGCAGCATCGTAGAGCTACACTCCAGATACGGCCGAACATTCATACCGTCTAAGCCAGCAGCCACCTTTCAGTCACAGATATTGTGACCAGTGCTCGCATGTCATCTCTATGAAATGGCAATGCTGCTAGTGGATGAGCAGGGTTGTGCACCAGGAATACAGTAAAAGACGGGCAAAAAAGGTTCAGTGATTGTCCCCATACTTAAGCACATGGTGTGCAGGACCATTGGTGTGCTTATGCTCCTTTCCACGGTAGTTGATTCGTTGTGGCTCACTTGGCAGACGCAAGCACTGGTACTTTGGCTCTTGAACGTGGGGAGGAGATGAGCTTGGTACAGAAGAGAGTTATGGGGAGAAGGGGTGAGATACAAAGACAAGGGGAATGGAGGTTGAAGCAGAAAAAACAGTGAGATTTTCTGTGGCAGGGGGATTTTGTGTGATTCCGATTATGTCATTGCACCATTGTCCATGCCAGCAAAACAAGTCTAAACCACAAGTAAGGGGGTAAATGGTATATAAACTTGCGGGAAGTAAGCTGGACCAAAAAAAAACAGATCGGCGGCATCCAAACAACTGTAATACTTCAGGGGTTGTAAAAGGACTTTTTCCAAATCAAATAGTAAGGTAAAATTATACCAAAAAGAAAGTAATAAGTATGAATCCCTCCTTGAATGCCTCGTAGTATGTCACTAACCTGCTTGATTTTCTCAAAATAGGACAGACGAATTTCCCTTTCTAATACTTCTTGGACAAAAACACGTTGTGGAGCCCATTTTGGGAGGCCTTTGACAGAGGCCCACTCCTGCCAAGGCCAAATGAATTGAAAATTTGACCTGCGTAAGCAGATAATATCTCATTACAATTTAGTGGTACACCACTACAAATTGTTTAAAGGGATATAAGCAATCAAACTTGTTCGAAGACCAGTTAAGCAGCAGCAGAAGTGGAACATCATTAGGGTATTGACATCAACAGGAAGAGTATTAAGCAATAGCCAATAGGCCACGGTAAGTTCTAACAAACTTAAATTAGGGTAAACAAATAAGCTAAGCAGGAATACTCATAAAAAACAAATACATAGTAATGAGCTTACAAGTGGTGTGAAAACCATAGGATAAGTCTGGTGCGGCACTCCGTATCCATGTTACTAATTCTGTCAAAAAGAGCATGTACTGCTGCTACCACGACAGATGGAAATGCAGCTGGCAAAGCCTGAAGACATTTTAAGATAGTTAGACTCATTCCAGTCATCCTCGAGGAAAAAAGTAAAACATTCTCTTTATTGGGAAGGGAAAAAGGTAAGTCGACCACTATTACATTTCTACAGGACTGTACATGAACTATGTGTTGTCTATTTTCTCTAGCTGTTGGACAAATACATCCATAAAAATTGGTAATGGCATGGTGCTGATGTGACAAAGGGTGCTTCGATCACGACTTACGACGACAATCCTCACGATCCAGGGATAAACCTCACAATGAGGTGTTGTACTTTCACATGAAGCAAAATAGCATGCAAGAAAAAACAATAGATATGAAAATGCAGCATGCATGACACGTCCAGAGCATATTTAAATCGCCACTTAACTGATAGACACCTCATAACTATTTTTACTAGAACTCAAAAATTCCTTTGCACCATACAAAAAGTTGATTACTTTGTGATAACCTTAGCTCATGGAAGCATACTTGCATACAAGTGAACACATTGTAATTTTTAAGGGTGCCACGCAACTTCACATCCACATTTGTGTTGACTATATTGTTCCAAGATCTAGAGAACATGTGCATAACACACTTTCACAAAGAAAGAACTATAGCATCATAATAGAATTCTTTCAAACACAAAGAGAGATAAGATGCTCTACTGTGGCTTTCACGTGAGTGCTAATGGTAACTATGGCAGTTACATACCATTAGGTAATGTACACTTTTTGCCACCAGATACCAAAGGAAATTGCACCGGCATAATTAAACACAAGGAAAATTTAAGTGTTTGTCCATTAACACTGACATAATCTTAAATCTCACATTACATACTAGTCTAGGAACTACATTGATTCCCGACTGTAATACAGAAAATACTAGCTAACCAGTCTCAAAGCTTTAAAAAAGAACTACCTTGCAAAGGTCAATGATAACCAATGTATAGTAGATAGGCCTGAAAGGTGGATTCGGCAGTAGTAGAAGCTGCAAAATATCATACAAGTCATTGGAAGATATCCATCATCATTTGACAAGTGCACACGCTATAATGGCATGCTATAATCAACACACTGTTAAGGAATCTTGAAATTTGCTAAACTGAAAACAGCCTGAAAAAACTACAGTTTGGATTTATTATATCCAAATTCAGTAGATCACAGAAATACTAAAACTTGATGTCTCAGTCCTTTCACCAAACTATTGTGAAATATGGTGTCTAATTGCCCCCTCTGTTTCAAAATATAAGATGTTTTAGCTTTGTGAAGAAAATGTATCTAGACTCCTTTTAATGTGTAGGTTCGGAGTGAACCTCTATGAACCTACACACTAAAAGTAGTCTAGATACATTTCCTTCACAAAGCTAAAACATCTTATATTATGAAACGGAGGGAGTATATATCAATATGAAGACAAATGGCAAATTGGCAAATATTCACACAAAAAATGGTCGAAAAAAGTCAAAAGCTTTGAACCATATCTTCCACAAATAATGTAAACATAGGTGAACTTATACATATTGATCAGCTGACAGTAATTTTCCAAACCTTAATTAAACTTTTGTGTAAATTAATCAACTAAAACTTAAAGAGTTCAATTTGTGACTAATAATATCTATAAAGCTAATCTAAAATTAGCTTAGAACAGTGCATGCTACAGACAATAGGTTTTATTCAGCAAGTCGTTGGGAAATGATTGGATGAAATTCAACCCATGCACCCAGAAAAGCAAAGTTTACCGCCCATCTCATGGCGGTTAACCTAAATGATCACCGTGTCAGAAAGTGAATGCTAGAACATAAAATATTCATTTTACAACTAAGTATAATAAAGTTCACTTAACATGAAAGCAGGCATGTAGAAACTATTAATAGTATGAACACTTGCAACAAAGATGGTTCAGAAATACCTGTGAAAATATGGTCTCGGCCATCAGGTATTCATACCGAAAAGGCACAGGAAGGCTGACCAGATAAAACGCACATTCTTTGCGACTGTCCTTCAAAAAAAATATAACCAAGACAGAATTAGTAAGAAAGCTGAAATAATACAGCTCAGTAGGAAAATATTAACACAAAACCACGGATGTTCCCTTTGTGAGCCTGACAAATGCTGTGAACTCTAATTATTGCACTTATAAACTGATATTCTAGCATGCTAGCAGGAAAGTTAAATTGTCACACTTGAGTTAGGCGAGCTTGACCTTGCTATGCTGTGTCTAGTTCCTTCTGGAACCTTTAGCATGATACACTATCTTAAGACCTATTTGTTGCCACACTTGTGGCAAAAGATTTGCCCACCACAAAAACAATGGTTTGCCACACTGTTGCAACAAATTGTGGCAAGGTTTTGTAAGTAACATAAAGGGCATTAGTTCTAGCAAAATAAAAACTAGGTTAAAACAGAAGCCCTCCACTGCATACTGTGGGAATAAGGTTTATATGTGAAAACCCTAGGGCTTACAACAGATAATAGACAAAAGCTACATGTCCAAATACAACCTGGTTTTGTTAGTAAAGGGAGAAAACAAAAGACTCGGCAATTGAAAGTTAGGAACCACCATGTTGTGTTCACACGAAGGACTGATAAGCAAATCCAGTGGGTAGATGGTATCAGGTGTCATGCATGAACAGGTTAACGAACATATGTGTGAATCCAACAACCGCAGCTTTTCTGGAATTGTCGAACATAAAAAAAAAAGATACTGAAAGAATAAAGCTGTAACTGACCATCCATTGAAGAAAAGAAGCACGTCCAATATGTACTCTTCGACGACAAAACGGTCTACAGGTTGCATATTCTGTGAGGAACCGATAGCTGATTAGGCATGATAAGAACAGAAAAAGGCGAACTTTGTAATGTAAAACTAAGTAATGCTAATTTCATATCAGTTTACATACATTACAGAAGACACAGCAAGTGAAACACCAAATGTAAGTATGTAACAATAATCAATGGACTAAAACATGAAGTAGCAAATTACCTCAGCTTTATTTGTTGGAAATATATGAAGCCTGCGAAGCCTTTGAGGATACTTTAGATTGGCTTCATGCTTTTCTTGCCCTTTTAATATTTCAGAAACTAACATCGTGAAAATAGGCGGTGGGCAACTAACCGAGGGGAAACGGTGAGATTTTCCAACTACCAACTGAGCTTCAAACGACAAGTGAGGTTTTGGAACTGCAAGGGAGCAATTAAACAGAATGAAAAACAATTAGGCAATAGCATGTTTAAGATTATGTATACAATCAGTCCTGAGCTGGACAAAGAAAAAGTTGTCTCGTCATTTAACACTACTGCGTGAAACTCGATAACATATTATTTCAGTAAGAAAATGTGTATTTCATATCATGTATTGACATACCACTTTTAACCTTCCAGCCGTTACGAGAAAGAACTTGAATGCGATCCCATAGATCTTCCATAAAATCCTGCAAGGAATATAAGTTAAAGACCTCATATAAATATCATAGGAGTTTCAATTGATCAGGATTCAGGAGATCACATAATAAAGAAATCATCAGTACCTTTTTATTGGGAGAGTTGCCTTCATCCGTCTCGAAGACTGAGAAAGCAATATCATCAAAATGCCTTCTGATGCTTATGTAAGACTCTATACCAACCAGAACGCTCTCCAGTTCATCCGGAACTTGCTGCAAGTTATAATTCATCAGTGTAACATCAATTCATGCCTTTTTCTAAATACACAATTTAAAATTGGAACTATAATATAGGAGCATAGAACTTTTTATTATAGAGCTAAAGGTCTAAATGAAATCATGGGTGATGTTCCTGTTGAGCTGCAAACACAGACAGACTTTCAAGGTCAGTACTACCCATATCCTTGAGATTTAGGAACGAAGTACTGGAGCAGTTCATCATACACGCCTCTTACTACTCACTAAAGGGGGAGTGTCCCTGTTTCGTTTCTTGAGTTTCGCTTCGTGATAGAATAAATAGACAACAGCATGAAATGGACTGATATTTTATAAAATAAAGATACCTTTCCAAAGATCTAAAAACTAAACATTGCACAGACACTAATACACTAAGCTACTAACATACGCACAATAGCAGTGCCAGGCTGCCAGCAGACCTCTTAAGAAGCATTCAGATTGAACAGCACAATACATACTTTCAAAAGGGCAGTAATTCACAGTATAGCTCAATAAAGGTCGCAAAGATTCATACAAGCAGAGAATTAGAAGCAGGTATGCTGCTAGATCACTCATATCTGACAAAAGGCGATAAAGTTTAAACAGTAAATCGCAGAAATGTAACAACGTTACCTCAAACAATTCTGAACCACCCCACGGAAGGGACGCCAAAATACAATAAACATAAAAATCAGCACATGGTTGCCAAGAAGGATTTCCAGCTTCCTCGTCCAATATCGTTGCAGCAGCTGATAACAGAATCTCATACGTCTCAATAATGGAATTTGGCAATATAACTTTGCTGCACATCTACAACACACAAATAAATGCACAGTTACAAGACGAAGGGTAATGAACAACAGAAATGTACAAATTAACCAATTTATGTGGCACAAAATACAAGAAAACCTTTCTACCATGAAATAAAGAGGGCGGATAGAAATCCATCTACTCTTTTCCAGAATAGAGTAAGAAACTCAATTCAACAAACAATAGGAGATACCAAAGCCTAGCATAAAGATGATATAATTGCGCCAAACAATCTGCTGAACAAATGAAATTTTTGCATTCTTAAAATACAAGAATTATGATAAATCAAACAAAATCATATCTCAGGGCTGCAGCGCCTGAATTTCTGGGCAGGAGAAGCCAAAGCTACCCAAAATAAGCTGTCACTAACACACATGCAAATGGTGTCAAGAGATTCCTATGCCCATATTTACATAAGAATTTGAACCCACTACATCCTCTTTATTACCCATTTTCTTACAACCAAGGCAGTCTTCTTGTCTCTCTACCCAAAAGACTACCTTGCTCCTGTACCTCAGTTTTTGCACTTGCATTCCTGGCAGAATCTTGTGGTTTTCATTCCCACAACCCAAAGAGACCTTGCAATTACTATTTCTCAACACCCACAACCCAACAAAATAATAAGCATTGCTTCAGCATCCTTCCTTTTTTTATTGGATTGTCATTTGTACTTTTAGTTTTAGAATTACAAATGAGACTACATCGTGCAATTAACTGTTGCTGTGCGTTCTAGCAAATTCATTTAATACGCAGGTTAGTGTAACTGGAAGAGAACTAAAAGCCTTCAGCACTTACTCGATTATTGATGAACATGTTGTCGAAACATGTCAGCATGTCAGATATGAAATATTCAAGAATCACAAGTTGGGACACAGGATAGTAGCAAGCAAAGGACGATGGCAGCCAGAAAATCAAACCAAAACTACTGCAACTTACCAGGCCACAGAGAAATCGCAGCAATATCCTGACTCTGTCACTGTCTTCATTATGCAAGGCATCCTGAAACCATGACCAGTAATTACAAAGCTAGGATGATTATAGGAGGAACCAAAGTTTGTCCTCCAAGGTCCAAGCATGAACTATTTGATAATCCGTATTTGATAAGCCCAGTGACACGATAATGCGTGAATACTATCATAATGAACACGTCTCCAATAGGTACTGCCATGCTCTGTGATGAAAAAACAAATGCATACCTGTAAGTTGGCCTGTGTTGTATCGACAATACCCTTGGCAAAATCTTCATTTTCTAAGTTTAACAAACCTACCTGACATTATAAAAACAAAACAGAACCATCACAACTGAATTAGTTCTATTAAATAAGAGCAATCATATAGCTATATACTATTCTTAGAACACGCAGAGAAACAGTTAATTTAATTTGAGATTTATAAAACTAGGTACAGAAGGTATTAAAACCCTCAAAGACAAAGACCAGTTCTTTATGGAACATAACTGCTTAAATACAAGAAATTAATGTGCATCCTATTGCCATTAACTCATAAGTTGATCCAAAAAAATAGACAAAGCCTTCTCCTCTCGTGAAAATATGCACATAAAAATATGCCAACAGAAATTAAAATCATATAAAAAAGCATTGGCATGTAACAGGACGCAATACATGTGGACATAATGAAAAGGTAATATTTTTAGCATTGATATTCCAAGGTTCATGTAGGAGAGGACATATAAATCAACAGTCATATAAGTACTGCAAGATAATGATGAAAATCGTGTCCATAAATGAAACAGCATCATGCAGGTCATGTGTAAACATGATAAGACCTAAGACAACAATATGAGCCAACATATATGTGAACTTCAAAGTTTTTTTACAAAGTTCCACCGACAACCATATAGACCAAAATTTTAGCTCAGGGTTATTGTATCATTGTGGCTTATGACCAAATGGGGCGCATGTACAGATGCATGTTCTGTGATGTCGTAAGTCAAACCAAAAGAACGAATATGCATACTAGATTATTTTTATAACGCTGATATTAACCCTTCTCCATATAAAAAATAATAAGGAATTACAAAGCATGAGGAACAAGTATGTATTGAGATTCTGTAAGGACTTAAACTGATCCACGAGTAACATCAATAAAAGAAGAGAACATAGGCTTCATGGTAAATAGTTGCATACCAAAACTCCAAAGAAGGGAATCTTGTGAGGTAATTGTTCTGCACACTGAAGGAGAAACTGTTTGGACAGTTATACGTTCAGTTAGCACCACAAATTGTTCAGAGAAAAGAACGATGTTTATCGAAGGCATTAAAGAAGCAAATGTTATAGGATGCAGCTTGTAAGATCTATTCTCTACTTCCTCTGTTTACTAATATAAGACATTTTAGCAAACTAAGTATATAAGACGTTTTAGCAGACTAAGTATATAAGACGTTTTAGCAAACTTATATTAGTGAACGGAGGGAGTACATTTTTTTCCACTTGCTGCCTTAAATGACAGTGACATAGAAATATCATTCTCTAACAATCTGAACAGTGCGCTACAGTTGGAAACGAACCAATTAAGCACTAATATTTCTCCATAGAACTAAACAATGTAGATTACTGAAGAAGACAGGTTGTAAAAGAGAACGTACAAGAATTGATCAAAGAACATATCAACATAGTAGAATGTTGGGTACCAACCTCAAAAATATCATCTTTGGAGTGTTCATATTCGCGAGAAAGCACATTGTAACAGATATCCTATGAAGCAAAAGTTTTGTCAGAACAGGTGTGGAAGACACATAATAGATAAAAAAGTAACATTCTATTGAGACCATTGCCCATTAGTTCTAACTTCCAACAACTATGGTGTTGTAAATATGTAACAAAAAAGCAACAAAAACAATATGTCTATGAACTCGCTTGGCACCCTTTAGTAAAATCATTTGACTAAAACTGCATTTAAAAAATCAGGATTCAACCTAGAGATAGTAATCTACGGCA
The DNA here is from genome assembly GCA_023614405.1 of Avena insularis. Lineage (NCBI taxonomy): Eukaryota > Viridiplantae > Streptophyta > Magnoliopsida > Poales > Poaceae > Avena > Avena insularis. The sequence continues at coordinate 207,704 of JAJUPC010000103.1, forward strand.
TTGCATACTACCATGCAATAGTGCCACAACTTCATTTATATAAGAGGGCATATATTCAACCAGAAGGATAATAGACCATATCAGTTGCTCCTACCATAAAACCTATCCTGGAACTATCCTGAGATGACTATAACACATCTGTAGTTTATGATATAGGGTGTGTTTGGTTTGGGCCCAAGCTTGACAAACAAAAAAATTGGTGAAACCAAAAATTTGTTAGCCCATAAATTGGCCAACGTCTAGGGTAGGAAAGGGGCATTGGCATGCCAAAAATTGAAAACAAAGACAAGAAAATTTTAGACATGAACAGAATATCGGTACGGCGTATTCTGGCCCAAATTCAAGCATACCCATCCACAGATTGATGTGTTTCCAGTGGAATTGCCTTGTAACAACAGCTGAACAATACTTCAACCAGACAAGTTCCTAAGGCACTAGCTCGCAACCCAATTTTGATATGCACATATAACCGCCAGAATTATAAGCAGATCAAACCCTCTACCAACTAAAACCAGTTCGGGGAGGTTCACGATAGTAGTAGATTGGCAAAAAGAGATATCGGAGGCGAAAGTTTGGCTCATTAAGTCCTGGCACACAATTGTAGGCATCCTAGAACAACGGCAATCGTAAAATTACAAATCGCTCCCATTTTGAGTAATTCCACTCCGCTCTGTGTTCTTCGAGGCCACTCCCCCGTTGCCCCCCGACCAGATTTGCGCACTGGCCGCATTGTCCAGCTAAAATCCGCCGTGAATCAAGTTCTACTCCGCAGACCCAATCGCAAGAGCTCAGTAACCCGTCCAGACAAGTGCGACCGGCGGCTAGGGTTTGCGGGAGGAGGGCGGGGGGAGGAGCACGAGGTGGGGGACTTACGATGTGCTCCTTGTGGTCGGCGGAGCCCCCGTACTCGGGGCACCTATCGCCGATGCGGAGCAGCAGAGTCCTCCAGCCGGCGCTCATGGCGGCGGTCGCGGCGAGCAGGGAGGAGAGAGGCGCCGGGTGCGGGCGGAGGAGGCGACTCGGGTCGAGGGTTTTGGTTGCGGTCGGTGCGCGGGGTTTTGGGACCGCAGGTGCCACGAGTCGGGGGCGCCTGGTCGGTGTGCGGCTTTGCTTCTGCTCGGAGGCTGACTTGTGGGGACATGATGCGGGTCCCGCTTCGACGGGTTGCTGGGCGGCGTCGAAGTCCAACCCAGAGACTGTCAGACTGGAGCCACGGCTGATCTGGCAAAGAGTACCGTAGCACTGGACGTTCGACGCACGCTTAGCTCAGCCGTTTTCCTCGGGTAAAAAACTTACCCAGCCACCGCATATACTTTCCCATCTCACGTGCCGCCACATCTGTCTCACGCGCCATTCGGCCTTCCTGGTAGCTCCAAGCCCACCCGCGGCCGCCCTGCACGGTAGGTGTTCCGCGGTTGTCTCGATGATGGATTAGATGTTGCTCGTCTGCTGCCTCTCTGGTGGACGATGAAGTCGTCGCTACTGCTGGCACCAGGGGCGGAGCGGGGGGGGCTAGCAGGGGCTAGACCCCTCCTAACTATTGGCCCCCCCTATACATATGTATTGCTAATTACCATAGCTAATAACGTAATTAGTTTGAGAGGACCAATTCTAATGCCCGCAGCTAGCTAAGGTATTAAATCGAACCCAAGAAAAACAGTCCATTAAGCCACCTTGGAGGGTTAAAAGACTGAAAACCTCTTGAGCGTTAGTTTGCTGGACTGAGCGTCGTTGATTGATCAATTAGCCTAGGGACCCTGCCTTCTTTCTCGATCGAACTATGTCTCTATCATCGGCCATTGTTATCTTCCAGGTGCCATGGCCCATGAGATTTAGTAGGGTGGCCATCACTGGTGCTGGCATACCGCCAGTCTTCAGCTCTCTTAATCCTACATTATACCTATCGTGGTGTCACCGCATCAAATCCATCTTTAACACACTCAAATATGAAGTTAGATATACAAACTACTTTTTGTTGCTGCTCATATGGATTAAAAGTTTACAACCTATTAGCCCGGTTAATTGTTTTAGTTGCATATATAACAATGCATTTGTTTACTAGATGGCTATGTTTCTATCTTCTATGCACCTACTATCCTAGGGAGAAAAACTAATAGAATGTAGCTTTTTTACAAGTCCTAAACTTAATCTGCAGAAATTTGTTCTCGACGTGGCAACGCCAAACATTTATATTGATATTTTTTAAGTGGTTACATTGACTTGATATATATGATGTATTATCCATGTAATCTTCGCCCCCCTCATGTTCTAATCCTGGCTCCGCCCCTGGCTGGCACCAAAGATGTCTGTGGTGATCCAGCATACCACTACATGTGCAGTACGCAAGTTGTTGACATATTCCGAGAGCCCCGTTCCGCAAATATTTCTCAAAGTGGTACAACAGAACATTGTAGGTCCACATATCGTATAAGATTATTATTACAAACCAAAAGTGGCGTTCACAATGAGAGACGCCTTACTCGAGAATACCTGAGCAACTTGACTTAGTGCAGTTACAATTTAAGAACGATAAAAGCAAACTAATTATATGTTGGGAGCTCAATAGCTTATTTATGAAGGTTGTATGTTGCTCGACTCGACCAAGATACTACATCTACCGACGACTACTCTGATTCTTTCTCTCCAACTTCGTAGCGAATAATGTAATCTATGCCCTCTACTCCTCCGGATAGATCTAGCATTCAGTGTAACCTCTTCCTGATCTTCGAAGTCTAAGCACGGGATCAAAGAAGAGGGTGAGTAACAGTGTTATCCGTGGGAAGTTTTATGCACTAGATATAGCCACAGACCATAGATCTTGACTTAATGCAGTTTTTGTAAATATTTATTCAAAAGGTTTCCTTTATCAAGGAAACTATGTTCGTCTGTCTTCACAGATTTACTAGAGCTTAATAGAGCTCCTTTTTTGTCGCGTTCACATCTCTTTTCCGGAATAGGGAGTAACATATCATAATTTTATACTCTGCAGATGTGCGTTGCTTTACCCATAAGAGATCAAAACTTCGTTGCACAAATTGTCATATCTTCTCGTCCACACTCTCTTTTGTGTGGGCCCGGGTCGATGATCCAAGTCATTCACTACCATTCTCCGCAACCCCGCATGTCCACCCTTTTGAAAGCAGATCTACCCATGGTACTCCCCCTTTCGGGCAGACTTACCTCCGGTAGTCCCTTACAGACCATCATAGACAACAATACCGTGAAACTTTATGATATCCCACCTATGTGCATGTAATCCCATAGACTTACAGATTACGGTACGGTCATCCGTTAGCATACGAAAGAAAGAATATCCAGATGACTTCTCGTCCCATTTTAGATCTTATGGTTAACACATAATATAGGACGCCTGAATCACTGGAGATATTGGCTATTAGTCTTAGATGGTACATTCTCATGCAAATGGAACATCCACCGGTCCATATATCATATCATGGTTCTATTGCCAGCCATAATAGATTATCACCACTCAAACTGATAATCATTAAGTCATATTGTTATGAAAATAATATTTTTATGTATCATTTTTAGAATATAGGTGATATTAATAATAGATTGCAAATACTTGATAAAATATTATTGAAGGACATGAGCAAGTGATAAATTTCCCCTGAGATTGAGACGTAATGAAGTCGGACGCTTCGACTTGCTCCTAGACTCATCTATATAAACTAAATAGGTGATCCCCACTAAGTTATTTCTCTTGACATGCAAGGTATCCACATCAGCTTAGTGCCACATCATCAGATGCAAGTTGTACAACTGATCAAACATGCTACCTCATCACTTCTAATTTTTAGGAATTTACTTAAGCCGACTGCATGCATGCTGGCCATGTAATTCCTATTTGTAACAACAAGATTAGCCGAGCAGCTCCCACTACCAAATAGCCTAATAATGACATTTAGTACTATGCAGTGTGCTCTACTCCAGCATGAACTCTTTGGATGCATCTCCACGTCCATGGCATTAATGACCCACATGTCATTAAATTGCCACCTTTGTAGCGTCAGCATGCCATGCATTTTTTTTGAACAACAGCATCACATGCATGGTCACCACGTCTTCGTTTGTTCAGTTTCCATAGTTTTCACCTCAGAGTTTTTTTCTCCTACACGATGCATGTTCGGCCTTCCTTCTTAGGCTAGCCTTAGTGGGAGTATCATAAGGAGTATCATGCATGCCATCTTGACAAAAATCTGATATGGCATCACAATTAATGAAGAAAGAGGTGTTAGTAGTATCATAATATGATACCGTATCATAGCTCGTAAAACTAGGTAATTTAATGACCAATACATCTCATACACACAATTGCATTGAGATTGTAGAAAAAATTAAATACAATGATACTATGATACTAGATGATACTAACCACTAGAGAGATAGTATCATATGCTAGTACCATATGCATGATACTAGTAATATGATACATCCATTATGACCAGCCTTATTGGATGGGGTCAACCAGACGTGTAGACCTAGCCATGGGCATACCTGGGCATGTCGATTACCTATTCATCTTCTGCACTGTCCCCTGCCTCCCCTTCCTCTTCGTCTCCTTCATCTATGCAATAATTCACAAAAAACTGAAGGAAGCAACCCGGCATAGTGATGTGGAAGAAACGGATGGTGTAAATGAGCAGCTGGCTTTGCATTTACAAACCAGGATCAACTCGAACCATTTGTTATCCTTATTTATATGGGACAATTGCTCAGATCCGAATCCTCAAGCCCATCTCAAATATCTGCTCCCTCTTCTCAACCCTGTACACCGCCTCTATCGTGAGCTTCACATATTCTCATGGCGGATGGCAAGAGCTATGAACACCTGGCTATGGATGTTTTGTCAAGGATGTCTAATAGGTGCAGGAAATTTTTCGGACTGGGTTTTTTCTACATTAGCCTCTGCAGTCTATAGGTCCGTCCCTTTATGCATCTCCTCTGCCTGCAACTTCCATTAAACGAATGATCCGCCACGTCTCTCTGTTTGATTTGTATAATACTGATGTGTTTCTTTTGTACGTGCATTTCTTTTCACAGGCACTGGATCAGAGATAAACTACAAGATCTCAGAAAAATAGCTCATGTGATTATTTATTGGTAGTTCCCAAATTTTCTGGTATGGAAAGAAAAATATTTATTGTGCTTTGTCAGTTATCCAGAACACCAGTGTTCCCTTCGCTCATACTTTGCAATCTAATTGCAAGCAAAGGGATTATAGAGAGAAAGTGACACTGTTTATTGAATTTTAGGTCATACGGTGACAGCATGTATTCTGTGACACTACACCACATATATTGTACTTTTTTTTATCATGTGTTAACCAAATAAAAGGTCTCGATTGAGTGTTCAGGAAGTTGGGGTACCTCTTCAGTTTTCTCCAATATGTCATCAGTCACCTCTGCTGTTCATCCTTGCGGAATTTTCAAACTCAGTTTGTATGAGACCGTTCCGACTGGTTGTCCAACTTTTTATCCACTAAACGTATCTGTTAGTAATTTACTTAGATGAATCGGGACAGTCAATTTCACTATCCGACTTTTACTTTTTCATGTACGATTGTACAACGTAGCATTGCCTCTGAATAGAAATAAGTGCAACTTTAACACGACTTAGATGTCTCATAGTTTTTCATGCTTTTTTATTCACTTTTTAATTACAACCTAGAAATTTTTGTAACAGCTCAACAAAATTATTACTATGTAACATACGGTTCATACATATTTTGTAGCAGATATTTCCGCAACAACGTGCGGGATATCATCTAGTGTTTCTATAAAACACCATCATTACCCAGTAAAGACAATGTTTAAAGAATAAAATCATGACTTTATACATAATAATGTCATGCAATGTTTTTATTTTGAATTATTATCTCTCTTCGTGTGTTTTACCCATTTTTGGATATTTAAAGGTATTTTTATTAATTTATAAGTGAATAAAAGCATTTAAAAGCAATTAAGATAATAAATAATTTCTGTGTGAAAATAGTTTTGAAAAGCTAATTAGAATTTATTAAAATTTAAAAATGATAAAAGAAAATGTTTTCTTTTCATTTTGTAAAAAAATTGGATTAAATAACTCATTTTATAACCTTTATTTTAATATTTCTAATTTGACTTAGAAATTCATAGTTGGTATTTTCTAGGATGGTAGAATGTTTTTTATATTCAAAAGTGATTTTTTTTAGGATTTTAATGTATTTTTCCAGGGCTTGTGACATAGGTATGCCCAGCAGCCACCTACCTCTAGCCGACCTGGCTAGGCCCAGCAGGAGGCCCACGCGACGATCTGCTAAGATCCACGGAACCCAGAACAATTCAGCTGCTCCGAAGCCCACAAGGATATCAACTCCTAGTGATAAGGATCTAGCCGATGATCCTTTAGATTTGTCCCGATCTTTCACAGCGAGTAACCCGGATAATAATCCTTCCAATAACGCCGATGAACGTCACCTGAAGAAGAGGAATCAATCCAGCAAGTAACATGATGAAGATCACCACGCCTTAAATCTGAGCATGACAATCCTTGATGAACACAAGAACCTCCGCAACAATAATATAATAAACGGTATCGCCGTCCCCGGAGGGATGATACACGGTGGAGCACAATATAGTTTTTAGACTAAACAAATGACTCCCCCTAAACCCTAGGTGGCTGGCTCCTTTATATAGGAGGCCTGCAACTAGTCGGTTGGATATGCCCAAACCGAACACACAACGGACTCGAACCTAACCTGGACTCAGACTCAATAACATAGCAACAATATTTGATACAACCTTAGACTTATCATTACATATCATAGGTCGTCCTGGTGTGCCAATCATCAATGGGATGCGCCCGCATCACCTAGCTTGGTGGAGTTCTAAAATTAGGCTTCACCTCCTCCTTCATGCCCATATCAGCATCCCCCCCTTCAAGAAGCGTTGTCCCCAACGCTTGCGGGTCGGGTCGGAAAGGTGGCGTGATATGAACAGTCGCTTCACGCGTCTTCGCCATCTTCAAGTCTTGCTTGCCTTCCTCACCACATCCCCCCTCTTGGCCTGCTCGACTTGATACAGCCCTTGGCGCCTGCACCTCCTTGCGTTTCCATACGAGCTTGGACCTAGGCGCCACCGTCTTCTTCTTCTCACTTCTTGTTGGAACCCGTGGTTGCTAAACATGGACCTTCTTTGCACGACCTGACATAAGATTAGTAATGCATGGACCACACAACTGACGAACATGTCCATCCTTGCCTCAATGCATCTGCACAACTGTCCCAACAAAACGCCTCACAGGTGTGCTAACAAAACTACTCTTGTTACTCCGCTGCACCACATACACTGGAACATCAGGAGCATAACTATCATCCGTTTGAACACTTGTGTCAACACATACAACCTTCGGAACACATGCTGCAACATCCTTCCTTTCAGCAATAAGAGGATGCACTTCAACTAGCTTGTCACTAACAAGTTCAACTGTCTTGTCATCTACAGGCATAGCTGAAGGAATATCAACATTGTCGCACTGTGCATCATGCTCTCCATCCTGCACCTTAGCTAGCCTAGAATTTGGCTTAGCCTTGCGCACCTTCTCCTTATGTACCACCAGCTCTACATCAGACTTTATGTGATCATCCTGCATAGGCATCAAAGTTTGTTGTTTGCCACCATTGTCATCGGATTGATGACAAGTACGCCATGAGGGGGTCCTCGAGGCGTGTGGAAGAGAGGGGTGTGAGACGTACGGTATTCTGGGACGGTGAGCACACAAGTTTACCCAAGTTCGAATCCGCCGGCTTTGGACGGATCCTACTCCTGCTAGCAATCCAATAATACGGCAGAGCCAGAATATGGGTTACAAGGGTTTTGGCTGTGCGAGTTGAGGTTGTAGACTATTGTCTAGTAGTAGTTGCCCTAAAGGCTCTCCCTAGGACGACTTATATAGATATCCGGCCTAAGGTTTATAGGAGAGATCTATCCGGCTACGACTAAGAGTCGGTTACAGAGTACATCTTAAACTACAAGTAACACTATGGGCCTATGTTGGTAAGTCTTCTGGGCCTTCCCGTAGCCGGACTGGACTCCGTCTCTTCTTCCTGACTGGGCCGCCCGTGAAGCAAAGCTCTAACCCAAAGTGGGACACCCTGGTCAGTGAGGAACTGTGAGGATACCCAGAAAGTATATCCCCAATAGCATCCCCCGGAAGCCTCCAAGATCCAAAGTCGGATTCATCATCATCTAGCTTGATCTTCGGCTTACAACATCTTGAAGGGTTTCTAAAACTTCAAAACAAAATATACGATCCGGGTCTCAAAATAAGTTGGACCTATCAGTACAGTTATTCAGATTTCCAGCTCGAAATTCAAACTAAGCCGGAATTTGGTCTCTGACGTAGCCTGACACCAGCCATGGTCAAGTCACGTCACTGACAGACATTTCCTGTCAGCACGACTGTTGGTGGGTCCGCCTTTCGCGGAACCGAGGCGCCGTTTCAATGCGTGCATGGAGATCGAGGCGGTGTAATCATCGTGCAGAGGTTTACCCATCCTTTCCACGACGCGTGGCATGTTTACTGTAGCGTTTACACGAATCTTGACGTGCCTGGCGGATATAAGTGGAGGTTTCCCCGTCCTTTCCACGACGCGTGGCATGTTTACTGTAGTGTTTACATGAATCTTGATGTGCCTGGCGGATATAAGTGGTGTGGATTCGTACCCCCATCTCCTTCACCAGTTCCAGCGTCGTTTCCTTCTCTCCTACGCCTCCCACGAACCTAGCGCTTCACTTCCTCCCTCAAAAACACCTCCAGCACCCGCCTATCTAAGGTCATCGGTGTACCAGAAGAATGGCTTCCTCATCGTCTTCCAGTTTGGCAGCGGCGGCGGCGGTGGAGAAAGAGAGCCACCGCGGAGTTTGGATCCCCTGCGTCCTGGATGATCCCAAACTCCAGGTCGTTGAAGATGAAGGGCTCCTCCGTGCCAGCGACTGGCGGAGCGGCTTCGGCGAAACCATCCCCAACCCTCGCGCCGACGAGCGAGTGCATTTCGGCACTCACCTAGACAGAGGTCTTTCTTTTCCTCCCCCAGAATTCTTTTCCGAGGTTATAGATCACTTTGGCGTTCATCTTCACCATCTCCCCCCTAACTCTATCTTAGAGATGAGCGTGTACGCTTCTTTGTGCGAGGGGAATCTCGTCATTAGGCCGAGCCTTACTCTTTTCCGGTACTACTTCCATGTCCGGAGAAACTCTATTACTGCCGGTAATCCTTATATTACCGATACCATTAGCTTTTTGGTTAGGCGTGAGCGCGTTTATCCCTGGATAATGGCAAGTGAGTCGGTCAAACAATGGTCGTCCACTTTTTCTACCACAAGGATATCCCCGCTCCCGGCAAAGATACTGTTTTGCCGGCTTTCGTTGATGGAGCTGCTATGCCCCAAGAATCCTAGGACGAGGTCGCTCCAACTCTCAGTGACGATCTGTTTCTTGCCAAGAGATGGATCGAATACCTGATGAAGCACAAGGGCCTGAAAGGGTCCAACTTAGTTCAATGTTGGGTGGCATGCCGGATTCAACCCCTACAACATCACGGAGATCGACTGATGCATTCCATCACGTCGTCAAAGAATGACTCCCTCTGTATCAGCCCCAAGGCCTTAAAGTCGCAAGACTATGTATGCCAAATCAAATGGCTGATAAGGGAGTTGATCGAGAGGAAGATTCCGGAGCTGTCCCTGGACATGCATACAGCGGAAGATCTTGTCGTGCCGGTAAACTTTAGCATTAACTCTTTTTTTGTGCTCATCTATATGTTATTTTGCAATACTGAGATGTTTTTCCCTTTCAGCTTGTTGACCTCTCCGAGTCGGAGTTCGCTCCTATCGAAGGATACCCTCCTGAATTTTCTCAGGATGAGGGTGAATTTGTCCCAATGCTGGATGTCGTTCCTCGGAAACGCAAGGCTCCGACATTGGCCATAGGCACCAAAGAAGTGCCAGTTGTGAAGAGGTGATCGTTCTTCACGAGGTATTTGTATTTTGCTTGTAGTTCCTTTTGAGATGTAATGTTCTTTGTTCTATATTCTTCTCAGAGCTAAACAACTCATCAAGGGCAAGGGGAAGGATGCTGCCGTGAAGCCCCTGCGCTAGTCTAAACTCAAACTGGCTTCTCCTGTCGTGGCTCCTTTGACTCCCGCTCCTCAGCCTTCTGCAGCGCTGGAGATTATGCCATCTCCGACCGTTGTAGAAGATCCGGCTCCCTCAGTAGAGCCAGCGATCCTTGAGTCACAGACTGACGTCACCATGAGTGACTCGGGTTTTGATAAGGGTGAACCCTTTTCGGGTAATGATCCCTCGGCAGAAATCTTCGCCGACAATTCCCAAGTAATCCGGGACTTGCCAAACTTGGCCTGTCTCAGAAATCTGCGGAGGAAATCCAGCGTCTGGCCCGACAATGCTTAGAAAGCCGAAATCTTTCTGCCGAAGAAGAAGCACAAGAAGAGGAGGACGTCAAGTAGTCCGAACTTCTTGAACAAGTCCGCCTTCACGACGAGGGACTGAGAGCTGGTGTATTACCACCTCACCAGTGATCCCGCTCACCCTTGCCGAGAAGGTTACAACTGAAGTGAACATGTGCTTGAGCAAGCTCACACATGAACAACATGTAAGTCGGAATTCCAACTCACTTTTTCCTTTATGTTACTTTATATCCTATCCTCTAGCCCCCAAGCATTAAGTTGGATAGTCAAATCCGGGTTTATGCTTACTTAGGATGCCAAAGAATGAACTAGTGTAGCCCCCAAGGCTCGTGCTAATATTAGTTACAATATTAGCCTGAGTCTTTAGTAGACTTCTGACTCTGGGTATTCTGACTTACAGAAAGTTAATTCGTATAACCAAGAATTATTAAAAACTATCTGCAACAAGCGGAAAGAGATCAGAGCTCTCCGATTTGAAAATGCACAACTGAAGGTTTCCAAGGATGAGGCCGAAGGTAAACATTTCGAAACTCAAACCTTGTCTTTTTTGTTTCATAGTCGAATTTTTATTGAACTGTTGTTCTTTTGACTTACAGCACTGGTAAAACAGTCCTGCGCCATGATCGTGTAGGGGTTCCGCGCATAAAAACAATAAATTTTACTCTACGCCCCTAAACCCCTGAAGCTGCCAAGACCTATCTACTAGTAATGCAGTAACGGGAGGGGCTTTTCGTGAACTTACCCTTGAAGACCGAAAAGCGTTGTCAACACTTAGGAGAGCGTGGTTGATGTAGACGAGCCGAAGCCGCCCTCAAGGTCGTGATGAAGTCCTTGCGCTCCTTCTGGCTCCAACGACTTGAGTGCCTCAAGTGTGACACCTCGTAGGAGTTACACACGTCCGGTGCCTGACGATGACTCCCGCTTCCCCGATCCAGCAGCAGTTGTGGAAGTAGAGCTCCCGGATCCGAATCCCGCAAGACACGGCGCCCATGTGAAGATGTCTCTCGCTCGCGCAGTCCAGACTTGGGACCACGGTCACGAGAGAGAGAGGGGGAGAGAGAAAATATCAATTAGAGGTACTCCCCAAAAGTGGGGAGACCTTTATTGATTATTGGGTGTATTTTCTAGGCTAATATACCCCACTATATATAGGGGGGGAGGTACTACCTCCCCTCAAGTCCCGGGGTGGACTAAAGGAGAGGAGGAGGGAGGGGTGGCCGCCGGCCAGCCCCTAGTGGGCCCCGTGGGGGGGCAAGGCCTAGCCGGCCTCCCCTTTGGTCCCTTCTTCCTCTCTCCTTCCCCCTAATGGGCCTTCTCCCTCCGGAAATTGGCCCATTAAGCCTTTTGACCTTTTAATTGATTTTCTCTTTATTAAATAATTATGAATAAATGATTAAATCAATATTTAACATCCATTCACATATTATTCAATCTCCGTGGCCATGGAACACCTTCCACCTCCACTCCGGACATCCTCCGGACTTACCGAAACCCTTCCGGTTTTCTCCTTTCTTTTCTTCGGTGATTCTACCAATCCCATAAACACTCTCTAAGCATCATCAAGCCCTTAAGCATGATACCCTATGGTTCGGGAACACTCCAGACATGGTCGGGACACTCCTCACCATTGATCAACAGAGGGACCTGGATGGCCATGTGACCCCTATGCATTCCACGAAGATCTTTTGTCGTTTGAACCGGTGATAGTCGTGTCTTATTCCCTTTGTCATTCGATACTTGCATTGCTCGAGACCTGATCAATGACATCACCATGTCGAGTTCAATCTCGTTACTGAACAATGCTACTTAACTCGTTTCGACAAGTGATATCCCCGTGATCTAATTACACGCTGCGTAGCTATTGGATATAACCTCTCCGAGTGGGCCCTTGAGTATCTTCCCGTCACATGGACGGACAAATCCCGCTCTTGACATATATTGCCTCTACGGTTTCCTCTGAATACCTGAACACACCTTTATAACCACCGTTTTGTCAGATGGAGTTTGATGCTATCTAAGCATTCTCGGGAGACAGTGATTGATATAGCCTCACGGTCTAAGGAATAGTCTACAAGGATCCTTTTCTAATCATCATAACTTGAACTTCGTGACATGATCGAATCATGATGTTTAGGTTGGGTATTGGTTCATCATCTCATTCTCAGAATGAGATGACCTCATTTCCAACTGGCATAAATGCCACATGATCAGGAAACATGATCATCTGTTGACCAATGAACCAGTGACTAGAGTTTCACTGGGAAGCCCTGGTTTGTTTATATATCACACGTGTATTGATGTTTCCACTCAACACAGTTATAGCATGATACAAAACTTAATCATAAACTATATGAAATATGATAATAGTCCTTACTACTATTTGTCTCTAGGGCATATTTCCAACAGTCTCCCACTTGCACTAGAGTACAAATACACTAGCTGCATTTGTTCTTTAATTATTGGCACCATATAACCGGTACCTAGAACATGCTTGCTCATGGAAGAGGTTGAGTCTTGGTTCTGTACTTTATAGTCCCAGATCCTTTGCAACTCATTAATGTCACTATATTCTATCATCACATGACAGCATCTGTGTGTATGCATCGTCGCTATGGCAGCAGAACGAGGCCTGATTCCAGGAGCCTACAGTGACGTTAGATCAGCCTCGAGGGCTTTCTCATGGGCACCTGCAGGACACATCATTCTACGTTAAGCTTAATTAGCCCCGCCATAACATTATACAACACTTTAGATGGTACCCTTATCTATTATTATAAATGTATTCATTGAAACACTAGTGCACTCGGTGCAACTTTCGATGTTTTGTTCACATCGCTTCCTACTTGACTTTTATTGGTATCTAGAGGAGTTTCCAACATATTCCCGTATAACATAACTCTTTATGCTCTAAGATAGGTTATCCTTTATGGATTTGGAAAATATATCCACAGTTCTAATAGACACTACAGACAAATTTAGCTCAACATTCTGTGATTCAAACTTAATCACTTTCAAACGTTCTTTATTGGATTACATATTATGCTAAGTTACCATCATGGCTTCTAAGATAGAACCTATGTCTCAACATAGTGGATGATGATCATCCTATTGTTTCTTTCAACCATTGATATTAAACTTAATGTTATTCCTAATTCGAGTTATTAAGGACTGGTTCCTCAATTAACTTCTATTCTGAAAATCCCTTTCAAAATCTCTTAAGGAATACTACATAATATCATAATACACTTATTATCAACTTCTACATCTTATAAATCATTATTTATAAGTATTTGCGCTTTCATCCTTAACTTACTTAAGAATTACTCCTATAAGCTCCCACTCAAACTATGTTGCTAACATATTTGGGTACGAGTCAGTACTCTTACTCAAACAATGTTCCTACATATTTGAATTTGAGACTCATATTGCTCCCACTTAAAAATATGTCAATCACATATTATTTAAGGAAGACTTTTATAGCTCCCACTCAATTTTATGCAAATTGCATATCTCCTTTACTATTTTGAATAACTTCAAAATCCTTTTGATTAAATATCAAAATTGGAGATTTACTATGAGATACTAGTACTTTACTAGTTTTAAATCCAGTAGACATTTAGCACACATGAATCAAATTCATTTGAATTTGTCCAATACTTGACAAATTGTGCTTTTGTCATTCACCCCTTTTTCCACTATGGCTTTGCAGTCATTTGGGAAAATTCCAAGTAACTCCTTTTACTTGTGAGATTCAGCAATGAATTGCTTTCTAATCTCAAGGGAATTTTGCTATTAGGATTTCTCACAATTCAGTTTACCATCATTTCCTTTGTAGTGCGTAGGTATGTCATATTCCAAAAATTATGACAAGTGATTCACAAATGTTTCCATACAAGATATAGATTTACATTTTGAATCCTACTTCATATAGTGAAAAACAACAGTGGAGGGAAAAACACAATGATCAAAATCATTGGTTCTTTCCCTCTCTGAAGAGAATTGTTCAGGAATGCTGTCCGTTGCGCTTCTCAACACTCTGATGCAGGGTTTTGAATCCTCATCGCGTTTTACACTAATTTCCATTTGCTCCATAATTGAGAAACATCACTAGAAGTGAGCTTTCTCAAGAATGTACCAAAATCCAAGCAATACGAATATTGCTTTCCTTTTGGTTTGAGCTATGGGTTTTGTATTCAAAGTTTCCAATGAATACTCTACAAGGACTTATTCGCTATTGTTTTGGTTATATCGAATAACCCCAAAAATTTTCACGAATTCTAATGGTTCACTGTAAACTCATTGAGTGCTAACTATTTCTAAACTAATGGTCTCTACATATACACTACAATGATTTATTTGGTGCCTTCTATTCAAACCCTTTTGATATCTAATATCACATTGTGGTGCTTTGCATTTTGACATTTCAAAACACTTTGCATTCCACAATTTCTTTCATGCCATTCTTATAAAGTCGAATTTCATTACTATTGATCAAATCATAGTAATTAGATTCTCTTTTATACTTATACCCTTTTATTGATGAAACACTTTGATCAAATCAAGATAGTTTCATATTCATGTTTCCTTTGGTAAACTACTTTACACATTTAAACAATTATTTAATGATCATTACCATTTTCGTTAAAACATAATACATCGAATATGTATTCTATTTAACTATTCTTTAAACACTTTGTATTCAAGTAATACATGGTGTTCAAGTTATTTCACCGAACTTAGGCATGATTTATATGTGAAAAGAAATCGAATGACTTTCACATATTATCACATAACTTTTGATTTTCAAACAATGGTTTCATTCATTAATGAAATATCATTAAATTGGGTATTTTAAACAAGGCATTTTAATATTTTACAAATGTTCATACATTATTAATTAGTTTCAAACAACAAGGATAATTCACATATAATCAAACAAGATATGAACACGAATAGAAATCATTCATAAAAGTGGAACAACCGTTTGTTACAAACTCATATGAACAACCGTCTCACAAAGTGTGAGACACACTAAAGAAGTTCAAATCTCTCGATTACAATAATCATCCTAAAACATAAACTAAGTGATAAATGTCGAGGGAGTGTGTCGTCGGCCATCATCATCATGCTTGCCATCAACACGCAACGTCACCTCCTCTCCAGCAAGCACCTCTATGCAGAAGGACCTGTTTTCACCAAAACAGAACAAGTATCAGATATACTTAACACTGCAATGTGTTTGCAAGATTATAACATTTATAAAACTGTATATCAAATATATACCTTTGTCGTTGATGACCTGAGCGACATCTGGTTCAACCAACACATTCCTGAGATGTGTCATGAACCAGTGGAACTCCATTTCCGTGTCGCCCCTCATTACGCAAGTCCTGACTTGTGCTTGGTAGCTTGGTGGCAGCGACCGCAGCACAACAGCATTTGCGAAAGAGCCTCAAATCCAGACGTCTAGGAAGTATGCTGGCCTCATGTACACATCATGCATGTGCTGTAAGTGGCTGTCCAGTGACGAGTTCTCCTCCATCTTAATGGAGAGGAAGTCTCCCATCAACTCATGCTCCCAAATGCGTGTCTAATCCACGAAATGTGTCCTAAGTTGTAGCATCACCGAACGAGGGTTGACATCACCCACGAAAGGCCACAACTCGTCCACCATTCTGAAACACATCACAACTGAAATATAGGAGGCCATCTCCCGACGGAGATAGCGGTCTTTCTGCTCCTCTGGGGTCTCAAGGTCTGTGGATGGATCCAGATCCATCCCGTCGAGTATGTAGTTGACCATGTCGTTCTCGCTAAGGAGAACATGGATACTGGCAACCCAAATGGAGAAGTCCGATCCATCTAATCTGAGCTTCTCTCCTTCTAACCATTTAGTTGTCAACATGAAATAACCCATCTACATTTATAATTGCAAAAGGAATTTAGACTAAGTTTGTAATTAAATGAGTTAATAATAACTCCACTTAGAAACACCTATCCCTAGTGAGGGTTCCTAGTGATAACACGACCCCTATCAGCCACATCTCCCCCGGTCGTCACGGCCATCAATGTGGGTTCAAGGGTGGACGCTAAACGTCGGTCACATCATTCATGCGACTCGTGCTCGATCTTTCGACCATCCGTGTTCCGAGGCCACGCTTCCCTAGCGTGCTAGGCTCGCCAACTCAACCTTAGTGTATTCGATGTGCAACATGGCTTACACCCACTATATGTGAATGTAGATATGTATGACACCCAGGCATGTCACCCTGGATCGCCTCATACCGAAGAACTTTCTTGGTGGTGCACACTAAGGGGGAACACAATCGTTGGTTATTTTAACAGGGATCTTCTTATTAGGCTATCATCGAGTATCTAATACTAGCACACAATAAGACATAAAAACAATAACATTGAATGTAAATGCTATGTGATATGGTCCTTCACGTCGTGATCTCCATCCGCCCGTTCGGGTTCGAGGATCCCGACGCAGAGACACCAGGGTACCAGTGTCATTCCGGCGTGGTAGTTTGTCACCTTCGTGACTATCTAATACTATGCAAGAAAAGGTAATGACTTTACCTTTTCCACAACCATATCACAGAGCAACGCCCTCCTACAAAACAAAGTTAGGCGCCTCTACTTTATCTTTGCATGTTTTACGTGGCTGAATGGGCTTTCGTACGAGAACCGTTCTTACCTACGAACTTTCAGCACAACGCTGATCAAGTAGTTGTCTATACTACACCCCTTTCGGGGGCCCTCCGTTGCAAATGGTATACCAACTAATGCGAGAGAGACAGACACCCTCCTAAGCCACTTTATACGGTACAAGCCGTATGTCAAGCGTGGACCAGTCTCGCGAATGAACGCGTAAAGTCGGTTGGGGGCCGCTTCATAAAGCATTGCTACGGTATACACAAGTACACATGGGAGGGTAACAACTAAAAGATCAATGCTCACACGCTACATCTCGTGTGTTCTACCCGTACTAGCATTACTACGCATAGATCTAGCTCTGATACCACTATAGGGGTTCCGCGCATAAAAACAATAAATTTTACTCTACGCCCCTGAACCTCTGAAGCTGCCAGGACCTATCTACTAGTAATACAGTAACGGGAGGGGCTTTTCGCGAACTTACACTTGAAGACCGAAAAGCGTTGTCAACGCTCAGGAGAGCGTGGTTGGTGTAGACGAGTCGAAGTCGACCTCAAGGTCGTGATGAAGTCCTTGCGCTCCTTCTGGCTCCAATGACTTGAGTGCCTCAAGTGTGACACCTTGTGGGAGTTACACACGTCCGGTGCCTGACGATGACTCCCGCTTCCCCGATCCAGCAGCAGTTGCGTAAGTAGAGCTCCTGATCCAATCCCAGCGGCTGAGCTCCGCGGTGAAGATGTCTCTCGCTCGCGCAGTCCAGACTTGGGACCACGGTCACGAGAGCGTGAGGGGGAGAGAGAAAATATCAATTAGAGGTCCTCCCCAAAAGTGGGGAGACCTTTATTGATTATTGGGTGTATTTTCTAGGCCAATATACCCCACTATATATAGGGGGAGGGGAGGTACTACCGCCCCTCAAGTCCTAGGGTGGGACTAAAGGAGAGGAGGGGGAGGGGTGGCTGCCGGCTAGCCCCTAGTGGGCCCCATGGGGGGGCAAGGCCCCGCCGTCCTCTCCTTTGGTCCCTTCTCCCTCTCTCCTTCCCCAATGGGCCTTCTCCCTCCAGAAATTGGCCCATTAAGCCTTTTGACCTTTTAATTGATTTTCTCTTTATTAAATAATTATGAATAGATGATTAAATCAATATTTAACATCCATTCACATATTATTCAATCTCCGTGGCCATGGAACACCTTCCACCTCCACTCCGGACATCCTCCGGACTTACCGAAACCCTTCCGGTTTTCTCCTTTCTTTTCTTCCGTGATTCTACCAATCCCATAAACACTCTCTAAGCATCATCAAGCCCTTAAGCGTGATACCCTATGGTTCGGGAACACTCCAGACATGGTCGGGACACTCCTGCACCAATGATCAACAGAGGGACCTGGATGGCCATGTGACCCCTATGCATTCCACGAAGATCTTTCGTCGTTTGAACCGGTGATAGTCGTGTCTTATTCCCTTTGTCATTCGATACTTGCATTGCCCGAGACCTGATCAATGACATCACCATTTCGAGTTCAATCTCGTTACTGAACAATGCTACTTAACTCGTTCCGACAAGTGATATCCCCGTGATCTAATTACACGCTGCGTAGCTATTGGATATAACCTCTCCGAGTGGGCCCTTGAGTATCTTCCCGTCACATGGACGGACAAATCCTGCTCTTGACATATATTGCCTCTACGGTTTCCTCTGAATACCTGAACACACCTTTATAACCACCGTTTTACCAGATGGAGTTTGATGCTATCTAAGCATTCTCGGGAGACAGTGATTGATATAGCCTCACGGTCTAAGGAATAGTCTACAAGGATCCTTTTCTAATCATCATAACTTGAACTTCGTGACATGATCGAATCACGATGTTTAGGTTGGGTATTGGTTCATCATCTCATTCTCAGAATGAGATGACCTCATTTCCAACTGGCATAAATGCCACATGATCAGGAAACATGATCATCTGTTGACCAATGAACCAGTGACTAGAGTTTCACTGGGAAGCCCTGGTTTGTTTATAGATCACACGTGTATTGATGTTTCCACTCAACACAGTTATAGCATGATACAAAACTTAATCATAAACTATATGAAATATGATAATAGTCCTTACTACTATTTGTCTCTAGGGCATATTTCCAACAGTCTCCCACTTGCACTAGAGTACAAATACACTAGCTGCATTTGTTCTTTAATTATTGGCACCATATAACCGGTACCTAGAACATGCTTGCTCATGGAAGAGGTTGAGTCTTGGTTCTGGACTTTACAGTCCCAGATCCTTTGCAACTCATTAATGTCACTATGATTGACATTAATATTCTATCATCACATGACAGCATCTGTGTGTATGCATCATCGCTATGGCAGTAGAACGAGGCCTGATTCCAGGAGCCTACAGTGATGTTAGATCAGCCTCGAGGGCTTTCTCATGGGCATTGTGCCCTGGGACACATCATTCTACGTTAAAAGTGAATTAGCCCCGCCATAACATTATACAACACTTTAGATGGTACCCTTATCTATTATTATAAATGTATTCATCGAAACACTAGTGCACTCGGTGCAACTTTCGATGTTTTGTTCACCTCGCTTCCCACTTGACTTTTATTGGTATCTAGAGGAGTTTCCAACATATTCCCTTATAACATAACTCTTTATGCTCTAAGATATGTTATCCTTTATGGATTTGGAAAATATATCCACAGTTCTAATAGACACTGCGGACAAATTTAGCTCAACGTTCTGTGATTCAAACTTAATCACTTTCAAACGGTCTTTATTGGATTACATATTATGCTAAGTTACCATCATGGCTTCTAAGATAGAACCTATGTCTCAACATAGTGGATGATGATCATCCTATTGTTTCTTTCAACCATTGATATTAGACTTAATGCTATTCCTAATTCGAGTTATTAAGGACTGGTTCCTCAATTAACTTCTATTCTGAAAATCCCTTTTAGAATCTCTTAAGGAATACTACATAATATCATAATACACTTATTATCAACTTCTACATCTTATAAATCATTATTTATAAGTATTTGCGCTTTCATCCTTAACTTACTTAAGAATTACTCCTATAAGCTCCCACTCAAACTATGTTGCTAACATATTTGGGTACGAGTCAGTACTCTTACTCAAACAATGTTCCTACATATTTGAATTTGAGACTCATATTGCTCCCACTTAAAAATATGTCAATCACATATTGTTTAAGGAAGACTTTTATAACTCCCACTCAATTTTATGCAAATTGCATATCTCCTTTACTATTTTGAATAACTTCAAAATCCTTTTGATTAAATATCAAACTTGGAGATTTACTATGAGATACTAGTACTTTACTAGTTTTAAATCCAGTAGACATTTAGCACACATGAATCAAATTCATTTGAATTTGTCTAATACTTGACAAATTGTGCTTTTGTCATTCACCCCTTTTTCCACTATGGCTTTGCAGTCATTTGGGAAAATCATGGACTCCTATGCCGGATATGGGTGCCATGTAGCTGATTTGACCAGCTACGACACTCCCTTCTTCACCTGCGTGGACACGCCGCCTCCGCCTTCCAAAGAATCAGCTGACGTTTCCGATGATGATCAAACCATATCGAATTTGAACATCTCGGAATGTTATCAAGTCGAGGGCGATGTATCCAGTGAGCCGGCAGCTCCTACCTCTCCTCTTGCATCATAGATCATCAGAAAGAACAGATGTGTTATTCTGAAAACATTATTGATCTGTACATAAGTAGTGTGATACTTTTGCTAGTGCCAAGTTTATCTGAAATGTTTACATAAGCACTTGTATTTTTTGTCTGCACTTAGCGTTTATCTAGCTTTCCGCCTCGTCCGTTTTGTGAGCCGACCAACTTTCAGCACGGAAACTCTGCCGAGCAATGGAGCTTAATTGCTAAACCAGTTTAAACTCGGAAACAAAGCCGGCTTCCAGTACCAACAATTCACTACTCGGAAAATACCCGCATCCAGCAATTAGACAAATAACCAAAGTATAGACTAGAAAATTTAGATTTATACCCGAAGGTAAAAATTTTTAGAATCGGAAATCTAAACCAGAACAAACATGAGCATAAAGTACTTTCAAGTATTCTAGAATTTTCGACTGTGACATGATCATTCGGAAATAAGATGATAAAAACTTCTCAGAAAAAAACTTGAGGCAACCAAAACTTTTATTTCTCACAGAACATGTACACATATATGATTACAAAGAAGGATAAACTAAGAATAAAAGGGACGTAGCTGTGCAATATTCCATGGTCTATCTAACTCATCTGGATTAGTACTGCCTCCAGCTCTCTTTCTCTTCTTAGTAGTAGGTCTTTCTTTGATTGGCCGCATATCAGTTAGGTAGTATGGACCATTGTGTAATACTCGACTAACTAAAAATGGCCCTTCCCATACCGGGGAAAGTTTGTGCTTTCTTTGTTGCACAAGCCGGAGAACCAAATCACCCTTATTGAAAGACCGGTTTCTGACTCTATAGTTATGATACTTGTGTAACTTCTGCTGATAGGCTGTTGATCTCATTTCAGCAACAACACGAACTTCTTCGACTAAGTCAAGATCATTTTGTCGAGAAATCTCAGCATCCTCTTCGATATACGCGGTCACTCTAGGAGAAGTGTGAATCAAGTCACTGGGAAGAACTGCCTCTACGCCATTGACCAAGAAGAAAGGTATGTATCCAGTTGACCTGTTCGGAGTTGTTCACAAACTCCATATTACAGAAGGTAATTCCTCTGCCCAAGCCCCCGCAGCACGTCGTAGTGGTGCTTCGAGTCTCGGTTTTAGGCCTTGTAGGATTAAACCATTTGCTCTTTCAACTTGTCCATTAGCCTGCAGATGTGCGACTAACGCAATGTCCAGCCGAATATTTTGTTCGTTGCAGAATTCGGCAAGTTCTCCCATAGAGAAATTACTCCTGTTGTCCGTGATAATACTATGCGGATAACCATACCATATTATAACATCCTCGACAAATCTTTTGGCTGTTGCTCCATCACAACTAGTGATGGGTTTAGCCTCAATCCATTTGGTGAATTTATCCACCATCACTAAGAGGTGAGTAAATCCACTTGGAGCATGTTTAAATGGTCCTACCATGTCAAGCCCCCAGACCGCGAAAGGCCATATTATAGGTATAGTTCGCAGCTGATTAGCCGGAACATGAGCTTGTTTGGCATATTTTTGTAGCCCTTGCATGTCTTGACCAGCCGTTCGACATCTGCCTTGGCTGTAAGCCAGAAAAATTGTGCTGGAAAGCTTTTGCCACTAGAGATTTGGCTGCAGCATGGTGACCACACTCGCCTTCGTGGATTTCTCTTAAGATTTCCACTCCTTCCTCCGGAGATACGCAGCGCTGAAAGGCCCTAGACACACTCCGCTTATAGAGCTCACCACTAACTACAGTATAGGATTTTGCTCGTCGGATGATTTGCCGGCTCAGAACTTCGTCTTCGAGTATTTTGCCATCTACCAAATATTCAAGGTAGGGTTGAGTCCAACTAGGAATTACAGCCAGAACTGCTATTAAAGGTGAGTCGGATTTGGTCGGATATTCCTTGTCTACTCCCTTTATTGAGGGAACTTTGAGGTTCTCTAAAAAAGCGCCATCCGGGACCTCTTTCCGTGCAGAGCCTATCCGTGATAATGCATCTGCTTCCTCATTTTTGCTCGAGGGATGTGTTGAACCTCAAAATCTTTGAACGATTTAGATAGATCATCCACGACAGCTTTATATGCTGCCATGTGCTTATTTGCATTACAAATATATGACACTTGCTGAGCAACAAGATCCGAATCTCCATAACACATCAAATGTCAGATGCCGATATCCTTAGCAATTCAGATTCCATGTAGTAGTGCTTCATACTCGGCAATATTATTTGTCGTTGTGAAGTGGATCTGCAACACGTATAAAAGTTTATCACCTTGGGGTGATTTGAGCACCACGCCAACCCCCGAGCCACCGCGAGCCTTAGACCCATCAAAATATAGGGTCCAATATTCCGACTCAGGGAGGGTCATATTCTCCTTTATATCTGTCCAATCAGCAACAAAGTCAGCAAGGATTTGGGATTTGATTGTTGTACGAGGTTTGTACTCAATATCGAAAGTTGAAAGCTCTATGCCCCATTTGGCGACGCGTCCTGTGGCGTCACTATTGTTGATTATATCTCTCATGGGAGCTATGCTCACCACGTTAATTGGATGTTACTGAAAATAATGTCGTAACTTAAGAGATGCTAAGAACACACCGTAAGCTAGCTTTTGATAATGCGGATACCGCTGCTTTGATGCTGTTAAGACCTCGCTGAGATAGTAAGTCGGACGCTGCACCAAGTGTTCCTGATTTTCCTCTGGTCTCTCCACCACCATGACGATACTGACGACTTTGTTTGTCGCAGCAAGATAGAGCAACATCGGTTCCTGTGGTTCCGGTGCTGCAAGGATGGGAGCAGATGAGAGTACTTCTTTCAGGTCTTGCAGTGCAGCTTCAGCTTCGTCAGTCCACACAAAATTCTTGGTCTTTTTCAGGAGTTTGTAAAGTGGTGCGGCTCTCTCACCGAGCCGGCTTATAAACCGACTGAATGCGGCAATGCAACCAGTTAGTCTTTATACGTCCTTCAGGCGAGTTGGCCTGGACATATTGAGTATAGCTTTGATTTTGTCTCGGTTCACCTCTATGCCTCTTTGAGACATGATAAAACCTAACAATTTTCCGTCTGGGATTCCAAAGAAGCATTTCTTCAGATTAAGAATTATGTTGTATTTTCGTAAATTGGCAAATGTTTCCTCCAAGTCGGAAAACAAGGTTTCCTTCTTTTTGGACATTACCGCAATATCATCCACATATGCATGTACATTGCGTCCGATTTGATCATGGAGGCAACGCTGCATTGTGCGTTGGTACGTAGCTCCTGCGTTCTTCAGCCCAAAGGGTATCATGACAAAACAGAAGGTTCTGAAGGGGGTTATGAATGAAGTTTTGACTTTGTCAGATTCCTTCATCCGAATTTGGTGATAACCAAAATATGCGTCGAGAAAACATAGGAGTTCCGAGCCTACCATAGAATCGATGACTTGATCAATCCTAGGCAGAGCAAACGGATCTTTGGGACAAGCCTTGTTCAAGGCAATATAATCAACACACATCCTTAAATCAATGGTGTCCTTTTTAGGGACCATTACAGGATTGGCCGACCACTCAGTGTGGATAACCTCTTCTATGAATCCGGCTAACTCGAGCCGTGCTAGTTCCTTAGCTATTGCTTACGCTTTTCATCGCCAAAACGTCGTAGGGACTGTTTGACGGGTTTAGCATTCGAGTTTACATTTAAAGAGTGCTCGGCAAGTTCCCTAGGTACTCCGGTCATGTCAGATGGCTGCCATGCAAAGATATCTTGATTTGCTTGGAAGAACTTGACGATCGCGCTTTCCTATACGCTATCTAGGCCTACGCCTATCTGGTTCACCTTGGAGGGGTCATCATCCTTCAACGACGTCTTCTTCGTCTCTTTTGATGCCTTGAACTCCGGGTTCGGCTTTGTTACCTCCTTCTTCGTTGCGGGCATCTCGGACGGATCTATGCTCTTCTTGATCTCCTGGTACTCCTGGGCATGCAACACAGCTTCAGCAAAGGTGGCATTTCCATCCTTTCACTCTCGCGCTTTCTTCAGGTCTCCCCTGATAGTGATCACGCCATTGGGACCTGGAATTTTCATCATGTTGTAAATGTAACACGAACGAGCCATAAAAGCCCAGTAAGCCGGACGTCCAAATATAGCGTGGTACGCACTCTTGAACGGGACCACTTCGAAGGAAAGTGCTTCCGTCCGGTAGTTCTTTGGAGTTCCAAAGGTAACATCCAAAGTGATATCTCCCATGGAATTTGCTTGTATTCCTGGGACAACTCCGTGAAAGATCATGGAGCTGTAGTTCATCTAGTTCTCCGAGATCTTCATTCGGCGTAGCGTTTCGACATATAGAATATTAATGCTGCTACCGCCATCCATGAGAGTCTTGGAGAAACCATAGCCGTCAATAAGTGGATTGACGACTAAGGCGTACTTTCCTCGCCTATGCAATTTAGGCGGATGATCAGCACGATCAAAAGTGATTGCACTTCCGACCATTCCAAGAATTGAGGGACAGCCGGAACTGTTGCGTTGAGCTCATGTAGAACTGCTTTCTTGACCTTTGCTGGTTGAGATCCGAGGAAGGTGACGTAAGTGTCTTTCTTGGTCGGAAAAGTTTTCTTCCCTTCCGGCTTGGGATTTGAAGCATCAGCTTCCTCCATGTCGAAATCTTCCTTAGTCTCTTTATCCTTTTCGGGATTCTTCTTTCCCTTCTTCCGCTTAGCCCTATAGCCAGCGATATCGTCTTTCTTGATGTCGTCATTGAAACGACACTCGACGTTTGTGTGGGACGACCCCCATTGGCATCTAAGTGATGCACACATGGGTTATTGGCAATGTTGGCCCAGGAGTAGGTTTTTCCGGGTTGTTGGTCTCCTCTACCCTGGACTCTTGATGTCCCACGACCGCGTCCACGGCCACCGCCGTGCCCTCCTCGTCCTCCAGACCCAAAAGTGGCAGTGATCACTGTTGTTTTCGCGTTGGGTTTTTCTTTCGAGGTGTTCTTGCGCTTCTAAGCTTGCTGCTTTGGTTGTTTCACCGACTATGGCATAGCTAGGGCGTTCAGTAATCCCTCTGCATTGTCGTTAGCATCTGCATACTTGCTCGCTGTTTCTATCATCTCTCCCAAATCAGTGACCTTGTCACACTTCAAGCGATGACATAGTAAACCAATTGGGAGTCCTGCAATGAAAGCTTCAATTGCAGTTTGGTCATTTACTCCTTCACAGGAGTTCTTGGTGTCGATCCATCGTCCGAGGTAATCCCGGCAAGTTTCTCCGGCTTTCTGAGTGCACCGCTGTAGGTCTCCTACCGTACAGGGCCTCCGGTATGTGCCTTCGAAATTCCGAAAGAACGCACTTTGCATGTCATACCAGTTGTGGATGGTGTTCTCCGGAAGTTCATTGAGCCATGATCGTGCCGTCTTCCGCAACATGAGTGGGAGATATCGGGTCGCGACCAGGCTGTTTCCGCCTTTGACGATACAGCAAGCTTGGAAGAAATCCTAGAGCCAAGTATCTGGCCGAGCTATGCCGTCGTAGGCTTGAATATGTCTTGAGATAGCAAATCCTTCCAGGAATTTTGTGGCTCTTATGCGTGGTCCGAAGCACTTTGGGCCCACATATATATCATCGTTTTCCTAGCGCCGCGCCTCTATGTTGGAATTGATCCTGTGCTTTGCGTCACTTGGGGATAAGGATCGTCCCGAATGACGGTCACATCGGTGCCTTGGAGCGGACTTGACACGCCACCACCTCCCCCACCACGACGCCCTCCTTGGACTCCTTGGGAACCGTTGTGATGGCTACTTCGTGGAGAGGGTGGAGCAGCTGGGTTGTTTCCGGCTGAGCACCAGCCTCCTTCTAGAGCGTCATTATTCCGGTTCCGGGGAGGATCTTCATTACGACGAGCCCCTAGCCGGTTTGTCTCGGCACGGTGTCCGTTGTTCCCTCGCCCATCAGCCGGATGACTTGCGTGTCTAGGAGGTGGCATTCTTTGTCGATCCTCCTCCCGATGTTTCTCTTTATCTTCTTCCCTGCGATCTTTCGACTCTCGTCAGGGAGGATTCTTCAGATTCAGTGCAGCGATTGCCTCCTGCTCCACAACTGGGGTAATGTTACGCCAGTCACGTGCAGTTTTGTGGTGCTGTCCTGAAGATCCGGTTCTTGAGTAGTTGTCTTCTTTACGGTCGGAACGATGATGCTGTTTCGGAACACATTGGGGTCTTACATCATTCCAGGGCCGGATCCGTGCGACATTGGTTAGAATGGGAGACCAGTTTTTGGCTTCCGGATAGGGCGACCTTTTGCTGCTCCACACCCTTGTTGAGTAGTTTAATGCCCAATTGGATCTGCTCTAGGCCTTGATTAGCAAATAGTATTTCTCGAGCCGCAACGGTGTTTTGCACTGGTGTTGGATACACCCAATCCCCGTTGTTGTCACGTCGAGGCATTCCATCTCTCCTCCAAAGAGGACTTTGTGAATCTGCAGGAATTGGTCGTCATGAGTATGACGTTTCCTGGTCTTTTGATGTTGCCTGGAGTTGTACTTCTCCATAGTTGCCATGCGTTTCTTTTCTTCCTCAAGGTTTTTGGCTTCATCGAGGAGTACTTGGCGACGTGCTTCTAGGGCCTAGGCCCTTTCGTCTAGCTCTTCAGCAGTAAGTTCTGCAGCTGTAGGAATAGGTGTGGTTAATGAAGCATCGATGAGTTTACGTGCACCTTCAGTGATCACATGTCCGTCCACCGACTCTTATTTGGGCTCTTCTGGGATCAATGCTCCATCCGAGTCTTCCTCATATTCCTTGACAATCATCTCCTCTGCCAGAGGGTCTTTTGCCGGGGTCTTGTTCTTCTTGTTCTTCTTCTTTGCCTTCTTGGCAGCGCTGGTAGCAAAGGCGGCTTTGGGCCCGTTTCCCGGAGTCAAACTTTGATCGGTACTTTTGGCCATTTGGTTCTCGGGATCATCTCCGAGATCCATGTTGTCCTATGCTTTGGGAGAGTTTTCTCCGGATCCTTCGTCCATGTCTTCTCCTTTTGCGGTAGCTGTGGAGTTAATCTCCTCTTCATATTCCGCGGAGAACTTCCGGAAATCTGCCGACGTCATGGAGTCATCCGAAGATGACGGTAATTCGACGCTTGTTCCGATTGCCTCTAGCACAGAGTCGGTGTTGTCTCCAGCATCGGCGGAGACGGATCCGGATCCCACATATCCGACAAAGTGCGATGTGCCCCTCCTAAGATAACTGCGGTCTTCATAGTAGGCCTCGTCGAAACGCCTGATGGTCTCGAGGATTGCATCTACGCCTGAGTTTTGCATCATCATGCGTCTTAGTGTGTATCTCAGGAAAGGCATGTCCGTCCCGGCATCGTCAGAGTCGGAACCCGAGTTATCTTCTGGCTCTTCCTGGATTTTGACCTCTACAGGTGGATCGATCTGGGATTCGGACTCGCTAGGGAGATCCACTCCAGATCCTACATGCACCGCGAGATCTGCCTCAGGTTCAGTTTTCTCCACTATCTCCACAACTGGTGCGGGCTAGGTGGGATTAGGGTTTTCTGAGATCCGGAACTCTGCCGCCTCCACGGACAGAGGGGACCCAGAAATTTTCTGCTTGCTAGCAGATCAAATAAAGAGATAGTGCTTGATACTGCACTACATGCTATTGTAGGTTGTTGTGTTCTTGCTTAGCCTATAGCTTTTACTTTGCAAATCCAAATAATAGCTTCTGCTATCTTTGTCTACCACTGTGGTGTCTCCCTTTGAGGGGTGTCCACAGTGGTGGTTTTAGATGGCATGATCTGCTGTTCTTAGATGTTTTTACAAGATCATCATCAATTTGGATGATTCTCATGCAAGGTTAAGTTTAAGATTGCCCCAGGATTGTGATGCAGAGGCTGAGGCCAACTCTTTTTGTAAGAGTAGATGCTTGCTTTGCTTTCTCTACATCATTTGATGAATTTATATTCCCCTTGAGTGTTTAATTGAAGATTATACTATTATACCACAGTCTATGCTTACATAACTGATAAGAATGATATGGGGCATTATCGTCGGATTGATGACAAGTACGCCATGAGGGGGTCCTCGGGGCATGGAGAAAGATGGGGTGTGAAACGACGGTGTTCTGGGACGGTGAGCACATAAGCTTTACCCAGGTTCGAATCCTCCTGCGGTGGACGGATCCTACTCTTGCTAGCAATCTAGTAATACGGTAGAGCCGAAAGTATAGATTACAAGAGAGGTTTCGCCTGTGCGAGTTGAGGTTGTGATTGTCGATGCCCTAAAGGCCTATCCCTAGGACGGCTTATATACTAATCTAGTCCTAGGGTTATAGGAGAGTCCTATCCGGCTATGATATAGAGTCGGTTACATAGTACATCTTGGACTACAAGTAACACTACATGCCTAAGTCGGTAAGTCTTCTCGGCCTTCCCATAGCCGGATGGGCTTCCATCTTCTCTCCCTGACTGGTCCGCCCATGAAGCATAGCTCTAACCCAAAGTAGGCCACCCTGGTCAGCGAGTCACAGTGGGTATACCTGGAAAGTATATCCCCAATAGTAGCCCCCAGAAGCCTCTACGATCTAAAGTTGGATTTCATCGTCTAGCTTAATTCTTCTTCGGTTGTAGAACCTTGAAGGGTTCCTAAAACTCCAAAACAAAAGGAGGATCCGAGTCTCAAGAAAATGAGTCGGACCTGTTAATATCTCATTATTGTTCTCCTAGCTCGATTTCAAACTGAGCCGGAAACTGGTCTCTGACGCAATCTGACATCACTCAAGGTCTAGTCTTGTCACTGACAAACATTCTATCAGTGTGACTGTTGGTGGGTTCGCTTCGCGCGGAACCGAGGTGTTGTTTCAATGCACGCACGGAGATCGAGGCGACACAATCTTCTCGAGAAGTTGCCTTGCTCCTTCCGCGACGTGTGGCGTGATTGTCGCGTGTTTACACCAATCTTGGCACAAGTGAGACTATAAGGGGTAAAATCTCCTCATTTTATTCTCACCAATGCCCTTGCCTTCCTTCTCCCTAATCCAAAATCAGCGCCTCCATCTCCTCCTCCTCCTCCTTTCCCCCAAATCTCCACAGCGCCACCCACCTAAGGTCATACTCTCCGGCGAGATGGCAAACGCATCTAGCTCCGGAGTGGTGGCATCGACGGCAGCGGCGGAGGACAAAGGCCATCGCGGGGTATGGATTACCTGCATCCTGGATGATGAGAAGCTTCACGGTGTTGAGGTAGAAGGTCTCCTCCATGTTGGAGAGTGGCGGAGCAGCTTTGAAGAGCCTCTTCCCTCCCCCACAACGACGAGCGGGTACAGTTCGACACTCACCTTGATCGAGGTTTTAGATTTCCTCCCTCGGATTTCTTTTCTGAGGTGATTCCGCATTATGGTGTTCAACTCCACAATCATCCTCCCAGTTCAATTTTAGAGCTTAGCATCTTTGTCTCTCTTTGTGAGGGTTATCTCGGAATCAATATGAGTCTTACTTTCATCCGGTACTATTTTAGTACTAGGAAAAACCCTACGACTGTCGACGTTCCATACATAATCGAAACTCTTAGCTTAGTCATTAGGAGAGACCGAATCTATCCTAAGGTCATAGCTAGTGAATCAGTGAAAATATGGTCGTCCACGTTTTTATATCACAAGGACAACCCGGCTCCCGGCAAACAGGAAAGCTTGCCAGCTTTTGTTGACGGTGCTGCCTCTCCCCAAGAATCATGGGACGCGAAAGCGCCGGCTCTTACTGAATATTTGATCTGCGCCAAGAGGCGGATTGAATTTTTAATGAAGCAAAGAGGACTGAAGGGATCCGACTTAGTCCATTGATGGCTAGCTCATCAGATTCAACCTCTTCAGCACCGTGGGGATCAACTGATGTGCACGGTCACTGATGTCTACGCACTTCTATTCTTGTAGACAGTTGTTGGGCCTCCAAGTGCAGAGGTTTGTAGAACAGCAGCAAGTTTTCCCTTAAGTTGATCACCCAAGGTTTATCGAACTCAGGTAGGAAGTGGTCAAAGGTATCCCCTCTCAAGCAACCCTGCAATCAAGATACAAGAAGTCTCTTGTGTCCCCAACACACCCAATACACTTGTCATGTGTATAGGTGCACTAGTTCATCGAAGAGATAGTGAAATACATGTGGTATGGATAATTATAAGTGGTAATGGTGATAGAAAATAACTTGATGGCGTGGAAAAGACTAAAGGCAAACTAAAATAAAGATGGAAGCAAGCAAACATGTAACAGATCTAATTGCAAACGGTGTTTCAATGCTAAGAAACAAGGCCTAGGGATCATACTTTCACTAGTGAACACTCTCATATAAATATCTTATCTTTATGATACTACTCTTAACTACTCTCCGGTTGGACACTCTAATCAATGGTAGGGATTTAACAACACACCTCAAAGTAAGCCTTTCCCATATAGAAAACCCCACACTGTCACCTTGAGCACTAGATGGTTCCAACAAACACCACAATTTCATAGAGACATCCAACTCCAAATATAACTCATAACAAGTATTTGTAATCTCTAGCCTAAGTGCCACCATGGTGTGCACGCTATCACTTTCACACACATGGGGAGAGCAGAGATCTATTAAAGCACTTGAGTAGCAAGGTAGATCTATAGATTACAAGCTCATGATCTTAATAAGATCATGCATAGAGAGAGAGAGATGAACACATAGCTACCGGTAGAACCCTTAGCCTCGAGGAAGAAATACTCCCTCCTCATCATGGGAATCAGCAATGGTGGTGGAGATCGATGGAGATGGCTCAGGAACTTCCCGTCGGCAGTCTTGGAATAGAGACTTTCTGTCCCCCAGATCTCCCCTTCGGTGGCGGTGGCGCTGTGGAACTTTTCGTGGATTTCTGATTGATGATTTACGGTTTTGGTATCGGGAGGCTCTTATAAGCGAAGGTGGCAAGGTCGATGGCCGGCCAGGGGGGCCACACCATGCCCTAGAGCGGCCTGGGCTGACCAGCGCCAAGGGGTGTGTGGCCACCCTGTGGCCCCTCTTTGACTCTCCTTCTGGCTCCGTGAGTCTTCCGGGAAAATAGTAACTTTGGCTTGTCTCGTCCAATTCCGAGAATATTCATTTTCTGACTTCCTGGAACCAAAAACAGCAGAAAACAGGCAACTGGCACTGTGGCATCTTGTTAATAGGTTAGTCCAAGAAATCATATGAAAAGTACTCCAAAGTTGGAACAAAACATAAGAAAGTAGATAAAACCAAGCATGGAACATCAAAAATTATAGATACATTTGCAATGTATCAACATCCCAAGCTTAACTCCTGCTCGTCTTCAAGTAGGTAAGTGATAAAAAGAAAGAATAATTTTTGAGGTGACATGCACCATCAAAGACTTGATCAAAGTATTTGTAAAACATTCAAAGCTAGGATCATAGTACTTCAATCAAAACATGAAAGACAAAGTTCTAGCAATAAGACAAAGAAACTATGATGCAACATGAAAAGGCACAAACAAAAGATTCATGAATAACAATGCTTTGCAAGACGTTTGTTTGTTTCACATAAAGAAAACATAGCATAGTAGCATTCAGCTTGTCCCTCATAGAGTAGCAAACATAAATGCATAGGACACCTTCAAAGTTCATAAGAGTGACTAGATACAAATAGTTTAAAACAAGCAATATCAAATCTATGCATCAATCAACAAGTCTTGGGACAATGCACATAGAACTAAGAATGGCCACTATGCTCTCAAAGTAGGTGCATAAAGGTAGAAGGTGGAGACTCAATATAATGGTGGAAGAAAGGCCTTGATAGAAGGAAGTAGGGATTCAAGTATCATAAAGAGCTTCCAAAAATTATGGTACTTAATAGCTTTCAGCTCTCATTGCCCCTATCATAAGCATCTTGAAGTGATTAAGGTTAAAGTGAACAAACTATGGAGTATATGCTTGACGAAGTATAAGTTAGAAATCTCATGTCCCTTGCATACGAGGGCCGCTCCTCATGCTACTCAAGTTTAGTCACCGGTAAGTTCTTGTCATCGTAAGTACATGTGTATCATAGAGAACCGCCAACGGGGTACCCCTTGCCCGATGATACGGAAGAATCCCCATATCAAAATGACAAGGCAAGCAGACAATGAGCATCTTAGCAATCTTCTTATTTACCATGGGAATATGGTGCTTTTTTCTCTCTTTCCTCTTTTCTCATATTTTTTTCTTTTTTCTCTTTTTTCTCAATATCTGACTCTTTTTTTATAAGAAGAATGCTTCATAGACAACTCATTATGGTTACGCTGCAGGTTTCCACCATGTTAGCATGGATTAGACCAGCGGCTCATGCGTTTCTCTAACACATATACATAACTTCATGGACTTACAAGCTCCCCTTTCATTTCACACCGACGACATCCATAGACAAAAGAGCATGATATCAACTAGGTACAAAGTACCCGTGCAATGTTGAAAGCGTTCCCCATGATAGCATGGTTCTGCTAATCCCCAACAAATAAGTGCAAGCATATACAACATAGACGACACAATGGTTCAAGTTTATTAAGGGCAAGAAAAGTAAAGTGTGCCATCAAGTTCGTGAGAGCTTTAATTACTAGTTTTCTCATAACAAGTTTAATTCGGAAGGTAGACAAAAACATGAATATACTTGGAATATCATAGCTAGTAGGTAGGTATGGTGGACTCTTTGGAATAACTTGGTTTAGGGAGTTGGATGCATGAGTGGAACTCATACTTGGTTATGGAGGCTAGCAAAAGACTGGGAGCGACAAACTAAGAGAGCAATAATGGCCATAATCATGCAGAGCGACAAAACATCATTGATCAAAGCATAAAGTGATACTACAAGTTGAAAACTAAAGGATCATAAAGGCTTATGGTGACTTGAGATATTCATAACATGGTGTGATCATGCGCCAAGTCAGCCCAAATAAAGCATCAAAGGAGAATACCACAATACTATGCTTTAATATGCTAAAACAATGCATGATTCTTCCAAGGCACATTAAGCAATCTCAATTGTTTATAACAAATCATGGTACAACAAAGAATACTAAGCATACAGCCAAAATAATATCAAGCATGGCATGACAAAGCATAAGCCACAGTCAAAAACAAACTCCTTTTACCACTTAAGCATGAACTTTCCTACTCTTTGTCCAATCCAAACCAAACTATTTGAAAACCAATGTATGAAAGAGGGGGTCCAACCAATTTATTCAGAAAACTAAGAAAACCAAGCAAACGAAAAACCAAAACGAAAACGAAAAAGAAGACGCTCCAAGAACAACACAACTGTGCATGAAACAATAAAAATGAAGCGTTTGGAAGAAACCTGAAATTTTTATTGATTAAGAAGGGGATGCCTTGGGCATCCCCAAGCTTTGACGCTTGTACTTCTTGGAGATTTCTTGGGGTGACACACGTGGAATCCCCAAGATTGAGCTTTAGTCCATCCTTCATCTCGTTACTCATTCCTTCCATACACCTGAAAAGTTTCCTTCATACAAAACTTCACACAATCTTTATTTGCAACATTAGTGCACTCAAGATAAATGGTCTTAAGGTTCAGTTCTAACACCAATAAACTTCCATTAGAACACTAGCTACTGAAGCACTTCCCTCAAAAAGCTCAATTCCCCAAAAGAACTCAAAAAGGAACCAACAAGAAGCAAATGCAGAAAATGGCAGAAATCTGTCAAAACAGACCACCAGGTAAAGACGAATTTTTTCGAAGACCTTCTGTTGCTCAAATCAAAAAGTGTTGAACTAACTAAAGTTAGATAACAACCTGGGGCAGAAGCACAAAAATTCACGCCTCAAAAAGACGTTCAGAGATTTTACACGAATTTTTACGGTGAAGCACAGAAATCTGTTTCGGGACAACAACTTTTCCAATCATTACTTCTCTCTCATTAGAGGTTACTCTTGGCACAAAAATCAAATAAAAAGGATAATGAGCGGTTATTACTGAAGCAATAACTTCTAAGACTCAACTAAAACTTTGGGATTATCTCCTAATAAGTACTTTTTCTTTAACGCCTTTAAGTTAGGCATGATAGTTTGAGAAGATGCTCACATAGGAAATATGAATTAAAGTAAAAGAGAGCATCAAGAAGAAAATTCAAAGCACATTTAAGTCTAACCCACTTCCTATGCATAGGAATCTTGTAAAGAAACAAGTCATGAAAGCACAAAGCAACAAGCATAGGAAAGCAAAACATGTGCAACTTCAAGACTTTCAACATAAATAGGGGAAACTTAATATTATTGAGATACATAAAATCATGTTTCCCTCTCTCATCATAACTTTCAGTAGCATCATGAATAAAATTAACAATATAACTATCACATGAAACATTCTTATCATGAGCCACATGAATATAATAATTATTACTCTCCACATAAACATAGTCATTCTTATTAATTGTAGTGGGAGCAAATTCAACAAAATAGCTATCATTATTATTCTCATCACCATAATCATCAAATATAGGAGGCATATTGTAATCATAATTAATTTCCTCCTCAATAGTATGTGGACTAAAAATATCATAATTATCATTGAAATCATCATATATTGGAGGTTTGGTATCATCATAAGCAATAGAATAGCTATCTTCCAAAGCTGGGGAACTAAAAAGATCATTTTCATAAAAACTAGCTTCCCCAAGCTTAGACTTTTCTATAGCATTGGCAATAATGGTGTTCAAAGAATTCATACTAATAACATTGCTATTAGCATGCAAATAAAGTTCCATAGGTTTTTTAATTTTCTCTTCAAACACTTCATGTCCTAACTCAAGATAAATACTATAAAGCTCTCTAATTTTGTTGTTGTTTTCCATTAAGCCAAACTAGTGAAAACAAGAAACAAAAAGACAAAATTGCAGAATCTAAAGGAAATAACTTTGAGCACTCACACCGGAGGATGTGAGTACCTTTTTATACCTCCCAGCAACGGCGCCAGAAAATAGGCGTTTGCCGTGGGAGGTTCTTCTTCTTTAATCCTCCGGTGTGAATACCTTTTACCTTACCTCCCCGGCAACGGCGCAAGAAAATAGCTTGATGTCTACGCACTTCTATTCTTGTAGACAGTTGTTGGGCCTCCAAGTGCAGAGGTTTGTAGAACAGCAACAAGTTTTCCCTTAAGTGGATCACCCAAGGTTTATCGAACTCATGGAGGAAGTGGTCAAAGGTATCCCCTCTCAAGCAACCCTACAATCAAGATACAAGAAGTCTCTTGTGTCCCCAACACACCCAATACACTTGTCAGGTGTATAGGTGCACTAGTTCGGTGAAGAGATAGTGAAATACAAGTGGTATGGATAATTATAAGTGGTAATGGTGATAGAAAATAACTTGATGGCATGGAAAAGACTAAAGGCAAACTGAAATAAAGATGGAAGCAAGAAAACATGTAACAGATCTAATTGCAAATGGTGTTTCAATGCTAAGAAACAAGGCCTAGGGATCATACTAGTGAACACTCTCATATAAATATCTTATCTTTATGATACTACTCTTAACTACTCTCCGGTTGGACACTCTAATTAATGGTAGGGCTATAACAGCACACCTCAAAGTAAGCCTTTCCCATCTAGAAAACCCCACACTGTCATCTTGAGCACTAGATGGTTCCAACAAACACCACAATTTCATAGAGACATCCAACTCCAAATATAACTCATAACAAGTATTTGTAATCTCTAGCCTAAGTGCCACCATGGTGTGCACGTTGTCACTTTCACACACATGGGGAGAGCAGAGATCTATTAAAGCACTTGAGTAGCAAGGTAGATCTATAGATTACAAGCTCATGATCTTAATAAGATCATGCATAGAGAGAGAGATGAAAACATAGCTACCGGTAGAACCCTTAGCCTCGAGGAAGAACTACTCCCTCCTTATCATGGGAATCAGCAATGGTGATGGAGATGGTGGTGTAGATCGATGGAGATGGCTCAGAACACTTCCCGAGGTGCCGGAACAGAGACTTTCTGTCCCCCAAATCTCCCCTTCGGTGGCGGCGGCGCTGCGGAACTTTTCGTGGATTTCTGATTGATGATTTAGGGTTTTGTTATCGAGATGCTCTTATAGGCAAAGGAGGCAAGGTCGGTGGCCAGCCAGGGGGCCCACACCATGCCTTGGCATGGCCTGGGCTGGCCCGCGCCAAGGGGTGTGTGGCCACCCTGTGGCCCCTCTCCGACTCTCCTTCTGGCTCCGTGAGTCTTCTGGGAAAATAGTAACTTTGGCTTTTGTCCCGTCCAATTCTGAGAATATTCATTTTCGACTTCTGGAACCAAAAAAACAGCAGAAAACAGGCAAGCGCACTGTGGCATCTTGTTAATAGGTTAGTCCAAGAAATCATATGAAAAGTACTCCAAAGTTGGAACAAAACACAAGAAAGTAGATAAAACCAAGCATGGAACATCAAAAATTATAGATACATTTGCAATGTATCAGTCACCAAGGGCAGAAAAGACAGCCTGAGGATTAGCGGGCTCTTGATTTACAACAAAGAATATGAGACCCAGGTCCGATGGTTGATCAAGGAGCGGATAGACCGGAAGATTCCAAATGTCTCTCTAGACATGTTCATGGCAGAGACGCCCTTGACCCTAGTAAGATTTTCGTCTGACTTCCCCTATACTTGCTTATTTGTATGTTTTATTCACAATACTGAGATACTCCGTCTTTCAGCTGGATAACCTCCCCGAGTCGGAGCTAGATCCTCTTGAAGGATATCCACCGGAGGATCTAGTTCCTCAGGAGGATGAAGGAAGTGCTTTGGTGCGCTTTGGAAAAAGCAACGCTAAAAACCCGTCAAGCGACCCTCACAGACTAAAGTAAGTTTCAAAAGTAGTTCTTCAATCAAACCAACTTTTTTTTTTGTCTATGTTCTCTTTGTTTATCTTGTTCTGTTATTATCCAGAGCTAAATCAATTATCAAAGGAAAAGGAAAAGGAAAGCCGAGAAAAGTTCTACGCTAGCTGAAGCTGACCATTGTCTCGCCCGCTGCTACCCCTCCGACTCCTACTGCGAACCCATCCTCAGTTCCAGAAGATATTCCGTCTCTGTGTATTAATGATGTTGTGGCTCAATCTGAGGAGCCAGTGAACATTAGTTCACAGCCCGACATCGCCATGAGTGACTCGGGAGTTGATAAGGGTGAACCCTCTAAGGGTGAACCCTCTAAGGGTAATGATCCCTTAGCTGAAGTCCTCACTAAAATCTTTAGGTAGAATCCGGGAATTGCCAAGCTTGGCCTTTCTCGGAAAAGTGCAGAAGAGATCCATAAGTTGGTCCTCCACTGTTTGGAGACCAGAAATTTTACAACCAAAGAAGAATCTCAAGAAGCTGAAGACGTGAAGCTTGTTGCGTTGCTGGATCAAGTCGGCTTCATGACGAGAAGCTGAAGGCTGGTGCGGTTCCACCGTCACCTATCATCCCCATAACTTTCGTGTTGGGTCCGCAACATAGAAAACAAAAAATTTCCTACGGTGTGAACTATACGCCAAGATCTATCTACTAGGTACAAAGCAATGGGTGGACATACATCCAACGAGAACTTACCCTCGTAGACAACAAGCTTTGTTAACGAGTAGGAACTCGTGGTTGATGTAGTCGTACACTTGCTGATCTCAAGATCGTGATGAAGTCCAGCAGGTCCGGCTCCAGCACGTCCATCAGATCCAGCTCTAGCACCACCAAGTCCAGCACCGCAAAGCAGCGGTGCATCCGTGATCGCACACACGTCGGTACTCGACAACCTCCATCCTCGCTCCAAAGCGTGGCAGCAAGAACTCCTTTCGAGATAAAGCCACCGGAACATGTATCTCGCTAATCCGAGACCATGGGGAATAATACTAGAGGGGAGAGAGATCCTTCACAAGGAGGTGTGTGTGAGAAGTGAGGAGAGGGGCCTTTTATAGGAGGAGGGTGCCCTCCTTCATGGCCAGCGCATGGAGGGGTGACCTTCACCTCCTCCATTCATGTGGTGGTAACCCCTCCACATTAAAATGCCCTTCACATTCTCTTTAAAGTTCCACTTTAAATGCATTAAATTTCTCAAATTTAATGCTCTCATTAATAAAACTCTTTTATTAATTTTATTCAGAATTTTGTTAATTACTTTAATTAACAAACATTCACATAAAACCCCCTGCAACATTTCAATATTACATGCAGAACCAATTTCAGCAATTTCACCCCAAACAGTTTCGGTGTCTATTGAAATAATTCCAGCGCTTACTTAAATCTTTATCTGAAACATATTTGCTCCAAATGGTGTCGGTATCCCTTAAGTGTGTCACCCTACGGTTCGCGAATAATGCAGACATGATCGAGACCCCTCTCCGCAATAATCAGCAGCGGGACCTGGAGATCCGTACTGACTCCTACACATTCAACGATGACTTCTTTGATCGTGAGAACCTTTAACGCTTGTAGCTAAATCCCTTTGTCCCGCGATATATTACATGTTCGAGATTCGATCATCGGTATCTCCATAGCTAGTTTGATCTCGTTACCGACATGCACTCTTTTCTTGTTCCCGTGATATAACATTCTAGTGATCACATCACTTGCTTGCAAGCTATTTCAATGTGATATCACCGAGAGGGCCCAGAGTATATCTATCCGTCATCGAGATGGACAAATCCCACTCTTGATCCATGAGCCTCAACATAACACCTTCGTAGCACTGAACCCACCTTTATAGTCACCCTATTACGGTGTGATGTTTGATGTTATCAAGATACTCTTCCGGTGTTAGCAATTGACATGATCTCATGGTCTAAGGACTAAGATTACTTCGTATGATGTTATAGCAATATAAACATAATGACTTTGATCTTAATGCTATACTTCGGATGAATGTTCATCACATCATTCCACCAATGTTGTGATCTCGTTATTAACAACATCCAATGTCCATGATCAGGAAACCTTGATCATCTTGTTAATCAACGAGCTAGTCCATAAGAGAGGCATGACTAGGAACCTTTTATTTGTTTATTAAACACACATGTATTAACGTTTCCTATCAATACAATTATAGCATGCAATATAAACATTTATCATAAACAAGGAATAAGATAATAACCACTTTATTATTGCCTCTCGGGCATATTCCCTTCATTTCGCCGAGAAGGTTTCTGCTGATATGAATAGTAGCCTCAACAAACTTGAACATGAGCATTTCATAAGTCCTTGTTCGACTCTTTTATTGTATTTATATCATATCCTCTAGCTCCCAAGCATGAAGTTGTATAAAACTAGAAATCCGAGTTTATGCTTTAATAGGATGCCAAAGAATAAAGTAGTGTAGCCCCCAAGGCTCGTGCTAAAATTTAGTTAAAAATAACAGCCCAAGTCTTAGTAGCTTGCTGACTCTGGTTACCATTCTGACTTATAGAAAATTTATGATTACAACCAGGAATTGTTAAAGAACATCTGCAGTAAGTGGAGAGAAATCATAGCTCTCTGTCGTGAAAATGCTAAGTTCAAAGTTGAGAAGGATGATGCCGAAAGTAAGCTTTCCGACAATCTCTTCTTGGATTTATGTTTTAGTCGAATTTGACTTACTTTTTTTGTCTTATTCTAGACTTGCTTGTTGAATCCTGTAAACTTGTGGAGGAAGCCAAAATTTATAAAACTCTAGAATCCAAGAATGTTGGCCCACGCGAGAAAGTCAAGAAATTGCAAGAGGACCATGAGCGCAGCGTCAACAACATCCCTGAGTCGAGCAACTCTGCCAATGAAGAACGTGATATGACCATTGCTCGCCAAGATAAAGAATTCTCAAAATTAAAAGTTGAGTTAGGTAGGCAGAAGGATACCACCCAGGCCCTACAGGATGAACTCCAAAGTCTGAGAGAGGGGAAGACCAAAGTAGACGAAACTATCTTTGGTGTGTCTTTACTGCCATTCCAACTCTTTGCTTGATTTTTCCAACTTTCGCGATCAATTTTTTCTAACACTTATCCCTTTTTAGGGCCTCTCATCCTCCTAGATTCATATTCATCCGAGTCACGTCTCAGCCGGCTTGTCCCAGTCGGAGATTTGATACATGATTTCCCCCAATCCTTTGAGGATACTAGGGAAACCGTTAATCTCTACGACTTAGACAAATTGTCCGTCTTTGAGCTATGTGACAAAGTGAAGGATATCCTGTAGCTGGTCGAGGATTGGAAGATATCCTATGCTCACACAGCAGCACAGAACACCCTTACCCTAGTAATGAGCCACCATGGAAACATGGAAATCTGGCAAGTTACCAAAGGATATTCAACTATTGATGAAGATGGCAAGGATCGAAATGTTGGCGCTATTTGGGATTCTTGTGCCGGTTATGCTTGCATCGTATACGATGCAATTAACTATGAGAAGCCATTCTTCAATCCAGTCGAAGCGCCTCCAACTCCCCTATAAGAGGAAATTCCCGAAGACGATGACAAAGAGACCGAATCTAACATCCCCATCTCGGAAAAAGATCAAGGCAACATGGGCACTAGCACTAGTGAGCCTGCAGATCCTTCTCCTGCAACATAAACATTTGCAAGAAAATTTGTGTCATTCTGAAACAAGCCATTGATGTAATGGTTAAACTTATTCATTTTGAGGTGATGCTATGTAAGAACTAATACTTTACTCTTAGCACACATGTTTTTATTTTTATGCTTGAAAAATACTTAAGCACTTTTTTGTTGTCGTGGGAATGACCATGACAGTCGCTACCAGGGGTAGCGATTTATACAATTGGGGGCAAGAGCGAGCGGCCATCTGTGAAACGAGATTGGGAACAAACACAAGGGTTTACCTAGGTTTGCCCCCCCCGTAGGGTAAATATCTACTTCTTGCTATATTGTATTACTGGCGAGTGGATTACAAGATCAGCGAGCTCGGCGGCTAGGCAGCGAGTCACTCGAAAGGGGTAGTGAAAGAGCATGTGGGCCCCCATGCGTGGTTTTGGTAATTAATGACAATCTTTATGGACTAATGTTTGCATTAAGTTACACTTGTAGGAATTGTCCATTGGCATTGCTTGGATCATGTGTTGGCTTCAAGGTAGAAGAAATGAAGAAGAAGAAGCATTGTCCAAGGGCTTTGGATCTATTGGAATCTGGTAGAATTGTTGTGCAAGCTCAAGATGCGCCATGTCTAGAAGATCTCATGCTTGATGCTTGCCATTCTCGGTGGTCATGGATCGATGAAGACAAGGTCAAAGAAGAGGCTTCCCCATGGTGTATGGGGGAGCATATGTCAAGTCTTCATCAAGTGAGTGCGTGCAAGAGCAATCAAGAAAGGTGTCCATCTTGGGAAGGACAAGGTCATCTACATCGTGCTCAAGTGGATTGCTCAAGGAAAATGTAATCTTGATAGGTTTTCCCTTTTGTCAGTCTCGTGTTGGTAGTTGAGAGACCGGGTTTAGGATATATAACCGTACTATCAAGAGGGGCTCTCGAGTGAGTAGCTCGATCATATCGTTTAGAGAGAGCTCAAACCATTGCATTCTTAGCATCATCTTTCTTGGTTGTTCTTTGGATCTTATCCATGTTTGGTTCTAGAGATTGTGCTCAATACAAGCTCCAGTTCTTCAAAAACGGATCCCCCCTTTATATCTTATTGCATTTTTGATCTTGGAGGTTTTCTGGATCCTCACCAAGAGAGGTATCTCACATTATAATACTTGATACTTTCTCACGTGGTGGTATCCAATATTTCCAACAAAATTGGTTTCTGGATCCTCACCAAGAGAGGTATCTCACATTATAATACTTTTTG
The DNA here is from genome assembly GCA_023614405.1 of Avena insularis. NCBI lineage: Eukaryota > Viridiplantae > Streptophyta > Magnoliopsida > Poales > Poaceae > Avena > Avena insularis. The sequence goes on from JAJUPC010000103.1 coordinate 250,319, forward strand.
TTGGGTAGCTCTTGTTGTCCTCTTTTCAACAAAATTTGTTTCTGGTCAATCAGAGTTGCCAAAGTCAAGTTATCAGTGTTTTAAGTTTGCCTATTTGTTTTAATGAAGAAGGTGCCTTTGTTGGAAGCTTTGGTCTGCTGCATCCCCTGAGTCCAGAGACTTCGGGGTCTAGGCCCGGAGACTCCATGGTCTTGGACCGGAGACTCCGACCCTGGTCTCCGGGGTCTTGGACCGGAGACTCCGGCCCTGGTCTCCGGGCTAGTCTCCGCCCCTAGTTTTTCTCTCTGTGTCCTCCCCCGGAGTTGGGTCTGGAGTCGTGCACCTCACCTGAGACTCCATGGTAGGAGCCCAGAGACTTCGGCCTTGTCTCCGGCCTTGACTCCGAAGTGGCTCGAAAAGCTTTCAGTACCCCCACTGGAGTCCTTCCCGGAGTCCAGCGTCCACCCCGGAGACTCCGGCCCTGGTGACCGAAGACTCCGGGGTTAGTGATGCTGCAACGGCTAGTTTCATGGTAGGGCCTATAAAAGCCTTTCTTCTTCCTCCTTGGGTTGGAAGCTTGCTCTCTCTCTCTCCTCCATTGTTTCTACCTTCAAGAGCTTGCTTTTCGTCTCAATCCCTCCCATATTTCTTGAATCTTGTTGGGGGATTTGAAAGAGGAGATCTAGATCTACAACTCCACCAATCAATGTCTCCTCTATGCGAGGGGAACATCTTGGGATCTAGATCTTGGGGTTTCTTTTGTGGATTTCCTCTTTTGTTCTTCCTCTCTTATTCCCCCAATTGCTTTAGTAGCCTTGTTGGAATTTGAGAGTGAAGGATTGGAGCATCTTCGTGGTGTTCTTGCCTTTTTCATTAGGTGCATCGGTTTGAGTTCTCCCTAGAGGATTTGGTTGGTGAAATCAAGAAGATTGTCCCTCTTGGGTTCTTGGAACCCTAGACGATTGTGTGGCCCTTGTGGCGTGTTCTTGGGGCCTTCAATTAAATTGTGGAGCTCTCCCCAAGATAGTGGCCTTGGTGGTGATTATTGGGAGCCTCCAATTAAGTTGTGGAGATTGCCCCAATCTTGTACGGGTTTGGTGACCGCCCTCAAGTGTCCCATAGTGGAACGGGTGCTTGCCGCGTGGTGGGTGCTCAGGAGAATAGGGTGAGGCCTTTTGTGGCGTTGGTGGTATTAGTACCGCCCACCTCTCCAACAAGACATACTCCCTTGTTGGGAGGAACTCGGTAAAATATCGTCGTCCCCGCGTGCCTCGGTTATCTCTATACCCAAGCTCTTTACTTATGCACTTTACATTGTGATAGCCTTCGTGCTTAAAGTTATCTATATTGCTATCATTGTTGCTTGTCTTGCTTAGCATAAGTTGTTGGTGCACATAGGTGAACCTTAGTATATCTAGGCTTTGTGCTTAACAAAAGAAAATGCTAGTTTTATTCCGCCATTGTTAAGCCCATCTCGTAAAAGTGTTAAACCGCCTATTCACCCCCTCTAGGCGACATCCGTGATCTTTCAGGTAGCTAATAGGACATGAGTATAATGAGAGCCCTATGGAGGTTTATATAGAGTCGCCTGGCTAGGGTTTACAGTATTACAACCGAATCAGTTTAGGTTTTGGAGGATTTGACCTAATCCAACTGGGCCTAGCTAGGGTCATGGGCCTTCAGCTTCCAGTCGCTGGGCCTTCTTCAAAGTCTCCTTCCATATGTCTAGGCACTTCTATTCTTGTAGACAGTTGTTGGGCCTCCAAGTGCAGAGGTTTGTAGAACAGCAGCAAGTTTCTCTTAAGTGGATTACCCAAGGTTTATCGAACTCAGGGAGGAACTGGTCAAAGGTATCCCTCTCAAGCAACCCTGCAATCAAGATACAAGAAGTCTCTTGTGTCCCCAACACACCCAATACACTTGTCAGGTGTATAGGTGCACTAGTTCGGCGAAGAGATAGTGAAATACAAGTGGTATGGATATAAGACAACTGCGGAAAAAGAGCAGCGGAGGAAAAGACTAAATGCAAAAAGATGGAAGCAAGCAAACATGTAACAGATCTAGTTGCAAACGGTGTTTCAATGTTTAGAAACAAGGCCTAGGGATCATACTTTCGCTAGTGAACACTCTCATATAAATATCTTCTCTTCATGATACTACCCTGAACTACTCTCCGGTTGGACACTCTAATCCATGGTAGGGCTATAACAACACACCTCAAAGTTCGCCTTCCCCATCTAGATAACCACTCACTATCACCTTGAGCGCTAGATGGTTCCAACAAACACCACAATTTCATAGAGACATCCAACTCCAAATATAACTCATAACAAGTATTTATGTAACCTTAGCCAAAGTGCCACACGGTGTGCACACTGTCAACTTCACACACGTGGGGATAAGCAGAGATTCATTAAAGCACTTGAGTAGCAGAATAGATCTATAGATTACAAAGCTCATGATCAAAATATGATCATGCATAGAGAGAGATGAACACATAGCTACCGGTAGAACCCTTAGCCTCGAGAAAGAAATACTCCCTCCTCATCATGGGAGTCAACAATGACGATGGAGATGGCTCCGAGGGAACTTCCCTGTCCCGGCAGGGTGCCGGAACAGAGACTTTCTGTCCCCCCAATCTCCCCTTCGGTGGCGGCGACGCTGCGGAACTTTTCGTGGCTGGAGGCTGGATTCTTTAGGGTTTTCTCCCCCGGGGCTTCTTATAGGCGAAGGGGCGATGTCAGAGGGTGGACCAGGGTCCCACACCACCTGGTGGCATGGCCAGGGGGACCCGCGCCACCACATGGTGTGGCCAGCCCCTGGCCCCTCTCCGTCTCATCTTCTGGCTCCGTGAGTCTTTTGGTAAAATATCGACTTTGGCTTTTGTCCGGTCCAATTCCGAGAATATTCATTTTCTGGCTTTTCTGAAACCAAAAACAGCAGAAAATAGGCAACTGGCACTGTGGCATCTTGTCAATAGGTTAGTTCCAGAAAGTGTATAAAAATACCTCAAAGTGTAGATAAAGTATAAGAAAGTAGATATAAAACAAGCATGCAACATCAAAAATTATAGATACGTTTGCAACGTATCAACATCCCCAAGATTAATGCCTGCTCGTCCTCGAGTAGGTAAGTGATAAAAAGAAAGAATAATTTTTGTGGTAACATGCACCATCACAATAATGGCCATAATCACGCAAAGCGACAAAGTATAGGGGGTGTATCGCAGTATTTTCGAGGGAAGTGAAACCCAATTTATTGATTCAACACAAGGGGAGCCAAAGGATATTTATAAGCCTTAACAACTGAGTTGTCAATTCAGCTGTACCTGGAAACAATCTTGCTCACATCAGTTTATCAGTAGCAACAGTTTTGTAGTAGGAATAGTAAAGTAGCAGCAGTAGTAAAGTAAAGACAACAGTAACAATAGCAGTAAATAGTGGGATTCGAGTGCGGTAGGCATAGGGATGGATGGACGGGCGTTGCATGGACAAGACAATTCACATAGCAATCAGAACATAGGGCAATTGCAGATAAATAAGATAACGCATCCAAGAACTAGATAATCCTAGGCACGTGTTCCATATATAGTCATACATGCTCGCAATGAGAACTTGCACAACATCTTTTGTCCTGCCAGGCCGTTTGCAGCGGGGCCTCAAGGAAACTACTAGCAATTAAGGTGGTCCTTTTAATAGAGCACCAGAGCAAAGCATTAACACTCCATGAACACATGTGACCTCACGTCAAAGCCATTCCCTCCGGTTATCCCAATTTCTGTCACTTCGGGGCCATTGGTTCCGAACAATAATGTGTGTATACAACTTGCAGATAAGACCATAAACAATACCATAATAATGAATGAATAACATGTTCAGATCTGAAATCATGGCACTCGGGCCCTAGTGACAAGCATTAAGCATAACAAGTCGCAACAAAGTCATAAAGCACTAATAAAAGATACTAGGCACCATGCCCTAACAATCTGATGCCATTACATGAACGATCTCATCCAATCCCTACCATCCCCATAGCCTACAGCGGGGGATTACTCACTCATAGATGGGGGAAACATGGATGGTCGATGGAGAAGCGATGGTGATGATGATGGCGATGATCTCCTCCAATTCCTCGTCCGTGAGTGCGAACGGAGTTTCTGGTGCTGTTTCGTGGAATCTGGTGGTGGCGGCGGAGCGGAACTCCTTCTGGAAAAACGTCGACCCCCCTGAGTTTTTAGGTCAGAAGGCAACTTATAGGCAATGAGGGAGACCGAGGGGGAGTCTAGGGCGGCCATACCACCCCCTGGCGTGGCCTGGGCTTGCCCGCGTGGCCAGGTGGTGTGGCTGGGCCCCAGCCCCTCTCCGTCTCGTATTCTCGCTCCTGGTGTCCCCCGGTAAAATAATGACTTTGGCTTTTGTCCCGTCCAATTCCGAGAATATTCATTTTCTGACTTTCCTGGAACCAAAAACAGCAGAAAACAGGCAGCTGGCACTGTGGCTCTTGTTAATAGGTTAGTCCAAGAAATCATATGAAAAGTACTCCAAAGTGTGGACAAAACATAAGAAAGTAGATAAAACCAAGCATGGAACATAAAAAATAATAGATACATTTTCAATGTATCAACATCCCTAAGCTTAACTCCTGCTCGTCCTCGAGTAGGTAAGTGATAAAAGGAAAGAATAATTTTGAGGTGACATGCACCATCATAAACTTGATCAAAGTATTCGTAAAACATTCATAGCTGGGATCATAGTACTTCAACATAACATGAAAGATAAAGTTCTAACAATAAGATAAAGCAACTATGTTGCAACATGAAAAGGCACAAACAAAAGATTCATGAATAACAATGCTTTGCAAGACATTTGTTTGTTTCACATAAAGAAAACATAGCATAGTGGCATTTAGCTTGTCCCTCAAAGAGTAGCAAATATAAATGCATAGGACACCTTCAAAGTTCATAAGAGTGACTAGATACAAATAGTTTAAAACAAGCAATATCAAGTATGCATCAATCAACTAGTCTTGGGACAATGCACATAGAACTAAGAATGACCACTATGCTCTCAAAGTAGGTGCATAAAGATAGAAGGTGGAGACTCAATATATAAGTGGAATAAGGGCCTTCATAGAAGGAAGTAGGGATTCAAGTCTCATAAAGAGCTTCCAAAAATTATGGTACTTAATAGCTTTCAGCTCTCATTGCCCCTATCATAAGCATCTTGAAGTGATTAAGGTTAAAGTGAACAAACTATGGTGTATATGCTTGACGAAGTATAAGTTGGAAATCTCATGTCCCTTGAATACGAGGGACGCTCCTCATGCTACTCAAGTTTAGTCACCGGTAAGTTCTTGTCATCGTAAGTACATGTGTATCATAGAGAACCGCCAACAAGGTACCCCTTGCCCGATGATACGGAAGAATCCCCATATCAAAATGACAAGGCAAGCAGACAACGAGCATCTCAGCAATCTTCTTATTTACCATGGGAATATGGTGCTTTTTTCTCTCTTTCCTCTTTTCATACTCCTTTTTTTCTTTTTTTTAACATCGGACTCTTTTTTATAAGAAGAATGCTTCATAGACAGCTCATTATGGTTACGCTGCAGGTTTCCACCATGTCAGCATGGATTAGACCAGTGGCCCAGGTGTTTCTCTAACACATATACATAACTCCATGGACTTACAAGCTCCCCTTTCATTTCACACCGACAACATCCATAGACAAAAGAGTATGATATCAACTAGGTACAAAGTACCCGTGCAATGTTGAAAGCGTTCCCCATGACATCATGGTTCTGCTAATCCCCAACAAATAAGTGCAAGCATATACAACATATACGACACAATGGTTCAAGTTTATTAAGGGCAAGAAAATTAAAGTGTGCCATCAAGTTCGTTAGAGCTTTAATCACTAGTTTTCTCATAACAAGTTTAATTTGGAAGGTAAACAAAACATGAATATACTTGGAATAGCATATGCTAGTAGGTAGGTATGGTGGACTCTTTGGAATAACTTGGCTTAGGGAGTTGGATGCATGAGTGGAACTCATACTTGGTGGTGGAGGCTAGCCAAAGACTAGGAGCGACAAACTAAGAGAGCAATAATGACCATAATCATGCAGAGCGACAAAACATCATTGATCAAAGCATAAAGTGATATTACAAGTTGAAAACTAAAGGATCATAAAGGCTTACGGTGACTTGGGATAGTCATAACATGGTGTGAGCATGCGCCAAGTCAACCCAAATAAAGCATCAAAGGAGAATACCACAATACTATGCTTTAATATGCTAAAACAACACACGATTCATCCAAGGAACATTAAGCAATCTCAATTGTTTATAACAAGTCATGCTATAGCAAATAATACTAAGCATAAAGCCAAAACAATATCAAGCATGGCATGACAAAGCATAGGCCACAGTCAAAAACAAGCTCTCTTTACCACTTAAGCATGAGCTTTCCTACTCTTTTCCAATCCAAACCAAACTATTTGAAAACCAATACATGAAAGAGGAGGTCCAACTAATTTATTCATCAAACTAAGAAAACAAAGCAAATGAAAAACCAAAACAAAAATGAAAAACAAGACGCTCCAAGAACAACACAACTGTGCATGAAACAATAAAAATGAAGTGTTTGGAAGAAACCTAGGATTTTTATTGATGAAGAAGGGGATGCCTTGGGCATCCCCAAGCTTTGACGCTTGTACCTATTGGATATTTCTTGGGGTGACACGCGTGGCATCCCCAAGCTTGATCTTTAGTCCATCCTTCATCTCATTACTCATTCCTTCCATACACCTGAAATTTTTTCTTCATACAAAACTTCACACAATCTTTATTAGCAACATTAGTGCACTCAAGATAATAAGTCTTTAGGTTCAGTTCTAACACCAATAAAACTTCTATTAAAACACTAGATACTGTAGCACTTCCCTCAAAAAGCTCAATTCCCCAAAAGAACTCAAAAAAAGAACCAACAAGAAGCAAATGCAGAAAATGACAGAAATCTGTCAAAATAGACCAGTAGGTAAAGACGAATTTTTTCGAAGACCTTTTGTTGCTCAAATAAAAAAGTGTTGAACTAACGAAAGTTATATAAGAACCTGGGTCAGAAGCACAAAAATTCACGCCTCAAAAAGACGTTCAGAGATTTGACACGAATTTTTACGGTGAAGCACAGAAATCTGTTTCGGGACAGCAACTTTCCCAATCATTACTTCTATCTCATTAGAGGTTACTCTTGGCACAAAAAGCAAATAAAAAGGATAAGGAGCGGTTATTACTGAAGTAATAACTTCCAAGAATCATCTAAAACTTTTGGGTTATCTCCCAATAAGTACTTTTCTTTAACGACTTTAAGTTAGGCATAAGCAAAAACTAAAGTGGATAGAATAGAAGTAAGCGGAGATAATCATGGTGAAAACATTGTTTTGTTCAATGAAATCCTTTTGTTAACAAGGTTGATCAGGTCTTGTTACCCAAACAATTCCATATGAGAAAAAACTTTATATTCCACTAATGATTATGTTACCTCAACCTTGATAGCAATGGTCCCAATCATAATAGTTTCAAATTTTTCTCTTGGTATGGGAAAATATATTTCTCCAACTTGAATGCCCTCAACATGTTCAATTGAATTCAAACCATAAGTACTTTCAATATTTTTGGGGAAATAGACAGTATGTTCCTTGTCATTAACATTGAAGGTCACCTCTCCTTGATTACAATTAATAACAGCTCCTGCAGTATTAAGAAAAGGTCTCCCAAGAATAATAGACATATTATCATCTTCAGGCATTTCAAGCACAACAAAATCACTTAATATCAAGCAATTATGAGCCACTTGAACAGGTACATCCTCACATATACGAACATGAATAGTGGTAGATTTATCAGCCATTTGCAAAGATATATTAGTTGGTATCAGTTTTTCAAGTTGAAGTCTCTTATAGAGAGAGAAAGGCATAACACTAACTCCAGCTCCCAAATCACACAAAGCAGTTCTAACATAACTATTCTTAATAGAGCAAGGGATAGTTGGAATCCCTGGGTCTCCAAGTTTGTTAGGAACCTTACCATTAAAGGAATAATTAGCAAGCAAAGTAGAAATTTCTTCATTAGGGATCTTCCTTTTATTCGAGACAATATCCTTCATATACTTTGAGTAAGGAGGCAATTTAATAGCATCAGTCAACAGAATTTGCAGGAATAAAGGTTTCATGCATTCACAAAACTTATTATAGTGTTCATCTTCCTTTGACTTGTGTTTCTTATCAGGGAAAGGCATAGATTTTTGGACCCAAGACTCTCTTTCACTACCATGTTTCTTAGCAATAAAATCTTCTTTAGTGTATTTAGTATTCTTAGTGTGCTTTTCAGGTTCTTCTTCAACTTTTTCTTCATTAGGAACATCATTTTCTTCATTACCACTTTCAGTTTCAGCATCAGAGATAGATATACTATTAGGATCTATAGCAGGTTCAGAGCGTTCTACAACAGTTTTATGTTTCTTTTTCCTTTTCTTACGAGTAGAACCACTATTTTCAGCTTGTTGAGAATCCTGCTCAATTCTTTTGGGATGCCCCTCAGGATAAAGAGGATCCTGGGTAGCAGCACCACTTGTAGTTCTAATTTCATAAGCATGTTTTTCTTTAGCAGCATTAACTAGCAAGTCTTTTTGCACTTTAATGAGTTGATCTATTTGAGTTTGAACCATTTGAAAGTGTTTAACAATCATTTTAACATCATTAGAGGTTCTTTCCACAATATCTTTCAACTCAACAATAGCTCTAGTGTTTTCCGTTAGATGATTTTGCACCCTTTTGTTAAAATTATCCTGCTTAACAATAAAGATATCGAATTCTTCTAAGCATTGATCAGGAGGTTTAGAGTAAGGGATATCACCTTCATCGAAGTGTTGGAGAGAGTGCACCTCAATAGTGGATGAGTAAGGGATATGCTTACATAATTCTTCAATAGGAGGTAAACTCTTGACATCTGCAGCTTTAATTCCCTTCTCCTTAAGACATTTCTTAGCTTCCTTCATCACTTCATCATTTAATTCAATAACTCCCCTCTTCTTTGATGTTGGAATAGGCACTGGTATAGTAGGTTCAGGTACAATTACTTCAGGTATAGCTTGTTCAGGAGGAGTCCAATCTTCATAGTTCTTGCTTATTTTAGCCATTAATTCCTCAGCTTCCTTAGGAGTCCTATTCCTGAAAACACAATCAACACAACTATCTAGGTATGTCCTAGATTCTTTAGTTAGTCCATTATAAAATATATCAAGAAGCTCATTCTTAGGTAATGGACTTCCAGCCTGTGCATGAATCAAAGCACAAAACCTTGCCCAAGATTCGGGCAATATCTCCTTTTCTCCCTGTTTAAAATCAAAAAGTTCCTGCAAAATAGCATGTCTAGCACTAGGAGGAAAATATTTTTACAGGAAAGTACTAATCAAGCAATCAGGGCTATCAATAGATCCAGGAGGTAAATTACTAAACCAAGTTTTAGCTTCTCCTTTCAGTGAAAAGGGGAAAATCTTAGCAACAAAGTAAGTACGCATCTTAATATCATCAGAAAACAAGCCACTCATGGTAGAAAGTTCATTCATATGTGCTACCACACTTTCATTCTTAGTCCCACAAAAAGGTTCTTTCTCGACAATAGCTATGTAAGATAGATCGAGAGAGAAATCATAATCTTCATCTATAATGTTTATGGGAGAAGCAGCAAACTTAGCAACAAGAGACAATTTGGGTCTAATAGTACGCCTCTCAAGGAGACTCTTAGCAGCGCTCCTATCATGGGTGTTTTTACATTCTTTAATAAATTCATCGGTCATCTCAACATAACCATCTTCAATATCATAACTCTCACTAGACTCAGGTGAACTAACAGGTGTGGTAGTGTCTTTATTGGGAGTTTCAGTATTTCCAGCTATAGTTCTAGCAATCATAGCATCTAGGAAAGGACCTAATGAACCACTCTTATCAAGCACAGTAGAAGCAGCATCATAAGCATCAGAAGTTTCGGATTCAGTAGTAGTAGCAGTGTGTGTAGCATGTGTATGTTGTGGTGTAATGAGCTTACTTATAATAGATGGTGAATCAAGAGCAGCAGCGGTGTTCATAACCGTACCTTTTCTTGTAGTGGATGGTAAAATAGGAAACTTTCCATCACGAGACTTACCCATGATGGATGGATAGCAGCGAACAATAGAGAATCCAAGTGAACTTGATAAATAAAGCTATGCTCCCTGGCAACGGCGCCAGAAAATAGTCTTGATGACCCACAAGTATAGGGGTGTATCGCAATATTTTCGAGGGAAGTGAAACCCAATTTATTGATTTGACACAAGGGGAGCCAAAGGATATTTATAAGCCTTAACAACTGAGTTTTCAATTCAGCTGCACCTGGAAACAATCTTGCTCACAGCAGTTTATCAATAGCAACAGTTTTGTAGTAGTAAAGTAAAGACAGCAGTAACAATAACAGTAAACAGTAGGATTCGAGTGCGGTAGGCATAGGGATGGATGGATGGGCGTTGCATGGACAAGACAATTCACATAGCAATCAGAACATAGGGCAATTGCAGATAAATAAGATAAAGCATCCAAGAACTAGATAATCCTAGGCATGTGTTCCATATATAGTCATACGTGCTCGCAATGAGAACTTGCACAACATATTTTGTCCTGCCAGCCCGTTTGCAGCGGGGCCTCAAGGGAACTACTGGCAATTATGGTGCTCCTTTTAATAGAGCACCGGAGCAAAGCATTAACACTCCATGAACACATGTGATCCTCACATCAAAGCCATTCCCTCCGGTTATCCCGACTTCTGTCACTTCGGGGCCATTGGTTCCGGACAACAACGTGTGTATACAACTTGCAGATAAGACCATAAACAATACTATCATAATGAATCAATAACATGTTCAGATCTGAAATCATGGCACTCGGGCCCTAGTGACAAGCATTAAGCATAACAAGTCGCAACAAAGTCATAAAGCACTAATAAAAGATACTAGGCACCATGCCCTAACAATCTGATGCCATTACATGAATGATCTCATCCAATCCCTACCATCCCATAGCCTACAACAGGGGATTACTCACTCATAGATGGGGAAACATGGATGGTCGATGGAGAAGCGATGGTGATGATGATGTTGATGATCTCCTCCAATTCCCCGTCCTGGCAGGGTGCCAGAACGGAGTTTCTGGTGCTGTTTCGTGGAATCTGGTGGTGGCGGCGGAGCGGAACTCCTTCTGGAAAAACGTCGACCCCCCTGAGTTTTTAGGTCAGAAGGCAACTTATAGGCGAAGAGGGAGACCGAGGGGGAGTCTGGGGCGGCCAGACCACCCCCTGGCGCGACCTGGGCTTGCCCGCGTGGCCAGGTGGTGTGGCTGGGCCCCAGCCCCTCTCCGTCTCGTATTCTGGCTCCTGGTGTCCCCCGGTAAAATAATGACTTTGGCTTTTGTCCCGTACAATTCCAAGAATATTCATTTTCTGACTTTCCTGGAACCAAAAACAGCAGAAAATAGGTAGCTGGTACTATGGCTCTTGTTAATAGGTTAGTCCAAAAAATCATATGAAAAGTACTCCAAAGTGTGGACAAAACATAAGAAAGTAGATAAAACCAAGTATGGAACATCAAAAATTATAGATACATTTGCAATGTATCAAGCAATACTGGCCATAATCATGCAAAGCGACAAAACATCATTAATTAATGCATACAATGATATTACAAGTCGAAAACTAAAGTATCATAGAGGCTATGGTGACTTGGGATAGTCTTAACATGGTGTGAGCATGCGCCAAGTCAACCCAAATAAAGCATCAAAGGAGAATACCACAATACTATGCTTTAATATGCTAAAACAACACATGATTCTTCCAAGGCACATTAAGAAATCTCAATTGTTTATAACATGTCATGCTACAGCAAAAATCACTAAGCATAAAGCCAAAACAATATCAAGCATGCCATGAAAAAGCATAGGCCACAGTCAAAAACAAGATCCTTTTTACCACTTAAGCATGAACTTTCCTACTTTTTTCCAACACCAATCAAAAACTAAAGCTAAACGCAGTGCTAGCAAAGGAGAACACTCGCAGAACAATAAGAGTGAAAACTAGAGTGTTCTAGGCAATGAATAACATGGTGTGTCTCTCTCCAAAAGAAGTGTGTTGGGATCCAACCAACTTATTTAAGCAAACCAAACAAAAGAAAACTAAAAAAAAACGAAGATGCTCCAAGAACAACACAATTGTGTATGAAACAATAAAAATGAAGTGTTTGGAAGAAACCTGAGATTTTTATTGATGAAGAAGGGGATGCCTTGGGCATCCCCAAGCTTTGACGCTTGTACCTCTTGAATATTTCTTGGGGGTACACGGGGTGGCATCCCCAAGCTTGAGCTTTTGTCCATTCTTCATCTCATTACATCATTCTTTCCCTACACCTAAAAATTTCCTTCATACAAAACTTCACACAATCTTCATTAGCAACATTAGTGCATTCAAAAGATAATAAAACTTTGGGTTTTAGTTTTAAAACAACAAAGCTTTCATTAAAAACACAAGCTACTGTAGAAATTCCCTCAAAAATCTCAATTCACCAAAAAGAGCCCAAAAAGAAATCGATAAAGAGGCAAATGCAAATAATGGCAGAAATCTGCCAAAACAGACCACCAGGTGAAAACCGATTTTTTCGTAGATCTTCTGTTGCTCAAATCGAAAAGTGTTGAACTAACAAAAGTTAACTAACAACCTGGGGGATTTATTCAGAAAATGACAGCTCAATCTGACATATAGAGATTTTTCATGAATTGTTACAGTGAAGCACAAAAATTTGTTTCGGGACAACACTTCCCCAAATCTTACTTCTCTATCATTAGAGTTTATTCTTGGCACAAAAACAAATAAAAAAGGATAAGGAGAGGTTATTATAGAAGTAATAACTTCCAATACTCAAGAAAACTATTGGGTTATCTCCCAAGAAGTACTTTTTTAACGCCTTTAAGTTAGGCATGATAGTTTGAGAAGATGCTCACATAAGAAATATGAATTGAAGTAAAAGAGAGCATCAAGAAGCAAATTCAAAGCACATTTAAGTCTAACCCACTTCCTATGAAAAATAATCTTGTAAAGAAACAAGTCATGAAAGCACAAAGCAGCAAGCATAGGAAAGCAAAACAAGTGCAACTTCAAAATTTTCAACATAAAGAGGGGAGACTTAATATTGTTGAGATACATAAAACCATATTTCCCTCTCTCGTAATAACTTTCAGTAGCATAACAATATAACTATCACATAAAACATTCTTATCACAAGCCACATGCATAAAATAATAAATACTCCCCACATAAACATAGTTATTCTTATTAATTGTAGTGGGAGCAAATTCAACAAAATAGCTATCATTATTATTCTCATCACCATAATCAGCAAATATAGGAGGCATATTGTAATCACAATTAATTTTCTCCTCAATAGTAGGTGGACTGAAAATATCATATTCATTATTGTAATCATCATATATTGGAGGCATAGTATCATCAAAGTAAATTTTCTCCTACATGCTTGGGGGACTAAAAATATCATGCTCATCAAAACCAGCTTCCCCAAGCTTAGACTTTTCCATAGCATTAGCAATAATGGTGTTCAAAGGATTCATACTAATAACATTGCTATTAGCATGCAAATAATGTTCCATAGGTTTTTTAATTTTCTCTTCAAACACTTCATGTCCTAACTCAAGATAAATAATATAAAGCTATCTAATTTTGTTGTTGTTTTACATTAAGCCTAACTAGTGAAAACAAGAAACAAAAAGACAAAATTGCAGAATCTAAAGGAAATAACTTCGAGCACTCACACCGAAGGATGTGAGTACCTTTTACCTTACCTCCCGGCAACAGCGTCAGAAAATAGCTTGATGTCTATGCACTTCTATTCTTGTAGACAGTTGTTGGGCCTCCAAGTGTAGAGGTTTGTAGAATAGCAGCAAGTTTCCCTTAAGTACATTACCCAAGGTTTATCGAACTCAGGGAGGAAGTGGTCAAAGGTATCCCTCTCAAGCAACCCTGCAATCAAGATACAAGAAGTCTCTTGTGTACCCAACACACCCAATACACCTGTCAGGTGTATAGGTGCACTAGTTCGGCGAGGAGATAGTGAAATAGAAGTGGTATGGATATAAGACAACGGTGCCAGAAAAGATCTTGACGGGAGGAAAAGACTAAATGCAAAAATATGGAAGCAAGCAAACATGTAACAGATCTAGTTGCAAACGGTGTTTCAATGTTTAGAAACAAGGCCTAGGGATCATACTTTCGCTAGTGAACACTCTCATATAAATATCTTCTCTTCATGATACTACCCTGAACTACTCTCCGGTTGGACACTCTAATCCATGGTAGGGCTATAACAGCACACCTCAAAGTTCGCCTTCCCCATCTAGATAACCACTCACTATCACCTTGAGCGCTAGATGGTTCCAACAAACACCACAATTTCATAGAGACATCCAACTCCAAATATAACTCATAACAAGTATTTATGTAACCTTAGCCAAAGTGCCACACTGTGTGCACACTGTCAACTTCACACACGTGGGGATAAGCAGAGATTCATTAAAGCACTTGAGTAGCAGAATAGATCTATAGATTACAAAGCTCATGATCAAAATATGATCATGCATAGAGAGAGATGAACACATAGCTACCAGTACAACCCTTAGCCTCGAGAAAGAACTACTCCCTCCTCATCATGGGAGTCAACAACAACGATGGAGATGCAGTGGAGTCGATGGAGATGGCTCTGGGGGCACTTCCCCGTCCCGACAGGGTGCTGGAACAGAGACTTTCTGTCCCCGAATCTCCCCTTTGGTGGCGGCGGCGCTGCGGAACTTTTCGTGGGTGGAGGCTGGATTCTTTAGGGTTTTCTCCCGGGGGCTTCTTATAGGCGAAGGGGCAATGTTAGAGGGTGGACCAGGGGCCCACACCACCTGGTGGCACGGCCAGGGGGACCCGCGCCACCACATGGTGTGGCCAGCCCTTGGCCCCTCTCTGTCTCGTCTTCTGGCTCCGTGAGTCTTCCGGTAAAATATCGACTTTGGCTTTTGTCCGGTCCAATTCCGAGAATATTCATTTTCTTGCTTTTCCGAAACCAAAAACAGTAGAAAACAGGCAAGTGGCACTGTGGCATCTTGTCAATAGGTTAGTTGTAGAAAGTGTATAAAAATACCTCAAAGTGTAGACAAAGCATAAGAAACTAGATATAAAACAAGCATGGAACATCAAAAATTATAGATACGTTTGCAATGTATCATCGCTGTACCTGTAGGCCCACTCGCTATGGGACAAGGTCAGTTGAATCTCCCACCTGGGCATACCCTAATTGGTATATCCCCACTAGTAGTCCCCGAGTACATTAGGGGTTTGGCGGAGGTGTTGAATTGGCAGTTGGAGTAAGCGAGTTCGAGTGGATGCCCTAGTCGAATTGGTGGCGAACTCCTCCAATGAATGGAGAAGCCTTTCTGTATATCTCCAGTCGCAACTTTGGCGAGTAGGAATGCGCTCGACTCGCCTCACCCAGATGACCGGAATGGGCAAGCGAAACAAGCGAGTCGAGTGACTAACTTGGCCGAAGTTGGATCGTCAGCTCAGTCAAACTAGCCGTTAGGTAAATCCAACGGTAACTTCGGCGGAATTACCGCGAAGTAACGGCTAGCCCAAAATTTCCAGGTAGCGCTTCTATATAAGGAGAGTGACGGAGAAAAGTACGGAACTTCCTCGCGTTTCTTTGCCTCCTCCCATCTTCTTACTCTTGAGCCATTTCTGATTTGAAACCTCCAGATTGAATGACCCCTCTTCCGATGGCGCCCACCAAAGATCTGTGGGGCAAATCCAAGTGCACCACGACTGTGCTTTAGTTATTCCAAGAGGCCGAGATCCTCGTTAAGGGAAATTGGCGGATCCCCGTGGCCAGCGAGACCGAACCAAAGCCGGGGTAGGGGGAGTTCATTTGCTTCCTTAGTCACCTAGAGAGGGGATTGGAGTTTCCCACCTTGATCTTCTTTTGTCAATTTTGCACATACTGGGGCATCAAGCCTCTAATACGGGGCCTCATAGCATCGAGCAGCTTGCCATCTTTGTCGCGTTCTGCGAGTGCTATCTAGGGTGCCGGCCTTACTTTCCCCTCTGGCTAGAGATATTTCACGGCCGCTTCAGCTATGAAGGGAAGGGCGACACCAAGTTCCTAAAGCTAATTTTGCTGAAGAAGACGACGAATGAATGGAAAAAGTACTGGTATTATGTGAGGGAGTCCACCCCAGCCGATGAGGTGGCAATCCTGGCATACACCACGGAACAGAGCGAACCGTGGAGACTATCGGCGAAGAAGCTTCCTAGTGACCAAAAGTTGGTCATGCAGGAGATGTGTTGCTGGATCAAGGAGCTAGAGGACGAGGGGTTGGAGACCATCAATCTCTACAATTTTTGTCTTGGGTGGTGATTGGTCCCATTGGCCACCCGAGCCCATTGGATGTATCAGTACACTAGGTTATCGAACCCGACGAGATCAAGCAGCGAAGGATGGGTCGCGGAGGACTATGTCGCGGCCTTGAAGAAAATCACCGATGAGAAGTTCACCGATACGTTGGCTGGGCTTCGCCCATATACATCCGGAAAGTAGAAGGCTCCTTCGATAAGCCTTGTATGCTCGCAGTCATAACTCTTATCCATTTGCTCGAATCGAATCGCTGACTTTTCTTGTTATTCTTAGTTTTTAGGTCCTCGAGAACTGGCTTCCTCCGCTCGATGAGGAAGTTCCTGATGAGCTCCTAGACGAGGACGAAGGGGAGGACTCCGAGAGCGAAGAGGAGGTCGTGGAGGCGTAGGAGCCTACCTTCGCACCACGGAAGACTCGCAGCCAGAAGAGGCACAAGATCAAGGCTAGTCATAGCCTCGAGGAGCTCGATAGCAACATGGACATCATCGTCAAGCAAAGCTCCCAAAGGGTGCCCACTCCGATCAAACTTGCTCAGATGGTGAGGCCACTGGCAAAATCGGTGGCTAAGCCGGCGACAACGTTTGAGTTTGAAGATGAAGCCGAAGAGGAGGAGGCCTCGGACGTGGCTAAGGCACCAGAGGATCCGATGCCGATGATGGAGTCGGAGGCTCCTGATGAGTGCATATTTGCATCATGTTTTATATTATTATTTTGCATTGTAGATGTAGGATCTTGGTATTTTACGGCGCTCTCACACACATTTTATGTCTGTTTTCACTAGGATCAGGACAGATGATGGATACAATGGACACAATTCTTGGAGCAATTGTACTAAGGAGAAAAGGTGTAAAAAACAATGTAAATCACTTATTTGGGAGATATCAATAATACCAGAAGAAAACCCGAAGTGAACAAGGCATACAAACGGTTTAATGACCAATTATACGGCGGGAATAAATTTTCCGGCCGTATAGTTCCCGCCATATAGTTGGTGCCGCCACCGCCTCTTCAAATAGTTTCACCCCGTGCAACTGGATCGGAGAGACGACATACAGAACACCTAGAAATCGCCAAAACCTCACCTCCAATGGCATCTAGAGGGGGAACTCTGCGGTGACCCAACATACCACTTCATGATGTAGTACACTATAGTCGTTGACATAACACCAATGAAACATTGTTCACTAGTATTACATCCTTCAGAGTGGTACAACAGAAACACAGCAGGTCCAAGACATGACTATAGATTACAACTTGACTCTTTACATAAGATCCAGAGGACACTCTAGGTTAAAGAGAGAGAAAGAAACTTTTTACAAAGAAGAACCAGAAATAATAACTCAGAACTATCTGGCTAATAAGACTAGCATCTAAACTATCCGGCTTGCAATTTCTACTAATGCAATGCTCCACAGAAGTAGGTTTTATGGCTAGAGTATCTACTCCTATCTAATCAGGATCTTCGTCTTCACTTCAGTTGATGTATATGTTGACTTTATTGACTTTATTGAAGAACTTGAGCTGTCGATGATGGTTTCTTGAGTAGAAATTGATGTTGACATCATCTTCAACGGCTTAGAACCTAGCAAGGGTTATGAAGGTATGGTTGAGTACGAGCATACTCAACAAGTTCATTAAAAAGGAGTGTTTGATGCACTATCTCTACAGCCATAGCCATAGGTCGTAGGCAATGCAGGTTTTCGTAAAAATTTCTTCAAAGGTTGCTTTTATTCTGAAACTATGTCCGACAGCCTTCATAGGTTGACCAGAACCTTCATGGGATTCCTTTCCTGCCGCGTTCGTAGCTCCTTCCCGGAATGGGAGTAACATGTCATAGTTCTTACAGTTTGCAGAGGTGCGTTGCTTTACCCATGAGAGACCTTAGCTTTGTTGCACAACCAAGTCATGAGCTTGTCCATACTTCCTTGGTATGGGGCCCAGTCTAAGATCCAAGTGAATCACTGCCCCTTCACGACCGTGCATGTTCCCTTGGCGTACACCATGCCCACCTCTTGAATTACGGTAATGGTTGATACAGACTGTCATATGCTAGAACTATCATGGGACGTTGAGGGTTCCCACCCATATGCTGCATATCCTCTACGAATTACCAATTAGTGCATGATACGAGGATAACAACCACGACCTGGCCATTCAAATGCATGAGAGAGGAAGAAGATATAGCTGACTTCTCCGTCCCATTCCAAATCTCATGGTTAATGCGTAATATACGGCGCTAGAATCACTAGCGACATTGGTTGTTAAGTCCTAGGAATTATGTTCCTTTACCACTAGAACTGTATCAATAGATTATTACCACTTGGTAAATAATCCATAATCATATTATTATGAAATAGTATTTTCTGACCTTTTTGAAATGCAGGTGATGACAACATTTGAGTTACAAGCATTTGATAGAAATAATCAAAGGACATGAGCAAGTTGTGGACTTGCCTTATGTGATTGCAAGATTATGCAATCACGGTCTTCAAGGAAATAGAAGATCCAAATTCTATAAACAACATCATTTGTCCGGTAAGGACAAATGTTTAAAGAAGCAAGATGCAGTTATGCATAAGTAATGTAATGCATTTTGATAAACGCGAATCTCCAGACTAATCGTATCTGATCTAGGGCTTGAAGCTTGTGATGAGTTCTTTGGAATGTGTTGCACTTTTATACCAATTTCACACTTGTGCTTCTTATTAAAGCTTGTGAGAGTGTGTGTGAAACAATATGTAAATACAACAAGTAGCATGCAATACTAAACTACTCAAATGTGGAATGGCACATAAGAACTGCTTGAATAGGATTGTCAATTCATTAGACTCTTCACAGAAATGCTTAAGGATTACTTTTAATACTTCTTTGAAGAATAACTTTTGAGGAAAATATTACGTTACAAAGTAAAAAGTATTTAAAACTTAAAGCTAACACTTTAAGGTTTTCTTATTAATTACAAGTATTAAAGTAGAAAACAATTAGTATTTTTGAATAGCTATTCCACTAGCAAGTGGAGACTTTTAACACTCAATGAAGGCGAAGCAAAAGTATTATGCCTTTATGGAAGTGGTGTTCTCTTGATTTTATAACTGAATAGAATCACTTACTTATTATAGAATTAATACTTATTCCTATAAACATGGAAATGGCATCATGTTAAATACTTAAAACTTTCTTTAGCTTTTAAAGTGGATTCCCAAACTTGTAAAAGAATTAGTACTCAAATCTCGATGATTTTATAATTGATAAAATATTTTTGGAGAGTAAGACTTACTTAATTTTAAATGGTAGTTTTAATTGGTACAACTTAAAATGGTTAGACCTATCTTGACTTCACTTAAATATCAATGGAACTTATTATGACATTTTTAGTTTAAATAAATAATGATGAAGACAATAGTAAAGCTTTATATATATTAATGTATTAAGATAAAAGAAAAGGGTTTAAAAAATATTTTTTAGACCTTTACATTTTATTTTACTTCAATTATGAAAAATGATATTTTTTAAAGTATAGATTTTATTTTTATGATCATTTTGGTAGATTATATGTATTTTTATGATTTTTAATTAATAAGATATGATTTTTATAAGTTTTATCACTTTATAAATACTAAATAAATAATAAATACTTAGTTAAGTATCACAAAAATGTACAAAATAAGTTTATAAATGTGTGTTTTGTTTTTCTAAGAATTTTGATATATTATTGTTGGGGATATACTCTTCGGGTATCCTCATAGTCCTCACTGACCAGGGTGGCCCACTTCGGGTTAGAGCTTTGCTTCATGGGCGGCCCAGTCAGGGAGAAGAGGCGGAGTCCAATCCGGCTACGGGAAGGCCCAGAAGACTTACCGACTTAGGCCCATAGTGTTACTTGTAGTTCAAGATGTACTTTGTAACCGACTCTCAGTCGTAGCCGGATGGATCTCTCCTGTAAATCCTAGGCCGGATATCTATATAAGCCGTCCTAGGGAGAGTTTTTAGGGCACCCTCAATAGTCTACAATCTCAACTCACACAGGCGAACCCTTGTAACCCATATTCTAGCTCTGCCATATTACTGGATTGCTAGAAGGAGTAGGATCCGTCCAAAGCCGGCGGATTCGAACCTGGGAAAACTTGTGTGCTCACCGTCTCGGAACACCGTACGTCTCACACCCCTCTCTTTTGCATGCCCCGAGGACCCCCTCATGGCGTACTTGTCATCAATCCGACGATAGTTGGCGCCCACCGTGGGGCAAGTGAGCTTCGGATCTGCGTTCCGAGCGGATTCTGCAAGAATCGGAATCGGCGAGACCATCACCGTCGGTCGCATCCTCTACGCCAGCGATGTCCCTCTCATCGTTCTCGACGAGACATGGATTCCGGCTAGGGAGGCTATGACTGCCTACACCATCATGTCTTTTGGCGAGATCGATGTTTACATCGGCTTTGCTGAACCTGCCCCACCCACCCCAGCGGTGATGATAAAGGCAGAAGAAATTTCTGGGTCCCCTTTGTCCGTGGAGGAGGCAGAGTTCCGGATCTCAGAAAACCCTAATCCCACCCAACCCGCACCAGTTGTGGAGATAGTGGAGAAATTCGAGCCTGAGGCAGACCTGGCGGTCCAAGTTGAATCTGGAGTGGATCTCCCTGGAGAAGCCGAATCCCAGATCGACCCACCCGCTGAAGTCGAAATCCAGGAGGAGCATAGCAACGACACTAATTTCGGCTCTGATGACTTCGGGACAGACATGCCTTTCCTGAGATACACGCTAAGACGCATGATGATGCAAAACTCTGGCGTAGATGAAATCCTCGAGACCATCAAATGTTTTGACGAGGCCGATCGCGAGAGCCGCATGTACCTTAGGAAGCACGTGTCGCACTTCATCGGATATGTGGGATCCGGATCTGGATCTGCCGATGCTGGAGACAACACCGACTCTGTGCTGGAGGTGATTGGAACAAACGCCAACGTACCCGCATCCTCGGATGAATCGATGATGTCAGCAGATTTATGAAAGTTCTCCGCAGAATATGAAGAGGAGTATAACTCCAAAGCTGTAGAGGAAGGAGAAGCCATGGATGAAGGATTCGGGGAACACTCTCCCAAAGCACAGGATGACATGGAAGTCGGAGATAATCCCGAGGTCCAGGTGTCCGAAAGTACCGATCAGAGCTTGACTCCGGGAAACAGACCCAAAGCCGTATTTGCTACCGGCACTGCCAAGAAGGCAAAGAAGAAGAACAAGAAGAACAAGACCAAGGCAAAAGACCCTCCGGTAGAGGAGGTGATTGCCGAGGAATACGAGGAAGACTCGGATGGAGCTCTTATCCCAGACGAGCCCAAAAAAGAAGAATCGATGGATGGACACGTGATCGCTGAAGGTGCACGTAAACTCATCGATGCTGCATTAACCACACCTATTCCTACAGCTGCAGAACTTACTGCTGAAGAACTGGACGAGAGGGCACAAGCCCTAGAAGCGCGTCGTCAAGTACTCCTCGATGAAGCCAAAAACATTGAGGAGGAAAAGAAACACATGGCATCTATGGAGAAGTACAACTCCATGCAATACTAGAAGACCAGGAAGCATCATACTAATGACAACCAATTCCCGCAGATTCACGCCGTCTTTTTCAGAGAGGAAATGGGAAAGCCTCGGAAAGATAGCAAAGGGGATTGGGTGTATCCAACCCCAGTACAGAACACCACTGTGCCCCGAGAAAGTCTATCGGCTAATCCAAGCCCAGAGCAGATCCGGTTGGGCATCAAATTACTCAACAAGGGACTGGAGCAGTAAAAGGTCGCCATGTCCGGAAGTCAAAAGCTGGCCTCTGATTCCGACCAGTGTCGCACAGATCCGGCATGGGCTGACGTAAGACCCCAGCGCGTTCCGGAGCAGCACCACCGTTCCGATCGCCGGGAGGACAATTATTCAAGAACCGGATCTTCGGAACAGCACCACAAAGCTGCCCGTGACTGGCGTAACGTTAACCTAGTTGCGGAGCAAGAGGCGATTGCTGCACTAAATCCGAGGAACCCGCCCTGGCGAGAGTCAAAAGACCACAAGGACGATGATAAAGAGAAATGTCGGGAGGAGGACCGACAAAGAATGCCACCTCCTAGACATGTAAGCCGTCCGGATGACGGACGAAGGAACGACGGACACCGTGCTGAGACAAGCCAGCAGGGGGCTCGTCACAATGAAGACCCTCCTCGGAACCGGAATAATGACGTTCCGGATGGAGGCCGGAGATCAGCCGGAAATAACCCAGCTGCTCCACCCTCTCCGCCAAGTAGCCATCACAACGGCTCCCAAGGAGGCCAAGGAGGGTGTCGTGGTGGAGGAGGTGGTGGCAGAAGCCAAAGTCCGGCTCCAAGGCACCGTAGCCACAACTGACACTCAGGACGATCTCTATCCCCGAATGACGCAAGGCACAGGATCAACTCCAATATAGAGGCACGATGCTACGAAAATGATGATAAATACGTGGGCCCAAAGTGCTTCGGACCACGCATAAGAGCTATAAGATTCCCAGAAGGATTTGCTATCTCACGACATATCCAAGCCTACGATGGCATTGCTCGGCCAGATACCTGGCTATAGGATTTCTTCCAAGCTTGTTGCATTGCCAAATGCGGAAACAGCCTGGTTGCAACCCGATATCTCCCACTCATGTTGCGGAAGACGACAAGGTCATGGCTCAATGAACTTCCGGATAACACCATCCATAACTGGTATGACATGCAAAGTGTGTTCTTTTGGAATTTCGAAGGCACATACCGGAGGCCCTGTACGGTTGGAGACCTACAACGTTTCACCCAGAAAGCCGGAGAAACTTGTCGGGATTACCTCGGACGATGGATCGACACCAAAAACTCCTGTGAAGGAGTAAATGACCAAACTGTGACTGAAGCTTTCATTGCAGGTCTCCCAATTGGTTTATACGTCATCGCTTGAAGTGTGACAAAGTCACTGACTTGGGAGAGATGATAGAAACAACGAGCAAGTATGCAGATGCTGACGACGATGCAGAGGGATTACTCAACGCCCTAGCTGTGCCACAGTCGGCAAAACGACCAAAGCAACAAGCTTAGAAGCGCAAGAATACCTCGGAAGAGAAACCCAACACGGAAACGGCAGTGGTCACTGCTACTTTCGGGTCTGGAGGACGAGGAGGATGCGACGGAGGCCGCGGGCGCAGCCGTGGGACTTCAAGAGTTCAAGGTAGAGGAGACCAGCAACCAGGCAAAACCTACTCTTGGGCCGACATTGCCAATAACCCATGTGTGCATCACTTAGACGCCAATGGGGGCTCGTCCCACACCAACACCGAGTGTCATTTCAATGAAGACATTAAAAGAGATGATACCGCTGGCTACAAAGCTAAGCGGAAGAAGGGAAAGAAGAATCCCGAAAAAGATAAAGAGACTAAGGATGATTCTGACATGGAGGAAGCTGATGCTTCAAATCCCAAGCCGGAAGGGAAGAAAAATTTTTCAACCAAGAAAGACACTTATGTCACCTTCCACGGATCTCAACCAGCAAAGGTCAAAAAGGCAGTGCTACATGAGCTCAATGCAACAGTTCCGGCTGTCCCCCAATTCTTGGACTGGTCGGAAGTGGCAATCACATTTGACCATGCTGATCATCCGCCTAAGTTGCACAGGCGAGGAAAATACGCCTTAATCGTCAATCCACTCATTGACAGTTATGGTTTCTCCAAGACTCTCATGGACGATGGCAGCAGTATTAATATTCTGTATGTCGAAACGTTACGCCGGATTGAGATCTCGGAGACCCAGCTGAACCACAACTCTGTGATCTTTCACGGGGTTGTCCCAGGAAGACAAGCAAATTCCCTAGGAGAAATCACTTTGGATGTTACCTTTGAAACTCCAAAGAACTATCAGACGGAGGCACTTTCCTTCGAAGTGGTCCCGTTCAAGAACGTGTACCACGCTATATTCGGATGTCCGGCTTACTGGGCTTTTATGGCTCGTCCGTGTTACATTTACAATATGATGAAAGTTCCAGGTCCCAATGGCGTGATCACCATCAGGGGAGACCCGAAGAAAGCGCGAGAGTGCGAAGATGGAAATGCCGCCTTTGCTGAAGCCGTGCTGCACGCCCAGGAGTACCAGGAGATCAAGAAGAGCATGGATCCGTCCGAGATGCCCATAACGAAGAAGGAGGTGACAAAGCTGAATCCGGAGTTCAAGGCATCAGAAGAGACGAAGAAGACGCTATTGAAGGATAATGACCCCTCCAAGGTGACCCAGATAGGCGTAGGCCTAGATAGCGCATAGGAAAGCACGCTCGTCAAGTTCCTCAAAGCAAATCAAGATATCTTTGCATGACATCTATCTGACATGACCGGAGTACCTAGGGAACTTGTCGAGCACTCTTTAAATGTAAACCCAAACACTAAACCCGTCAAATAGTCCTTATGATGTTTCAGCAATGAAAAGCGTAAGGCAATAGCTAAGGAACTAGCACGGCTCGAGTTAGCCAGATTCATAGAAGAGGTCATCCACACTGAGTGGTCGGCCAATCCTGTAATGGTCCCTAAAAAGGAGACCACTGATTTAAGGATGTGTGTTGATTATACTGCCTTGAACAAGGCTTGTCCAAAAGATCTGTTTGCTCTGCCTAGGATTGATCAAGTTATCGATTCTACGGCAGGCTCGGAACTCCTCTATTTTCTATACGCATATTCCGGTTACCACCAAATCCGGATGAAGGAATCTGACAAAGTCAAAACCTCATTCATAACCCCCTTTGAAACCTTCTGTTTTGTTACGATGCCCTTTGGGCTGAAGAATGCAGGAGCTACATACCAGCGCACGATGCAGTGTTGCCTCCACGACCAACTCAGACGCAATGTACATGCATATGTGGATGATATTGCGGTGATGTCCAAAAAGAAGGAAACACTGATTTCCGACTTGGAGGAAACGTTCGCCAATCTACGAAAATACAACATCATGCTTAATCCGAAGAAATGCTTCTTTGGAATTCCAGCCGGAAAATTGTTAGGTTTCATCGTGTCTCAAAGAGGCATAAAGGTGAACCGAGACAAAATCAAGGCTATACTCAATATTTCTAGGCCAACTCGCCTGAAGGACGTACAAATACTAACTGGTTGCATCGCTGTAGTGAGTCAGTTTGTAAGCCAGCTCGGTGCAAGAGCCGCACCATTATACAAACTCCTAAAAAAGACCAAGGATTTTGTGTGGACCGACGAAGCTGAAGCTGCATTACAAGACCTGAAGAAAGTACTCTCATCTGCTCCTATCCTTGCTGCACCGGAACCACAGGAACCAATGTTGCTTTATCTTGCTGCGACAAACAAAGTCGTTAGTATCATCATGGTAGTGGAAAGACCGGAGGAAAACCAGGAACACTTGGTGCAGCGTCCGACTTATTTTGTCAGCGAGGTCCTAATGGAATCAAAATAGCGGTATCCGCACTATCAAAAGCTGGCTTACAGTGTTTTCTTGGCATCTCGTAAGCTACAACACTATTTCCAGGAGCATCTAATTACCATGGTGAGCACAGCTCCCACGAGAGACATAATTAACAACAGTGATGCCACAGGACGCATCGCTAAATGGGGCATAGAGCTTTCAGCTTTTGATATTGAGTATAAACCCCGGACAGCAATCAAATCCCAAATCCTTGCCGACTTTGTTGCTGATTGGACAGAGACGAAGGAGAATATGACCCTCCCTGAGTCAGAATATTGGACCCTATATTTTGATGGATCTAAGGCTCGTGGGGGCTCGGGGGCTGGCATGGTGCTCAAATCACCCCAAGGAGATAAACTCCTATACGTGTTGCAGATCCACTTCACAGCGACAAACAATATTGCCGAGTATGAAGCACTACTACACGGAATCCGGATTGCTAAGGATATCGGCATGCGCGTTTGATGTGTTATGGAGATTCGGATCTTGTTGCTCAACAAGTGTCGGATATTTGTAATGCAAATAAACACATGGCAGCATATAAAGCTGTCGTGGATGATTTATCTAAATCGTTCGAAGGATTTGAGGTTCAACACATCCCTCGAGCAAAAAATGAGGAAGCAGATGCACTATCTCGGATAGGCTATGCACGGAAAGAGGTCCCGGATGGCGCTTTTTTAGAGCACCTCAAAGTTCCCTCAATAAAGGGAGTGGATGAGGAATATCCGATCAAATCCGACTCACCTCTAATAGCAGTTCTGACTGTAATTCCCAGCTAGACTCAACCCTACCTTGATTATCTGGTAGATGGTAAATTACCCGAAGACGAGGTTCTGGGCCGGCAGATTATCCGACGAGCGAAAGCCTATACTATAGTTAAGGGTGAGCTCTATAAGCGGAGTGTGTCTGGAGTTTTTCAGCACTGCGTATCTCCAGAAGAAGGAGTGAAAATCTTAAGAGAAATCCACGAAGGCGAGTGTGGTCACCATGCTGTAGCCAAATCTTTAGTGGCAAAAGCTTTTAGACACAATTTTTTCTGGCTTACAGCTTAGGCAGATGCCGAACGGCTAGTCAAGATGTGCAAAGGCTGCCAAAAGTATGCCAAACAAGCTCACATTCCAGCTGATCAGTTGCGAACAATACCTATAACATGGCCTTTCGCGGTCTAGGGGCTTGACATGGTAGGACCGTTTAGACGGGCTCCAAGTGGATTTACTCACCTCTTAGTGATGGTGGATAAATTCACAAAATGGATTAAGGCTAAACCCGTCACTAGTTGTGATGGAGTAATAGCCAAAAGATTTGTCGAGGATGTTATAATCTGGTATGGTTATCCGCATAGTATTTTCACGGATAACAGGAGTAATTTCTCTATGGGAGAATTGGCCGAATTCTGCAATGAAAAAAATATCCAGCTTGACATTGCATCAGTCGCGCATCCACTGGCTAACGGACAAGTCGAAAGGGCAAATGGTTTAATCCTACAGGGCCTAAAACCGGGACTCGAAGCACCACTACGACATGCTGCAGGGGCTTGGGCAGAGGAATTACCCTCTGTAATATGGAGTTTACGAACAACCTCGAACAGGTCAACCGGATACACACCTTTCTTCTTGGTCTATGGCGCAGAAGCAGTTCTTCCTAGCGATTTGATTCACACTTCTCCTATAGTGGCCACGTATATCGAAGAGGATGCCAAGATTTCTCGACAAAATGATCTCGACTTAGTCAAAGAAGTTCGCGTCGTTGCTGAAATGAGATCA
The DNA here is from genome assembly GCA_023614405.1 of Avena insularis. Taxonomy (NCBI): domain Eukaryota; kingdom Viridiplantae; phylum Streptophyta; class Magnoliopsida; order Poales; family Poaceae; genus Avena; species Avena insularis. The sequence goes on from JAJUPC010000103.1 coordinate 278,061, forward strand.
ACAGCCTATCAGCAGAAGTTACGCAAGTATCATATCCAGAGAGTCCGAAACAGATCTTTCAATAAAGGCGATTTGGTTCTCCGGCTTGTGCAACAAAGAAAGCATAAACTTTCCCCAGTATGGGAGGGCCCTTTTTAGTTAGTCGAGTATTGCATAATGGTTCGTACTACTTAACTGACATAAGGCCAGTCAAAGAAAGACCTACTACTAAGAAGAGAAAGAGAGCTAGAGGCAGTACAAATCTGGATGAGTTAGACAGACCATGGAATATTGCTCAACTATGTCCCTTTTATTCTTAATTTATCCCTCTTTGTAATCATACATATGTACATGTTCTGTGAGAAATAAAAAGTCTTGGTTGCCTCAAGTTTTTTCTGAGAAGTTTTTACCATCTTATTTCTGAATGATCATGTCATAGTCGAAAATCCCAGAATACTTGAAAGAACTTTGTGCTCATGTTTGTTCTGGTTTAGATTTACGATTCTAAAAATGCTACCTTCGGGTATAACTCTAAATTTCTAGTCTATACTTTGGTTATTTGTCTGATTATCGGATGCGGGTATTTTCTGAGTAGTGAATTGTTGGTACTGGAAGCTGGCTTTGTTTCCGAGTTTAAACTGGTTTGGCAATTGAGCTCCATTGCTCGGCAAAGTTTTCGTGGAGAAGGTTTAGCCGACTCGCGAAAGGGACGAGGCGGAAAGCCAGATAAACGATAAGTATAGACGAAAAAGTATAAGTGCTTATGTAAACATTTCAGGCACACAAAAATTTAAAGCCAAAAGTGCTGAATAGATTAAAACTTAGCACTAGCCAAAAGTATAATGCTGCATATTTACATATCCATAATGTTTTTCAGAATAACACATTTGTTTTCTGATGATCTATGATGCAGGAGAAGAGAAGGTAGCCTTGCCGCTTTGGATGCATCGGCCTCGGTTTGATAATGTTCCGAGATGTTTAGGCCCGATATGGTCTGTTCATCGTCGGAAACTTCAGCTGCTTCTTCCGGAGGCGGGGGCAGTGTGTCCACGCGGGTGAAGAAGGGAGTGACGTAGCTGGTTAAGTCAGCTACGTGACACCCATATCTGGAGCAGGAGTGCATGATGGCTTGAAGGTCTTGCTCCTGGCCGTCTTCGTCTACCTTGCAGTACCCTCTGGTCACTTGCCATATCTCCATGTTTCCATGGTGGCTCATGACCATGGTGAGAGCGTTCTACGCCGCGGATCGCGTGTAGGACATGTTCTAGTCCCAGACGAGCTGCGGCATCTCCTTTGCCTGGTCTTGCACCTGAAAGTCGGACATGCGATGCATGTCCGGAACCTTGAGAGCTTCGCCAATATCCTCAATGGATTAGCAAAAGTCATGAAGGATGCTTCACCGACTTGGGTAAGCCGTTGGGTGCGAGGCTCGGCAGAGGTGGAGTCCGTTAAGTTCAGAGGACCTATACACATAACGCAAAACGGTTAAGAAAATCCGACATCGAAAGAGTCAAAGAATATAGAAAAGTCAGAAAGATGGAAGCATACCGAACATGACGTCGTCAACTTTAGTTTTCTCTTCTCGAAGACTCCGGAGTTCAGCCCGGAGCGCCTCGGAAAGATCCTTCTCTCTACAAAGTTCATCGTTGAGATCCGAGATTCTCTGATCTTGAACAACAATCTTACGATCACGTTCATCAGTAGCCATGGAGGAGGATTCGAGAATTTGAGCGATGCTCTTCTCATGATCTGCCTTGAGCTTATCCAACTCTTGGCGAAGTTCTTTATTCTCCACCACCAGGGTTTTGAGGTTCTTGGCCTCTTCGATCATAACACATGACTGTTTTACCAGTTGCTGTAAGACAAAAGAATAACAGTTCAGCAAAAATATCCGACTATGAAAACACAAGACAAGGTTAGAGTTTCGGAATGTTTACCTTTGGCCTCATCCTTGGAAACCTTCAGCTCAGCAGTTTCAAGTCGGAGAGCTTTGATCTCCCTCTCCACTTGTTATAGATATTCTTCAACAAATCCTGGTTATATGAATGAACTTTCTGTAAGTCAGAATACCCAGAGTCAGAAGTCTACTGAAGACTCGGGCTAATATTATTACTAATATCAGCACGAGCCTTGGGGGCTACACTAGTTCATTCTTTGGCATCCTAAGGAAGCATAAACCCGGATTGTATATCCTACTTCATGCTTGGGGGCTAGAGGATATGATATAAAGTACAATAAAGAAAATCGTGAGTTGGAATTCTGACTTACATGATGTTCATGTGTGAGCTTGCTCAGGCACATGTTCACCTCTGTGGTAACCTTCTCGGCGAGGGTGAGTGGAATAACCAGAGGTGGTGGAAGCACACCAGCTCTAAGTCCCTCGTCGCGAAGGCGGACTTGTTCAAAAAGGTCAGAGTACTTGATGTCCTCCGCTTCTTGTGCTTCTTCTTCGGCAGAGAGATTTTGGCTCTCCAGGCATTGCCGGGCCAGAAGCTGGATTTCTTCTACAGATTTCTGAGACAAGCCAAATTTGGCAAGTCTTGGATTGTTGAGGAGGTTTTCGGCAAAGGTCTCTGCCGAGGGATCATTACCCAAAGAGGGTTCACCCTTATCTAAACCTGAGCCACCCATGGTGGCGTCAGTCTGTGATTCAAGGATCGCTGGCCCCGTTGAAGGAGCCAGATCTTCTGCGACAACTGGTGATGGAGTAATCACCGGTGTTGCGGAAGGTTGAGGAGCAGGAGTCGGAGGAGTCACAGCAGGAGAAGCCATAGTCAGCTTTGTCTGCTGCAAGGGCTTCGAAGAAGTTCCCTTCCCCTTGCCCTTGATGAGCTGCTTAGCTCTGAGAGTGTAATAGAATGGAAAATATTACATCTCGGAAGGAAATTTGAGTAAGGTACAAAGGCGGAAGTTGTGTTGAAAGTTACCTCTTCACGACCGGCACCTCCTTTGTGCCGACAGCCATTGTTGGAGCTTTGCGCTTCCTGGGCACAACGTCCGGCAGTGGGACCAGTTCTGCCTCCTGAGAAAACTCCAGAGGATATCCGTCGATAGGAGCCAGCTCTGACTCGGGGAGATCGGCAAGCTGAAAAGAAGAAAATATCTCAGTATTGCAAAATAGCTTAAAAGGTGAAACACATAAAAGGGTTTATTATTGAAGCATACCAGAACTATAGGGTCTTTCGCTGTATGCATGTCCAGAGACAAGTCCGGAATCTTTCTTTCAATCCGCTCCTTGATCAGCCATTTGATCTGGCTTATGTAATCTTGTGGCTTTAAAGCCTTAGGACTAATGCGGAGGGAATCATTCTTCGACGCCGTGATGGAGTGCATCAGACGGTCGCCGTGGTGCTGGAGGGGATGGATCCGACGTGCAACCCAAGACTGGACTAAGTCAGATCCTTTCAAACCTTTGTGTTTTATCAGGTATTCGATCCGCCTCTTACGAGGATCAGATCGTCACTAAGAGCCGGAGGAGCCTCGTCCCAAGATGGAAGGGACGTGGCGGCTCCATCGATGAAAGCCGGCAAGGCAGTAGCTTTGCCGGGAGCAGGAATATCCTTATGGTAAAAGAAAGTGGCCGACCATTGTTTGACCGACTCACTGTCAGAAATGCGAGGATAACTACGCTCGCGTCAAATAGAAAGGCTAATTGTTCTGGTAATATAAGGATTACTGGCAGTGATGGAGTTTCTACGGACATGAGAGTAGAAACGAAATAAAGTAAGACTCGGCCTAATGCCGATATATCCCTCACACAAAGTCGCATAAGCACTCATCTCTAAGATGGAGTTGGGAGGAAGATGGTGGAGCTGAACGCCATGGTGATCGATCACCTCGGAAAAGAAATCCGAGGGAGGGAAAGACAAACCTCTATCAAGGTAGGTGCCGAAGTGTACCCGCTCGCCGGCTTGCGGGTGGGGGATGGTTTCACTGAAACCGCTCTGCCAGTCGCCGACGTGGAGGAGCCCTTCATTCTCCATGCCGTGGAGCTTCTCGTCATCGAGAAGACATGAGATCCAAACCCCACACTTGCTCTCTTTCTCCACCGTCGCCGCCGCTATGAAGCCAACCAAGCTGGAAGATGAAGAATAAGCCATTTCTCCGGTACGCCGGTGACCTTGGATGGGCGACGCTAGGGAATCTGGGCGGTAGTAGAGCTTTGTGCGCGAGGGAGAAGTGGAGGAGAAGGAACGACAAGGGAACATGTGAAGATGGGAGAAAGAGAATCCTCACCCCTTATAACCACCTAACTGCGCCAAGATTCGTTCAAACAACACTATATAAATGCCACACATCGTGGAAGGAACTGGGAAGGACTGATACATTGCAAATGTATCTATAATTTTTGATGTTCCATGCTTGGTTTTATCTACTTTCTTATGTTTTGTCCACACTTTGGAGTACTTTTCATATGATTTCTTGGACTAACCTATTAACAAGAGCCATAGTGCCACTGTGTGTTTTCTGCTGCTTTTGGTTCCAGGAAAGTCAGAAAATGAATATTCTCGGAATTGGACGGGACAAAAGCCAAAGTGCCTATTTTTCCGGAAGTCATCAGATGCCAGAATACGAGACGGAGAAGGGCTGGGGGCCGGCCACACCACCTGGCCACGCCGCTAGGCCTGGCCCGCGCTAGGGGGTGGTCTGGCCGACCCCATTACCCCCTTGGCCTCTCCTTCTGCCTATATATTGCCCTCAGGACAAAAACCCTAAGTACCCGATCAAAAATCCACGAAAGAGTCTGTAGCCGCCGTCATCTCCATCCCTAGATCGGGAGGGATCTAAAGCTCTTCCCGGCACCTTGCCGGAGAGGGGAATTCACCCTGGAGGCCTTCTTCATCATCATGCAAGCCTCCGGTGTGATGCGTGAGTAGTTCATCTTTGGACTACGGGTCCATGTAGTAGCTAGATGGCTCGTTCTCCTCCTTTGTGCTTTCATGTTTAGATCTTGTGAGCTCCGTTCATGATCAAGATCATCTATTTGTAATTCTGCATGTTGTGTTTGCGGGGATCCGATGGATATTGAGATGCTATTTCAGATCCATTATTGATTCTATCATGTGTTTGTTATTTGTGATCTTGCATGCTTTCCGTTGTTAGTAGCTATCTTGGCCAAGTAGATGCTAGCAACTCCAAGAGTTAGTATTTATGCTCGATAGTGGGTTCATGCCTCTAGTAATCTGGGGAAGTGACAAAAATCTCTAAGGTACTAGATGTGCTGTTGCTACTAGGGAGAAAACAACAATCCTTTGTTCATAGAACAATCGTATTGTTTGCTTTACATGCAATTCGTAAAGCAATAATCTGTTGCTTGCAACTTAATACTGGAGGGGGTTCGGATGATAACCTGAAGGTGGATTATTAGTCATAGATGCAGTTGGATGGCGGTCTATGTATAATGTTGTAATGCCCAATCAAGTCTCAAAGGAGTTAAGATGATTAGTATATGCATGTATTGCTTTCTCGATGTTTGTCAATTGCCCCGCTGTAATTTGTTCACCCAACATGTTATCTATCTTAAGGAGAGCCACCTCTAGTGAACTATGGATCCCGGTCCTTTATTTTACATACAATCTACAAACTGTTTACTGCTTTGTGTTTACTTTCTGCAAACTATTACTTCCTTCCATTCGATACGTTTAATCCTTTGTTTTCAGCAAAACCGGTGAGATTGACAACCTCATCGCAAGTTGGGGACAAAGTTCTGTGGTTGTGTTGTGCAGGTCTCCACGTTGCTACTAGCACCAGTAGTGCGCCCTGCCAAGGCTCAGCTAGCAACACCTTTGGGGTGTTTCCTTGCTCCTACTGGTTCGATTAAACCTTGGTTTCATAACTGAGGGAAACTTGCTGATGTGCTCATCATACCTTCCTCTTGGGGTTCCCCAACGAGCTCTACATCAACACCGAGCCATCAAGCATTTTTCTGGCGCTGTTGCTGGGGAGTCAAGGACATCTTCACAAGGGGAGTCCCTCATAACCAATCTCTTTACTTTGTTATTTTTGTTTTGCTTAGTTTCTTTTTGCTTTGTTTGCTTGTTTTGTTATAAAAAACACACAAGAAATTAGTTTTACAAGTTTGCTTTCTTTATCAAAAACACAAAAAATGACTACTCTTGAAAACACTAAGTTGTGTGACTTCACTAGCACCAACTACAATGATTTTATGAGCACACCTATTGCTCCACCTGTTCCTGAAGCTACTTTCTTTGAGATAAAACCTGCTTTACTCAATCTTGTTATGAGATAACAATTTTGTGGTATTGGTAATGAAGATGCTGCTGCCCATCTAAATAACTTTGTTTAACTTTGTGAAATGCAAAAGCATAGGGATATAGATGGTGATATTATTAAGCTGAAATTGTTTCCTTTCTCTTTGAGAGGAAAAGCTAAAGAATGGTTGAATTCCTTAACTAGGAATAGTATTGATTCTTGGACTAAATGCAAGGATACTTTCATTGGAAAATACTATCCTCCTGCTAAGATTATATCTATGAGAAGTGAAATAATGAAGTTTAAACAATCTGATAATGAACATGTTGCTCAAGCTTGGGAAATAATGAAATCTTTGGTAAAGAATTGTCCCACTCATGGACTGACTGCTTGGATATCATCCAAACTTTTTATGCAGGATTAAACTATTCTTCAAGGAACCTATTGGACTCTGCTGCTGGAGGTACCTTTATGCCCATTACTTTGGGTGCTGCAACTAAGCTTCTGGATAATATGATGGTTAACTATTCCGAATGGCATACTAAAAGAGCTCCACAAGGTAAGAAGGTAAATTCTATTGAAGAAACCTCCTCCTTGAGTGATAAGATTGATATTATTATGTCTATGCTTGTTAATGGGAAAGCCCATATTGATCCAAATAATGTTCCTTTAGCCTCTTTGGTTGCTCAAGAAGAGCAAGTTGATGTGAACTTCATAAGAAATAACAATTTTGGCAACAATGCTTATGGTAATAACAATTATAGGCCCTACCCTCCTAATAATAGTTATGGTTAAAATGGTAAACCTGGATTATCTAGTGAAGGAAGAATTCTAGAAGTTGAAAGAGCCACTAAGAACTTCATGCACATGCAATATGAGCAAAATCAACTATTTACTAAAACTATGGAGGAACAATCTACCATTTTGAAGAACATTAGCCATCAACTTGAGAGTCTAAATAGGGAAATTCCTAGTTTACAATTGAAACTTTCTAATGCTGAAAGGAATATATCATATTTGTCTGAAGCTCAATCTTCATTGATTAATAAAATGGCTACTAAACCTAAAACTAATGATAATCCCTTTGCATCTACTAATGCCATACAAGTGAGAATTGATGAAAATTTTAGACTGTTAGCTGAATTACATGCTAAGTGGGAAAGAGAAGATGAAATTGCTAGAAACATTAGTGTTTCTACTATCACCACCACTAGTGTTGAGGCTAGTAATAGTTCTGCTACTTTAGATGATAAATTTGATTTTGATCTTGATGGTTGCAATATCTCTGAAGTTATTAAGTTCCTACAAAATCTTGCTAAAAGTCCTAATGCTAGTGCTATGAACATGGCCTTTACAAAACACATTACTGATGCTCTCATAAAGATTAAAGAATAAAAGATGAAACATAAAGCTTCTATTCCTATAAAACAAGAAGATGGTTGGGAACCCATCATTAATATGAAAGTGAATGACTTTGATTTCAAAGCTTTATGTGATCTTGATAGTAGTGTTTCTATTATGCCTAGAAGGATTTATGATATGCTTGATTTGCCTCCATTTGAAGATTGTTATTTGAATGTCCCACTTGATGATAATGCTAAAAAGAAACTCATGGGGAGTATTAATGATGTTCTTATTATGGTCAACAATGCCTATGTCCCCGTTGATTTCTATGTTTTGGATGTTGAATGCAATGCTTCTTGTCCTATTACTTTGGGAAGACCTTTTCTTAGAACTGTTGGTGCCATTATTGATATGAAATAAGGCACCATTAAATATCAACTCCCACTCAAGAAAGGTGTAGAACACTTCCCCAATAAGAGAGAGAAGATTTCTTTTGCTTCTCCTATGAATTTTTTTTGGTCTTAATGCTTCTTCATTTGAGAACACTTGATTCTTTTTCTTGCTTCTTATGCCTAACTTAAAGGAGTTAAAGAAAAGTACTTATTGGGAGAGAACCCAAAAGTTTTAGATGAGTCTTGGAAGTTATTACTTCAGTAATGATTGGGAAAGTTGCTGTCAGTAATAACCGCTCCTTATCCTTTTTATTTGCTTTTTGTGCCAAGAGTAACCTCTAATGAGAGAGAAGTAATGATTGGGAGAGTTGCTGTCCCGAAACAGATTTCTGTGCTTCACCGTAAAAATTCGTGAAAATCTCTGAACGTCTTTTTGAGGCGTGAATTTTTGTGCTTCTGCCCCAGGATGTTATCTAACTTTCGTTAGTTCAACACTTTTTTATTTGAGCAACAAAAGGTCTTCGAAAAAATTAGTCTTTACCTGCTGGTCTGTTTTGATAGATTTCTGCCATTTTCTGCATTTGCTTCTTGTTGGTTCCTTTTTGAGTTCTTTTGGGGAATTGAGATTTTTGAGGGAAGTGCTTCAGTAGCCAGTGTTCTAATGGAAGTTTATTTGGTGTTAGAACTTAACCTTAAGACTTATTATCTTGAGTGCACTAATGTTGCTAATAAAGATTGTGTGAAGTTTTGTATGATGGAAAAATTTCAGGTGTATGGAAGGAATGAGTAATAATATGAAGGATGGACATAAGCTCAAGCTTGGGGATGCCACACGTGTCACCCTAAGAAATATCCAAGAAGTACAACCATCAAAGGTTGGGGATGCCCAAGGCATCCCCCTCTTCATCAATAAAAATCCCAGGTTTCTTCCAAATGCTTCATTTTTATTGTTTCATGCACAGTTGTGTTGTTCTTGGAGCGTCTTATTTTTCGTTTTGGTTTTTCATATGCTTGGTTTTCTTAGTTTGCTGAATAAATTGGTTGGACCCCCTCTTTCATACATTGGTTTGCAAATAGTTTGGTTTGGTTTGGAAAAGAGTAGGAAAGTTCATGCTTATGTGGTAAAAAGAGCTCGTTTTTGACTGTGGCCTATGCTTTGTCATGCCATGCTTGATATTGTTTTGGATTTATGCTTAGTATTCTTTGCTGCAGCATGACTTGTTATAAACAATTGAGATTGCTTAATGTTCCTTGGATGAATCATGCGTTGTTTTAGCATATTAAAGCATAGTATAGTGGTATTCTCCTTTGATGCTTTATTTGGGTTGACTTGACGCATGCTCACACCATGTTATGACTATCTCAAGTCACCATAGCCTTTATGATCCTTTAGTTTTCAACTTGTAGTATCACTTTATGCTTTGATCAATGATGTTTTGTCGCTCTGCATGATTATGACCATTATTGCTCTCTTAGTTTGTCGCCCCATTTTTGCTAGCCTCCACAACCAAGTATGAGTTCCACTCATGCATCCAACACCCTAAACCAAGTTATTCCAAAGAGTCCACCATACCTACCTACTAGCATATGCTATTCCAAGTATATTCATGATTTTGTTTACCTTCCGAATTAAACTTGTTATGAGAAAACTAGTGATTAAAGCTCTCACAAACTTGATGGCACACTTTACTTTTCTTGCCCTTAATAAACTTGAACCATTGTGTCGTCTATGTTGTATATGCTTGCACTTATTTGTTGGGAATTAGCAGAACCATGCTGTCATGGGGAACGCTTTCAACATTGCACTTGGTACTTGTACCTAGTTAATATCATGCTCTTTTGTATATGGATGTCGTCGGTGTGAAATGAAAGGGGAGCTTGTAAGTCCATGGAGTTATGTATATGTGTTAGAGAAACGCCTAGGCCGCTGGTCTAATCCATGCTGACATGGTGGAAACCTGCAGCGTAACCATAATGAGCTGTCTATGAAGGATTCTTCTTATAAAAAAAGAGTCCTATATTGAGAAAAAATAAAAAAATAAAAAAAAGAGATCATGAAAAGAGGAAAGAGAGAAAAAGCACCATATTCCCATGGTAAATAAGAAGATTGCTGAGATGCTCGTTGTCTGCTTGCCTTGTCATTTTGATATGGGGATTCTTCCGTATCATCGGGCAAGGGGTACCCGTTGGCGGTTCTCTATGATACACATGTACTTACGATGACAAGAACTTACCGGTGACTAAAATTGAGTAGCATGAGGAGCGACCCTCGTATTCAAGTGACATGAGATTTCTAACTTATACTTCGTCAAGCATGTACACCATAGTTTTTTCACTTTAACCTTAATCACTTCAAGATGCTTATGATAGGGTCAATGAGAGCTGAAAGCTATAAGTACCATAATTTTTGGAAGCTCTTTATGAGACTTGAATCCCTGCTTCCTTTTTTGAAGGCCTTTCTTCCACCATTATATTGAGTCTCCACCTTCTACCTTTATGCACCTACTTTGAGAGCATAGTGGCCATTCTTAGTTCTATGTGCATTGTACCAAGACTAGTTGATTGATGCATAACTTGATATTGCTTGTTTTAAACTATTTGTATCTAGTCACTCTTATGAACTTTGAAGGTGTCCTATGCATTTATATTTGCTACTCTATGAGGGACAAGCTGAATACTATTATGCTATGTTTTCTTTATGTGAAACAAACAAACGTCTTGTAAAGCATTGCTATTCATGAATCTTTTGTTTGTGCCTTTTCATGTTGCATCATAGTTTCTTTGTCTTATTGCTAGAACTTTGTCTTTCATGTTATGATTGAAGTACTTTGTTCCAGCTTCAAAGGTTTTACAAATACTTTGAGCAAGTCTTTGATGGTGCATGTCACCTCAAAAATTATTCTTTCTTTTTATCACTTACCTACTCGAGGACGAGCAGGAGTTAAGCTTGGGGATGTTGATACATTGCAAATGTATCTATAATTTTTGATGTTCCATGCTTGGTTTTATCTACTTTCTTATGTTTTGTCCACACTTTGGAGTACTTTTCATATGATTTCTTGGACTAACCGATTAACAAGAGCCACAGTGCCAGCTGCCTGTTTTCTGCTGTTTTTGGTTCCAGGAAAGTCAGAAAATGAATATTCTCGGAATTGGACGGGACAAATGCCAAAGTGCCTATTTTTCCGGAAGTCATCAGATGCCGGAATACGAGACGGAGAAGGTCTGGGGGCCGGCCACACCACCTGGCCGCGCAACCAGGCCTAGCCCGCGCGGCCAGGCCTGGCCCGTGCCAGGGGGTGGTCTGGCCGACCCCAGCACCCCCTCGGCCTATCCTTCTGCCTATATACTTCCCTCAGGACGAAAAGCCTAAGTACCCGATCAAAAATCTACGAAAGAGTCTAGAGCCGCCGTCATCTCCATCCCTAGATCGAGAGGGATCTGAAGCTCTTCCCGACACCCTGCCGGAGAGGGGAATTCACCCTGGAGGCCTTCTTCATCATCATGCAAGCCTCCGGTGTGATGCGTGAGTAGTTCATCTTTGGACTACGGGTCCATGTAGTAGCTAGATGGCTCGTTCTCCTCCTTTGTGCTTTCATGTTTAGATCTTGTGAGCTCCGTTCATGATCAAGATCATCTATTTGTAATTCTGCATGTTGTGTTTGCGGGGATCCGATGGATATTGAGATGCTATTTCAGATTGATTATTGCTTCTATCATGTCTTTGTTATTTGTGATCTTGCATGCTTTCCGTTGTTAGTAGCTATCTTGTCCAAGTAGATGCTACCAACTCCAAGAGTTAGTATTTATGCTCGATAGTGGGTTCATGCCTCTGGTAATCTAGGAAAGTGACAGAAATCTCTAAGGTACTAGATGTGCTGTTGCTACTAGGGAGAAAACAACAACCTTTGTTTATAGAACAATCATATTGTTTACTTTACACACAATTCGTAAAGCAATAATCTGTTTCTTGCAACTTAATACTGGAGGGGGTTCAGATCATAACCTGAAGGTGGATTATTAGTCATAGATGCAGTTGGATGGCGGTCTATGTATAATGTTGTAATGCCCAATCAAGTCTCAGAGGAGTCAATATGATTAGTATATGCATGTATTGCTTTCTCGATGTTTGTCAATTGCCCCGTTGTAATTTGTTCACCCAGCATGTTATCTATCTTAAGGAGAGCCACCTCTACTGAACTATGGATCCTGGTCCTTTCTTTTACATACAATCTACAAACTGTTTACTGCTTTGTGTTTAATTTTTGCAAACTATTACTTCCTTCCATTCGATACGTTTAATCCTTTGTTTTTAGCAAAACCGGTGAGATTGACAACCTCATCGCAAGTTGGGGACAAAGTTCTGTGGTTGTGTTGTGCAGGTCTCCACGTTGCTACTAGCACCGGTAGTGTGCCCTGCCAAGGCTCAGCTAGCAATACCTTTGGGGTGTTTCCCTGCTCCTATTGGTTCGATTAAACCTTGGTTTCATAACTAAGGGAAACTTGCTGCTGTGCTCATCATACCTTCCTCTTGGGGTTCCCCAACGAGCTCTACATCAACACCGAGCCATCAAGGACCCACGCGATGATTACGTCGCCTCGATCTCCACGTACGCATTAAAATGGCGCCTCGGTTCCGCGAACGGCGGACCCACCAACGGTCGTGCTGACAGGATGTTTGTCAGATGACGTGACTTGACCATGACCAGTGTCAGATGACATCAGGGACCAAGTTCCGGCTTAGTTTGAAAATCAAGTTGGAATACCCGAATAATGTACTGATATGTCCGACTTATTTTCGAGACCAGGATCGTATCTTTTGTTTTGAAGTTTCAGGAACTCTTCAAGATTCTGCAAGACGAAGATCAAGCTAGATAATGAAGAATCTGACTTTGGATCTTGGAGACTTCCGGGGGCTGCTGTTGGGGATATAGTCTCCGGGTATCCTCACAGTCCTCACTGAGTAGGGTGGCCCACTTTGGGTTAGAGCTTTGCTTCACAGGCGGCCCAGTCAGGAAGAAGAGGCGGAGTCCAATCCGGCTACGGGAAGGCCCAGAAGACTTACCGACTTAGGCCCATAGTGTTACTTGTAGTTCAAGATATACTCTGTAACTGACTCTCACTCGTAGCCGGATGGATCTCTCCTGTAAATCCTAGGCCGGATATCTATATAAGCCGTCCTAGGTAGAGCCTTTATGGCACCCTCAATAGTCTACAATCTCAACTCACACAGACGAACCCTTGTAACCCATATTCTGGCTCTGCCGTATTACTAGATTGCTAGCAGGAGTAGGATCCATCCAAAGCTGGCGGATTCAAACCTGGGTAAACTTGTGTGCTCACCGTCCCGGAACACCGTACGTCTCACACCCCTCTCTCGCACGCCCCGAGGACCCCTCATGGCGTACTTGTCATCAATCCGACGACAATTATAATTATTTTTACGAATTTGAAATAATAGAATATATTTATTTAAGATTTATCTCTAATAGGTTATTTATTAATAATAATAATTATTTTATTTGAGTTAGAGAATAAAATATGATTATAGGTTTATATTATAGAGTTTATTTTTCCAAACATTTTGATATATTATATGAATTTTTTCGAATTATTAAAAACAAAAGATATTGATTTAACAAGATTTATATATTTTTTGGATTTATTTAAATAACTAATAATTGATTTATTTCATCACTGCTGACATTGGCATGACATAGTATACGCAGTGCAAACTTTTTATACCAACTCTATTCTACCCCGGAGTCACTGACTGGTGGGGCTCCCGCCACGTCACATGCCACATGGGCATGGACCGAGTCAAAGCGACCTGATGGTCTTCGTTGGCATCACCTCGCCGGAGGATGACGTCATCCCACCGGGGAACGGTGGCGACGCCAATCTATGGCACTATAGGCACTGCGGAGAGATGCGTTCGAACGAGGGAAGCAGAGGAAACCTAGCTAAGGCGGTTCCACTCCCCAATCATCACCGGAGCATCGACAATGGCGATGACTAGCGGCGGTGCTCGGTGGTCTACGACGATACGACGATGCAGGGAAAGACAAAGCGAGCGAAGGGCACTGAGAGACTCGTACACTTACCCTTGATGCGACAGTGGCCTTAGATGAAGCAGTGGAGGGCGGAGGTGTCAGCATGGTCTTGATGGCGCTCAGTCGGAGCTCGGGAAGAAGTGGTCATGGGCATCGATTGGAAGCTACCCTACTCGATTCCTTCGGCTAGGATGCTCAGGGAGGCGACCCGAAGGCATGGGCATGATCAACTGAGCATGGGGAGACCTAGAGCGATGGCGCGACACGGGGCTCCGAGCTAGGGTTTCTGTCCCTGGAGGGGAACAGAGGAAGAGGCGAGCGTGAGGGAGGAAAGACCAGGATGAGTATGAGAGCTTCGCCATGGCGTTCTAATCCCCGTTTCCACTAGACTATGGCGGTAGCGGGCATCGTGGCGCGCGGCAGCGACGGATGGTATCGGCAGATCCACCGAGCTGCTTCCAGCTGGAGGAAGACAACGCTGCAAATATTTTATAGAAAACCCCCCAGATGTTTTTCCGGCTCAACCCGCAGTCCTCCATCTGGTCCCACTTGCCAGTTGGAGAGAGATGGATGAATCAGGCTGGTGCTGGGCCATGGCTGAGTGAGTGAAACGTGGCTGCTGCTGCTCACGTGTGACACATAGTAGATGGGCCGTGGGCTAGAGCGGCTGGCTGACTTCTTTTCTTTTTTCCAATTCTATTTTGTGTTTGCTATTTTTTTGTAAATCCTTCTCATATTTAAATTTCCTCCATGAATCAAATATTCATAACTTAGTGAATCAACAAGGTTCTGCATGGGTTAATGTACTAATTGGTTTGGCATTCTCTCAGTCGTATTTACACTAATCATGATTATATAAAGGATTATTTTTATTAGAAAATTTAAATAGGAATTAGTTTTTTAGAGATTTACTCTTTATAAAAAGATTTTTTAAATGACTTTCACTTACACTAAAAGAATGTAATGGTGATGGTTTAAGATGGATGTTTATGTGTATAGAATCTTATTAATACTTAACCTCCTAAAGGAATTGTATACACATTATAAGGTATTAAACCCTGGGGTTTGTAACATGGTGATTTGAATTCCATGGTTCTCCCTATTTGGTGATTTCACCAAATCCAATTCTACTTGATTTGTAATGTTTAGAATTACCACAGAACAATCTTGGTTGGGTCATTATAAATCAATTACAATCATTGATGGAGAAATGCTCAGGTTTATTCAAATGTAGGTATATGGGTTTTGAGAGGATTTAATAACTCATATTCAATTATAGATATGGATGAATATTAAGGCTAAGACATATTGCCATCACGTTTTGTGACCATGGATAATAACTCATCTTAGAGTGAGCTATTGAGATTACTTTACTAATGTGAACTTGATAGTATATGAGACTAGGTCTTTATTCTGGTTTAAGACAATGAGGTGGACAAGGCTTCCATCTATAAACACTCATCTGGTTTCTACTTATCTCTTGGAAACTTTACTTGACTAAGAGCTACTATTCTTTGGCTGCCTAAAAGTAGGAATTGATTTAACTACCCTCTTTATTCTAGGATGTTAAACAAAGAGGTAGACATGGGTCTTGTCATGGTTTGATGTACTGTTGGTTAAAGGTTTCTCAAGCACTCCTACCTTAATACCTCACTAAGCTTATCTTTAGATAAGGAATTCCTTTCCTAAATATACTCTATAAATCTCTCTTATCTTATTCAAAAAGATCACATCTTCCCGAATAAGTCAATCATCTGACTCCACCATATCCATCATCACATGATGACATGGTCATGCCACTTTAACATTAATCAATCTCCATTATTACTCTAGTATGAAACTTCCATTTCTTAACTACCTCTAATGAATCCATCAATGTAGGTAGTTCTAACTCCATCCATTTACTCCTTTAAATAACCTTGCATCTACTTCTAAAGCTTGCAAGATTGCAATTCTCTCTATATCACATGTGATATCAATCCTCTAGAATAAGTATGGTACTACTTTACAAAATACAAGTTTGTTATCTTACCAGCTTGGTTAAACTACTATGCCTCCCACTACTCCATACAACTCATACTATATACTTCATCATATTCTAGCTTGACTTCTCATGATCCAGCTAGATGATTCAGCTTAATAAGGCTTTGCCTAACTTGGTAGACTCACAACTCTTCTTCAACACCTAGTCATTTATTCTCAAATGACTTGAGAATAATGACCACCATCCTTTGATCATACTAATCTTAGGCTTCTAATTGTCTGATCAAGATCTATATTCAACTAAGTAATATACTTGTACTAGACTCTCTATAGGATTTATCTTGTTAAGGAAACTTATTTAGGTTTACACTTATTTGGCTTAACAAGGTTATTACCTGATACTATAACACTACTAGCTTTCTTATAACTTCTCAATTATTAATTAATTCTTAGGTTTAGATACTTCTTCTAGTGAACTCATGAGTGAGTTAACCCCTCCAACATCCAATGGTTTGATCACCACTAAAGATCACATTCCATTGATGATGACACACTCTACTATAACTAATTCCTCCTTCTTATTAATTTACTTAAGGTTTCTGGAAGGTCAACATAATAGGTCACTAAGTTCTAAGTCAAAGACTAATCACTCAACATTGATGATCAACTAACACTAGGACTTGGTTAAATAGGAATGTCACCTCTTCATATGATATTATGGTTATGTGATGGATGGTCTTAGCTCAACTTCCTTTCTACTCTATTTGTGATAAGAGTTAGTTTTTAAGAACTACCATGATACCCATGGTAGGAATAACTATGGAAAACATGTGTTTCAAGATTTTTAGTTATTAAGTTTCTTTTACTTAAGTTATATCCTTGACTTGGTATTCAGGGTTTGTGGTAGATAATACCTTGATATCATCTTTGGAATATTCAGTATTCATCCGTGAGTTGTTGTGTGGAATACCATGTAATGATCTCTAGAAGATCAAGTACTCCTTATTAAGCAGTGTTTTGTGACTTAGTTTTATCACATTTGATCTACCCTTAGATCAAATTATATTACCCAAAGGTAAGGTTTTAGCAAAGGTCATATTGAAACTTATCACAGTCAACTTGATGATCTACTTCAGTTCCACCAAGTTAAGAGAAGATTCAATCACTTTGACAAGTTTTATTTTAAAAGAAAATTATCTAGATTTTCTATGCATAAATGCAATGCACACACCTCATCTCAGCTTATTTCTAAGCTCTAACACTAGGATGTTACAAACTCGTCCAACGGGGACCCATCTTTGCCCTATGCAGATCCGGGAGGCTAAGGCATCGATCTTCATCATCAACCGATGTAGCACCACCATCTCCATCCATCCCATCTACATCTTGTCTAGATCTTGTTGTAATTTATATACTCGTTGTGTATTTATACAAGTACTATTCATCTATGATAGATTCCATTGTTATTGCCATGATGTTGATTGCCTCCATGTCTGAGTAGATCATTAGTTCTCGGGGATATGGAGAAACCCTAGTATGAGATTGAAATAAGGTAAAGTTTATTATGATATTCATCGCTGTGACCATGTGTTAGATTGTCTTCATCTTGGTGTTGAGAGAAGTCAACCTCTCAATATTTGCCTCTCATGGGGACTTGATGGAGGGAAATACTTGTTGGAAGACGGAGGTGTGTTAGCACTTACAGTGACTATAAAGCTATTGGCACCCCTTACGTATCAACTTGGGAATCGAGGAAACTCACGGAACACTATCCATGCCATGGGATACGTCCTACGGGATTAAGTCCCTTAATAGTGCAGTAATTCGATTGATATCGATTGCTGACTGCTGTGGTTATTTGGATGCTGTGAGCAGCGGTTGATGCCTATTTGTCCAATTATGGAGTTCCTCCCACACATACATAGTTGAGCATGTTCATGATGATAATCTTTACCTTAGCTCCTTATAATACTAGTGGTGTATCCGCTACTCCCTGAGAACGCCTTTTCCCTATTGCAGTTCC
This sequence comes from Avena insularis, assembly GCA_023614405.1. Lineage (NCBI taxonomy): Eukaryota > Viridiplantae > Streptophyta > Magnoliopsida > Poales > Poaceae > Avena > Avena insularis. The sequence continues at coordinate 296,048 of JAJUPC010000103.1, forward strand.
AAATCTCTCTTACATGCGCGATACTTACTTTCCGTGTTCAATTGTTTTACTTTACTTATTGTTGCTCTTATACCAAAAACCCAAAACACCTTTTTATGCAATACTCGCATTTTATCTTATCACTTGGAACTTTGTTTAGCATTTCTATTGTAATATTTATTTCAAGAGTTATTAGACTTCAGACTCCTGCTCCCTGTGGGATCGATATCTTTATTTCGAAACTAGCTACGAATGATATGTGCACTTGCAGTCATCAGCTCCAGACATAGCTACGAGGTCAGAGGCCCCAGTTGCAACGAAGGGGTCGGAAGCCCCGATAACGATGGAGTTGGAGGCCTAGGCGACGAAGGAGTAGGAGGCCCTCATGGCGAAGGACTCAGCGCATCGGTGAAGAAACCCGTGGTGCCAATGCTGCCGTGGCAGAAAGCGAGCCTATTGGTGACGGGGCTGACTCGCTCAATCGGTCCTGAGCTAGAAAAGCCCGTGCATATCAGCACGGGTCTGCGCCTCATCCTAGTCACCAAGTGAGTAGTTTGGCCTTTTTCTCACCACATTCTATTATTCATCTCGAAATTTCTGAATCGCCAATTGTTATAGGGTGGGCCCAAGAAGATCAAGTGTGCCACGGTGGCCAGAGTACCATCGGCTGGCACTGAGGTTGGGGACGACCCTCCCACAAAGAGTAAGGGGAGACCACCAAGGCACTAGATGCGGGTGCGAAGAAGAAGAAGACCGAACTTGCCAAGACGACCAAGGCATCCTCAAAGGGGAACGAAACCATGGTCCCTCCGGAGGGCAAGATATTTGAGGAGGTGGAAGCGGAGCCTGCGAAGGCCGACCTGCCCCCGAAGGCATCCGCGCCGGTGACCAGTGTGCCGGTAGTGGCAACCGCAACCTTCCCGCTGTTTATGACGAGGGCCTCGACCACGGCGACTGATACGCAGTCGTTGTCAGTGGCTGAAGTTATTGATGGCAACATTGGGTTGGTGTCGCAGCATTCTGGACGTAGGGCATTTCTGATGCCCTCGATGGATGTAGTTGAGCTCCACTGCTTGCTGGGCGAAGCCCTCTAGGTATGTCCAGTCCCTGAGGGTCTGGTCGCTAAATTTTAGTGACTGGACACTTTAAAATCTTAGATCCTCCAGTCCCCGTGGGTCGAGTCGGTAGGAAGTAGCAAATCGAGTCTTGATAGTAGGTGTTTTTGTTTTCTGTTGGTGTTGCAGCATGCATCTATGGAACGGCAGCCTGCGGTGGAGCGAATGGATCATGACCAGCAGGCAGCTCAGCAAGTCAATCGACACCTCCAAGGCGCCGCAGGTTAGTTTATGTCTTGTCGTGTCTTGGACCACTATCGTGGCGATTATGTAGGGTTCTGTAGCAGAAAACAAAAAATTCTAACTAAGCGAACACTAATACCAGGATCTATACCATGTAGACATAAGCAACAGAAAGAGAGAGATAGTATTCATACCCTTGAAGACCGAGGCACGCCTTACATAGGAAGGTGTATGTTGATGAAGCCGAGAAGCTCCAAGAACCTCAAGTGTGGTGCCTTCGAAGTACTACGCACGTCCTGTTGGGGATATGCTAAATGGGTATCACCATAGCATGTCCTTAATCCGGATAACCCATGTGTCCCACAGTTGGTAGCAAGGCCTATGGCCTGCTGGGTGGCCCAGTTAGATGGATCCAGAAGGGAGGCCCATGCAGGATGAAGGCTACACATGAGTCACCGACGTACTCGGAGCCTTGGAGTGCAAGACACGAAAGACTAGTTCATATTAGTGTAGGACTCTTTACCTTGTCCGACAAGGTCATTTCCCTGTAACCCTAGGTTCCGGTGCCTTTATAAACCGGACCTGTGGGTGCCTTTAGGACATAACCTATCAGATTGCTACGTACAATGTGCAACACCTCGCACAACAAACCTATCTCTGTAACTTAGCGTATTGCCATTATAGTGCTTTATAGCAGGAGTAGAGTTCCGCCACCATTGTGGGACTTGAACCTAGGTAAGCTGTGTTACCTCGTACCTTCCAACTCTCCGCCTTACCCCACGTCTCTAAACACTCATTGTGAGGAACCCTCCATGGCGTAGGTCCAATCTCTTCGCGGGAATCGGTGACACCATAGCCATCGGACACGTTCTATTCTCCGGCAACGCCCCGATCGTCCCTCCAGATGAGTTCTGGGTGCCAGCAAAGACGAACCCTATGCGCTGCTCTGTCATCCCCTTCAGAGACATCCACATCTTCATCGGCGAAACTGACTCGGGTCCTAGCTCCCAGGAAGTCGGAGACTCATCAATCCCCGCACGGACCGCCTACGGGCAGGACACGTTCGCGGAAGGATCTGGGCCATACCTCTCTCTAGAGTATGGTGGCTCATATCAGGAAAATTCAAGGCCCACCCAAACCTTTGATCTGGCCAGATGCGTTCAAAGGGATGGAGAACCTCCCCGCGAATACCTTGCTAGATGGATGAGGGTGAGGGAAACCCTAGAGGGCGGCCGCATAGACGAACTCGTGTACCACTTCGTGGAACGGCTCACACCTGGAACACTCCTCCGGCATACCCTCCGAAGGCGGAAGGCCGCGGGTCCTCTCACCCTTGGTGAGATCGTCACAATCGTAAATGAATACGCAGCCGCCAATGAGGAGGCTGAGGCCACGATCGCCATCATGGTCGGAGGAGGAAACAACAACAATGGCCCGCCTCCATCACCCTCCACATCCGCCATTAATAACACCAAAGTCAACTCCGACTCCATCCTCGACGCGCTATACGCCGACATCAACATGGATGGCGGTGGCTCGAATGCTAACTCGGAGGAATACAGTGCTGTTATGAGGGAGATCGAGAAGGAGGAGCACGCCAAGAAGACCAACACATCCCACCAGGTGCTAGTCGCCATTGGGAGCATGATGGAAGAAGATGGACAGGAACCAGAGCGTGAGAGAGCTCTGCCCACACCTGCGGTTACTAGAGGGGCAACAGCCAAGAAAGCCGCCGAGCCTTTGGCTCCGACCAAGGCTATGCCCCCTCCGGTTATCCATCTGCAGCAGGCGCAGGAACTCACCACAACCCCCAGTACTGCCAAGCAGTCAAATCAGCCGCCAATGCCACCGTCAACGTCTGCAGCTGGCAACCCATTGTTACTCCCACCGACAAGGCGATCTATGGTGCACTCCTCGTTGAGCCCATCACCGTTGCCCATATCCGGAGCGTTACGGAGCTTGATGAGAAGTGTGCATCAATCCTAGCGGAGGCCAAGTGCATCGCGGAGCAGGGCGCTAAGCTGGATGAAGACATGGCCAAGGCACAACAATCTATCAAGGCGGCAAGAGCTATGGAGGCTGAGTAAAAGAAGTTGCTACTAAAGCACAAGACAAAGAAAGCACCAGCTCACATCGTTGAAGACCCCGGCGTTAAGTGCAAGTTGGGATATGGCGGATCCAAGCCGGCAAAAGCCACCCCATACATTGATTCAGAGGGGAGGCAAGTAATTCCAACTCCCGCCCTCAACATCGCCGTCGCCAAGACCCTCCTGGAGCAGGACATGTTGCTAGAAGAAGTTGCTCAGGTGTATGACCTCGTTGCCAAGGCATGCAAGCAACAGGAAAATGCTACCTCGCAGAGGCTTGAGTTCAACCCGGAGCTTTTCAAGTCAACCCTGAACAACCGCAGAAGGCCAAGATATCCCCATGATGAAGGGTCCCATACAGGCTCCATAGAGCGAAGACGGAGGGACCTGTGCAACAGGGCTTACACCATACCCATATCTTTGGACCATGGGGAAAAGGCTCACCCTCGTCCGTCGCCGCCTCCACCACCATCCCGGTGTCACGAGGAACCACAGCCACGCCACCGCCTAGGCGTCCCTAGGTTGGCATCGTTATACGCGACCAGGGCGAGCAGCCTAGGCATGCTGGAGAGCGCAACAATGTTGAAGGACATAAGAGCAGATCCTACAAGGAACCGCCACGTCCGACAAGCAACCACGACAGGCAGGAGGAGTTGTAGGAGGGTAACAGCAACAAGACTAATCCATCACCTCCACTGCCACCGTCGCCACCTAGCAGCCATCATGGAGGAGGACATGGTGGATCTCATAGATCGCACCGCAACTCCCCTCCCCATGACGAAAAAGGGAAGCAACCAGAGCCATACGACGCACATTCACGGCTGGACAAAATCCGAGAAGCTCAGGAGCTCCCATACCTTGGGCCACGTTGTTTTGGACCAGTAATTCGGGCCACAACTTACCCCAAGGGTCTCCGGATAGACAAGACCATCAAGCCCTATGACGGCACTGCCAGGCCAGCCACGTGGTTGCAGGACTATAGCGAAGCGATTCACATTGTAGGAGGAAACCCTAATGTTGCTGTCAAGTACCTCCCACTTATGCTCACTGGTACCACCCAACAATGGATTGATGACTTGCTGGAGAAATCAATATGAAATTGGTTGGACATGCATGAAGCATTCACCAAGAACTTCGAGGGTACGTACAAATGTCCCTGCACTATCGGAGACCTAGAGTGGTGCGTACAAGAAAAAGATGAAACCTCTCGTGCCTACCTCTCTAGCTGTCTGGATATGAAAAATTCCTGCGCAGGGGTGCACGAACAAACTGTTATTGCTGATAGCTGTGACATTCGACACCATTTTGATGGCTTTTATTGATGGTTTTCTCCCGAATTTGATCATTTTGTGGCTTTACCTAATGCTAATACTTTGTTAGCAAAGAAAACTTGGTTTTTAATGTGTGTTTCAGGTTCTGAATGTCAATAGAAGGTTTTAATAAGAGAAACACAATATTCTGGAGAAAACAAGCAAGTCTCACTTTGGAAGCACGCGAGGGGACCTCACAGAAGCTTTGACGAGCAACTATATGGCGGGAATATTTTTCCGGCCGTATAATTCCCGCTGTATAGTTGCCGCCGCCTCTTTCTTGTCAAAAGGGACAACTTCCATGAAGGGACCAAGAACGAAAACACAACACATCAGTCGCCATACCATCCAGAAGGGAAAAGGAAGAGATTTGGAGAAGAAGGGGAAGACGTTCTTCATCTCGCTCCATGATCTTCGACCTCCTAGCCAATACACCCCCATAGCCACTACTTGTACTTGAGAGAGAGAGGGATCTCCACCTTGCAAGACTAGGGTTTGAGATTGTTTCTTCCCATCTTGAATTGTGTTGGATATTGTTCTATTCCTTATTGTGGATCTCCACGGTAATACAAAGACGAATTCCCTTTATTTGATTATATTGATGATCCGTTCTTCTCTCATGTGTGAGTAATTCCCTTGGGCGTGGGAGATGTAGGGGATTGGTGAGATGTGATGTGCCTTCATATATTCTCCATTAGTTTGTGATTGATTCTAATTACTATATTATGTGTGCTTGACTATATGTGGGATACCTAATGCTTGTTGTCCAATTAAGGGCCCAAACAACATGATGGTTTGTTCTACATAGATAAGATCTTGTTCGCTAGTGGACCTGCGAACCCCGGGTGACACGGGGATATCAATGGAAAACTAGTAGACTCGAGGATAACGAGGAACCACTGTGCTTATTGCATTAGTCTGACCCAAGGAGCTTAATCGCTAAGTGACCTGAATGGTCTTAATCGTCTAGTGTCTAACCATGGTTTTGGTAACAGGCTAGTAGGATTACTGAAGTTGGAATGAAATCTACCAAGAGGAGTTCTGGCTAATTATGGGTTGCTCGCCTACACATATATTTATAAGATTATAACTCTTACATTTATCATTCGTCCACCTAGCACATTCACTATCACCATGAACTAAATCTCCCCGCGCCTTCTTTTGCCATCTGTAGGAAACAACAAACAACCAAGTCGTTCTTTACTTTTATGCTTTATATTTCTGAAGTTTACATTTTAGTTCTATTTAAATACATCTCATTTAATCAAAACCCCATTCTTATTTCAACACTTGAAGTCAATTCACTCGAAGACCTGTGACAACTTTGGGTGTGACAGAGACTTCACCCATAAACACTCACCTTTGGGATCCCTGTGGGATCGATATCTATACTTCGAAACTAGCTACAAATGATCTGTTCTCTTGCAGACATCAAAATATTTTCTGGCGCTGTTGCCGGGGAACTAAGTGCTAAGTGTTTGTATTTTGACATTTAAGTTGTTGCTACTACAAAATGTTCTCCTTAGGAGACAAAGGGTCTACACGCTCTGGTAGGACCTACCTGCTGGATTATATTGAGCGCGTGCCTGCTCAGAGGCGTGAAGAAATTATTGAAAAACTTTTAAGATCAAACAAAGTTGAAGTTGAAAACCTGAGTGATATTATGGAATTCATGTCTATTTACAGGATAACTCCTATGAAACCTAAGAAAACTCTTAGGGAATACAATGCTCCAAGTTCTGAATTTCTTAAACAACCAATAGAGTTCCCTAATCCTGGAGTAAGAGAATATCGATTTGATGGTGGAGTTATTAAAATTTTGCAGGAGAAAGCTTTCAGTGGAAGGGAAGATGAAGACCCAGGAAGACATATTAGAGAGTTTGATGATGTGATAACATCGCTTGGACCAAAAGGTTTGCCAAGAGACTTCTCTCATCTGAAATTATTTCGTTGGTCTCTTAAAGGTAAAGCTCTAGACTGGTTATATTCTCTCCCTCGCCATTGCATTAAATGTTGGGAAAACTGCATTATTAAATTTATAAACAGGTTTAATCCTTTTAAAAAGGCAACTGAACTAAGAAAGAACATAGGCAACTTCAGTCAGAACGTGGGAGAAAACTACCCACAAGCCTGGGAAAGATTCTTTGGAATGATCAATAGTATTCCTAATCATGGCTATTCTGAACTAACAATTTGCCATTTATTTTACCACGGTCTTAATACTCAATGTAGAGAGTTGCTTGACTTTTTCAGCAGGAGGATCAATAAATACTTTAACTATTAAAGAATGTTTGGAATTGATGTCTACTAGGGATAAGAATGATTCTTTATATAATCCTGATTTTGGCACTAAGCCAGAAAAAGGGATACTTCGGATAACTTCCGATCTTATGCCCGAGGTACGCAAAACTATGAAAGAAAAAGGTATACCTTCTGAACTTGTTAAGGAAAACAAAGTAGATTTGTTACAAGTTTTAATTGAAGAAGATGAAACTAGAAAAGTTTTTCAAGAATTAAAACATCGACAAGTAAAATCTCATAATAACTTGCATAAGCATTTCCAAAAACACAAAAAGATTTTGGCTGAACTCACGGAAAATTATGATGAGATTGGCCAAGAACTAAAATTATTTCACGAGTATCTTAGTATGATTGAAACCCAATGTGAACAAATAGCATCTGGTTATCAAATTTTTCTTCATGATGATAAAGATATTCCTGTTTCTACTATTGTTGTCACAAGAAGGGGTGCAGTTGTTACAAGGCCCTTAGGACCACCAGAATATGAAGCTGAAAAAGAGCGAAAGGAAAAATCCTTGCTCGAAGCAAGCCAAGAAGATGATACATTGGTGGATCCTCAAGATGAAACTGAGACACAAGATCAAACCAAGGAGGACCAAAATGATGCACAATATGACCATTATGACTATGATGCAGAGACAGTTGATCCAAGAGAAGGTAAAGAAATAAGCAAGGAAGATGAAGTTGTTGTAGTAGAAAAGAAGAAAAGCCATAAGCAACAACAAAAGAGCCTGACCCCCCACAAAAGGTAAAAGACAAGAGTAAGTCAGGTGAGAAAAAGCTTCCTTATCTAGATCGAAAAAAGAAAGCACTGGATCAGGTAATTTATAATTCTTTCACAAAGGCACTTAGTGACATTCGTCTAGAAATTCCATTTACAGATGCAATCAAAGTTCCTACTTATAGTAAATTCCTCCGTGATATTCTTAGTAGAAAGAAAGAAATAACTGAAACTGTTGACATGGTAACTAGCTATCCTGCTAATGGGAAGATGTTGTTTAAGTCTGGAGATCCCGGAATACCAACTATTTCATGCTTAATAGGTAAAACTGATATTCACAATGCCTTGTGTGATCTAGGAGAAGGCGTTAGTGTAATGCCATACTCCCTCTATAAAAGTTTAGGATTAGGGGAGTATTCTCCCACTACTATCACTTTATAGATGGCTGACAAGTCCACTAAACAACCCGTTGGTATGATTGAGGATTTTTTTTACTTAGAATAGATGAGCATGTTATTCCCACTAATTTTATTATTCTTGAAATGCCAGAAGATGAAAATTATCTGTAATACTTGGAAGACCTTTTCTTAGTACTGCAGGTGCATCAGTAGATTGTGCTGAAGGAAAGATAATCCTCAATGTTTATGATGCTGAAATCATCCAGTTTTTTTTCCAAAGAAGTAGAAGCAGGAGAAATATATGTTCTACCAGCAAAATGAGTTCATGTGGCAAGTGTCTTTGATAAGGGGCAACCCAAGGTAAGAATTCGAGAAGAGAGAAAAGGTTGAGTTACTCAACCATTCTTAATAAATGCTTAATGGGAGTCAACCCATCTCGTCAATTAAGTAGATTAGAGAATAAAGAAGTTCATCGTATTCCTACCACTTTTTCACAGACATTCTTGTGGAAGTGCACCCGTGAAGATGCAGATGTCAAAAAGTAGTAGAAACGTAGTTTGAAGCTAAATTTTGCTTTTAATATGCTAATGTTGGTCGACAGTTTTTACTATCAATTTTCTATTAGAAATAAGGTATTTCGCTAAGTTTTGGGATAAGAAGGTATCCTCGAAGAAATAGAATTTTTTTGATGATTACTGATGGTTTAACGACCAACTATACGACGGGAATAAAAATTCCGGCCATATAGTTCTGGTTGTATAGATATCTTTGTCATCAACAAATTTTCCTCGAAGACAAAGAGAATTTAACGACCAACTATACGGCGGGAATAAAAATTCCGGCTGTATAGCTCTAGTCGTATAGATATCGATGCCTACGTACAAAATTTTCTGAAAGGTACTGAGAGTTTAATGACCAACTATATGGCGGGAATAAAAATTCCGGCCGTATAGCTCCAGTTGTATAGATATCTGTGCCTTCAGAAATTCATCCCAAAGACACAGAGATATTAACGACCAACTATACGGCGGGAATAAAAATTCCGGCCGTATAGCTCCGGTCTGCCTTCATAGGAATTTATCCCAAAGGTACTGGGAGTTTAACGACTAAATATACGGCGGGAATAAAAATTCCGGCCGTATAGTTCTGTTCCTATAGATATCGATGCTAGTTTTAGAAATTTATCTCGAGAGGAAGACACTTTAACGACCAACTATACAGCGGGATCATTGTGATCCGGACATATAGTTGCATCCGTATAGCTATTTTCTGTATAAAGAAATCCTAGTTGGTGGCGCCGCTGTAACTATACAGGAGGAACAACATCACCCGCTGATACATTGCAAATGTATCTATAATTTTTGATGTTCCATGCTTGGTTTTATCTACTTTCTTGTGTTTTGTCCACACTTTCGGGTAATTTTCATATGATTTCTTGGACTAACCTATTAACAAGAGCCACAGTGCCAGCTGCCCGTTTTCTGCTGTTTTTGGTTCCAGGAAAGTCAGAAAATGAATATTCTCGGAATTGGACGGGACAAAAGCCAAAGTCATTATTTTACCGAGTGACACTTGGAGCTAGAATACGAGACGGAGAGGGGCTGGGGCCCGGCCACACCACCTGGCCGTGCGGCTAGGCCTGGCCCGCGCCAAGGGGTGGTCTGGCCGCCCCAGGCACCCCCTCGGCATCTCCTTCCGCCTATATACTGCCTCTGATACGGAAACCCTAAGTACCCGATCAAAAATCCACGAAAAAGTCTGTAGCCGCCGTCATCTCCATCCCTAGATCGGGAGGGATGTGATGCTCTTCCCGACACCCTGCCGAAGAGGAGAATTCATACTAGAGGCCTTCTTCATCATCATGCAAGCCTCCGGTGTGATGCGTGAGTAGTTCATCTCTGGACTACGGGTCCATGTAGTAGCTAGATGGATGGTTCTCCTCCTTTGTGCTATCATGTCTAGATCTTGTGAGCTCCATTCATGATCAAGCTCATCTATTTGTAATTCTGCATGTTGTGTTTATGGGCATCCGATGGATATTGTGATGCTATTTCAGATTCATTATTGATTCTATCATGTCTTTGTTATTTGTGATCTTGCATGCTTTCCATTGTTAGTAGCTATCTTGGCCAAGTAGATGCTAGCAACTCCAAGAGTTAGTATTTATGCTCGATAGTGGGTTCATGCCTCTGGTAATCTGGGGAAGTGATAGAAATCTCTAAGGTACTAGATGTGCTATTGCTACTAGGGAGAAAACAACAATCCTTTGTTCATAGAACAATCGTATTGTTTACTTTACACGCAATTCATAATGCAATTATCTGTTGCTTGCAACTTAATACTGGAGGGGGTTCGAACGATAACCTGAAGGTGGATTATTAGTCATAGATGCAGTTGGATGGTGGTTTATGTATAATGCTGTAATGCCCAATCGAATCTCAAAGGAGTCAAGATAAGTAGTATATGCTTGTATGCTTTCTCGATGTTTGTCAATTGCCCCGCTGTAATTTGTTCACCCAACATGTCATCTATCTTAAGGAGAGCCACCTCTAGTGAACTATGGACCCCGATCCTTTCTTTTACTTTCAATCTACAATCAACTATTTACTGCTTTGTGATTACTTTCTACAAACTATTACTTCCTTCCATTCGATACATTTAATCCTTTGTTTTCAGTAAGACCGGTGAGATTGACAACCTCATCGCAAGTTGGTGTAACATTCCAAAACTTAAACCCAAGCTTATCAAGACCTAAATCATCAAATTTGGGATTAACAAAAACTTTTCCAAATTAAAAATAAAAGCATTCATATGTGTGTGCATTTAAAATAGGAGTTGTTTTGAATTGCCATGATTGTGTGATCCAATGCTTGTAACATGTTTCTTAGGTGATTTAAACATCATCTACATCATTCCCAAACTTTTCCTAAAGAAAATCAAATAAAAAAGAATTAAAGAGGAGGAATGGTCATTTTGGCCATTTTAATCCACTACACTACTTTGGCTATTCCTAGTACTCAATTCTTAACAGAAACAATTCTTGATCTTTGTACCCCTTGCTAGTACACATAATGAGGTACCAAGGACCACTTTTTGATCTGCTAAAAACATTCTCTTACTTATTTTAATTGGCATTTGAAAATTGAATCTAATGCATATGCATAGATCACCCCTATTTCAAAACCATCTATTTGAGCTCCACTTTCAAAACCCTTGCAACCAGAGACTACCTAGCACTAGTGGAGATCACTCAAAAATTTTGAAACCAAAATTCAAAACTTTTTCTCTTGCGGCCATTTCATCAAACAACTTGTGTGCACAAATCTGGTCAAATTCCAAACACTGTTTTGAGCAGTGATCTTGGTCACCATTTGTGCCTAACCTTGTCCCCTTGTTCCCTCAGTACCAGCCCTACCCTTTGCTAGCCCTAGGCCAAAGACAGAGGGCAGAGCGGCCAGGAACAGCCGCGCCCGGAGCTGGTCGAGCATGCCGACGCCGCCCCCAGAGCGCGCTCTGTCCCCGCTCGCACAGACCACCCCTTGGCCTCAGCCCGCGCCCACCGCTCTGCCACGACCTGGAGAACCCCCAGACACCACCGTTGGCCGCCCAAAGCCTCATAGCCACCGCTCGCCATGGACACCGCCGCCTCTGCCTCTCAGAGCGCCACCTCGCCCAGACTGCGTGCCACCGCCCCTACGGCCGCATTCAATTCCTAGAGCACCGCTAGGGGACCGCCCATCGATCGCCACCCCTAGCCATGCCTCTACCCCGCCGTAGCAATGTCGCCACCGTCGCCTGCCCATCCCGCTCGGTCTCATCGTCGGGCCTATAAAAGGAGCCCTCCCCAGCCTCTTATCTCCACACCATTCCACTCCCCTCACCTCTCTGAACCTCACCCACCTCTCGTCGGAGCAAAGGGAGCAGCAGCTCACCGGAATTGGAGCCGGAGCCGCCGCCTCTGGAGGAGAAGGGCGCCGCTGATTGCGACCACCCCAAGCCCTGCCACAACCGTGCCTCGCCTCACCGTCGTCTCCCAGTTTGTTTGCCCGCCTCGCTGACCCTGCTGGAGCCCTGGTATGTCCCCAGCAGACCCCCACCGAGCCACTAGGGTTCGAGCTCGCGACTGGCACATTAAATCGACGACGACCCTCAGCCGTAGATTCCTATTCTAATCCTACGGCCCACAAGCGCGCGTACCGTTTCGCGTGTTAAGTGCCGCTGACAAGCGGGACCCCCCTGTCAGCTGAGCCCCGCGCCGCGGAGCGCCACTGGGCCGGCCCAAGTCTTTTCCCGCGCTAGCCCACCCGTTCAAATCTGGATTTTTCTTTTTAGATTGAATCTAGTTTCTGTCCCCTAGTTTGAAAATCAATTCAGAGAGTTTTAGAAATCCAAATTGCATGAAACTAATTTTGTCTGAAAGGTATTAAAATGATCTATCCAAGACCGTTGGATTTAATTCAATTAGAGTTATAGATCTCGCCTAATAAAAATAACAAAACAGAAGCTTTTGCAACTTGCAACATTTTTATAAAATCAACCAAGTTAGCTTTTGAGTTGATTCCAACTCTCAAAAATCACATTTCATCATATCTATCTAAATAGGTAATAATATTAAGGTTTACATGCCGTGACTTTGACTAGTACCAAAATAATGCTATATAGGCATTTCTAGTCACTTTAAATCATTAAATAATGAACTTAAACCAAATTAATATTGATCCAACCCTTAAATCTCATTCCCACATGTTGGAATATGTGGTGATGACATGTGTCAACATGATCCCATATTTTAAGTGGTGAATATTAAATCTTAGTTAAATTTTCAATGAGTAGAAATCACTTTTCTAAATTAAAAAGAAGGAAACTAGTGAATTAAACTTGTGATGCTTGTGATGATAATAGATCATAAATTGTGTGTCTTAGAATGCTATCTAGCCTAGTTAAGTATTGTTTGGTGATTGTCTACTCCGTATGTATTTATAGAAGATAGTACCGACCAAGCTTACGAGGAGGAGGAGTGCTATCAAGACGAAGACGAAGAAAACTTCAACCACTGCACCAACCAAGGCAAGCCACCCTTAACAGTGCAAGCTACCCTTAGCAAGCTAGCAATACCCAAGATTAACCCTTGCAAGTTTAGTGCTTAGCAAACTAGAAACAAACTAGATGGTTTAGCACAGATGCCTTAAGCATGCTTTGATCACACCCCCTTTAACTATTAGTACCTCAAGTCTTATTGACAAGTTTTACCTCCCTCAGTTTACCAAATTCCCTTACTTGTTTTGAAGATAGCATAAAAAGTATAAAACTTGACCTACTTAGAAACCTTTAGATGTCATTCTATGGCATGAGATTGATCCCATCTTTCCACCTTAGTGAACACTCTTAACTTAGTATTTTAGAGTAGATCAAAAACTTGAGTCACTTTAGATGGGAACAAGTGGTGAACATGAATTGTGAAAACCTTGGAATGATGAGTCATTCTATTGAGATGTTTTGACATGTGTTGAGAAACACAACTGGTTTATGATGATGAAAATGATGAGGCATGATCCTTAACCCTTTTATAAAACTGATGGTTGGATTCAGATGCGATACCATTCCAAATTTTCCAAATAACTTGAAATGAATGATGAACTTTGACTTGACCACAACAGGGTTGTGTTTATGGTAATAGCTTCCCAACTTAAGTGATTCTAGAACTTAACTTTATCTTTCTTTGCTTCTGAACTCAGCTTAGGTTTCAAACTTAACTTTAGAGTTAAACTCAGATTTAGTACTTTAACTTAGACTATAGTACCTATTAATAGTAGTTTGCAAGTACTTAAAGAGTACTCATGGCTTTGTCCCTGGCTATTCTCATGGCCAGACTATGAAGGAGACTATCAGGAGGATGGTCATCAGGACGGCTATGATAACTAGGATTATCTGCCGTCGTCGACGATTACTGTGCCTCAAGATGGGCCCCACCGCTACGCTTATCTTTTATTTCCGCTGCTTGTTGTATTAAAGACTGGATCATGAGATCCTTATTTGTGTAAGAACTTATGTATGGTTTGTAATGGATGATGTACTTTGATATCCAATCCGTTATGTCTCGCAAAAATGGTAATCCTGGGATTGCGAGGTATGGCATAACGGGCATCTGGGATTAAAAATCCGGGTGTTGACAAGTTGGTATCAGAGCCATCCTGACCATAGGAGACCCTAGTTAGAATGGACGTTCAAACAAAAAAAAACTTAGTTTCAAAACCAAAGTGAGTATTTCTGAAGAACTATTTCCTCTCTTACCCTTGTGAACTCATTCTTTCTCAAAAATTCATGTTCCTCAAAATTCTTACATTATGAATTAAAACTTGACACACTTGATCACTTCACTAACTTCCTCATCCTTAATTCTTGTAGATGGAGACTCATTTCAGCAAGTTTTACCAGTTGGGAAATGGAGGTCAGCTGATCTTCGAGAGGGATCTAGATTCACTGTCAGAGTTATTGGGACGCCCACATCCGGAGTTTCTTGGAGCTCAACTTCCAGGACCCCCAGGAGGAGACCTACAGTGGCTAGTCACCGCAGATCTTCGAGGAAGCATCGAAGCACCAACTTCTGGAAGAATTTAGTTCTCCGTGAGAGAGAACATCTGGCTAGATGGATTAGCCAGGGCAATGCATGAAGGTCTCGCACGTCTATGTGCCCTTAGCGTCAACAAGATCCAAGGAACCCGTTTTGCCCACTATGCAAGACGTGACTTCATGGGAATGCCGATGGAGATGCCAAGTCACCCAGAATTGAGGCATCAAGTGGAGAACCTTGACTTCTTGCTTCATGACAGACAGCAGGAACTGGACAATGCCAGGGAGTTAGCCAACCCGAACCATGCCATCACCGACCAGAAGGCCCAGACTTTCGCACTGCTTGTCCAGGATCGCCAGTCTCTTTGGCCAGCGTGCCAAGAAGGATCGCACCATCGCCCGTCTTTGCAAGAAGGTGGCCGACCTCGAGAAGACCGTCAAGGAGCAGGAAGCTCAGCTTGCCTCCAAGGAAGAAGAAGATGAGGGTGAAGATATCCAGGGAGATATGGATTCTTACCTCAGCAACGATGATGACTTTCTGGAGGAGGATGCCGTGGACTTCTATACTGATGATGAGGACTCCGACTTCATCGACGATGAGTAGATGCACTAGAGCACTATCGTAGCATGAGTTGTATCGTCCCACTGTATCATAGCTGGCAGAATGGTTCTTCAAACCATCTGCTTTCCTTTGTTTGTTGTGGTGTGTGTTGTATCGTGTGCTTGCTTGCATAAATGAAAATGAAGTTAGTTGAAAAACCTGAGTCTAACTCAAAGTTTTAGCTTTGAAAACCCAAAACCATGAACCTTAGAATTTCCCTCTTACCCCTATATCTATCTCAATCTTCAGATGACTCATGGAAACCAAGGAGGGAGCAGCTCGTCACAAGACCCAATGCTGCAGATCTTGCAGAATCTCATCACGGACCGTGAAGCAAACAGGGCCGAGCGTCAAGCCAACTTAGCAACATTGCAGTAGATCGCCCAAATGGCTCTCAACAACCAAGGACATGGAAATCAGGATCACCATGGATCCAAACTCAAAAAATTTCAAAACACCAATCCCCCAATCTTCAACCAATCTGAGAACCCATTAGATGCTGATGACTGGTTACAGACCATGGAAAACAACCTTGAAGTTGGAGGAGTTGATGAAAATGAGAAAGTTCTCTTCGCCACCCACTATCTGGCGGGAGATGCCAGAGCTTGGTGGAATAGCATCCGCAATATGAACCATGGTTAGGTTATGACATGTGAAGCATTTAAAGTCAAGTTCAGCCGCACCCACGTGCCGCAAGGTCTCGTCAACAGTATGACAGACGAATTCCACGAATTGAAGCAAGGAAGAATGACTGTGGTGGAGTACCGTGACAGATTCCTGTCACTTGCCAGATATGCACCTAATGAGATCAACACAGAGGCCAAGAAGAAGGAGAGATTCTTGAACGGACTGCATGATGAGATGCAGACTGTCCTCATCAACATCCGTTTCGAGGATCTCGAAGAGCTAGTCGACTCTGCCATTCAGATGGAAGGGAAGATTAACCAGGCAAACGACAACTGCAAGCGTTGTATGATGCATCAGTCTTGATCCAGTAGTCACCAGAAGTACCGTCCCAACCCCTCACCAGGATATGCACCAAGGAACAACTGACCCCCAAATCCTCGCCCAAGCTACCCCAACCGCAGCGGAGGTAATGTGAAGTCTAGAGGAAACAATCACAACTCTGGCAATGCCAACAATTTCAACCGTGCCCCTCCCAAGAGCAACAACAAGCCCAACACTGCTCCCAGAACTGGCAGCAATGTTGTGCCTGTCGCAGTCAAGGACAAGTCCCAGATCACTTGTTTTGAATGTGGAGTGAAGGGTCACTACTCCAATGAGTGTCCCAAGAAGACTGCCGCCAATGCCAATGTGAATGCCCCAGCTCAGCAGCAGCGTCGTGTTCAACCAGGAAGGAGATTTGCCCCAGGGAACCCTCACAACCGCAACGGTCGTCTCTTCCACATGAACGCAAAAGAAGCCCAGGAAGCGCTAGATGTAGTGTTGGGTATGTTTTCTGTTAACTCAATTTTAGCAAGAGTATTGTTTGATTCTGGAGCATCGCATTCATTTGTCACCGAAGAATTTGTATGCACTAGTAAGATTCACCCAACCAACCTGAAGCATGTCATGATAGTTCAAATCCCCGGTTCAACTACAAAAGCTAGAAAAATTTGCAAAGCTGTGCCTATCAGAATACATGGAATAGATTTTTATGCCAACCTAACTGTACTTGGAACCGAAGGATTGGAAATAGTACTAGGTATGGACTGGATGTCAAGGCATAAAGGATTGATAGACTATGCTAAGAAAGCCATCACCATGTTCTGGAGTAACAGTAGAGCATATCTCTGAAACCTTACCCCGTCAATTCAAGTGCAACAAGAGTGTAGCCCTGCCCACCATAGACCAAGTCAGAGTAGTCTGTGGATACCCCGACGTATTCCCAGATGAATTGCCAGGTATGCCCTCGGATAGGGATATTAGGTTCATTATCGAACTAATCCCCGGAACCGGACCTATAACCCAGAGACCCTATACCATGAACCCCTCAGAGTTAGTGGAACTGAAGAAGCAGTTGGATGCCATGTTAGCAATAGGCTTGATTCAACCAAGCGCATCGCCATGGAGATCACCAGTGTTATTCGTCGACAAGAAAGATGGAGGCAATCGTCTGTGTATAGATTACAGAAACTTGAATGACGTCACCATCAAGAACAATTACCCCTTGCCAAAGATAGAGGATCTATTTGATCAGTTGACCGGAGCCCAGGTATTCTCAAAGATTGATCTTAGGACTAGTTATCACCAACTTAAGATTCGTGCAACGGATATTCCGAAGACCGCCTTTACTACTCGCTATGGTTTATACGAGTATACAGTTATGTCTTTTGGATTAACCAATGCCCCTGCTTATTTCATGAATCTCATGAATAAGATCTTTATGAATTTCCTAGATAAGTTCGTAGTTGTGTTTATCAACAACATCCTTATCTACTCCAAGTCGGAAGAAGAGCATGAGCAACATCTGAGAATCATCCTAGAAACCCTGAGAGAGCATCAGTTATATGCCAAGTTCAGCAAGTGTGAGTTTTGGCTGAAAGAAGTAGGATTCCTAGGACATATTGTGTCTGCTGGAGGAGTCTCTGTTGATCCCACCAAGATCAAAGATGTCGAAGAATGGGAAGCCCCAACCAATCAGACCCAAGTCCGTTCATTTCTCGGATTAGCGGGATATTACCGCAAGTTCATAGAAGGATTCTCGAGCATAGCCCGACCAATGACGCAATTGTTGAAGAAGGACAAGAAGTTTAATGGACAGACAAATGTGAAGCCAGTTTTCAGGAGCTGAAGAAGAGATTGATATCAACCCCAATTTTGATCATGCCAGACATCAAGAAGCCGTTTGATGTATATTGTGACGCATCCAAGATTGGTCTAGGATGTGTATTGATGCAAGAAGGCAAAGTCATCACGTATCTGTCTCAACAACTGAAGCAGCATGAGCAAAACTATCCAACCCATGATCTTGAGCTAGCAGCTGTGGTTCTAGCATTGAAGACATGGCGTCATTATTTGATGGGTAATCGCTGTGAGATTTACTCAGATCATAAGAGCTTGAAATATATCTTCATTCAGAAGGAGCTGAATATGATACAAAGGAGATGGATAGAGTGAATCAAGGATTATGACCTTGACATTCACTATCACCCCGGTAAAGCCAATGTGGTAGCGGATGCTCTTAGCAGATTGCCATGTAGGCTTAACACCATGATCAAAGAGAAGCAACCAAGTTTGTATGAGGAATTGGAGCAGTTCAGAACTGAGTTAGTTAGCAAAGGATTCCTAGCTAGCATTGAACTTCAACCCACGTTGATTAGCCAAATCAAGGAAGCCCAGAAAGGGAATGAAAGTATCGACGGAATCAAACGTCGTATTGGTACAGGCAAGGTACCTGGATTCACCGAAGACGAAGAAGGAGTACTGTGGTACAAAGGACGTATTTGTGTGCCAGCAGATTCGGAGCTGAAGGAAATTATCATGAAGGAAGCTCATGATACTCTCTATTCTATCCACCCTGGAGGAACAAAGATGTATCAGGATTTGAAAGAGCAATTTTGGTGGCACAAGATGAAGAGAGAGATCGGAAGCTACATCGCCAAATGTGACATCTGTCAAAGAGTCAAAGCAGAGCATCAGAGACCTGCAGGATTGTTGCAACCATTGCAGATTCCGGAATGGAAATGGGATTCTGTCGGAATGGACTTTATCACCGGTTTGCCTACTTCTAGTAGGGGAAATGACTCAATCTAGGTCATAGTTGATAGATTGTCCAAGGTAGCCCACTTCATACCTGTTAAGACAACCAACCAGAGTGCAAAGCTAGCAGAGCTGTATATTGCTAGGATTGTTAGTCTGCATGGAACCCCCAAGACCATCGTGTCAGATCGAGGAACCTAGTTTACTTCAAGATTTTGGCAGAAAGTTCAGGAAGGTTTAGGAACCAAGTTGAACTTCCGTACCGCGTATCACCCGCAAACAGATGGACAACCTGAGAGAGTCAACCAGATCTTGGAGGATATGCTTAGAGCTTGTGTGTTGGAATACAGATCAAAATGGGAAGACTGCATGCCTTTCGCAGAATTCTCATATAACAACAGTTATCAAGCTAGTTTGCAGATGGCACCATTTGAATTTCTATACGGAAGAAAGTGTCGTACCCCTTTGAATTGGTCGCAAGTAGGAGAGAGTCAGATCTTTGGACCCGACATTCTCTGAGAAGCAGAAGAGAAAGTTTACAAAGTCCGTGAACACCTCAAGACCACCCAATCCAGACAAAAGAGCTATGCTGACAAGAGAAGGAGAGACCTGACTTTCAATGTCGGAGATTTTGTATACCTCAAAGTTTCACCATTGAAGGGAACTCAACGCTTTAGTCTGAAGGGAAAGTTAGCCCCCAGATATATCGGACCTTTCAAGATTCTGAACTGCTGAGGAGAAGTATCGTATCAGCTAGAACTGCCTGAAGAGATGTCAGCCATCCACAATGTGTTCCATATCTCGTTACTTCACAAATGCTTGGAAGTGCCTGAGAAGACTGAAGTTTTCAAGAATATCGATCACAGAGCGGTGGAAATCAACAATGACCTGACCTATCGGGAAGTACCCATCCGTATCTTAGAAGAAGCCTACAGAACCACCAGGACCAGGAGCATCAAGTTTCTCAAGATTCAGTGGAGCAACCATACCGAGGAAGGAGCCACTTGGGAGCACGAAGATTATATTAGGACAGAATTCCCAGATCTCTTTAGTTCTTAGTTTTCTTTGTAAATCTCGGGACGAGATTTTGTTTAAGGGGGGAAGGTTTGTAACATCCCAAAACTTAAATCCAAGCTTATCAAGATCTAAATCATCAAATTTGGGGTTAACAAAAACTTTTCCAAATTAAAAATAAAAGCATTCATATGTGTGTGCATTTAAAATAGGAGTTGTTTTGAATTGCCATGATTGTGTGATCCAATGCTTGTAAAATGTTTCTTAGGTGATTTAAACATCATCAACATCATTCCCAAACTTTTCCTAAAGAAAATCAAATAAAAAAGAATTAAAGAGGAGGAATGGTCATTTTGGCCATTTTAATCCACTACACTACTTTGGCTATTCCTAGTACTCAATTCTTAACAGAAACAATTCTTGATATTTGTACCCCTTGCTAGTACAGATAATGAGGTACCAAGGCCCACTTTTTGATCTGCTAAAAACATTCTCTTACTTATTTTAATTGGCATTTGAAAATTGAATATAATGCATATGCATAGATCACCCCTATTTCAAAACCCATCTATTTGAGCTCCACTTTCAAAACCCTTGCAACCAGAGACTACCTAGCACTAGTGGAGATCACTCAAAAATTTTGAAACCAAAATTCAAAACTTTTTCTCTTGCGGCCATTTCATCAAACAACTTGTGTGCACAAATCTGGCCAAATTCCAAACACTGTTTTGAGCAGTGATCTTGGTCACCATTTGTGCCTAACCGTGTCCCCTTGTTCCCTCAGTACCAGCCCTACTCTTTGCTAGCCCGGGCACACCCTGTGCACATGACCAAATGGTCATGGCCATTAAGGCCGAGCACCTTGAGCACCCCACCGGCGACATCGCGCCACAGCAGCCGCCAACCTCTCTCGCCATGTCTAGCACACCTCTAGTGGTCCACCTCCACCGTCCAACCAGCCCCAGGCTAGAGACAGAGGGCAGAGACGCCAGGAACCGCCGCGCCCGGAGCTTGTCGAGCATGCCGACGCTGCCCCCAGAGCACGCTCTATCCCCGCTCGCACAGACCACCCCTTGGTCTCAGCCCGCGCCCGCCGCTCCGCCACGACCTGGAGAACCCCCTAGACACCCCCGTTGGCTGCCCAAAGCCTCACAGCCACCGCTCGCCATGGACACCGCCGCCTCTGTCTCTCAGAGTGCCACCTCACCCAGACCGCGTGCCACCGCCCCTACGGCCGCATTCAATTCCTAGAGCACCGCCAGGGGACCGCCCATTGATCGCCATCCCTAGCCATGCCTCTACCCCACCGTAGCAATGTCGCCACCGTCGCCTGCCCATCCCGCTCGGTCTCATCGTCGGGCCTATAAAAGGAGCCCTCCCCAGCCTCTTCTCTCCACACCATTCCACTCTCCCCACCTCTCTGAACCTCACCCACCTCTCGCCGGAGCAAAGGGAGCACTAGCTCGCCGGAATTGGAGCCGGAGCCGCCACCTCTGGAGGAGAAGGGCGCCACTGATTGCGATCACCCTAAGTTTCGCCACAACCGTGCCTCGCCTCGCTGTCGTCTCCCAGTTTGTTTGCCTGCCTCGCCGACCCCGCTGCAGCCCTGGTACGTCCCTAGCAGACCCCCACCGAGCCGCTAGGGTTCGAGCTCGCTGGCGACCTGTTCGTCGTCGACGACGACCCTCAGCAGTAGATTCCTATTCTAATCCTACGGCCCACAAGCGCGCGTACCGTTTCACGTGTTAAGTGCCGCTGACAAGTGGGACCCCCCTGTCAGCTGAGCCCCGCATCACGGAGCGCCACTGGGCTGGCCCAAGTCTTTTCCCGCGCTAGCCCACCCGTTCAAATCTAGATTTTTCTTTTTAGATTGAATCTAGTTTCTATCCCCTAGTTTGAAAATCAATTCAGAGAGTTTTAGAAATCCAAATTGCATGAAACTAATTTTGTCTGAAAGGTATTGAAATGATCTATCCAAGCCCTTTGGATTTAATTCAATTAGAGTTATAGATCTCTCCTAATAAAAATAACAAAACAGAAGCTTTTGCAACTTGCAACATTTTTATAAAATCAACCAAGTTAGCTTTTGAGTTGATTCCAACTCTCAAAAATCACATTTCATCATATCTATCTAAATATGTAATAATATTAAGGTTTACATGCGGTGACTTTGGACTAGTACCAAAATAATGCTATATAGGCATTTCTAGTCACTTTAAATCATTAAATAATGAACTCAAACCAAATTAATATTGATCCAACCCTTAAATCTCATTCCCACATGTTGGAATATGTGGTTATGACATGTGTCAATATGATCCCATATTTTAAGTGATGAATATTAAATCTTAGTTAAATTTTCAATGAGTAGAAATTACTTTTCTAAATTAAAAAGAAGGAAACTAGTGAATTAAACTTGTGATGCTTGTGATGATAATAGATCATAAATTGTGTGTCTTAGAATGCTATCTAGCTTAGTTAAGTATTGTTTGGTGATTGTCTACTCCGTATGTATTTATAGAAGATAGTACCGACCAAGCTTACGAGGAGGAGGAGTGCTATCAAGACGAAGACGAAGAAAACTTCAACCACTGCACCAACCAAGGCAAGCCACCCTTAACAGTGCAATCTACCCTTAGCAAGCTAGCAATACCCAAGATTAACCCTTGCAAGTTTAGTGCTTAGCAAACTATAAACAAACTAGATGGTTTAGCACAGATGCCTTAAGCATGCTTTGATCACACCCCCTTTAACTATTAGTACCTCAAGTCTTATTGACAAGTTTTACCTCCCTTAGTTTACCAAAGTCCCTTACTTGTTTTGAAGGTAGCGTAAAAAGTATAAAACTTGACCTACTTAGAAACCTTTAGATGTCATTCTATGGCATGAGATTGATCCCATCCTTCCACCTTATGAACACTCTTACCTTAGTATTTTAGAGTAGATCAAAAACTTGAGTCACTTTAGATGGGAACAAGTGGTGAACATGAATTGTGAAAACCTTGGAATGATGAGTCATTCTATTGAGATGTTTTGACATGTGTTGAGAAACACAACTGGTTTATAATGATGAGGCATGAGCCTTAACCCTTTTATAAAACTGATGGTTGGATTCGGATGCGATACCATTCCAAATTTACCGTACAACCACATTACCTGAATTGGGTAAGGCTTAGCTGGAAATTTATATGCATTAGTATTAGTTCCCTCATGGGAGAGGTTTGAGCTGAGGCTACCTCTCATGATGTCCACCTATGCAGTGCCCAAGATGACTAATGGTCATGGTTGGGAGGCCATGCTCATAGGAGAGATGCTTATACTAGGGTGTGTAAAGGGAAGGTTATGTTTGATTATCTGCATACTAAGTATGATGATTCAGGGTTATCCCTGACAGATGTATCGAATCTTGTGGTGAAAGTGTACCACCTCTGCAGAGTGTCAAACTATTCGAATAGCCGCGTCCGCGGTTATGGACAGTTGGAATGGCCATACTGTTTCGTTGTGAGATGTTTTCCAAATAACTTGAAATGAATGATGAACTTTGACTTGATCACAACAGGGTTGTGTTTATGATAATAGCTTCCCAACTTAAGTGATTCTAGAACTTTACTTTATCTTTCTTTGCTTCTGAACTCAGCTTAGGTTTCAAACTTAACTTTAGAGTTAAACTCAGATTTAGTACTTTAACTTAGAACTATAGTACCTGTTAATAGTAGTTTGCAAGTACTTAAAGAGTACTCATGGCTTTGTCCCTGGCTATTCTCATGGCCAGACTATGAAGGAGACTATCAGGAGGATGGTAATTAGGACAGCTATGATAACTAGGATTATCTCTTCACAAGATTGCTCGTGCCCCTGAAGATGGACCCCACCGCTACGCTTATCTTTTATTTCCGCTGCTAGTTGTATTAAAGACTGGATCATGAGATCCTTATTTGTGTAAGACCTTATGTATGGTTTGTAATGGATGATGTACTGTGATATCCAATCTGTTATGTCTTGCAAAATGGTAATCCTAGGATTGCGAGGTATGGAATAACGGGCATCTAGGATTAAAAATCCAGGTGTTGACAGTTGGGGACAGAGTTCTGTGGTTGTGTTGTGCAGGTCTCCATGTTGGTGCTGGCACCGGTAGTGCGCCCTGCCAACGTTCAACTAGCTACACCTTTGGGGTGTTTCCTTGCTCCTACTGGATTGATAACCTTGGTTCAATAACTGAGGTAAAACTTACTGCTGTGCTCATCATACCTTCCTCTTGGGGTTCCCCAACGAGCTCGTTAATACACGAGTCAGCAAGTACTTTTTCTGGCGCCGTTGCCGGGGAGTCAAGGACATCTTCACAAGGGGAGTCCCTCATAACCAATCTCTTTACTTTGTTATTTTTGTTTTGCTTAGTTTACTTTTGCTTTGTTTGCTTGTTTCTTTATCAAAAACACAAAAAAATTAGTTTTACAAGTTTGCTTTCTTTATTAAAAACACAAAAAAAATGACTACTCTTGAAAACACTAAGTTGTGTGACTTCACTAGCACCAACAACAATGATTTTATGAGCACACCTATTGCTCCACCTGTTCCTGAAGCTACTTTCTTTGAGATAAAACCTGCTTTACTCAATCTTGTTATGAGAGAACAATTTTCTAGTATTTGTAATGAAGATGCTGCTGCCCATCTAAATAACTTTGTTGAACTTTGTGAGATGCAAAAGCATAGGTATATAGATGGAGATATTATTAAGCTGAAATTGTTTATTTTCTCTTTGAGAGGAAAATCTAAAGAATGGTTGAATTCCTTAACTAGGAATAGTATTGATTCTTGGACTAAATGCAAAGATGCTTTTATTGGAAAATACTATCCTCCTGCTAAGATTATATCTATGAGAAGTGAAATAATGAATTGAAGTTTAAACAATCTGATAATGAACATGTTGCTCAAGCTTGGGAAAGAATGAAATCTTTGGTAAAGAATTGTCCCACTCATGGACTGACTGCTTGGATGATCATCCAAACTTTTTATGTAGGATTGAACTATTCTTCAAGGAACCTATTGGATTCTGCTATTGGAGGTACCTTTATGACCATCACTTTGGGTGCTGCAACAAAGCTTCTGGATAATATGATGGTTAACTACTCCAAATGGCATACTGAAAGAGCTCCATAAGGTAAGAAGGTAAATTCTGTTGAGGAAACCTCCTCCTTGAGTGATAAAATTGATGTTATTATGTCTATGCTTGTTAATGGGAAGGCTCATATTGATCCAAATAATGTTCCCTTAGCCTCTTTGGTTTCTCAAGAAGAGCAAGTTGATGTGAACTTCATAAGAAATAATAATTTTAGGAATAATGCTTACAGGAATAATTTTGGTAACAATAATTATAAGCCATATCCTCCCAACAATGGTAATGCTTATGGAAATTCCTACAACAACAATAGGAGTGCTCCCTCTGAACTTGAAGTTATGCTTAAGGACTTTATTAGTAAATAAACTGCTTTCAATAAATATATTGAGGAAAAACTCTCTAATGCTGAAAGAAATATAACATCTTTGGGTGAAGCTCAATCTTCTTTGAATAAAATGGCTGCTAAACCTGAAACTATTGATAATCCCTTTGCAGCTACTAATGCCATACAAGTAAGAATTTATGAAAATGTTAGACTATTAGCTGAATTACATGCTAAGTGGGAAAGAGAACATGAAATTGCTAGAAACATTAGTGTTTCTACTATCACTACCACTAGTGTTGAGGATAGTAATAGCTCTACTACTTTAGATGATAATTATGATTTTGATCTTGATGGTTGCAATATCTCTGAAGTTATTAAGTTCCTACAAAATCTTGCTAAAAGTCCTAATGCTAGTGCTATGAATATGGCCTTTACAAAATACATTACCGATGCTCTCATAAAGATTAAAGAAGAAAAGATGAAACATAAAGCTTCTATTCCTATAAAACAAGAAGATAGTTGGGAACCCATCATTAATATGAAAGTGAATGATTTTGATTTCAAAGCTTTATGTGATTTTGATAGTAGTGTTTCTATTATGCCGAGAAGGATTTATGATATGCTTGATTTGCCACCACTTCAAGATTGTTATTTGAATGTCCCACTTGATGATAATGCTAAAAAGAAACTCATGGGGGGTATTAATGATGTTATTATTATGGTTAACAATGCTTATGTCCCCGTTGATTTCTATGTTTTGGATGTTGAATGCAATGCTTCTTGTCCTATTACTTTGGGAAGACCTTTTTTTAGAACAGTTGGTGCCATTATTGATATGAAAGAAGGCACCATTAAATATCAACTCCCACTCAAGAAAGGTATAGAACACTTCCCTAAGAAGATAGAGAAGATTTCTTTTTCCTCTCCTCTGAAAACAAAATTTGGTTTTAATGCTTCTTCATTTGAGAACGCTTGATTCTTTTTCTTGCTTCTTATGCCAAACTTAAAGGCGTTAAAGAAAAGTACTTATTGGGAGATAACCAAAAAGTTTAGATGAGTCTTGGAAGTTATTACTTTAGTAATAACCACTCCTTATCCTTTTTATTTGCTTTTTGTGCCAAGAGTAACCTCTAATGAGAGAGAAGTAATGATTGGGAAAGTTGCTGTCCTGAAACAGATTTCTATGCTTCACCGTAAACATTCGTGTAAAATCTCTGTACGTCATTTTGAGGCGTGAAGTTTTGTGCTTCTGTCCCAGGTTGTTATCTAACTTTCGTTAGTTCAACACTTTTTGATTTGAGCAACAAAAGGTCTTCGAAATTTTTTGTCTTTACCTGCTGGTCTATTTTGATAGATTTCTGCCATTTTCTGCATTTACTTCTTGTTGGTCCCTTTTTGAGTTCTTTTAGGGAACTGAGCTTTTCGAGGGAAGTGCTACAGTAGCTTGTGTTTTAATGGAAGTTTTATTTGTGTCAGAACTTAACCTAAAGACTTATTATCTTGAGTGCACTAATGTTGCTAATAAAGATTGTGTGAAGTTTTGTATGAAGGAAATATTTCAGGTGTATGGAAGGAATGAGTAATGAGATGAAGAATGGACTAAAGCTCAAGCTTGGGGATGCCACGCGTGTCACCCCAAGAAATATCCAAGAAGTACAAGCGTCAAAGCTTGGGGATGCCCAAGACATCCCCCTCTTCATCAATAAAAATCCCAGGTTTCTTCCAAACGCTTCATTTTTATTGTTTCATGCATAGTTGTGTTGTTCTTGGAGCGTCTTCTTTTTCATTTTTGTTTGCTTTGTTTGCTTAGTTTGCTGAATAAATTGGTTGGACCCCCTCTTTCATACATTGGTTTTCAAATAGTTTGGTTTGGTTTGGAAAAAGAGTAGGAAAGTTCGTGCTTAAGTGGTAAAGAGAGCTTGTTTTTGACTATGGCCTATGCTTTGTCATGCCATGCTTGATATTGTTTTGGCTTTATGCTTAGTATACTTTTCTATAGCATGACTTGTTATAAACAATTGAGATTACTTAATGTGCATTTGAAGAATCATGCGTTGTTTTAGCATATTAAAGCTTAGTATTGTGGTATTCTCATTTGATGCTTTATTTGGATTGACTTGGCGCATGCTCACACCATGTTATGACTATCCCAAGTCACGTTAAGCCTTTATGATCCTTTAGTTTTCAACTTGTAGTATCACTTTATGCTTTGATTAATGATGTTTTGTCGCTCTGCATGATTATGACCATTATTGCTCTCTTAGTTTGTCGCCTCTTTTTGCTAGCCTCCGCAACCAAGTATGAGTTCCACTCATGCATCCAACTCCTTAAACCAAGTTATTCCAAAGAGTCCACCATACTTACCTACTAGCATATGCTATTCCAAGTATATCATGTTTTTATCTACCTTCCGAATTAAACTTGTTATGAGAAAACTAGTGATTAAAGCTCTCACGAACTTGATGGCACACTTCACTTTTCTTGCCCTTAATAAACTTGAACCATTGTGTCGTCTGTGTTGTATATGCTTGCACTTATTTGTTGGGGATTAGCAGAACCATGCTGTCATGGGGAAAGATTTCAACATTGCACTTGTACTTTGTACCTAGTTGATATCTTGCTCTTTTGTCTATGGATGGAGTCGGTGTGAAATGAAAGGGGAGCTTGTAAGTCCATGGAGTTATGTATGTGTGTTAGAGAAACGCCTGGGCCGCTGGTCTAATCCATGCTGACATGGTGGAAACCTACAGCGCAACCATAATGAGCTGTCTATGAAGCATTTTTCTTATAAAAAAGGAGTCCGATATTGAGAAAAAAGAAAAAAAAGAGATTATGAAAAGAGGAAAGAGATAAAAAAGCACCATATTCCCATGGTAAATAAGAAGATTGCTAAGATGCTCGTTGTCTGCTTGCCTTGTCATTTTGATATGGGGATTCTTCCGTATCATCGGGCAAGGGGTACCCCGTTGGCGGTTCTCTATGATACACATGTACTTACGATGACAAAGAACTTACTGGTGACTAAACTTGAGTAGCATGAGGAGCTACCCTCGTATTCAAGGGACATGAGATTTCCAACTTATACTTCGTCAAGCATATACACCAAAGTTTGTTCACTTTAACCTTAATCACTTCAAGATGCTTATGATATGGGCAATGAGAGCTGAAAGCTATTAAGTACCATAATTTTTGGAAGCTCTTTACGAGACTTGAATCCCTACTTCCTTCTATGAAGGCCTTTCTTCCACTTTTATATTGAGTCTCCACCTTCTATCTTTATGCACCTACTTTGAGAGCATAGTGGCCATTCTTAGTTCTATGTGCATTGTCCCAAGACTTGTTGATTGATGCATACCTTGATATTGCTTGTTTTAAACTATTTGTATCTAGTCACTCTTATGAACTTTGAAGGTGTCCTATGCATTTATGTTTGCTACTCTATGAGGGACAAGCTGAATACCACTATGCTATGTTTTCTTTATGTGAAACAAACAAACGTCTTGCAAAGCATTGTTATTCATGAATCTTTTGTTTGTGCCTTTTCATGTTGCAACATAATTTCTTTGTCTTATTGCTAGAACTTTGTCTTTCATGTTATGATTGAAGTACTATGATCCCAGATTCGAATGTTTTACAAATACTTTGATCAATTTTATGATGGTGCATGTCACCTCAAAAATTATTCTTTATTTTTATCACTTACCTACTTGAGGACGAGCAGGAGTTAAGCTTGGGGATGTTGATACATTGCAAATGTATCTATAATTTTTGATGTTCCATGCTTGGTTTTATCTTCTTTCTTGTGTTTTGTCCACACTTTGGAGTACTTTTCATATGATTTCTTGGGCTAACCTATTAACAAGAGCCATAGGGCCAGCTGCCTGTTTTCTGCTGTTTTTGGTTCTAGGAAAGTTAGAAAATGAATATTCTCGGAATTGTACGGGACAAAAGCCAAAGTCATTATTTTACCGAGTGACACCTAGAGCTAGAATACGAGACAGAGAGGGGTTGGGGCCCGACCACACCACCTGGCCACGCGACCAGGCCTGGCCCGCGCCAGGGGGTGGTCTGTCCGCCCCAGGCACCCCCTCGGCCTCTCCTTCCGCCTATATGTTGCCTCTGATACGGAAACCCTAAGTACCCGATCAAAAATCCACGAAAGAGTCTGTAGCCGCCGTCATCTCCATCCCTAGATCGGGAGGGATCTAAAGCTCTTCGGCACCTGCCGAGAGGGAATTCACCACAGGCGTTCTTCATCATCATGCAAGCCTCTGGTGTGATGCGTGAGTAGTTCATCTATGGACTACGGGTCCATGTAGTAGCTAGATGGCTGGTTCACCTCCTTTGTGCTATCATGTCTAGATCTTGTGAGCTCCGTTCATGATCAAGATCATCTATTTGTAATTCTACATGTTGTGTTTGCGGGGATCCGATGGTTATTGAGATGCTATTTCAGATTGATTATTGATTCTATCATGTCTTTGTTATTTGTGATCTTGCATGCTTTCCGTTGTTAGTAGCTATCTTGGCCAAATAGATGCTAGCAACTCCAAGAGTTAGTATTTATGCTCGATAGTGGGTTCATGCCTCTGATAATCTGGGGAAGTGATAGAGATCTCTAAGGTACTAGATGTGCTGTTGCTACTAGGGAGAAAACAACAATCCTTTGTTCATAGAACAATTGTATTGTTTACTTTACACGCAATTTGTAATGCAATTATCTGTTGCTTGCAACTTAATACTGGAGGGGGTTCGGATGATAACCTGAAGGTGGATTATTAGTCATAGATGTAGTTGGATGGCGGTCTATGTATAATGTTGTAATGCCCAATCGAATCTCAAAGGAGTCAAGATGAGTAGTATATTCTTGTATGCTTTCTTGATGTTTGTCAATTGCTCCGCCGTAATTTGTTCACCCAACATGTCATCTATCTTAGGGAGAGCCACCTCTAGTGAAATATGGACCCCAGTCCTTTCTTTTACTTTCAATCTACAATCAACTGTTTATTGCTTTGTGTTTACTTTCTGCAAACTATTACTTCCTTCCATTCAATACGTTTAATCCTTTGTTTTCAGCAAAACAAGTGAGATTGACAACCTCATCGCAAGTTGGGGACAGAGTTCTGTGGTTGTGTTGTGCAGGTCTCCACGTTGCTGCTGGCACCGGTAGTGCGCCCTGCCAACGTTCAGCTAGCTACACCTTTGGGGTGTTTCCTTGCTCCTACTGGATTGATAACCTTGGTTTCATAACTGAGGGAAAACTTACTGCTGTGCTCATCATACCTTCCTCTTGGGGTTCCCCAACGAGCTCGTTAATACACGAGTCAGCACCCGCCCGTATAGTTTTGGCCGTATAGTTTTGGTGCGACCACAAAATCACACCAGGGCGACTAGGTCTTCCTCCTGTCCTCATTATTTCTCTCATATTCTCTCTCCAAACCTCCCAAAATCCACCTAGAACTCTTTATTCTTCATGGATTTTGTTCGTTTGAGTGGGGGAATCAATAGATCGGTATGTTTCTCTCCCTATCCATGCTTTATTTTCAGATTTCCATGGTTGAAACTCTTACATTGATCTAGTGGATGAACTCAAGCTTATTTTGTTTTTCCTATTAATTTCACATGTTAGGATTGAAATTTTCCATGTAGAATCGTTCATATATCATGTAGAAAATATATATGCCTAAGGTTTTATGGTGAAATTTTTCAGTGCATCACGATGAACAAAATCAGTAACCTCTTTCGTTCGAGCATGCGCCAACGGGGTGGGGGCTCGAGCTCAGGGTCCCAAGCCCCACGCAACTCCAAGTTGGACATTGTCTCATCGAGGAGGGTGCTGCCGACATGTTGGGCCGACAACAACTTTCTCACCGCTGTAGGGTTGAAGGAGGATTTCGACCTCATGTGCAGCAGGGCGGGGTTGGCGGTACTTGGCTTCACAAGCCATGATACCTACGCCGAGCTTACCCATGAGTTCCTTGCCTCCTTCGATGACGACCACGGGGAGAAAGGTAATATGTGCATGATAAGCTTCACCATGAACCAGCAGCACTATGACATACATTTTGAACAATTTTGCGATGCTTTCAGCTTCCCTCATACTGGGGAGCCTACTGTTACTAACCTCTATAGCGTCACAAGTGGAGAGACTTGGGAGGTTATTTTTGTTAATGGTGGCAGGCAATTTTATCAGAAGAAGATGTCCACTATTCAGAACCCAACCATCCGCTACTATGGTTTGTTCCTTGCCAACACACTACTGGGAAGAGGTGACACAGGCACCATGGCCAATGCGGATATGGCTATGATCACCAAGGCTCTCTTCCCCACTTCAGTGCAAAGCCCCAGTCCTGCAGCTCTACTCCTCCAGCACTTCCACCACCAAAGCAACAAGACCAAAGGTGATATTCGCATTGGTGGATTGGTAACCCACCTTGTCTATGCATTAAATATTGTACTACCTGTTATGGAACCTGTTGACGGCTCCAAACTCATGGACGTCAAGTATTTGACTGCTTGTGGCTTCCTTGGTGTTTACCATGCTAACCGGGAGGCTCCGAGCATATCAATTCAGTTATCTTAGTGATGCACAGGGTGAGCAGGTTCAGTTTCCCTGCCCCCAAGCCTTCTCGAGTGTAGGGAAGAACACTTGGATCCTCACCAAGGACCAAGTGATGGAGATCATTGTCGAGCACCGGCCCGATGAAGAGGAAGATGAAGTAGGAGGGCAGCAGGATGAGGAGGAGAAGGAGCAGGAGCAGGAGGAAGAGCAGGGACACAACCCTGCTTGGGAGGGACAGCAGCAACAACAAGGGGGAGCTTGGGACCCATGGCCCAACCAGCCACAATCAGGAGTTCCAGCAGCTCAACTAGCGTGCTAGGGAGATCGACCACACTCTTCAGGAAGTGAATGAAGATGTGAATACTTTGACTCACAACTTCAGTCACTTCATGACCCACTTCCCCGACTACTACCAACAGTTTCCGCACCAGCCGCCAAATGACGACAACAACTGAGCCTGGCAATAGCTTAAGCTTGGGGGAGGTTTGAAAACCTCCAAACTATGCATTCATGTTTTTATTTATTATTTTGATTTATTTTATTTCTTCAAAATTTGCATGTTTATTTTCAGCTTTGCATGTCTAAACTGAAAATACAAAAAAATTAGTTATAACTTTATGTGCGAGTTCGTTTCTTTGTTTCTCTCGAAGATCGCTTAATTTCAGGTGACTTGGCAATAGGGAAACATAGAGGGGGTTCGACTCAAATACGAGAATGAAGAAAGCAAGAATAGGTATCACATTCCTTTCATCATCCTTTCTACAACCTTAAATTGATCCTACAATTATTAACTCGCTTACACTGGAGTCACTCCCCACTTAGCTTGTTATCCTATAAATTCTATTCCTTAGCCAGTGTCTCCTTTTTAGCTTTGCAACAATGAGAAATGAACTTGGTTAAAAATACTACCTACATTTTTACAACAAGAAAAAGCATCTGAAAGATGACTTGAGTCCATGTTTAGCCCAAAGAATTTAATTTTAGAACTACTCCATCCCATTTGAGCTTAATATAAATAGACTTGATAGTACTGTTGATTGAAATTGTTTGATAAAACAGATGCTTCGAAGTAGTAGAAATTATGCCACTACTTTTTCTAATAATTACCATAAGATATTGCTTTACGCGTGTCATTACAACTCAGTCGTGCTCCATGGAGAACTATTAACTCCGCCGGCCAACGAACGATCTAAATGTGGGAAACCACTTGATTTCGGCTATTGAGTTATGTAAATGTCTGTAGTGCAGAAATGCTATGACGGGTAAAATTTTTAGTGTCCTCATGGTTTCACATTCCAAGTGAAGTTGTAGTACGCCTGGCCCATTATTGCTCAACAATTATTTATTGGCATGGTCACGAGTGCACAACACAACCCAATTAAACATGATAAAAATAGTGGCATGATTTCTCTATGAAAGAGCTAAAGTTTTTGAAAGGTAAAAGAAAAGAAGGAGGTGCTTTGATAGTATTGAAATTTTGACATGGGAGTAGATGAGTTATTCTTAAATTAATTGTTTTGATGCCAACTTGAGTACTCTTAATTGGTTAAACAAACAAGAACAAAAAGTTTTCATCTCTCAACAAAGAGAGGCACCAAAAGAATTTGTCTCACTTTCCTAGCTAAACTTTCGACACTTGCTTGGGCATATGATTTATTTGCTAACAAGATACACATGGTTAGGAAGTGGACTCAGTGTAATCTTGTGAATACTTGTATGATCATATTTAAGATTGAAGGGATTGTGAACAAAAGAATTTGGCACCAATTCAAACTTGTGAGTTCCTTTATTTTCGGTCTCAAATCTCCACTATTCTTCCTTATTTCCTTATCACCCAAGGGCGAGCAACATCTAAGCTTGGGGGAGTTGATAGCTGTGAGGTTCGACACATATTTGATGGCTTTTATTGATGGTTTTCTCCCGGATTTGATCATTTTTTGGCTTTACTTAAAGCTAATACTTCGGTAGCGAATAAAACTTGGTTTTTAATGTGTGTTTCAGGTTCTGAACGTCAACAGAAGGTTTTAACAAGAGAAACACAATATTCTGGAGAAATCAAGCAAGTCTCACTTTGGAAGCACGCGTGGGGACCTCATAGAAGCTTTAACGAGCAACTATACGGTAGGAATATTTTACCGGTCGTATAGTTCCTGCCGTATAGTTGTCGCCGCCTCTGCCTTGTAAAAAGGGATAACTTCCATGAAGGGACCGAGAATGAAAACACAACACAACAACCGCCATACCATCCAGAACGGGAGCAGAAGAGATCTGGAGAAGAAGGAGAAGATGTTCTTCATCTCGCTCCATGATCTTTGACCTCCTAGCCAATACACCCACATAGCCACTATTTGTACTTGAGAGAGACATGGATCTCCACCTTGCAAGACTAGGGTTTGAGATTGTTTCTTCCCATCTTGAATTGTGTTGGATATTTTTCTATTCCTTATTGTGGATCTCCATGGTAATACAAAGACGAATTCCCTTTATTTGATTATATTGATGATCCGTTCTTCTCTCATGTGTGAGTAATTTCCTTGGGTGTGGGAGATGTAGGGGATTGGTGATATGTGATGTGCCTTCATATATTCTCCATTAGTTTGTGATTGATTCTAATTACCATATTATGTGTGCTTGACTATCTGTGGGATGCCTAATGCTTGTTGTCCAATTAAGGTCCCGGATAACATGATGCTTTGGTCTACATAGATAAGATCTTGTTCGCTAGTGGACCGGTGACCCCCGGGTGACTAGGGATATCAATGGAAAACTAGTAGACTCGAGGATAACGAGGAACCACTATGCTTATTGGACTAGTCTGATCCAAGGAGCTTAATCACTTAGCGACCTGAAGGGTCTTAATCGTCTAGTGTCTGACCATGGTTTTGGTAACAGGCTAGTAGGATTATTGAAGTTGGAATGAAATCTACCAAGAGGAGTTTGGGCTAATTATGGGTTACTCGCCTACACATATATTTATAAGATTATAATTGTTACATTTATCATTCCTCCACCTAGCATATTCACTATCACCATGAACTGAATCTCCCTGCGTCTTCTTTTGCCATCCGCATGAAACAACAAACAACCAGGTCATTCTTTACTTTTATGCTTTATATTTCTGATGTTTACATTTTAGTTCTATTTAAATACATCTCATTTAATCAAAACCCCATTCTTATTTCAACACTTGTAGTCAATTCACTCGAAGACCTGTGATAACTTCGAGTGTGTAAACACCCGGAGTTTTTTTTTTGACCTGGGACTGTGAGGCAAATAGTATTCGAGCTAGAAGGGATTTATAAAAGAAAAGCAAATAGTACAAAAGTGTTGTCAGAGCATATATACAAAGGGGTCAGAGAACTATCCGAGTCTAAAAGGAAGCTAGCCACTTAAGGTAGAGCAGCTACCCAAGCTAGAAGAGAATGCCTATATTTCTTTTTGATCCTGTACTACAACAAAGTAACATCATTCACAAACTTGAATTTCCATCGTGCAAATGTTGGCCTTTCGTGATTAAAGATCTTTCCATTTCGTATGATCCAAATGTTCCAGCAAGCCAAGATCAATACTTCCATGAAAAAAGGATGTCCAAAAGCCTTCCTCGCCATCTCAATTATGACCTAAAGATCATCGTTTGGTTGCCAATAGATTTGTAAATAATTCCAAATCCTCACACTGAAATTACACTCAAAGAATAAGTGTATTCTGTCCTCATATGCGCAAAGGATGTAGCTCACGAAGGTGTCATCAGTCACATGCCAATGTCTTCTTTGTAAAAGATCCCGAGTATTTAATCTATCTCTTAGCAATAACCAAGCAAACATTTTGACTTTCATCATACAGCAGGATTTCCAGATCCAGGAGTATACCTTGGGCACTTTGATATGTTCATGTATCAAACTATAAAAATTGCCAGGCGTATAGGAATCCCCCCAAGTATATGTCCAGCAATCTTTTTGATCTGATAGAGGTTTTTCATAGATTATAGTTTGCAGGCTCATCAACTCCTGATATGCACTATTGGATAGTGGAAGATAAAAAAGATCAATTATATCTGTCATAGCATATACATGAGCTGCAGAAACCTTGTCGTCAAGGGCATAAGAGAACAATCTTGGAAATCTATTTTTAATAGGTTGTATGCTACCTTGGATAGACCAATTATCAGTCCAGAATAGGAAGGTATCGCCTTTTCCATGAGGCACCGTTGCTACCGCACGGAAATTATCAACTTGCTTGAGGACATCACGCCACCAAAAATACCCACATAGATTTTCGGCATGTGGGATCTTATTCACATAATGAGCATTCCAGATTAACTGCACCCAAGGGATATCTTTGTGATTATAAAATTTATCCAAAAATTTGATCAACAAGGCCGCATTCTTCTTTTGAAAGTCAATCACCCCCAATCCACCTTTATTTTTTGGCAAGCAAACCAACTCCCAAGCAGCCAGTGATTGCTTAGGTTCATCAAATTTGTCTCTCCAAAGGCATTGTCTAAGGATTCGGTCAAGCTGAATTGTCAGACCTTTGGGCAGCTGCAGAGTACAGAGAAAGTGTAGTGGCATGGAGGATAAAGCAGAGTTGATTAATTGAAGTCTAGCTCCCCGAGATAGGAAACTCGAACTAGACGTAAGCTTCCTCTCAAGCCGACAAACAATTGGCATCAATTCAGCAATTGTCGGTCTAGTAGTGCCTAAAGGCAGACCCAGGTATGTGAAAGGCATCTGACCAATATGGCACCCAAAATCTTCGGAAAGCATCATCATAAAGTCATTTGGAACATTAATAGGCATTATTTTTGACTTATGAAAGTTTATCTTCAACCCAGTTGATAGGGAGAATTTATGCAAGACTCCTTTAAGAGCTCTGTGCTGGTCCCTATCTGCATGCATAATTAAGAGTGTATCATCCGCATATTGGATGATAGGAAAGTCACTCTCATTAGTATTAATTGGGTGGTGCAATTCTCCCAATCTCACCATCTCATTGACTGCCGACTGCAACAAATCTGAACCAAAAGTATACAATAAAGGCGACAAAGGATCACCTTGACGGACACCCCGTTTACAGTGGAATTGTTTTCCCGAGATCCCATTTAGGAGCACAGCTGAAGTACCTATGGAAAGTATATGTTTTATCCATCCAATCCAGGTCTCGTTAAATCCCTTGTGTTTCATAATTAGAAGGATAGATTCATGTTCCACCGTATCAAATGCCTTAGCAAAATCCATGTTGAGAATAATAATAGGTTTCTTGGAGATATGGCATAGGAACAAGTACTCAAAATCCCAGGCAATGCAGTCTTGAATGGTCCTAGTTCTTAAAAAACCATACTGATTCTTATGAATACAATCTAGAATTCTGTTCTGTAGACGGCTGGCAACTAGTTTGGTGAGAAACTTCAGGCAAACATTGGTGAGAGAAATAGGACAAAAATCATTAACCTCAACAGGTGCTTGTTTTTTGGGAACAAGAGTGATATATGAACCATTAATATTCTCCAAACTAATAGAACCATTATGAAAATCAGCAGCTAACTGGTAAAATTCCTTTTGTACTATTGTCCAGCATTTTTTAATGAACAGGCCATTGAATCCATCGGGTCCAGGAGCACGATCTACCGGCATTGCCTTCACCACCTCATCAATCTCCTTTTTCTCAGAAGGTCTGGTTAACTCATCAAGTCCATCTACCTTTGCCAACAAATTGTCCAGATTAAATTGCATATCAATTCCTTTAGAGTGTCCCATCTTTAGTTTATAGCTGTTCCATAACAAGCCAACCATAGAGTCATGATCAGAGACCTCATTGCCCTGCTCATCTCTAAGAATAGAGATGTTGTTCATACAGTATCTTTCTGTTGCCATGGCATGGAAAAACTTAGTGTTATCCTCACCTTGCTTGATCCATCTAATAGTGCACCTTTTACGCCAATAATTGCATTCAGCCAGCAGAAGCTCATCAAGATGTGACTTAACAATTCTTCTGAAGTTAAGTTCTAAACATGGGCCTTCTCTCTTCAAGAGTATCCATGAATAAGATAACCTTGTTACAATCTTGAATTAACCTCTTAAGACGAGAGAGCTTGACATGCCATTTTTTAGACTATAACGGAGACTCTTTAACTTATCTGTAAGAATGGCAGAGCTGTGCGATTTCCGAGATGGACTGTTCCAGGAACTCATCACACAGTCCATAAATCCTGGCATATCAACCCAATAATTCTCAAAATGAAACAAATTTGTTTTAGGGATATCAGTGTCAATAGATACCACACATGGCACGTGATCAGAACCAGTATTAGCAAGGGGGAACACCATGGTTGAGGGATACACAGAAATCCAATTAGTACTGGTGAAAAACCAGTCTAGCTGTTCCATAAGAGGAATGGATTGCATATTCGACAAGGTAAAAGATCTCCCCTTAAGAGGAAGTTCCAGCAGTCCCAGATGTCCTATGATATCATTGAACAAAAACATATCGTTGACATTACCACCTGGTCTATTACGGTTGGACTAAGAGAGAATGAAATTAAAATCACCCAGAATGAGCCAGTTTTCCACAATAGGAATATGCAGGTTATATAACCAGTCAACGAATTGGTCTCTCTCAGGCCCAACACATGGCCCATAAACGCAGACCAAAGTCCAAGTGTCATTGTTGTGGACAGAAGTGAAATTGATGACAATACCAAATCTTATATTTTCCACAAGTACCCCAGTCAAAACAGATGATTTCCATAGCACAATGATGCCACCAGAAGCTCCTACCGAAGGAGAGAACACAAAATTATCAAAGCATTTTGGGCAAAATTTTCTAATCATTCTCCAGCAAAAATTCTCACATTTTGTTTCTTGTAAACAAATCACATCACATTCACTTTCATTTATCTTGTTAAAGACTTCTCTTTGTCTGACCTCAGAATTAATCCCACGCACATTCCAACAGAGAACACGCCATTTTCTTCTGGAAATACGATTCATTTAAGAGACTATAAAATTCAGACCAACAAGACCATGAGCTAACACATAATGTCATCTCAAACACAAACGCAACCTCCCACAGAGTATGACTTAATTTATAACATAAACACATAATACTGCAACACTTTATACTATGAGTACCACAAGCACCACAGACAGAAAGCAGCAAACATCTAGAGGCCACCAAAGCAAGATTAAACATCTTCATCTTGATTTTGGCCTATCTCAGCAGCATCAGGGTCGGCTTCAAGCCTTTCTTTAGTCAGCTTAGAGGGCTCAATCCCCAACTGAATACCCACATGCTGCATAACAGCAATTGGTGTTACTGGAGCTGCTCTGTTGTCCTCCGTTCCATCATCTTCAGTGTCACCACTTGTCTCCTGGGTGCAATAATCATTTTCTCCTGTATTCTTGTCTTGTGCCACAATCAACAGCCGAGCCCTGTTCTTTTTCTTAGGACGTAACGGAGTATCAGTGACCGGTCTTGGCCTCATCCCATTAGAATTCAAGCAGCTCCTAGTAAATCCGCATTCCACTGACTGAACCACATGTTTCTTTTTCCTGGGAGCACGTTTTTTCACATGAGTAGTAGGAGTTGTAGAGAACTGTGGAGGCCCCAGTATGTCATTCTCAGAGTCAAAAGAGAGCACTCTAGCCACAGGTCTAAGATTTAAAGAGATTAAGTTCCTGTGATCTTGCTTGAACTGTGGGGGAGACCAGGTATTAGGCAGGCAGTCAAATGCAGTAGACCAAGACCTTTTCAGGTTCAAACACTGGAAAGGGGATAAATGCAGCGATAAAGGTAGACTCTTTGATAGCAGCAAAGGCATCATATTCTTAAATAAATGCCTCCACATCATCTCAGGAGGCAAAACCGGACCAAAGCAAAGTCTGACATGACCAACATGCAGAAAATCAAAGAAAGAAGGGTTATTTTCACCAGCCTGCACTGCAGTTCCCAGGTTAAGATTAATATCCAAAGGCTACAGATCCATATGCTGATTATTGTCAGAAGAGTCCACTTGAATATCATCATCCACAACCATAGATTCCTGATTATCCTCCATCTGTTCCTCATTACCCTGCTGCATATTAACATGATCATTCTGTGCTCCCATGTCACCAGCCTCCATTGGAGCAGCATCCCAGCCCATCTCTAGATATTGGGGTCCCACAAATAAGTTATCATTAACAAGGAGGTGACCAGGCATCGGGTGAGGATTTCCATCAGGTGGCATCTGATCCTCATCAGCAGGGAGGTTATCAGCAAAATCTGCAGACAGGATGTACACCGCAGCAGACCAAAGCTCTCTTGCTCCACCCACCGTTGCAAATCTACCAAAAACCACATCGCGCGGTACCAGAACAGGGGATGGGAACGAAGCATATACAAGGGCTCTGTCCAATAATGGGTCATTATGGTTCCAAAAGTGAAATTGCCCAAACGTGGATACAACATTATCAATATCATATCCAGTGCGATAATCAGGTGGAATACCCAGAAACATGAGCCATCCCCTTCTAAAACCTTGAGATGCTCTGTGATTTGCAGTGCTACTAGCAAACTCGAATCTAACAAAACGACCTTGGAGTTGGAATTGACCATGTTGAACTAAAGCATGACAGGCATTGGGATTGCTCATATGAAACAGACCAACACCAAATAAACTCGCCTGAGAGCTAACCACATTGCGATTGAGTGGACCTTCTAGAAAATCACGTACCAGATTCCTCCAAAGACCAGTAGTAGGAGTAGGCGGCCTAGGCTCAACAATAGCTACGCAATAAGCTTGGTGACGTTGGGGGGGATCATGGGTCAGAAAATAGTAAGTACGCGGCAGCCTCGTATCCCCTCCATCGATGATCTGGTGCCCCCAAGGGAGCCAAGCAAAAGGATCTACTTCATAGTTCGCCATGGCCTCTGATCTATCCGGTGGCTTCGGCGGCGACGTAGGCGTAGTGTCCTGTGTTGGGGTTTCAGGGGTCGCCGTATATTTAGAGGAATCCGGAACGACAGGAGGAGTCGGAACAGCCGTCACCGATTCCAACTCATTGTCCCTAGGAGTAGCCTTTTTTGGAACCCATCATTGGGCTTTTTTAGAAAATCTGTTAAGACAGGCCTTTTCAATGTGTCCATAGTGAAAGCACTTCCTGCATCTAATCTGACAAGTACAAACAGCAGCAGTATGGCCCATTGACAAGCACTTACGACACTCCCAAAACCTGAAAGCAATATCATTGACAACCTCTTCCAATCCTGTAGGCTCAGGTGGAGAATCCTCCTCCGAGTCCGATGAGATTGAATCATGTGATAGAGAATTTGGGGAGGTTGAAGACAAAGCTACAGAATTACTGGCAGAAACCATGTTGACAGCTTGCTGTGTGAAATTACCAAAGGGTATCACAGTACGATCCTCAATGTCATTGCCAGTT
Organism: Avena insularis; assembly: GCA_023614405.1. Classification (NCBI taxonomy): domain Eukaryota; kingdom Viridiplantae; phylum Streptophyta; class Magnoliopsida; order Poales; family Poaceae; genus Avena; species Avena insularis. Next base: position 337,454 of record JAJUPC010000103.1, read on the forward strand.
AAGGGTTCTGCAGATGGCATCTCAGCATATCCTTTGCGAGCAGAGTAGCAAATATGTTCAGCAAAGACAAGCTTTTTCTGAGGTTTAGTGCCAGATCTAATAATAGACTTGGGATTAGACTGGTTCATAGCAGACATAGCAAGTTGAACTCTCTTTTTTGCAGGGTTAACAATGATCCATTCATTATCACAATCTCTCTGCCAAGCTTGTAATTCACGTTTCCAATTTGGGCCACCAGCACCCCAAAGATGAAAGAAACATTTAAAATGCTGACAAGCAAAAGACCGAAGATTGAAGACTTGAAAACCCACTTGCTTGTTGGATACATTGAAGGTCCAGATGCCTGTTATTCCGTACATCACAATCCCAGGATTACCATTTTTGCGAGACATAACAGAATTGGTACCACAGTACATCATACATTACAAACCATAATAGTCTTACAAATAGTTAATCTCATGATCAAGTCTTAATACACATCAAAGCAGTGGAAATAAACGTAGTAGACTCCATCTTCATTGTCACAGGCAATGGTGACGATGGGAGATGCTCCTAGTTGTCAGAGACCTCCTGTTGTCCATCCTCCGGGTAGTCCTCCTCATAGTCTAGCCATGGGAATAGCCAGGGACAAAGCCATGAGTACTCTTAAAGTACTCGCAAACTATCACTAATGTAAGTAAGTCAATGCTAGTAGGAATCTTAAGCTCTAGGCTTATTTGCAATAAGCTAATTTTATTTCAGAAATACTTAGTAGTAAATCCGATTTTACTTATCTAGATTACTTAAGTGGGAACCTAGTTTCATGTCCACGACTCTATGGTGGTCAAGTCAAAGTCATCTTTCAAGTCATAAGTCATTTTGAAAACATCTGACAACGGAACAGTATGGCCACTCCAACTGTCCATAACCGCGGACGCGGCTATTCGAATAGTTTGACACTCTGCAGAGGTGATACACTTTCACCACAAAATTCGATACATCCATCAGGGATAACCCTGAATCATCATACTTGGTATGCAGATAATCAATCCTAACCTTTCAATTACACACCCTAGTATATGCACCTCCCCTATGAGTTTGGCCTCCCAGCCATGGCCATTCGCCATCCCGGGGACTACATAGGTGGACATTCATATTCACGAGGTAGCCTCAGCTCAATCTCTTTCCGCGAGGGAACCCATACTAAGACATATAAATTCCAGTTAAGCCCTACCCAACTCAGGTATTGTGGCTGTACGGTAAAGTTGGAATGGTATCGCATCCGAACCTAACCATCAGTTTTTTATCAAAGTCAAGGCACATGCCTCATTTAGTATCATCATCAAATCATTGTGTTTCATAACACATGTCAAAACATTTCAATAGAATGACTCATCATTCCAAGGTTTTCATAATCATTTTCTCCAAGTGTTCCCATCTAAAGTGATCAAGTTTAGTTTAGCACTAGCCACTATTAATGAGAGTATCACTATTGAGGGGTGCTAATTAAGTGTAATTTCCCAAGACTAGTTCTATGATATTGATGGTATCCATCCTATTTTCCACTAATCACAATTAATTAGCTACGTAAGAAACTTTGGTAAAAGCAAAAGAATAAATCTTGCAAGTAAAACTTGGGATTGGTATAATCAAGATTGCGTAACCAAGCATGCCTAATGCATCTTGCATAGGTTATCTTGCATGGATAGCTTACATAGTTTAGATTGCCTTGGTTGGTGTAGTTGTTGAAGTTCTCTTCTTCTTCTTCTTCGTAGTACTCCTCCTCCTCGTAGCCTGGGTCGGTACTAGCGTCTATAAGTAAATACGAGGTACACAATCACCAAACAATACTTAGCTACTTCTATTTAGCACACAAGGGCTCACACTAGATGATCTAGCATCATCTCAGTCACCACATGAAATATTGACATATTCTTATTTATCTTGTTTTGGAAAATGCAATTTCTACTCATTGAAAAATACTTAAGATTTAATATCCTCCTATTAAAATATGGGATCATGTTGACACATGTCATCACCATATATTCTAATACTTGGTAAAGTGATTTAAAGGGGGTTGACATATATTATAAAGTTGAATATTGTTATTTAATAATATTAAAGTGACTAGAAATGGCTATATAGCATTCTTTTAATCCTAGTCCATAATCACTACATGTAAAACTAAATCTATTTACATATTCATATAGAGCATGGCAAATGCGATTTTTGAGAGTTGGAATCCACTCAAAAGCATTTATGGTTAATTTTATATAAATGTTTGAAGTTGGAAAAGTCTCTTTCTTGTTAATTTTACTATAGGAGATCTATAATTTCAAACTGTTTGAATCCAACGGGAGTGTGTAAATATTTTCACTACCTTTCTAACAAAATTGGAATCATGCATTTTGGTTAAGTAAATCTCCCTGAATTCAATTTTGAAACTATTGATAGAATAGGATTTTGCATTAAATGGAAAATCTATATTTGAATCTCTAGGCTAAGCGCGGGAATGCTTATGGGCCGGCCCAGCTATGCAGCGTGCGTGTAGCGGGCTACTCTCAGGCTGGTCTCACATGTTAGCGGCTGTATCTAAGCGAAGTGGTATTAGCTATTCTAAGCCACACGATTAGAACGAGATTGACGACTCTAGTTCATCGTCTCCGCAACAGTGAGCGCGCGAGATTCTAAACCTAGCGCTACGGTAGGGGTCGATCAGGGCTTACCAGGGCTCCTGCTAGGTCTGACGATGGGGGCTAATGGGCTGGTAGATGACGGCGAGTCGAATGGTGGTCGCGGCGGCTCCTAGGGTGGCTCCAATCAACGACTCATTTCCTTCACTGCAGCGGCGGGCTCCTGCGAAATTCTGGCGATGTGGTGCTCGCCTTTCTCTGGGGTGTTTCTAAGTGAGAGGGGAGTCGAATGGTGTGCCTTTGGAGGTTGTGGGAGGGTCCTATTTATACACCGGCGAGAGGAGCAGCACGGCATGGCTCTGGCTCGTCGATGATGTTAATACAGAGGGCTATCAGCATGGCGGAGGGCATAGGTCGACGCGGTGGTCTGTTGCGATCGTCATGCACATAGTGGCATGGCGAGGCGCGGTCTTAATCAGACGGGAGACGTCCATGCTCTGCTCAGGTACCACGATGTTCATGATGGCGTACGGTGGTCACGGGGCGCGCGACAACGAACGATCGTGTCTGGGAGGTTGCTGGTGATGCAGCGAGTGCAGGTACGCAAGGAGAGAGCGAGGCATGGCGTGGCTATGCGAGGCGGCTTCGGCACTCTGGCATGCGCTCGGCATGGCAGAGAAGTAAATGGGTGCGGTGATCCTGACGTCTCCACTGCTTGTCTTTGGTCGAGGCATGGGCTAGGGGTGCGGTGAGGTCACGCCTGTCTCCTTGTGGTCGTGGTAGAGGGCGGCGTGGCGTGTGGCGTCGTGTCCATGCTCGATCGGCATGGCACGCTCGGGTACGGGCTGGCACTGGTGCAAACGTCGAGTGAGTGGTGCTAGCTGCACGGGATGGTACTGGGAATGATCATGGGCGAGTAGTGGAGCTGCGTCGAGTATAGAGATGATCACTAGATTGATCACAACAATAAATAGTTGCTATATCTGTACTATGCCTGCTAAGTGTTCGATTAAATAGCCGCATGAACTAAAGATTTGAATTTTCAAATTATATTTGGTGAGTGTGTTGGTCACATGCTTGAGTGTCTCTGGTTGCTGGGATTTGTCAAGTGGAGAAGGTTTGGTTGGTTTTTGAGAAATGGCCATCTAGATACCTACACTTGATTCAATTTTGAAATGTCTCTCAAATAGGGTTTGAATTTGTTTCTGTAAGGTTGTAAAGTTAACTTGTGTTCATTTTCACTTGGTCTAGCAAGGGGGGAAAAGAAGTGGAATTGTTTCTGTTTGAAATCATTTACTAGAGAGGCCCAAAGTGGGCTAGTGGTTAACTTTGGCAAAAATGACCATTAGGTCATATGCCTTATAATTTGATTTCCTTTTGATTGGATTTTGTTTGGATTTGACCTAGATGATATTGTTTTGATCCTCAAGCTAATCCTTATCATCTATAACAATCAAACATGGCATACCAAGCATTCATACATCATTATCAAACACACATGCATTCATATAGTGTTTAATATTAAAAAGCTTTTGTTAACCCTAATTTTGGTGATTGGAAATGATATTCTCCTTTAATATTTTTGAGGTGTTATAGGGTGTGACAGAGACTTCACCCATAAACACTCACCTTTGGGCTCCCTATGGGATCGATATCTATACATCAAAACTAGCTACAAACGATTTGTGCTCTTGCAAACATCAATGGCCGCCTTCATCAATGATTTGGAGAAGGGAACTTTGCTCCGGCATACGTTGAAGTGCAAGCAAGACAACAATGATCTCAACCTCAACGCAATGATCGCCATGGCTAGCGAGTTTGCCACTTCTAATGATGATGCACACGGATCGTTGCCGGCAATAGCAATCCCTACCCAGGCTAGAAAGAACAACAATAACAAGCGGAAGACGCCGCCTTAAGAAAAGCAAACAGCTGACATGGTCGCCACAACATTCACTGGCAGAGGCGGAGGCGGACAATGTGGACGTGGCCGGAGGGCTAGCCATGGGCAGCAGAGGAGTGATTATACACCCTCAGCGCCCCACCTTCCCCAAACATACGAAGAGTACTGCGATATGCCATGTTTCGTACACCTCGACGCAAACGGCAAAGCCACCCACACCAACTGCCAATGCAAATTTGTCAATAACCTCAAGAAAGACCCTAAGTCCGGCTACAAGCAAAGTCAGAAGAATAGACCCCACAGAAAGGGCAAAGGGAAGAAGAAGGAGGAGCAATCTGATGACCCACAAGTATAGGGGGTGTATCGCAGTATTTTCGATAAGTAAGAGTGTCGAACCCAACAAGGAGCAGAAGGTGCTGGCTAGTGGTATCGATCAGGAATTCTCTGCAAATACTTAGCAAACGGATTTTTAGGGGTTTTTGATAAAGCAAGTAAACAAAGTACGAGTAAATAAAAGACAGTAGGAATAAATGCAGCAAGTGGCCCAATCCTTTATTCAGCAAAGGACAAGCCGGTTGTATTACTTAAGATGATCAAATGTTCTCGAGGACACACGGGAAGACTATCAAGTGCTTTCGCTTCATATAGTTGATTAATCTTCTTTAGCTTGCTAAGTGTTGTGTGGGTGAACCTGTGCTAATGTACCGACCTTCCTAGGTCTAATACATACTTATTATTATACCCCTTGCAAACATCCGTAAGTACAAGAAAGTAATTAAGGTAGAAACCTAACCACAACTTTAAACTCTAAGACCCTTACATCCCTTGTGCAATGGTTTCCTAACGGGGGTTCAGGTTTTCACACTCCGGCAACCCCTACGATTAGTAGCCAAATACACAATGCATTCCCCTAGGCCCATATAGGTGAAGTGTCATGTAGTCGACGTTCACATGACACCACTAGAAGAAGTACACCACAACTTAAATATCAAACTATTGAATCTTTCTCAACACAACTCCACTACTAACAACATGACTTCTCCCATGTCCTTAAGAAAAAACAAACTACTCACAAGACATCATATGGATCATGATCAGAGATGGAATAATGATGTATAACAATCTGAACATAAACAATAATTCAATGGTTCACTCAATAGCATCAACTACAAAGAGTAATCAACATCGGGAAAGTTTCCCCTAATAACTAATGCAAGATTCAACCCAATTGTTACAGCAATATGGAGATGGTGATGAGGGTGCTGATGGTGATGATGGTGGTGATGATGATGATGATCCCGATGAAGTCCAGCTTGATGGTGGTGTTGATGGCGACGATCTCCCCTCTCCGGGAAGGAATTCCCCCGACAGAAATTTGTCTGCTGGAGAGATCTTTCTCTCTTGGTGTTTCCCGCCCCGTAGAGGCGACGTAATCTTTCTATGGTTGCTCCCCGAGTCTTAGGGTTTCGGGAGGAATATATACGCCAGAGGGGAGAGCCAGAGGTGGGCCAGGGTGGCCACACCACCTGGTGGCGCGGCCTAGGGTAGCCCGTGCCAGGGGGTGGTGTGGGCCCCTTGTGGCCCATCTCCACTCCTCCTTCTTGCTTCCTTTGTCTTCTGGAAAAATATGATTTTTCGTATATTTTCCCGGATTTTCTGATCTTCGCGAATTTTGCCTCCAAACAGCACATTTTCCATTAGAATCCTGACTACAGCGGTCCATGCTCCAAAAGTCATCAACCATGCAAAAACAGATGAAATAACATAAGTATCATCTCTTAATATGAAATATATCAATGAATAATAGTAAATTATGACATATAATAGTGATGCAAAATGGACGTATCAACTCCCCCCAAGCTTAGACTTCGCTTGTCCCCAAGCAAAACTGAGCTCAATAAACATGACCTTAGGTTTATGGAGTGAAGAGTCGATAAAAGAATACGGACAAGAAGCATCACATTCATCAATACATAGATCATAATAGAAGACAACTCACTATTATATAACTTACTTGCAATAAGTAAAGGAAACAAAATAAAGATACATGAAGTAAATCATAATTGGTAATGGAAAACTTAGCTCTTGGTCGAAGAATAGTTGATAATTTGTTGGAGTTCACAAATAACTGATTTTTCAATGATAGCTTTCAAAGTAGTAAACATCATGATAAGAGCAAAGTGTAAAACAAGGAACATAAGAAGCATGATTGAATAAATCATCATATGAATGAATGAAACACAACAACTCAAAATACTTGCTGAGATAGAAGGGAATAGGTTTACTGACTCAACTAAAAGGTAAAAGAAAGGCCCTTCGTAGAGGGAAGTAGGGATTGCAAGTCTCATAAAGAGCTCCCAAAAATTATGATACTTATTAGCTTTCAGCTCTCATTGCCCCTATCATAGGCATCTTTAGGTGGTTAAGGTTAAAGTGATCAAATATGAGGATATGCATTGACAAGTTGTAAATTGAGAATCTCATGTCCCTTGAATACGAGGGCCGCTCCTCATGCTACTCAAGTTTAGTCACCGGTAAGTTCTTGTCATCGTAAGCATATGTGTATCATAGAGAACCGCCAACGGGGGACCCCTTGCCCGATGATACGGAAGAATCCCCATATCAAAATGACAAGGCAAGCAGACAACAAGTATCTCAACAATCTTCTTATTTACCATGGGAATATGGTGCTTTTTTTTCCCTCTTTCCTCTTTTCATAATATCTCTTTTTTTTATTTTTTTATTTTTCTCTTTTTCTCAATCTCTATCTCTTTTTTATAAGAAGAATGCTTCATAGATGCTCATTATGGTTACGCTGCAGGTTTCCACCATGTCAGCATGGATTAGACCAGCGGCCCAGGCGTTTCTCTAACACACATGCATAACTCCATGGACTTACAAGCTCCCCTTTCATTTCACACCGACGACATCCATAGAGAAAAGAACATGATATCAACTAGGTACAAAGTACCAGTGCAATGTTGAAAGCGTTCCCCATGACAACATGGTTCTGCTAATTCACAACTCACAAAGCGCAAGCATATACGCAACATAGATGGGCACAATGGTTCAAGTTTATTAAGTGCAAGAAAGTAAAGTGTGCCATCAAGTTTGTGAGAGCTTTAATCACTAATTTTCACATAACAAGTTTAACTTGGGAGGTAGATAAAACAAGAATTTACTTGGAATAGCAATAATGCTAATAGGTAGGTATGGTGGACACAAATGGCATGGGTTTTGGTTTAAGGAGGTGGATGCACGGGAAGAATTCCCTCTCAGTACAGGTTTTTGGCTAGCAAGGCTAGGTTGCAAGTATAAGAGTTGAAGGAAACAAACAAACATACAAGTGATAAAAACAAACATGCAATCTTCCTTGGAAGCACAAAAGATCTTAACTAGAGAATACTAAACTTATGAGCAAATCAAGAAAGAAAGATGATGCAATTATATTTCTTTAGAGTACTTTTATCTTTTCATTCAACTCTCAAAAATAGTGTTGCTACTGACCGAGCCAAGTTTGCCAAAACCAACTAAATTAACTCAATGATCCCAGAGTGCTACCAATACTAACAACAAGATCAATCATATAACCACGAATTGAAAACTAATATAAGCTATGCAAAAGAGTAAATGATAGAACTTCTCATTAATAATCCATAACGGCAACTCACACCAAGGGATACATATCTAACCAGAGAGGGGACACTTCCATAATGCAAACCATCCTACATGATAACTTCTCTATTCATGATATGACTCTACTAAAAAGGTAAACAGATAGAAGATAGTGATGTGATACCGCGGCACTCCCCCAAGCTTGGAACAAACCAAGGGGATGCCAAACCTGACGACGAATTACTCCTTTGGTGGTGGTGGTATCCTCTTGATGAGCTCCTTGATCAGTTTCCCCAAGTCCTCGATCTCAAAGGTGAGATTGCGAATAAGCTGCGAGTTTTGCTCAATGCGGCTCATGATCATGTCGGGTTGCGAATTCCAGCTCTTATGATTCTTTCCCCACACTTCCTCCTTGAAGTCTTCTTTTCCTGCATGGCTAGAACGAGGCAAATCCCAATTGGAGGGTAATTTCTCCTTGGGCATATTCTGGTATTGATGCTCATGGATAAGGGTATGGAAAGGATTCTTGGCGCACGGAGGAAGTGACCAGGGATCTGAATGGTGATGAAGAGGCTTCCCTCCCATTGACATAGTCCTGTCAAGGTTTCCCACCACTCCAATGCTTGCAATGGTAGTGTCGGTGTGCTTTGCCTCTTCTTCATCTTCACTCTTGATCTCCTTCTCCTGCCTGGGGTCTTGGAGGTCTTCCTCCATAGGCTCCTTCCCTTTATCCTTGGCAGACACCATTGCGCTTCTAAGCTTCAAAGATCGTTCCTGGCAGAAACAGATCGAAACGAAAACACGATATACGAACCTCGGGGGATCCGGGGGATTATATATTACGAAGTTTCATAACAAAAGGAAGGTACTGGGAGAAAACGAGTCGGAGACGGAGTCCGGGGTGGACTCACCACCTGGTGGCGCGGCCAGGGGCAGGCCCGCGCCATAGGGTGGTGTGAGCCACCCTGGCTCCGTTTCTGTCCCTTTTTCGCTTCATAACTTTCCTTATTGACTAGAAACTGCAAAAATATAGTTGGATAGTATTTTCACGGAACTTTTCTTACCAGAACTGTTACCTATTTGAAAACGGACTCTGCAGGTCTCTGAATTTGGTATCTAGTAGGTTCTTCCAGAGTCACCACTTGAATAACATCAATATCTTCATCTTCATATACCTAATACTTGAGTCATAAAACCTTTTACTTCCTCATTACACCATTTTCTCCACTACCTGGAAATTTCTCTCACGCAAAACTTCACACAGTTCTCATTAGCAACATTAGTATAAGTGAAGTGATAAAACCTTTTGAGTGCAACTTCAACTGAAAACCATCAAAACATAAGCTACTGTAGCAACTCCTTCCGAAAACCCAAAAAGAATTCAAAAAGGAAATCGAATAAAGAGGCAGATGCAAGAGTGCCAAAATCTGTCAAAACAGACCAGCAGGTAAAGATCAATTTTTTCGAAAATCTTCTGTTGCTCAAATCAAAAAGTGAAAAACTAACGAAAGTTAAATAACAACTTGGGGCAGAAGCACAAAAAATTACAGCTCAATCCGACATACATAGATCTCTCACAAATTTTTACGGTGAAGCACAAAAATCTGTTTCGGGACAGCAACTTCCCCAAATATTACTTCTCTCTCATTAGAGGTTGATCTTGACACAAAGAACCAAACAAAACGGATAAGGAGAGGTTATTACTGAAGTAATAACTTCCAAGACTCAAAGAAACATAAACAAACTGAAAGCAAAAATAAACTGGGTTGTCTCCCAAAAAGCTCTTTCTTTATAGCCATTAAGATGGGCATGATAATTTCAAAGATGCTCACATAGGAATATGAATTGAAGTGAAAGAGAGCATTAAGAAGCAAAAATACACACATTTAAGTCTAACCCACTTCCTATGCAAGGTAATTTTGTAAACAAACAAGTTGTTGAAACCAGAGGCTTCTTGCATAAGAAGGCAAAACAAGTGCAACATAAAAACTTTTAGCATAAATCGAGAAAACTTGATATTATTGAGATACATAAGAACACTTTTCCCTCTCTCATAGTAACTTTCAGTATCATGCATAAACTTAACAATATAACTATCATAAGGGCCATCATAAACATGATCACTTATTCTAACAGAAAACACAGGAATACCAGCTCTCATAACACTACCTTGTGAAACAATATTAGAGGTATCCTTACAAAGGATAGTGTGTCCCTCTTCTTCATATTTAGAAACAAAGTCTTTCAAATTTGCTATTATAGGTTCATCAACTATTTGTTTATCAGGTTCAGCAGCTTCATTCATACTTCCATTAAACATACTAGCTATCATAGAATGTTCCTTATCTTAACTGGGAAAGGCATTTTCTCAATATAAGGTTCATGTAACACATGATTAGCAGTATAAACTTCAGTATTTCTTGCAGGAACACTCTTAGCAATATCTTTATAAGGTTCATGATACTTATTCCACTTCTTTTTAGCCACTTCAATATAGGAAGCAAAAGCCTTAAAATAAGAAGCAATAGCTTGAGAGTCTAGACCATAAGCATTTTTAATATTTTGAAAGTCATCAGTTCCCATAAAAGATTCAATGCATTCATAATCATAATTTATACCTGACTTTCTACCTTTGTCATTCTCCCAAGCTTTAGCATTGTCTTGAATACAGTCCAGAAGATCCCATTTAGCTTCTTCTTCCATGCGAGTGAATGATCCAGCACAAGAAGCATCCAATAAATCCTTGTCATGTAGAGGGAGCCTTGCATAAAGGTTATTGATAATAATATTGTTGGGGAGCTCATGAATGGGACATTTGAGCATAAGTAACTTCAATCTCCCCCAAGCTTGAGTTGTACTCTCTCCATCAAGAGGCCAAAAGTTGTATATTTGATTCTGATCTTTATGAATCTCACTAGGAGGATAAAACTTTGAATAAAAGAGAGGTACTATTTCCTCCCATTCTAGAGCTTGCCCATTCTTCAGCAGCTTATACCATTCCTCAGCTCTTCCTTTTAGTGATAATGAGAATAACGTCTTCTTAACTTGATCTGTAGTAATACCTGCACACTTGAACAACCCGCATAATTCGTGTATAAAGAGCAAATGATCACCGGGATGGACAGTTCCATCCCCAACATAGTAGTTATCCATAACACGATCAATAATTCTTGTAGGTATTTTAAAAGCATCATTCTCAGCAGGTGGTGGCTCATCTACTACCTTAGCAGTGGTAGTAGCATTGCCAAATAAGAAACTCAGCGGATTATCCATAACGAAAATAAAAGCAACCTACAGAAGTAAACAATACTCACAGTAGAAGTTTCCTTTACAAGTTCCACTCTCCAATAGCGCTTCACTCCCCGGCAACGGCGCCAGAAAATAGTCTTGATGACCCACAAGTATAGGGGGTGTATCGCAGTATTTTCGATAAGTAAGAGTGTCGAACCCAACGAGGAGCAAAAGGTGCTGGCTAGTGGTATGGATCAGGAATTCTCTGCAAATACTTAGCAAACGGATTTTTAGGGGTTTTTGATAAAGCAAGTAAACAAAGTACGAGTAAATAAAAGACAGTAGGAATAAATGCAGCAAGTGGCCCAATACTTTATTCAGGAAAGGACAAGATGGTTGTATTACTTAAGATGACCAAACATTCTCGAGGACACACGGGAAGACTGTCAAGTACTTTCGCTTCATATAGTTGATTAATCTTCTTTAGCTTGCTAAGTGTTGTGTGGGTGAACCTGTGCTAATGTACCGACCTTCCTAGGACTAATACATACTTGTGATTATACCCCTTGCAAACATCCGTAAGTACAAGAAAGTAATTAAGGTAGAAACCTAACCACAACTTTAAACTCTAAGACCCTTACATCCCTTGTGCAATGGTTTCCTAACGGGGGTTCAGGTTTCTGTCACTCCGGCAACCCCTACGATTAGTAGCCAAATACACAATGCATTCCCCTAGGCCCATATAGGTGAAGTGTCATGTAGTCGATGTTCACATGACACCACTAGAAGAAGTACACCACAACTTAAATATCAAACTATTGAATCTTTCTCAACACAACTCCACTACTAACAACATGACTTCTCCCATGTCCTCAAGAACAAAACAAAGTACTCACAAGACATCATATGGATCATGATCAGAGATGGAATAATGATGTATAACAATCTGAACATAAACAATAATTCAATGGTTCACTCAATAGCATCAACTACAAAAGAGTAATCAACACCGGGAAAGTTTCCCCTAAGAACTAATGCAAGATTCAACCCAAATGTTACAGCAATATGGAGATGGTGATGAGGGTGCTGATGGTGATGATGGTGGTGATGATGATGATCCCGATGAAGTCCAGCTTGATGGTGGTGTTTATGGCGACGATCTCCCCTCTCCGGGAAGGAATTCCCCGACAGAAATCTGTCTGCCGGAGAGATCTTTCTCTCTCAATGTTTTCCGTCCCGCAGAGGCGGCAGAATCTTTCTATGGTCGCTCCCCAAGTCTTAGGGTTTCGGGAGGAATATATACGCCAGAGGGGAGAGCCAGAGGTGGGCCAGGGTGGCCACACCACCTGGTGGCGTGGCCTAGGGTAGCCCACGGCAGGGGGTGGTGTGGGCCCCCTATGGACCATCTCCACTCCTCCTTCTGGCTTCCTTTGTCTTCTGGAAAAATAGGATTTTCTGTATATTTCCCCAATTTTATGATCTTCGCGAATTTTGCCTCCAAACAGCACCTTTTCCATCAGAATGCTGACTGTAGCGGTCCATGCTCCAAAAGTCATCAACCATGCAAAAACAGATGAAATAACATAAGTATCATCTCTTAATATGAAATATATCAATGAATAACAGTAAATTATGATATAGAATAGTGACGCAAAATGGACTTATCAGAATCCAAGGAATCAAGTGACATGGACGAAGACGTGGAACCCAAGTCCTCCGACAAGGGAGAGGGTAAAGGGAAAAACCCCTTTGAAAAAAGGCTCCGTGTTACCATACCTTCCTTGGTACCCCCACTGTCCGGGCCCAGAAAACCTCACTGAGGATACTGATGGATACATTCCCTCCAGTTCCCTAGTACATCAAGTGGTCGGAGAATCCAATTACTTGGGATAGGAAGGATCACCCAGACCTTATCCCAACAGAGAACTAGTATGCCATGGTCATCAACCCTTTGATTGACAACACAGAGTTCACTAAGTGCCTCGTGGATAGTGGAAGTAGCATCAACATCATGTACCTGGATACAATGCACAAGGTGAACTTAACGGAGACCCATCTAAGGAAGAGAAGCACCGTGTTCCATGGCATTGTCCCTGGCCGACAAGCAAATTTCTTGGGCTGCATCACCCTTCCGGTCGCTTTTGGCGATGTCAACAATTACCGCCAAGAATGCATGACCTTTGAAGTGGTGCCTTTCAAGAGCGTGTACCATGTTATATTTGGCCGCGACATCTTCCACTCCTTCCTTGCAAGGACATGCTTCGTCTACAACAAGCTCAAGATACCCGGACCGAACAACATCATCACCGTTGACAGAAGCTTCACCAAGGAACGAGAGCGCGAGCTTAGTGAAGCCTCCTTCATCGAAGCAGTTCTCTACGGTGAGGAGTTCAAGGAGATCTAGAGCCAGGTCGATGCCTCAGAGATACCGGCTTTGAAGAAGCACATCACTGCTGCTGAACCCGCATTCAAGGCCGCCATCAAGACCAAGCAGGTGGAGCTTGTTGAAGGATATTCCTCCAAGACCACCACCATTGGTACGGACCTGGATCCCAAATAGGAAAGCACGCTCGTCGAGTTCCTCCGTAAGAATAGGGACATCTTTACCTGGCAACCTGCCGACATGAAAGGTGTACCTAGGGAACTTGCCGAGCACAACTTGAATATGGATCCTAATGCTAAACCGGTGAAACAATCTCTACAACGCTTTGGTGATGAAAGACGAAGGGCTATATGCAAAGAAATAGCTAGGTTAATTAAGGCTGGCTTTATCCAAGAAGTTATTCACACTCGATGGGTGGAAAATTCTGTACTTGTCCCCAAAAGGGAAACAATGAATTAAGAATGTGCGTTGATTACACCGGCTTGAACAAAGCGTGCCTGAAGGATCTGTTTGCTTTGCCTCGCATTGACCAAGTCATTGACTCGACAGCTGGCTCGGAACTTCTGTGCTTTCTCGATGCCTACTCAGGTTACTACCAAATCCAGATGCGAAAGTCAGACCAATTGGCCACTTCATTCACCACACCTTACAGCACATACTGCTATGTCACGATGCCCTTTGGGCTGAAAATGCTGGTGCCACTTACCAGCGGACAATGCAACACTGCCTACATGACCAAATAGGTCACAACATACATGCTTACCTGGAAGACATCGCGGTAATGTCAAAGAAATCAAATGACCTTATCGCTGACTTGCAGGAAACCTTCGACAATCTCTAGAAATACAACATGATGCTGAACCCGAAGAAGTGCATCTTCGGGGTACCATCTGGCAAGCTGTTGGGCTTCAACGTTTCGCATCGCAGAATCGAGGTGAACTCGGAGAAAATCAAGGCCATCCTTGAGATTAAGCATCCGACATGCCTGAAGGACATACAAAGGTCACGGTCTGCGTAGCAGCAGTAAGACGGTTCATCAGCAGACTTGGGGAGAAGGCTATGCTGCTCTAAAAGTTGCTCAAGAAGGCGGACAAATTCTTATGGATGGACGAGGCTGATGCAACACTTCAGAAGTTGAAGAGAATACTCTCCTCCGCGCCAATACTGGCAGCACCGGTATCAAGGGAGCCTATGTTAGTTTACATGGCGGCAACCAACCAAGTAATCAACATCATTATCATGGTGGAGCGCAAGGAGCCAACGCATGAATACGGAGTTCAATGACCAGTTTACTACGTAAGCGAGGTCTTGACAGAATCCAAGCAGCGTTACCCGCACTACTAGAAGATAGCTTACGGAGTATTCCTTGCTTCATGGAAGCTAAGGAATTACTTCCAAGAGCACCCCATCACATTAGTGAGCAAAGCTCCATTGTCCGACATCATCAACAACAGCGACGCTACAGGAAGAGTGGAAAAGTGGGGCATTGAACTTGCCGCCTTTGACATCATCTACAAGAGGGGCGATGCTATCAAGTCACAAGCATTGGTGGATTTTATTGTAGATTGGACAGAGCTGCCAGAAGATACTCCTGGGCCAGAGCCAGAATATTGGGTCATGCACTTTGATGGATCAAAGTTACTCAATGGCTCGGGGCTGGTGTATTATTACAATCACCAACATGGGAGAAGTTTCAATACGTCCTGCAATTTCACTTCAACGCTACCAACAACATGGCAGAGTATGAGGCCCTCATTCATGGACTACGAGTAGCCAAGGATATTAGCATCAAGCGCATAGTTTGCTATGGAGATTCCGACTTGGTTGCCTAGCAAGTAGCTGGCACCTGAAACACGCGGAACCCTACGATGGCGGCATATCGAGACGAAGTAGACAAGATTGCTAAGTGCTTCGACGGCTACGAAGTCAAGTACGTCAAAAGGGAGGAGAATGACGAGGCAGATCTGCTGTCAAAGCTTGGATCAGCTTCCTGACCAATTCCGTTAGGCGTTTTCCTGGAGCATTTACAGACCCCATCCATGAAAGGAGCGGACCACGACAACCCGGATAGAGTGGACTCATTTGTTAACGCAGTAATAGTGACCTCTCTGGCTTGGACGAAACCATTCATGGACTATCTATAAGACGGAACTTTGCCCGCTGATGAAGTCGAAAGATGACAAATAGTGTGCAGAGCAAAAGGCTACGTCATTATTGACGACCATCTATACAAAAGAAGTACCATAGGAGTTTTCCTTCGATGTGTCTCCCAACAGCAAGGTATTGAAATCCTTAGAGAGATACATCTCGGAGATTGCGAGCATCATGCCGCTCCCCGGTCATTGGTGGCGAAGGCCTTCCGACAAGGATTCTACTGGTTAACTACCAAGGCGGATGCTGACAAGTTGGTACAAAAATGCCTTGGGTGTCATTTCTATGGAAGACAACCAAGTGTTCCAGCTGAAGAACTGCGAACCATACAAATAACTTGGCCGTTTGCAGTCTGGGGGCTAGACATGGTGGGACCTTTGCAGACATCACCTTGTGGATTTACACACTTGCTAGTAGCAGTGAATAAGTTCTCAAAATGGATTGAAGCTAAACCCATTAGAAATCTTGATGGGGCAACAACCCCAAACTTTGTCCGGGATCTAGTGGTGAGATTCGGTCTCCCACTCTGCATCATCACCGACAACGGCAGAAATTTGTCTCTCGGAGAAGTTGAGGAGTACTTTCATGAAAAAGGCACTTGCCTTGACCTAGCATTTATGACACACCCACGGTCAAATGGGAAAGTTGAAATGGCCAATGGATTAATTCTGCACAGAATCAAGCCACGCTTAGAAGCACCGCTATGTGGAGCAGCTGGAGCTTGGACGGAGGAATTACCATATGTCCTGTGGAGTTTAAGAACAACACCCAACAGATCCACCGTCTTGACTCCTTTCTTCATGGTTTATGGAGCAGAAGTCGTCCTACCACCCAACATCCTCCATGATGCACCAAGAGTTGCCGCCTACAAAGAGGATGACGCTGAAGAATCTAGAAACTTATCTGTGGATCTACTCGAGGAAGAGCACGTGCTAGCATGCCAGAGATCCGCCGTCTACTAGCAGAAGCTACGTGGCTACCGTAGTCGCCGTGTTAAGCATCGTTCGTTTAAAGAAGGGGATCTAGTGCTTAGACTCAAGAAGGAGAAATCACACAAATTATCCCTGCCTTGGGAAGGACCGTTTGTCATAAGCAAAGCATTGCTAATGGTTCCTATTACCTCGTCGATATTCGTGAGTTGAAAGATAGGCCAAAAAATCACAAGCGCAAGCAACGTGACTCCGATGATGATTACCCAGAGACAGATCGGCCATGGAACATAGCACGACTACGTCCCTTTTACACTTAGCACATTTATATTATGTAATAAGTTTCTTATATGATCAATGAAATAAAGCATTTGGTTCACTCATATTTTCTGAGTCTTTTACCTCCTTTAGTTTTTCATTTTTGGATCATATAAACCCTTTATGCGCAAGTTTGCATTTGCACTCAATGGCGTTAGCTTAATTTTTCTGGTCTACATGTTTTTCGAAGTTTTTATGTGGATTCCGAAGTAGTGACTTCTCGGCACTCAAAGCCGGCGATTTTTCTCTTAGGTTCTTGACGGTGCTATTAAGCATCATCACCTGAGAGCATAGTTCTATGTTGCGAGTCTTCCGTCTCATGAAAGGTAAAGAATACGAACTAGAATAATGGATAAGCCAACACTTGCTTAAAAATATACACATGTTGGAAACAGATAAGTAGCAGGAAACTTGAGTACATGTTTTTTCACCTTACAAACACATAAGTTTTTCCGCATACACATTGCAGAGATACATTTAATACAAATATTGTTTTTATGGCTCTGCTGCAAGGGACTTCGTGGTGGCATCATCAGCAACATGAGAGCCAGGCCGACATAGCTCATCAAACTCGGAAGGAGAGGGGCTAGACTCAGAAGAAGCCATGTCTTCATCAAGGATCTCGGCAGGCATGAAGACATTCGCCTTGACCATCTTGGAAACTCTGGTGTCGAAGCCAGCGAGGGAATTCCAAATAGCATCGCTATCGATCTCTTTCCCTTCCTCATCCAGCTTGGGCATGCCGGAGGTCACTAGATCAATGTTGGTGTTATATTAGTGTGCTTTGACCAAGGACATGGTCATCCTTCCACCAGCCCAGACGCAACAGGATTTCCAGTCCTTGACTTTCTCAGGGGCTCGGCACAGGATTTCCGAGTACTTGGCCGCTGAGTCTGTGCCTTGATGTTTATCCCCAAAGGCTGGGCTATCTCCTTGGCCTAAGAAATGGCGGTGCTGGCAAAGTTGCCGGCAAGAATCATGCATTCCTTGGGATCCGGAGCACCTTCACCCAAGTTGGCCAAGCCAATGGGAGCTGTGGTTTGCATAAGATACAAGGATCATGAGTATAAGCACATCAAACATTTGTCCAAGGTACAGAATTGACCAAGACGGAGGAAACATACCGAAGATGCTAGATTCGGCTTGCTTGCATGTCTCCGCCAAGATGCCATTCTCGTATTGAAGCTTCTTGTACGCCTCAAGGCTCCGAGAGTTTTGCTCTTGGGCAGCTTGATTTTGCACCTTGAGGCACCCAATTTCTTCCTTCAGGCACTACATCTCAGTGTCAGCAGACTCTTGCATAACCTTCATCACCTCCTCATGGCCCTTGACAACATCAACCAGGTATTTCTTCAAAATTTTATTCTCATCGTCAAGCTCTTGAATATGCTTGGATTGCTCGATGATGCTCTTGGCTTTGGCAATGGCCTCTGTAAGACGGAAAATGGAAAGCATTATGAGAAGACGACAGGAATGAATCCATGAGGAAAAGGAAGGAGCTATTAAAAGAAACAGACTCTGGCTATTTTTGATTTGTTGCTTCAGGAAGGCTGTTTTACCCTGTTCAAGGTCCAGTTCTTTCCGCAAGGCAGCAAACCTCTCATTGGCGGCTATCCTCCATCTATTCTCATTCAGCAAAAAGTAAACATGCTTAGTTTCTCTAGAGCATCTAGTCGGAACTATCTAGTTTCAACTATATGCTCGGGGGCTACATTATAAGATTTTAATCAACTAGTGTTCTCTCTTAGAGTGTCTAGTTGGAATTGTCATTCTAGACTAGAAACTCGGGGGCTACACGGACAAGTTCTACTCTTAGTTCTCTGGAGCACTTAGGCCAATAACTATTGTTTATCCACCTAAGAGCTCGGGGGCTATAGAGGGATATGTTATAAGTAAAAGAAGTGAAGTTTAAAGACTTACAATGGCAAAAACTTTGAGATTGTTGGCCAGATTGGCATATGTAGTATGGAAGATGCTGACATTGTTATACACGACATCTACCTGTGCAATAAGGTCATCCAGGCACAATGTCGGAGGACTCGTGGCTAGAGGAGTTGTTGAAGCCGGAGGCATGGATGATGTCCTAGCCGCCTGCTACATTATCATAGCAGTTGATGGCTCAGAGGCTCCCACCTTGTTTGTTGCCACAACTGCCTCTGCTTCCTCTCCTTCCAGTACATGTTTCCCTTTCTCGGTGGCATCCTTGGCCAGAGCTTCAGCCACTTTGGCGGAAGTACTCTCCTGCGTCGCTTGTCCACTGGGAGCGACATCCATCCCGACAGAGTCTGAGACATCAAAGATTGGATTGACATCTGTCTCCATGGCGGAGATCTTAGGGATGGCGGGGGACGAAGGCCCAGCGGGACCAGTAGTGGACTTGGTGGCAGGAGTAGGAGTAGTAGTAGCGGGAGAGGGCTTAGCGGCCACATCTCTGGTCAACATGCCACGGATATTTTTTGACCCTCCAGCATCTCTGGAGGATCGCTTCAGGCTAACACCGGCTTTCCTCTTGAAATGTACAAAGTATAAGTACAAGAGTTGAATAAGGTGCGAACTAAAAAATACAAGTCAAAGAATGAATTCACTTACTCCATGGCAGGAGCCTTGGTTAGGGGAATGCCGGTGGATTTCTTCTTCTCTGCCTCCAAGGCGGCGGTGGATCGTCTGGAGACTCCACTCTCCGATTTCTTCTTCTTCTTGGCCTCGACAGTAGCGTCAGAGGTGGAGCTCTTCCGCTTTCGTGCTGCCGGAGCTGGTTGATCCTTGGGGGTGTCATCGTCGGACACCACCTGGATATCCTTTAGCTTAGGATCATAGACCTGGGAGGCCATCTGATCTGCCGCCAAGGTCGCCAACTGCAGGATAAAAGATGTGTTAGACTGATAACGTCAAGACGGAAAGACCTTAGAGTATATACATAACGAGGAACAAAGGAAATAGAAGCTACCTCTGGGCACGTGCCACCTTCGAACAGGTCGTAGGTGATCTTGAAGCCATGCTTCCTGTCTTTCACCTTGACTATGTCCTTTAGCCGGAGCTTTATGGAGTCAGTGGAGAAGTTGTCCTACGAGATACACATAGGATCCTTCCTGCTCTTGGTGTACTTGCACATCAGCTCAGCACGGTGCTACAGAGGCTGGATCCGCCTAGTGAAC
This sequence comes from Avena insularis, assembly GCA_023614405.1. NCBI lineage: Eukaryota > Viridiplantae > Streptophyta > Magnoliopsida > Poales > Poaceae > Avena > Avena insularis. The sequence continues at coordinate 357,751 of JAJUPC010000103.1, forward strand.
TAGCACATGGCTAGGTCCAAGCCTGGAAGACCTCCGTCCACGAGCCATTCAATCCGCCTTACGGCGCGGTTAGCCTCGTCATCGAATGTAAGGGAGGTTGGGGTCCTCTAGGCAGGTACTTCAGCGGCGGCTCCATCGACGAAGTCGGGATACATTTCAAGACAGTCAGGCAGGATAATATCTGGGCCGTAGAAGTATATGTGCTACCAGTTCTAGCATGATTCATGCCCTACGATGTCGGGGAAGCGCCGACTAGGCCGGTACTTAAAGCTAATAGTTCCACAAGTCCGCAATTCGTCCTTGGACTCTACAGACTCTCTCTTGATGGTGAAAAAGTATACAAACATATCTAATCTAGGTTTGATTCCTAGATATCCTTCGCACAAAGCTACAAAGTTGCTAAGGACGAGTATGTTGTTAGGAGAGAGGTTGTGGGGGAGTACTCGGAAGTGCTTGAGGACGTCCAGGAAGAAGTCGGAGACTAGCAGGCTTACACCTCGTACTAGCTGGGCTTTGAGGTACACCTTCTCTCTGGCTTGGGGAGAAGAAGTCACCTCGCCGGCCGGCGCGGGCTGCCAGACCAAACCCTCCACCGCGGGGAGATATCCCTCGGCGATGAGTTCTTGCAGATCCTCAGGGGAGAGGTCAGAGCCCCTCCACGCTCCCTTGTGGGATCCATTATCCTCTTCAGCAGCTTCTGGTGCCGCCCATTATTGGTTGTCGTCGGTGGTTTCCACCACAACGGTGACAGGGACGATGACCCCCTCCGGTGGGACCGTCACTCCCTGAGATGGCTCCGTTGTAGCCTCGGGAGTCGCCGTTGTCGAAGGGGCAGAGCTGCTGGCGGCCATTGCGTAGCTGGGAGTGAGTGGAGAAAGGGGAGCTCTGGCTAGGGTTTTATGAGGAGGAGCTCGAACATGCATGCGACTGGAGGAAGACGAAGACGTAGGAGCGAATGCGGGTAAAAGAAAATAACCTAGCCACAGTCAAAATACACTACAAGGAATGTGCTAACTGGTGACCCTAAATATTGGTCACTGAAAGGTCATAGTAATCCATCTATGACCTTTCTATGACCAAAATCAATTGGTCACATAGCGAGGGTCACTATAGACAACTAACGACCTTTTTTTTGAATTGGTCATGGACAGTTATGATCAAAATAGATGGTCATAGAGTCTATGACCAAAATTTTGGTCATGGAGAATCTGGTATGTCCACGTAAGCAATCTGACGTGGCAGATTTCTATAACCAATTGGTTGGTCATAGATAAGATTTAGCCCGGTCCGGTTCAGCCTTCCAAATGGGCCAATCCCAAAAATTCTGGCCTTCTTCTTAGTCGTTTTATTGTGCATTTATTGGGCCTTTGACTGTTTATAATCAGTTTCGTTTTTGGGCTTTGGCCTCTTATAGTTAGTTTCGTTTTTGGGCTTTGGCCTTTTATAGTCAGTTTCGTTTTTGGCTTCGGCCATTTATAGTCCATTTCTTTTTTGTTCTGTTCTTTTCCAAATTTCACACAGTTGCGATCCAACATTGCTAGGGCCTATGCCATTTTACAATCCAGTTACTATATAACCAATACAGGGCCAAAAGCATTTTCAACAGGAATATACATCCATATCAGACCAGATATTTCAAATAATATAATGTACACGGATAAAGCGCTTTCTACTATGAGAAAGCTACCTGAATAAGACAAAGTTACATGCCCGCACAGTAACAGATTCAGAACAACTCTAATTACAATTTAGATCCAACAGCCTACATACAATATCAAATAGATACACAAGGACCAAAACATGGTGGCTCTATCAGCTAAAACAATAGTGCACAACTCCAGGCTTCTTCTGATCTTCTGTCACAGCAGTAGCATCTACAACAACAATAGATCCTCATTACATAAACTTTAAGTGAAATACAGTGGAAGTTACAACTAACCCACACATCCATCCAAACGTGACAACAAAATTAAGACATGAATATTCAACATAGCCAAAGCAGACGGTCCAGAAATATCGAACCAAGTGTTGTAAAAACCATAAAGTAACTCCAGATAAATTTCAACAGCAATAAGAATAAGATTAAGGTTATTTCTTATCTTAAACAACATACCAATAGATAATGATAATCGTGAGAAAGTGTATTTCAAAAGGCAAACATAAGGGCACAAGGTGCTACCTGAAGCATGGTCTGGAAGGTGTTGTAGATATCAAAGAGCTCATTTTTAACAATATACGGTACAGGAAGCAACAACTAGATCATGCATGCACCCTAGGATCGCTACGGACAGTGACACTCCACCACCAGATCGCTCTCACTCTATAGGCATTGATAAATTAAACTGGAAGACATACGCCATTGCGCTCCCAGAGTAGCTACTGCTGGTAGGTTAATATAGTTACTACTAGTACTTACTAAGGCTAGCTAAGATATATAGATAGATATTTACATCATCATTATGTTGCAAGGAAGAGAGCAACCGTTCAAGCAAAGGGCAAAACTTGGCCCTAAATTTTTCTGCCAACGAGCAACTAAGCCAGCGGATAAACAATTAAGAAACAGAATCTACATTAGGCTAGGACTACTAAAATCCAAACAAGGGGAAGGCAGGGGCGATCACCGATAGCAATAATACATCACGAGTTGTTATTCATGGCTCAGACCCGCAGGCTGGACGCCTCCTTGTGAGATACCTCAATCCAAAGATTCAAGCCGAGTCAAACAATATACGCAATGCCAAGAGGAACCTGAAACAATGCAAACACACCACATTGTCAAATTCTGTAGATATTAAGTGTTCAAATTTTGTAGAAACAATGCGCATGCCATTTGATGTCTAAAAATAGCACAAGGTACATGCGACAGTTATATTCCAACACTTGCAAAACCTATAATGATCAAGAAAGTAACAATGGCTTAAGGCATATACATCATCCAGTCACATGGAAATCTACAAAAGTTTAATGCAGATCAAACAAAGAAGAAAAATAGATCATAATTCAACATCTACAAGGAAATAAAATCCTATTCGCTTGCTAGTTAGACTAATCGGAAACAGGACACCAAGTAGTTTCGTGCCAGGGGAATAACACACACAAATCAGAGCTCTATTGACCTCTTCTATACAAGAAATCCTATTCACTTGCGAGAGCAGCTACACTCACCATAGACCACCAGCACGGGAGGATGGCTGTGGGAGGACGGTTGTGGCTCAGAAGGAAGCAGCGTGGGAGTCCGGCCGCGGGTAACAAAGGAAGAGGAGAGGTGCCCTGGTAGTCGAGCACTAACCTAGGCAACCACTAGTTTAGAGACTCTAGTATGGCAACAATGAATCCTGACTAAAATCAAAGTTCAAATTGACACCCACGATCAGAACCTTAAACATGTACTGAGGCCCGACGATGTCCTCGACAGAAAGAGGAAAAAGAGTAATTCCTATGGGAAAAAAATAGTAAGAACCTGCACAAATCATGCCACCACCCTCGAATCGTCAAATGGGGCCAATTGATCTTCCGTATCCAGACCATCGACGGGCGTAAGAGAGGGACGCCGATGCGGGGACTCCGGATCGAGGGCCAGGGATGCCAGCACAGGGGTGGAGGCATGGAGGATGAGGCTCGGTATAAGAGCGTCGGATCTCCCGTGTAGAGGCCTCCCTTGGCAAGCACGCGGTCATGCGAGCTCGACGGAGCACCGCGCATCGTGGCTATGATGCACGCGCGTTCCGGTGAGAAACCCATTCGATGGGCTAGGGTTCAACGTTCAGACGCGAGGAGGGATGGAGGGAGGCGGCTGCGGTGAGGTGTGAGAAGGAAGCTAGATCAAGCAATGGTGCGGCAGAGAGGAGCACTTCTGCGGTGGGGAGAAGGGGCGGCGGGGAGCAGAGAGGGAGGCTGTGGCGGAGGGATCTGGGATGAGGGCGAGGGGCGTCGGGGACTAGGGTTTCGTTTTTGAGGGAGGCCGTCGAGTGAGAGTGGGAGGCTGTGGCGGCACAGTCCGGGAGGAGGTGTGAGGGGCATGGGGGACTAGGTTTTGGGGAAGGGATGTTACGGAAATACCCCTTAGCACTTCTGCGCTGCAAGGCTATAGGAACTAGGGCATTTCGGTCATTCCAAAGTGAACAGGATTGGGAGAGGCGAGATATTTTCTGAAAGGGGAGCGTTGGATGGATGTCATCTGAACGGCCGAGATCTGCTTTGTGGGCTGATCCATGGACAGTGTGATTCTCTATTGTGATTGGCTGGCTCTATCACTGTGGCTTAAAACTGGCATAAGTACATAAAAAAATGAAAAACCTTCGCGTGGTGTCATATTATAAGATCTAGTATCCATGTAAAATAAAAAAGTTGCAATATTTTAAATACTCTAAAAAAGTGCTCACAAAAAGAGCTATCAAGTATGAAGTTTTCTGGTTTTCCGGTCAAACGATCAATGTTATTGTTATAATTGTGACATAGTTTATGATAATATGCCCATATTATACACACACGTGTATCTTCGGATGGAGAACAATGTTGCATAAGGAAGTTTTCTATTTCGTCGCATAGAAAATGCATTTTTCATTTTCCGAGTGCCAAAAACGGGGCGTTTTGTGAAGCAACCACAAAACGATAGTTTCAAAATTCTACCAACCTATTTTTCAAAAATACTAGACCATGTTACATGGCCAATGTTCCAACTAGGGTATCTAAAACCTTTCCGTCCACCCCTGGCAAAAAAGACAATTCATGCCAAATCGGTAGGAAGTGGGTCCGATTTGAAATACAGGTATATGATCTAATGCTCATGATTTTTTTCAAAAATCATTTTTAGACTCACAATATGATGTTTATTCATAGATCCGATGCAATTTTAGCGAGGATCATCCCCTATCTACGAACCTTCATGCCCGCCGTTTTGACCATAGTTCGAAACAGGTATGAAAAATTCAAAAACAGTCCAAACAATGTAAAACCTTCGCGTGGTGTCATATTATATGACATATTTTCAAGGAAAAATACCAAACTTGGTATATTGCGAACATCTCGAAAAAACCTTCACAAAAATGACCTATCTTATTCGAGGTTTCGTAGCTTTTAGGTCAAACAACCAATGTTATGGCCAGAATCGTGACATAGTTTGTGATAATATGCCCATATTGTGCATGCATGTGCAACTTGGGATGACGAACAATGTTGCAGGAGGACGTTTTCCTTTTCATCGCACAGAAAAAGCGTTTTCCATTTTCAGAGTGCCAAAAACAGGGCGTTTTGTGAAGCAACCATCAAATGGTTAAGTCAAAATGCTACCACCATATTTTTCAAAACTACTAGACCATGTTACATGGCTAATGTTCCAAGTAGGATATCTCAAACCTTTCCATCCACCCCTGGCGAAAAAGACAAATGCCTGCCGAATCGGCAGGAAGTGGGTCCGGTTTGAACTACAGGTACATGATCTAATGCTCATGATTTTTTGCAAAAATCATTTTTGACTCACAATATGATGTTTCTTCATAGATCCGATGCAATTTTAGCAAGGATCATCCCCTATCTATGAACCTTCGTGCCCGCCATTTTGACCATAGTTCGAAACGGGTATGAAAAATTCAAAAATGGTCCAAACAATGTAAAACCTTCGCGTGGTGTAATATTATGTGACATATTTTCAAGGAAAAATACCAAACTTGGTATATTGAGAACATCTCGAAAAAACCTTCACAAAAATGACCTATCTTGTTCGAGGTTTCATGGCTTTTAGGTCAAACGACCAATGTTATGGCTAGAATCATGACATATTTTGTGATAATATGCCCATATTGTGCATGCATGTGCATCTTGGGAAGACGAATAATGTTGCAGGAGGAAGTTTTCATTTTCGTCGCACAGAAAAAGCGTTTTCCATTTTCAGAGTGCCAAAAACAGGGCATTTTGTGAAGCAACCACCAAATGGTTAAGTCAAAATGCTACCACCATATTTTTCAAAAATACTAGACCACCTTACATAGACAATGTCCCAAGTAGGATATCTCAAACCTTTCCGTCCACCCTTGGTGAAAAAGACAAATGTCTGCCGAATCGGTAGGAAGTGGGTCCGGTTTAAACTACAGGTACATGATCTAATGCTCATGATTTTTTGCAAAAATCATTTTTAGGTTCACAATATGATCTTTCTTCATAGATCCGATGTAATTTTAGCGAGAATCATCCCCTATCTATGAACCTTCGTCCCCGCCGTTTTGACCATAGTTTGAAACGGGTATGAAAAATTCAAAAATGGTCCAAACAATGTAAAACCTTCACGTGGTGTCATAATATGTGACATATTTTCAAGGAAAAATACCAAACTGGGTATATTGAGAACATCTCGAAAAAACCTTCACAAAAATGACCTATCTTGTTCGAGGTTTCATGGCTTTTAGGTCAAACGACCAATGTTATGGCTAGAATCATGACATAGTTTGTGATAATATGCCCATATTGTGCATGCATATGCATCTTGGGAAGACGGATAATGTTGCAGGAGGAAGTTTTCATTTTCGTCGCACAGAAAAAGCGTTTTCCATTTTCAGAGTGCCAAAAACAGGGCGTTTTGTGAAGCAACCACCAAATGGTTAAGTCAAAATGCTACCACCATATTTTTCAAAAATACTAGACCACCTTACATAGACAATGTCCCAAGTAGGATATCTCAAACCTTTCCGTCCACCCTTGGTGAAAAAGACAAATGTCTGCCGAATCGGTAGGAAGTGGGTCCGGTTTAAACTACAGGTACATGATCTAATGCTCATGATTTTTTGCAAAAATCATTTTTAGGTTCACAATATGATCTTTATTCATAGATCCGATGTAATTTTAGCGAGAATCATCCCCTATCTATGAACCTTCATCCCCGCCGTTTTGACCATAGTTTGAAACGGGTATGAAAAATTCAAAAATGGTCCAAACAATGTAAAACCTTCACGTGGTGTCATAATATGTGACATATTTTCAAGGAAAAATACCAAACTGGGTATATTGCGAACATCTCAAAAAACCTTCACAAAAATGACCTATCTTGTTCGAGGTTTCATGGCTTTTAGGTCAAACGACCAATGTTATGGCCAGAATCGTGACATAGTTTGTGATAATATGCCCATATTTTGCATGCATATGCATCTTGGGATGACGAATAATGTTGCAGGAGGAAGTTTTCCTTTTTGTCGCACCGAAAAAGCATTTTCCATTTTCAGAGTGCCAAAAACAAGGCGTTTTGTGAAGCAACCAGCAAATGGTTAAGTCAAAATGCTACCACCATATTTTTCAAAAATACTAGACCACCTTATATAGACAATGTCCCAAGTAGGACATCTCAAACCTTTCTGTCCACCCTTGGCGAAAAAGACAAATGTCTGCCGAATCGGTAGGAAGTGGGTCCGGTTTAAACTACAGGTACATGATGTAATGCTCATGATTTTTTGCAAAAATCATTTTTAGACTCACAATATGATGTTTCTTCATAGATCCGATGCAATTTTAGCGAGAATCATCCCCTATCTATGAACCGTCGTCCCCGCCGTTTTGACCATAGTTCGAAACGGGTATAAAAAATTCAAAAACAGTCCAAACAATGTAAAACCTTCACGTGGTGTCATATTATATGACATATTTTCAAGGAAAAATACCAAACTGGGTATATTGTGAACATCTCGAAAAAACCTTCACAAAAATGACCTATCTTGTTCGAGGTTTCAAGGCTTTTAGGTCAAACGACCAATGTTATGGCTAGAATCGTGACATAGTTTGTGATAATGTGCCCATATTGTGCACGCATGTGCATCTTGGGAGACGAACAATGTTGCAGGAGGAAGTTTTCCTTTTCGTCACACAGAAAAAGCATTTTCCATTTTTAGAGTGCCAAAAACAGGGCGTTTTGTGAAGCAACCACCAAATGGTTAAGTCAAAATGCTACCACCATATTTTTCAAAAATACTAGACCACCTTACATAGACAATGTCCCAAGTAGGATATCTCAAACCTTTACATCACCCTTGGCGAAAAAGACAAATGTCTGCCGAATCGGTAGGAAGTGGGTCCGGTTTAAACTACAGGTACATGATCTAATGCTCATGATTTTTTGCAAAAATCATTTTTAGACTCACAATACGATGTTTCTTCATAGATCCGATGCAATTTTAGCGAGAATCATCCCCTATCTATGAACCTTCGTCCCTGCCGTTTTGACCATAGTTCGAAACGGGTATGAAAAATTCAAAAACGGTCCAAACAATATAAAACCTTCACGTGGTGTCATATTATGTGAGATATTTTCAAGGAAAAATACCAAACTTGGTATACTGTGAACATATCGAAAAAACCTTCACAAAAATGACCTATCTTGTTCGAGGTTTCATGGCTTTTAGGTCAAACGACCAATGTTATGGCTAGAATCATGACATAGTTTGTGATAATATGCCCATATTGTGCACGCATGTGCATATTTGGATGACGAACAATGTTGCAGGAGGAAGTTTTCCTTTTCGTCGCACAGAAAAAGCATTTTGCATTTTCAGAGTGCCAAAAACAGGGCGTTTTGTGAAGCAACCACCAAATGGTTAAGTCAAAATGCTACCACCATATTTTTCCAAAGTACTAGACCACCTTGCATAGACAATGTCCCAAGTAGGATATCTCAAACCTTTCCGTCCACCCTTGGTGAAAAAGACAAATGTCTGCCGAATCGGTAGGAAGTGGGTCCGGTTTAAACTACAGGTACATGATCTAATGCTCATGATTTTTTGCAAAAATCATTTTTAGGTTCACAATATGATCTTTCTTCATAGATCGGATGTAAGTTTAGCGAGAATCATCCCCTATCTATGAACCTTCGTCCCCGCCGTTTTGACATAGTTTGAAACGGGTATGAAAAATACAAAAATGGTCCAAACAATGTAAAACCTTCACGTGGTGTCATAATATGTGACATATTTTCTAGGAAAAATACCAAACTAGGTATATTGCGAACATCTCAAAAAACCTTCACAAAAATGACCTATCTTGTTCGAGGTTTCATGGCTTTTAGGTCAAACGACCAATGTTATGGCCAGAATCGTGACATAGTTTGTGATAATATGCCCATATTTTGCATGCATATGCATCTTCGGATGACGAATAATGTTGCAGGAGGAAGTTTTCCTTTTTGTCGCACCGAAAAAGCATTTTCCATTTTCAGAGTGCCAAAAACAAGGCGTTTTGTGAAGCAACCAGCAAATGGTTAAGTCAAAATGCTACCACCATATTTTTCAAAAATACTAGACCACCTTACATAGACAATGTCCCAAGTAGGACATCTCAAACCTTTCTGTCCACTCTTGGCGAAAAAGACAAATGTCTGCCGAATCGGTAGGAAGTTGGTCCGGTTTAAACTACAGGTACATGATGTAATGCTCATGATTTTTTGCAAAAATCATTTTTAGACTCACAATATGATGTTTCTTCATAGATCCGATGCAATTTTAGCGAGAATCATCCCCTATCTATGAACCGTCGTCCCCGCCGTTTTGACCATAGTTCGAAACGGGTATGAAAAATTCAAAAACGATCCAAATAATGTAAAACCTTCACGTGGTGTCATATTATGTGACATATTTTCAAGGAAAAATACCAAACTGGGTATATTGTGAACATCTCGAAAAAACCTTCACAAAAACGACCTATCTTGTTCGAGGTTTCATGTCTTTTAGGTCAAACGACCAATGTTATGGCTAGAATCGTGACATAGTTTGTGATAATGTGCCCATATTGTGCACGCATGTGCATCTTGGGAGACGAACAATGTTGCAGGAGGAAGTTTTCCTTTTCGTCACACAGAAAAAGCATTTTCCATTTTTAGAGTGCCAAAAACAGGGCGTTTTGTGAAGCAACCACCAAATGGTTAAGTCAAAATGCTACCACCATATTTTTCAAAAATACTAGACCACCTTACATAGACAATGTCCCAAGTAGGATATCTCAAACCTTTCTGTCCACCCTTGGCGAAAAAGACAAATGTCTGCCGAATCGGTAGGAAGTGGGTCCGGTTTAAACTACAGGTACATGATGTAATGCTCATGATTTTTTGCAAAAATCATTTTTAGACTCACAATACGATGTTTCTTCATAGATCCGATGCAATTTTAGCGAGAATCATCCCCTATCTATGAACCTTCGTCCCTGCCGTTTTGACCATAGTTCGAAACGGGTATGAAAAATTCAAAAACGGTCCAAACAATATAAAACCTTCACGTGGTGTCATATTATGTGAGATATTTTCAAGGAAAAATACCAAACTTGGTATACTGTGAACATATCGAAAAAACCTTCACAAAAATGACCTATCTTGTTCGAGGTTTCATGGCTTTTAGGTCAAACGACCAATGTTATGGCTAGAATCATGACATAGTTTGTGATAATATGCCCATATTGTGCACGCATGTGCATATTTGGATGACGAACAATGTTGCAGGAGGAAGTTTTCCTTTTCGCATTTAAAAAGCATTTTGCATTTTCAGTGCCAAAAACAGGGCGTTTTGTGAAGCAACCACCAAATGGTTAAGTCAAAATGCTACCACCATATTTTTCCAAAGTACTAGACCACCTTACATAGACAATGTCCCAAGTAGGATATCTCAAACCTTTCCGTCCACCCTTGGTGAAAAAGACAAATGTCTGCCGAATCGGTAGGAAGTGGGTCCGGTTTAAACTACAGGTACATGATCTAATGCTCATGATTTTTTGTAAAAATCATTTTTAGGTTCACAATATGATCTTTCTTCATAGATCCGATGTAAGTTTAGCGAGAATCATCCCCTATCTATGAACCTTCGTCCCCGCCGTTTTGACATAGTTTGAAACGGGTATGAAAAATACAAAAATGGTCCAAACAATGTAAAACCTTCACGTGGTGTCATAATATGTGACATATTTTCTAGGAAAAATACCAAACTAGGTATATTGCGAACATCTCAAAAAACCTTCACAAAAATGACCTATCTTGTTCGAGGTTTCATGGCTTTTAGGTCAAACGACCAATGTTATGGCCAGAATCGTGACATAGTTTGTGATAATATGCCCATATTTTGCATGCATATGCATCTTCGGATGACGAATAATGTTGCAGGAGGAAGTTTTCCTTTTTGTCGCACCGAAAAAGCATTTTCCATTTTCAGAGTGCCAAAAACAAGGCGTTTTGTGAAGCAACCAGCAAATGGTTAAGTCAAAATGCTACCACCATATTTTTCAAAAATACTAGACCACCTTACATAGACAATGTCCCAAGTAGGACATCTCAAACCTTTCTGTCCACTCTTGGCGAAAAAGACAAATGTCTGCCGAATCGGTAGGAAGTGGGTCCGGTTTAAACTACAGGTACATGATGTAATGCTCATGATTTTTTGCAAAAATCATTTTTAGACTCACAATATGATGTTTCTTCATAGATCCGATGCAATTTTAGCGAGAATCATCCCTATCTATGAACTGTCGTCCCCCTGCTTTTGACCATAGTTCAAACGGTATGAAAAATTCAAAACGATCCAAATAATGTAAAACCTTCACGTGGTGTCATATTATGTGACATATTTTCAAGGAAAATACCAACCGGGTATATTGTGAACATCTCGAAAAAACCTTCACAAAAACGACCTATCTTGTTCGAGGTTTCATGTCTTTTAGGTCAAACGACCAATGTTATGGCTAGAATCGTGACATAGTTTGTGATAATGTGCCCATATTGTGCACGCATGTGCATCTTGGGAGACGAACAATGTTGCAGGAGGAAGTTTTCCTTTTCGTCACACAGAAAAAGCATTTTCCATTTTTAGAGTGCCAAAATGTATGCTTTTGTGAAGCAACCACCAAATGGTTAAGTCAAAATGCAACCACCATATTTTTCAAAAATACTAGACCACCTTACATAGACAATGTCCCAAGTAGGATATCTCAAACCTTTCTGTCCACCCTTGGCGAAAAAGACAAATGTCTGCCGAATCGGTAGGAAGTGGGTCCGGTTTAAACTACAGGTACATGATGTAATGCTCATGATTTTTTGCAAAAATCATTTTTAGACTCACAATACGATGTTTCTTCATAGATCCGATGCAATTTTAGCGAGAATCATCCCCTATCTATGAACCTTCGTCCCTGCCGTTTTGACCATAGTTCGAAACGCGTATGAAAAATTCAAAAACGGTCCAAACAATATAAAACCTTCACGTGGTGTCATATTATGTGAGATATTTTCAAGGAAAAATACCAAACTTGGTATACTGTGAACATATCGAAAAAACCTTCACAAAAATGACCTATCTGGTTCGAGGTTTCATGGCTTTTAGGTCAAACGACCAATGTTATGGCTAGAATCATGACATAGTTTGTGATAATATGCCCATATTGTGCACGCATGTGCATATTTGGATGACGAACAATGTTGCAGGAGGAAGTTTTCCTTTTCGTCGCACAGAAAAAGCATTTTGCATTTTCAGAGTGCCAAAAACAGGGCGTTTTGTGAAGCAACCACCAAATGGTTAAGTCAAAATGCTACCACCATATTTTTCCAAAGTACTAGACCACCTTACATAGACAATGTCCCAAGTAGGATATCTCAAACCTTTCCGTCCACCCTTGGTGAAAAAGACAAATGTCTGCCGAATCGGTAGGAAGTGGGTCCGGTTTAAACTACAGGTACATGATCTAATGCTCATGATTTTTTGTAAAAATCATTTTTAGGTTCACAATATGATCTTTCTTCATAGATCCGATGTAAGTTTAGCGAGAATCATCCCCTATCTATGAACCTTCGTCCCTACCGTTTTGACCATAGTTTGAAACGGGTATGAAAAATTCAAAAATGGTCCAAACAATGTAAAACCTTCACGTGGTGTCATAATATGTGACATATTTTCTAGGAAAAATACCAAACTTGGTATATTGCGAACATCTCAAAAAACCTTCACAAAAATGACCTATCTTGTTCGAGGTTTCATGGCTTTTAGGTCAAACGACCAATGTTATGGCCAGAATCGTGACATAGTTTGTGATAATATGCCCATATTTTGCATGCATATGCATCTTGGGATGACGAATAATGTTGCAGGAGGAAGTTTTCCTTTTTGTCGCACCGAAAAAGCATTTTCCATTTTCAGAGTGCCAAAAACAAGGCGTTTTGTGAAGCAACCAGCAAATGGTTAAGTCAAAATGCTACCACCATATTTTTCAAAAATACTAGACCACCTTACATAGAGAATGTCCCAAGTAGGATATCTCAAACCTTTCTGTCCATTCTTGGCGAAAAAGACAAATATCTGCCGAATCGGTAGGAAGTGGGTCCGGTTTAAACTACAGGTACATGATGTAATGCTCATGATTTTTTGCAAAAATCATTTTTAGACTCACAATATGATGTTTCTTCATAGATCCGATGCAATTTTAGCGAGAATCATCCCCTATCTATGAACCGTCGTCCCCGCCGTTTTGACCATAGTTCGAAACGGGTATGAAAAATTCAAAAACGGTCCAAACAATGTAAAACCTTCACGTGGTGTCATATTATGTGACATATTTTCAAGGAAAAATACCAAACTGGGTATATTGTGAACATCTCGAAAAAACCTTCACAAAAATGACCTATCTTGTTCGAGGTTTCATGGCTTTTAGGTCAAACGACCAATGTTATGGCTAGAATCGTGACATAGTTTGTGATAATGTGCCCATATTGTGCACTCATGTGCATTTTGGGAGACGAACAATGTTGCAGGAGGAAGTTTTCCTTTTCGTCACACAGAAAAAGCATTTTCCATTTTTAGAGTGCCAAAAACAGGGCGTTTTGTGAAGCAACCACCAAATGGTTAAGTCAAAATGCTACCACCATATTTTTCAAAAATACTAGACCACCTTACATAGACAATGTCCCAAGTAGGATATCTCAAACCTTTCTATCCACCCTTGGCGAAAAAGACAAATGTCTGCCGAATCGGTAGGAAGTGGGTCCAGTTTAAACTACAGGTACATGATCTAATGCTCATGATTTTTTGCAAAAATCATTTTTAGACTCACAATACGATGTTTCTTCATAGATCCGATGCAATTTTAGCGAGAATCATCCCCTATATATGAACCTTCGTCCCTGCCGTTTTGACCATAGTTCGAAACGCGTATGAAAAATTCAAAAATAGTCCAAACAATATAAAACCTTCACGTGGTGTCATATTATGTGAGATATTTTCAAGGAAAAATACCAAACTTGGTATATTGTGAACATATCGAGAAAACCTTCACAAAAATGACCTATCTGGTTCGAGGTTTCATGGCTTTTAGGTCAAACGACCAATGTTATGGCTAGAATCATGACATAGTTTGTGATAATATGCCCATATTGTGCACGCATGTGCATATTTGGATGACGAACAATGTTGTAGGAGGAAGTTTTCCTTTTCGTACATGTAAAAAGCATTTTGCATTTTCAGAGTGCCAAAAACAGGGCGTTTTGTGAAGCAACCACCAAATGGTTAAGTCAAAATGCTACCACCATATTTTTCCAAAGTACTAGACCACCTTACATAGACAATGTCCCAAGTAGGATATCTCAAACCTTTCCGTCCACCCTTGGCAAAAAAGACAAATGTCTGCCAAATCGAAAGGAAGTGGGTCCGGTTTAAACTACAGGTACATGATCTAATGCTCATGATTTTTTGCAAAAATCACTTTTAGACTCACAATATGATGTTTCTTCATAGATCCGATGCAATTTTAGCGAGATTCATCCCCTATCTATGAACCTTCGTGCCCGCCGTTTGACCATAGTTCGAAACGGGTATGAAAAATTCAAAAATAGTCCAAACAATGTAAAACCTTCCCATGGTGTCATATTATGTGACATATTTTCAAGTAAAAATACCAAACTTGGTATATTGCAAACATCTCGAAAAAACCTTCACAAAAATGACCTATCTTGTTCGAGGTTTCATGGATTTTAGGTCAAACGACCAATGTTATGGCTAGAATGGTGACATAGTTTGTGATAATGTGCCCATATTGTGCACGCATGTGTATCTTGGGATGACGAACAATGTTATAGGAGGAAGTTTTCCTTTTCATCACACAGAAAAAGTGTTTTTCATTTTCTGAGTGCCAAAAACAGGGCGTTTTGTGAAGCAACCACCAAATGGTTAAGTCAAAATGTGCCACCATGTTTTTCAAAAATACTAGACCACCTTACATAGACAATGTCCCAAGTAGGATATCTCATACCTTTCCGTCCACCCTTGGCGAAAAAGACAAATGTCTGCCAAATCGGTAGGAAGTGGGTCCGGTTTGAACTATAACTACATGATCTAATGCTCATGATTTTTTGAAAAAATCATTTTAAGACTCACAATATGATGTTTCTTCAAATATACAATGAAATTTTAGCGAGGCTCAACCCGTAGACAAAACAATTCAATTTCAAACCCCTATTGTCAAAACCATGATTCAAAATCTCTAATTAAGTTTTTATATAAAAAATATCTTCTTGTAGTTTTCCTAGAAAGTCAAAGTATTCCATAATGTACTAAAAACATTCTATGAAATTTTATAATTTCTCTAAATTTTGTTTGACTCAATTTCGAATTATGATTAAAAAGATACAAAAGATTTAAGAAAAAATAAAAAAAACTGGAGGTGGCCAGCCCAGCGAACCCACTAGGAAAACTAGCCAGCCGAGCAATCCGTGCATGCTCGCTTGCTACCGTCGGCCCAAGGTGAGCCGAGGAAGAAGCCCAACAAGACTCAAGGTGGAGGCCTGCGTGGGTTAACAAGGCTAATAATTGGTTAAAACTATGTGGTACTCTCCTTTATGCACCAAGGCCGTAGTGGCCAGGTGGTAGACCGAGTTGGGGCGGACGCGGGAGCTCCTCGGGAGATCGCGAGTTCGACTCCCAGTTTTGCCCTTTTTTGTGTAATATTCAGTCAATAGGTCAATGTCATATGGAGGTGACATATAAGCATAATTGACACATGACATGTCAGCGAAACTTGACACATGGATGTGCCACCTAGATCAACCTGCTGAGGTGGCCATCGGTCTTTTTTAAGTTATCATGAATAACACCCACGAGCATTTAAATTGGTCATAGTTATCCCATAATTAAGGTTATGGACGAACAATATCTATGTTATGACCAATTGGTGTAAGCAAACTATGACTTTTCTGACATAAAAGGTCATAGTTTTTCATGGTTTGTACCCTCCCAAATGGCCTACGACCAGTTGGTTCAAAATGGTCATAGATCTATGACCAAAAAACTCAAGGTCGTTAAAAAAAGGTCACTAGTCAACATATTTCTTGTAGTGATGTATAGACCCAGCGTCAAGATTCATGCAAAGGGATCCAATGGACGGAGCATTGCCGACGTGGAGACGAACGTGCGTGGTAATTTCGCGACGTCCTCCGTCTTTGCCGCTTTACTGTTTCAGATTTCACGCGTGTAAAAACTGCTAATGATTAATTCCTTTCCTTCTGTGAGTTTCGAGGTAGCGTAGGCTGTATCCTACGTCATCCTCCTGACAGTTGCAGTGGAGAGTCACGTCTGAAGATTCCATCGAAGGAGGAAATTGTCCTGCTCTGGAAATGAAGACTGAAGGAATCTCCGGCTACATTGCGAAGCCAGAGAGGATTGTAGGGTTCTTTGGGAGACCTTTGAGATATTTCTTGACGGATTGCTAGCATCACATATACGGAGCATTCAAGATTAATAAGCAATACGGTGCAAGATCTCGAAGTCCTCCGGGGGCTACTATTGGGGATATGCTAAATGGGTATCACCATAGCACGTCCTTAATCCGGATAACCCGGGTGGCCCACAGTTGGTAGCAAGGCATATGGCCTACTAGGCGACCCAGTTAGATGGATCTAGAAGGGAGGCCCATGCATGATAAAGGAAGGCTACACAGGAGTCATTAACGTACTCGGAGCCTTGGAGTGCAAGACACGAAAGACTAGTTCGTATTTGTGTAGGACTCTTTACCTTGTCTGGCAAGGTCCTTTTCCTATAACCCTAGGTTCTGGTGTCTTTCTAAACCAGACCTGTGGGAGCCTTTAGGGCCCAACCTATCAGATTGCTACATACAATGTGCAACACCTTGCAAAGCGAACCTATCTCTGTAACACGGCGTATTGCCATTATAGTGATTTATAGCAGGAGTAGAGTTCCGCCACCGTTGTGGGACTTGAACCTGGGTAAGCTGTGTTACCTCATACCCGCCAACTATCCGCCTTACCCCACGTCCATGTACCACCAAGGGGCAGGTGGTGTGGGACTAATGCCCACACCCGCCGACCACCTAGGGGTAGCCGCCGGCCCTAGGTGGGCCCCACTTGGGCGGACCACTAAGCCTTGGCCGGCTGGCCCCTTCCCTAGGCGCCTTGCCCCTTTGGGCCTCCCCTCCGGGTGAGGCCCACTAACAATGGGCTGCCTATAAAAAGAAAATAAACAATATATTTTAATATTTATTCTCCAGTTAACATAAAACACATATATTATTATATTCCTTCACTCTGGAACACCTTCCAGACCCCCTCCGATATACATCGGATGTTACCTAGAACTATTCTAGTTTCTCTTTCTCTATTTCTCCTACGATACTACATCTACCCTAAGCGTCCCGACCGTTAAGCATGCCATCCTTCTGTTCGGAAACACTCCGGACATGATTTAGACATCTCTCACATCAATGATTACCAGAGGGACGTGGATGGCCATGTGACCCCTGTGCGTTTCACGAATCTTATCGCTCAAACTATGAAAAGTTGTTTCCCATCCCTTTGCCATTTGATACTTAGTTCATCCAAGACATGATCTTCGTTATCCCCATACCTTAGTTCGGTGTCGTTATTGATGAACTTGTTTACTCGTTCCCATGTTGTTGCATTCTATGACCAAGTCACATGCTTGCAAGCTTCGTTAATGCAACATCACCGAGATGGCCACATGTATCTATCCGTTACATGGATTGACAAATCCTGGTCCTGATATGTACTCCTCTACGCGTCCCTTTGGAAAACCTGAGTGGCACCTTTTTGATCACCCTGTTATGAGATGATGCTTGATACCATCAAAGCTTCCTCCAAAACGGTGATTTGCATTACCTCACAGTCTAAGGATCAGGTTGCGCGATTTCCTGTGTTTATCATCAATTTGAACTTTGTAACTAGATGTCGTTAAGATATAACTGTAAGATGTTTGTCTATCACATCATTCAACTAATGACATGACCTCATTGTCAATTGGTATAAATGCCCATGATCTTGAAACCCAGATCATTCTCTGACCAATGAACTAGTTCGCTAGAGATAACTAGAGACATGGTATGTTTACATACCACACGTGTATTAACGTTTCATATTAATACAGTTACAGCACAATATGAAATGTATTATGAACATACAAGAGATACATCAAACAATACACATTATTATTTGCCTCCAGGGTATATCTCCTTCAGTCTCCCACTTGCACTAGAGTACAAATAAATCTAATTTACAATAGGCAGGAACCTAACACGGATGGCATCTCGGTGTTGTTCGTGCTTGACTTATAGGAGAGCTTTAGTCAAAGGATCTGCCACATTTAGATCCGTGTGTACTTTGCAAATCTTGATTTCACCTTCATCAACGTTCTGTCGGATGATGTGAAACCGAAGCTTGATGTGTTTGGCCATGGAATGAGCCCTTGGTTCCTTTGCATTTGCAATAGCTCCCGTGTTGTCACAATAGATCGTCACAGGGTCTTGCGCACTTGGAATGACTCCTAGTTTGATGATGAAATTCCCTAGACAAACAGCTTCATTTGCCACATCAGCTGTAGCAATGTATTCAGACTCCATTGAAGACCGCGCCACCACCGACTGCTTCTTGCTCTTCCAACTTACTGTCCCACCATTCACTAGGAACACAAATCCTGTCTGAGACTTCGAGTCATCATGATCTGAGTTCTAGCTTGCATCCACGTAACCGGTTACGTTTAGAGCTTCATCACTTCCTCCATAGACTAGGAAGTTATCCTTTGTTCTCTTGAGATACTTCAGGATATTCTTAATAGCTGTCTAGTGATCTGATCCTGGATTACTTTGGTATCGGCTGATCAGACTAAGAGCCAATGCCACATCAGGTCGAGTACATAACATTGCATACATGATAGATGCTATGGCTGAAGCATAGGGGACGTAAGACATCTTTTCTCTATTAGCATCCATTACTGGATATTGAGTCAAACTCAGTGTGCAATTCTTCAACATAGGCGTAAAACCCCTTTTGGCATTATCCATTTTGAACCTTTTCAAAATCTTTTCAATGTAAGTACTTTGACTTAATGCAATTAGGCGCCTTGATTTATATCTACAGATCTTGATTCATAATATGTATGCATCTTCACCTAAGTCCTTCATGGAAAATTGACTACTCAAATATGCTTTCACCCTTTTCATAAGATCCCCATCGTTTCCCATGAGTAATATGTCATCCGCATACACTACTAGAAAAATCATTGAGCTCCCACTCACTTTCTTGTAAACACAGAAGTCTTGTTGGTTTTGGATGTATCCAAAGCTCTTGATCACTTAATCAAAATGTTGGTTCCAACTCCAAGACGCTTGCTTCAATCCATAAATGGATCGCTAAAGTTTGCATACCTTTCCAGCATCCTTAGGATCAACAAAACCTTCTGGTTGCATCATATACAACTCTTCATCGATGTATCCATTTAGGAACGTGGTTTTGACATCCATCTGACATATTTCATAGTCGAAATGAGCAGCAATTGCTAGTAAAATCCGGACAGCTTTAAGCATCGCTACGAGAGAGAAAGTCTCATCGTAGTCAACTCCTTGGATTTGTTGAAACCCCTTTGCGACAAGTCGAGCTTTGTGAATGGTCACATTACCATTCGCATATGTCTTTTTCTTAAAGATCCATTTATTTTCCACGGCCTTGTGGCTTTCCAAAAGATCTACCGAAGTCCAAACTTGGTTTTCATACATGGATCCTATTTTGGATTTTATGGCTTCTAGCCATTTCTCAAAATCAACACTATCCATAGCCTCTTCATAGTTTGCAGGTTCTTCCTAGTCATCTAGTATGACAGACATCACAAGGCTACTGTACCAATCAAGAGTGGTACGAACTCTTGTAGACTTGCGAACCGTAGGAGTTTCGATGTTGTCGTCTTGATCATTATCATTAGGTTCTTCTTCCATGTTGGAGAGCTATTTCGGAACGGCTTCCGTTTCGCTACTCGAAATTTGGAGAGAAGGGTCAACAACTTGATCTAACTCAATTTTGCTTCCACTAACTCCTTTAGCGAGAAAATCTTTCTAAAGAAAGGTGCCTTTTTACGACAAACGTTTTGCCTTTGGCTTGTTTGTAGAAGGTATACCCAACTGTTTCCCTTGGGTATCCTACGACTTGGGTTTAAGTTTGTCAGGCTATAGTTTCTTGACGTAAGCCTCACATCCCCAAACTTTCAGAAATGACAACATTGGCTTCTTGCCATACCTTATCTCATATGGGGTTGTCTCCATGGATTTGGATGGTGCTCGGTCTAAAATAAAAGCGGCGGTTTCTAACGCATATCCCCAAAACAACATAGACAAATCAGTTAAAGACATCATGGACCGCACACTATCTAATAGAGTACTGTTACATCGTTCCGACACACCATTACGCGGTGGTGTTCCGGCTGGCGTAAGTTGTGGGATGATCCCACAGTCCTTCAAGTGCATGTTAAACTCATAACTCAAATATTCGCCTCCCCGATCCAATCGAAGATGCTTGATTTTCTTGTTAAGTTGATTCTCTACTTCTTTTTGAAATTCCTTGAACTTTTCAAATGTTTCAGATTTGTGCTTCATTAAGTAGATATATCCATATCTACTTAAGTTGTTAGTAAAGGTAACAAAATAACTATAACCATTCCGTGTTGGGACGCTCATTGGTCCACATACATCCATATGTATGATTCCCAATAGGTCTGTAGCTCTCTCCATTATGCTGGAGAAGGGCGCCCTAGTCATCTTGCCCATAAGGCATGGCTCACATGTATCGAGTAATTCGAAATCCAACGATTCAACAAGTCCATCTGAATGGAGCTTTTTCATGTGCTTTATGCCAATGTGACCAAGACGGCAATGCCACATAAACATGGAATTATCATCATTATGCTTACAACGTTTAGCATCAACACTATGGATGTGAGTATTGTAATCAAGATCCAGTAAGAATAAACCATTACACATAGGCGTATGAACATAGAAAATATCATTCATATAAATAGAACAACCATTTGTTCCTGATTTAAACGAATAATGATCTTGCAACAAGCAAGATCCACTCACAATATTCATACTCAATGCGGGTACATAGTAGCATTTATTCAAAACTAAAATTAATCCTGACGACAGATGTAGAGGTAAAGTGCCGATGGCCATCACTTCGACTCTCGAACCGTTGCCAACTTGCATCGTCACTTTGTCCTTCCTTAGGCGCCTCTTACTCTGCATTACCTCCTGAGAGTTAAAAATGTGAGCAACATAACCGATATCAAATACTCAGGTTTTACTCCTGGCGCTTGTAAGGAACACTTCAATAATATGTATATCACATATACCTTTGTCCTTGGCGGCTATCTTGTGGCTTTCTTGTCTTCAAGGTACTCGGGGCAGTTGCGTTTCCAGTGCCCATCCCTTTGCAGTAGTAGCACGTGGTGTCGGGCTTAGGGCCAGGCTTGGTAGCCTTAGAGGTGCTGGCAAAGAACTTGCCATCCTTATTAGGCTTCTTGCTATTACCTTTTCCCTTTTGCCCCGGTTTCATAAAATTGGTGGTTTTATTGACCATCAACACCGTTTGCTCCTTCTTGATTTCTACCTCAGCAGTTTTGAGCATGGTGAACACTTCAGCAAGGGTCTTAGTCATCCCTTGCATGTTGTAGTGTAGGGGTTCCATGTATGAAAACAATAAAATTTTACCCTACGCACCTGAACCCCTTAAGCTTCCAGGACCTATCTATTAGTAATACAGTAACGGGAGGGGATTTTCGCAAACTTACCCTTGAAGACCGAAAAACATTGTCAATGCTCAGGAGAGCGTGGTTGATGAAGACGAGCCAAAGACAACCTCAAGGTCGTGATGAAGTCCTTGCGCTCCCTTGGCTCCAATGACTTGAGTGCCTCAAGTGCGACACCTCGCGGGGAGTTACACACGTTCGATGCCTGACGATGACTCCCGCTTCCCCGATCCAGCAGCACTTGCGGAAGTAGAGCTCCTAGATCCGAATCCTGCAGCGTGACGACGCTCTGTGGTGAAGATGTCTCTCGTTCGCGCAGTATAAACTTGGGACCACGGTCACGAGAGAGAGAGAATATCAATTGGAGGTCCTCCCAAAAGTGAGAAGACCTTTATTGATTATTATGTGTATTTATCTGGCCAAATACCCCACTATGTATAGGGGAAGGGATGTACTACCTCCCTCAAAGTCCCGGGTGGGACTAAAGGAGAGGAGGGGGAGGGGAGGCCGACGGCAAACCCTAGTGGGCCCCGCGTAGGGGGGCTAGGCCCAGCCGACCACCCCCTTGTCCCTTCTCCCTCTCTCCTTTCCCTAATGGGCCCTCGCCCCTCCGGGAATTGGCCCATTAAGCCTTTTGACCTTTTAAATTAATTTTCTCTTTATTAAATAGTTTTGAATAAATGATTAAATCAATATTTAACATTCATTCACATATTATTTAACCTCTATGGTTATGGAACACTTCCACCTCCACTCCGGACATCCTCCAGACTTACCGAAACCCTTCCGGATTTCTCTCTACAATTCTTTGGTGATCTACCGATCCTATAAACACTCTCTAAGCATCATCAAACCCTTAAGCATGATACCCCACGGTTTGGGAACACTCTAGACATGGTCGGGACACTCCCGCACCAATGATCGACAGAGGGACCTGGATGGCCATGTGACCCCTGTGTGTTCCACGAAGATCTTTCATCGTTTGAACCGGGATAGTCGTGTCTTATTCCCTTTGTCTCTCGATACTTGCATTGCCTGAGATCTGATCAATGACATCACCATGTCGTGTTCAATATTGTTACCGAACAATGCTAGTTGACTTGTTCCAACAAGTGATATCCCTATGATCAAATCACACGCTACGCAGCTATTGGATATAACTTTTCCGAGTGGGCCCTTGAGTATCTTCCCGTCACATGGACGGACAAATCCCGCTCTTGACATATATTGCCTCTATGGTTTCCTCCGAGTACCTGAACACACCTTTACAACCACTGTATTACCAAGTGGCGCTTGATGCTATCAAAGCACTCTCAGGAGATAGTGATTGATATAGCCTCACGGTCTAAGGAATAGTCTACAAGGATCCATTTCTAATCATCGTAACTTGAGCTTCGTGACATGATCGGGTCACGATGTTTAGGTTGGGTATTGGTTCATCATCTCATTCTTAGAATGAGTTGACTCCATTTCCAACTAGCATAAATGCCACATGATCAGGAAAGATGATCATCTGTTGACTAATGAACCAGTGACTAGAGTTTCACTTGGAACCCCTGGTTGTTTGTATATCACACGTGTATTGATGTTTCCACTCAATACAGTTTTAGCATGATATAAAACTTAATCATAAACTATATGGAATATGATGATAGTACTTATTACAATTTGTCTCTAGGGCATATTTCCAACAGTCTCCCACTTGCACTAGAGTACAAATACACTAGCTGCATTTGTTCTTAATCATTGGCACCATATATCCGGTAACCTGAAAATGCTTGCTCGTGGAAGAGGTTGAGTCTTGGGCCTGTACTTTACAGTCCCAAATCCTTTGCAACTTAGTAATGTCACCTTGATTGACATTAATACTTTATCATCACATGATAACATCTGTGTGTATGCATCGTCGCTATGGCAGTAGAACGAGGCCTGATTCCAGGAGCCTACAGTGACTTTAGATCAACCATGAGGGCTTTCTCATGGGCACTGTGCCCTGGGACACATCATTCTACGTTCAAAGCAAACTAGCCTCGCCATAACATTATACAACACTTTAGATGGAACCCTTATCTATTATTATAAATGTAACCATCAAAACACTAGTGCACTCTGTGCAACTTTCGATGTTTTGTTCACCTTGCTTCCTACTTGACTTTAATCGGTATTTACAGGAGTTTCCAACATATTCCCTTATAACATAACCCTTTATGTTTTAAGACATGTCATCCTTTATGGATTTGGAAAATATGTCTACAGTTCTCTACTAGACACTACGGAAAAACTTAGCTCAACATTCTGTGATTCAAACTTAATCACTTTCAAACGTTCCTTATTGGATTACATATTATGTTAAGTTATCATCATGGTTTTCTAAGATAGAACCTGTGTCTCAACATAGTGGATGATGATCATCCTTTTCTTTCTTTCAACCATTGATGCTCAACTTAATACTATTCCTAATTTGAGTTATTAAGGACCAGTTCCTTAATTAACTTCTATTCTGAAACCTTTTTCAGAATCCTTTGAGGAATACTACATAATATCATAATACACTTATTATCAACTTCTACACCTCATAAATCATTATTTATAAGTACTTGCGCTTTCATTCTTAACACACTTAAGAATTACTCCTATAAGCTCCCACTCAAAATATGTTCCTAACATATTTTGGTATGCGTCACTACTCTTACTCAAATTATGTTCTTACATATTTGAATTTGAGACTTATATTGCTCCCGATCAAAAAATATGTCATTCACATATTGTTTTAGGAAGACTTTCATAGCTCCCACTCAATTTCATGCAAGTTGCATATCCACTCGCTATTTTGAACAACTTCAAAATCCCTTGATCAAATATCAAACTTGGAGATTTACTATGAGATACTAGTACTTCTACTAGTTTTAAATCCTCTAGACATTTAGCACACTTGAATCAAATTCATTTGAATTCATCCAATACTTGACAAATTGTGCTTTTGTCATTCACCCCCTTTTCCACTATGGCTTTGCAGTCATTTGGGAAAATTCAGGTAACCCCTTTTACTTGTGAGATTCAGCAGTGAATTGCTTTCTAATCTCAAGTGAATTTTGCTTTTAGGATTTATCATAATTCTAGTTTACCATTATTTCCTTAGTAGTTCGTAGGTATGTCATATTCCAAGAATCATGACAAATGATTCACAAATGTTTCTATACAAGACATGGATTACATTTTGAATCCTACTTCATGTAGTGAAAACACCAGTGGGGAAAAACACAATGATTATTATCATTGATTCTTTCCTATTGTGAAGAGAATCGTTCAGGAACATTGTTCGTTGCGCTTCTCAACACTCTGATGCTAGGATTTGAATCCTCATCGTGTTTCACACTATCTTCCATTTGCTTTATAATTGAGAAATATCACTGAATGCGAACTTTCTCAAAAATGTACCAAAATCCAAGCAATACAAGTTTTGCTTCTCTTTCGATTTCAGCTATGGATTTAGTATTATAAGTTTCCAATGAATACTCTACAAGGACTTATCCGTTATTGTTTTGGTTATATCGAATAACCCCAAAACTTTCACGAATTCAAGTGGTTTACTATATTTTCTAATTGAGTGCGAACTATTTCTAACTAATGGTCTCTACATCTACACTACAACGATTTATTTGGTGCCATCTATTCTCCCATTTTGATATCTAATATCACATTGTGATGCTTTGTATTTTAACGTTTCAAAACACTTTGCATTCCACAATTTCTTTATGCCAATCTTATAAAGTTGAATTTCATTACTATTTAATCAAATCATAGTAATTAGATTCTCTTTTATCTTTATACCCTTTATTGATGAAACACTTTGATGAAATCAAATAGTTTCATACTTATGTTTCCTTTGGTAAACTTATTTACGCATTTAAACAATCATATAATGATAATTACCATTTTGTTAAAACACAATACATCGAATATGTATTTACTTTTAACAGTTCATTAAAACACTTTGTATTCAAGTAATACTCGGTGTTCAAGTTATTTTGCCGAACTTAGGCATGATTTATATGTGATAAGAAATCTAATGACTTTCACATATTATCAATGTAACTTTGAATTTAAACAATGGTTTTCATTCTGTAATGAAATATCATTTAAGTTGGGTATTTTTAAAAGCATTTCAATATTTTACAAATGTTCATGCATTATCAATTAGTTTGAAAACAAGCAGGATAATTCACATATAATCAAACAAGATATGAACACAAATAGAAATCATTCATAAAAGTAGAACAACTGTTTGTTACAAACTGATATGAATAACCGTCTCACAAAGTGTGAGACACACTAAAGAAGTTCATAATATTTTGATTACAATAACTATCAAAAACATAAACTAAGTGATAAATGTCGAGGGAGAGTGTTGTCGGCCATCATCGTCATGCTCACCATCAACACGCAATGTCACCTCCTCTCTAGCAAGCACCTCTCATGCAGAAGGACCTGTTTTCAGCAAACAGAACAAGTATCAAATATACTTAACACCGCAAATGTGTTTGCAAGATTATAACATTTATAAAATTGTATATCAAATATATACCTTTGTCATCAATAACCTCTCCGGTGATTGGTTCAACCTTTACGTTCCTGAAACGTAATATGAACTCTTGGAAATCCAATGTTTTCGTATCACCACTCATGATCCTACTCCGAACATGTCCTTCATAGCTAGGAGGCAACGATCGAAGCAGTACGCCTATCGCAAACAGATCATCCATCCAGTAAGCCACGAAGTGAACCTGTCTCATGTGTGCATCAAGCATGTGCCCCAAGTGACCCTTCAGACATGTGTGCTCCTCCATCTGTATGGAAAGGAACTCTCCAAGCAGTTCGTGCTTCCACATGCACACATGGCCTATGAACTCTGCTCTCAGCTGATCCACCATTGAATATGGATCAAGATCACCCATGAGCTGATGGAGTTCATCCACCATCCCATAACGCATTATTATCTGAATGTAGGTGGACATCTCTTGACGATAGTAGCGGTCTGCCAGCTCTTGTGGGGTCTCATAGTGGTCTGGCTCAGTCAAATCCATCATGCGGCATATGTAGTATACCACATGATTCCTTGTAAGGAGATCATTTAGGCGCACAAGCCAACTAGGGAAGTTGGATCCATCAAGTCTAAGTTTCTCACTCTTTACTCATTCCTCAATGACAAAGTAAGCTTCACGGTGAGCCATCTCTACATTTATAATTGCAAAAAGGAATTTAGACTAAGTTTACAATTAAATGAGTTAATAATAACTCCACTCAGAAACACCTATCCCCATAAGGGTTCCTAGTGATAACACAAACCCTATCAGCCACATCTCCCCCGATCATCACGGCCATCAATGTGGGTTCAAGGGTGGACGCTAAACGTCGGTCACATCATTCATGCGAGTCATGCTCAATCTTTCGACCATCCGCGTTCCGAGGCCATGTCTGCACATGCTAGGCTCGCCAACTCAACCTTAGTGTATTCGCTGTGCAACATGGCTTACACCCACTGTATGCGAACGTAGATATGTCTGACACCCATGCCTGTACCATGGATCGCCTCATACCAAAGAACTTTCTTTGTGGTGCACACTAAGGGGGAACACAATCGTTGGTAATTTTAACAGGGATCATCTTATTAGGCTACCGTCGAGTATTTAATAATAGCACACAATAAGATATACAAACAATAACATTGAATGTAAATGCGATGTGATATGGTCCTTCATGTCGTGATCTCCATCCGTCGTCACCGGATTCCGGTGTCAGGGTTCCGGCACCGTAGACACCAGGGTACCGGTGTCATTCCGGCGTGGTAGTCCGTCACCTCCGTGACTATCTACTACTACGTAACATAAGGTAATCACTTTACCTTTGCCACAACCATATCACAAAGCAATGCCCCTTGCAAAACAATGTTAGACGCCTCTACTTTATCTTTGCATGTTTTACGTGGCTGAATGGGCTTTCGCACAAGAACAGTTCTTACCTACAAACTTTCAGCATAACGCTGATCAAGTAGTTGTCTCTACTACATCCCTTTCGGGGCCCTCCGTTGCAAATGGCATACCAACTAATGCGAGAGAGACAGACACCCCCCTCAGACACTTTATACGGTACAAGCCATATGTCAAGCGTGCACCAGTCTCGCGAATGAACGCGTAAAGTCGGTTGGGGGCCGCTTCATCAAACATTCTTGCGGTATACACAAGTACACGTGGGAGGGTCACAACTAAAAGATCAACACCCACATGTTACATCTCGTGTGTTCTACCCGTACTAACATTACTACGCATAGATCTAGCTCTGATACCACTGTAGGGGTTCCGCATATGAAAACAATAAAATTTTACCCTACACCCCTGAACCCCTGAAGCTGCCAGGACCTATCTATTAGTAATATAGTAACGGGAGGGGCTTTTCGCGAACCTACCCTTAAAGACCGAAAAGCGTTGTCAACGCTCAGGAGAGCGTGGTTGATGTAGACTAGCCGAAGCCGACCTCAAGGTCGTGATGAAGTCCTTGCGCTCCCTTGGCTCCAACGACTTGAGTGCCTCAAGTGTGACACCTCGCGGCGAGTTACACACATCCGGTGCCTGACGATGACTCCTGCTTCCCTGATCCAGCAGCAGTTGCGGAAGTAGAGCTCCTGGATCCGAATCTCGCAGCGTGACGGCACTCTGCGGTGAAGATGTCTCTCATTCGTGCAGTCCGAACTTGGGACCACGGTCACGAGAGAGAGAATATCAATTGGAGGTCCTCCCAAAAGTGAGAAGACCTTTATTGATTATTGTGTGTATTTATCTGGCCAAATACCCCACTATATATAGGGGGAGGGGAGGTACTACGTCCCTCAAAATCCCGGGGTGGGACTAAAGGAGAGGAGGAGGAGGTGAGGCCGCCGGCCAGCCCTAGTGGGCCCCGCGCACGCGGGAGGGGGGGGGGGGTAGGCCCAGCCGGCCGCCCCCCTTGTCCCTTCTCCCTCTCTCCTTTCCCTAATGGGCCCTCTCCCCTCCGGGAATTGGCCCATTAAGCATTTTGACCTTTTAAATTGATTTTCTCTTTATTAAATAATTACGAATAAATGATTAAATCAATATTTAACATTCATTCACATATTCTTCAACCTCTATGGTTATGGAACACTTCCACCTCCACTTCGGACATCCTCCAGACTTACCGAAACCCTTTCGGTTTTCTCTCTGCAATTCTTTCGTGATTCTACCGATCCTATAAACACTCTCTAAGCATCATCAAACCCTTAAGCGTGATACCCCACGGTTCAGGAACACTCTAGACATGGTCGGGACACTCCCGCACCAATGATCGACAGAGGGACCTAGATGGCCATGTGACCCCTGTGCGTTCCACGAAGATCTTTCATCGTTTGAACCGGGACAGTCGTGTCTTATTCCCTTTGTCTCTCGATACTTGCATTGCCCAAGATCTGATCAAAGACATCACCATATCGTGTTCAATCTCATTACCAAACAATGCTATTTGACTCGTTCCGACAAGTGATATCCCTATGATCAAATCACACGCTGCACAGCTATTGGATATAACTATTCCGAGTGTGCCCTTGAGTATCTTCCCGTCACATGGACGGACAAATCCCGCTCTTGACATATATTGCCTCTACGGTTTCCTCCGAGTACCTGAACACACCTTTATAACCACTATATTACCAAGTGGCGCTTGATGCTATCAAAGCACTCTTGGGAGATAGTGATTGATATAGCCTCACGGTCTAAGGAATAGTCTACAAGGATCCATTTATAATCATCGTAACTTGAACTTCATGACATGATCGGGTCATGATGTTTAGGTTGGGTATTGGTTCATCATCTCATTCCCAGAATGAGTTGACTCCATTTCCAACTGGCATAAATGCCACATGATCAGGAAACATGATCATCTGTTCACCAATGCACTAGTGACTAGAGTTTCACTGGGAACCCCTGGTTGTTTGTATATCACACGTGTATTGATGTTTCCACTCAATACAGTTTTAGCATGATATAAAATTTAATCATAAACTATATGAAATATGATAATAGTCCTTATTACTATTTGTCTCTAGGGCATATTTCCAAAATGTAGTTCATCACAAAGCTCTTATAGCTACGGGCAGCGAGTGCAACACCCTATCAATCGCGATCTCCTCCGGGATTTTGCAATCCAGGGTGTTCAAACACTTAACGTAGCCAGACATTTTGACTACATGCTCACTAATATTGTTGTGCTCTTCAAATTTGGTAGAGAAGAAGAGCTATAAAGCATCATACCTCTCTTCACGAGCCTGTGGAGCAAAGACAACCTTGAGATCTTCAATGATCTCAAAAGCATTCATCTTCTCAAAACGCTTTTGAAGCTTCGTCTCCATGGCATAGAGCATTCCACTTTGGATGAGGGAGAAATCATCCTCCTTGGACTGCCAGACATTCTTTTTGTCCAGGGAGGCGAAATCTGCAGGCTTAGCTGGAAGCTCAGCCTCGATGACATAAGTCAACTTGTAGGGGACTAGGAGGATCCTAAGATTACGGAACCATGCGGTGAAGTTAGTTCCATCAGTTTTTAGCTTGTCCTTCTCGAGGAAAGTGCTAAGGTTGAAGGTGGGTGGGCGAGACATCTACAATGGATTTGCAAAATGTTTAGACCATGTTCATAATAGTGAGTTCAAGTTTTAAACTATACTACCATACTTAAAAAAAGAACTCCCACTCAAAAGAACATCCCTCCATTCATTTAGTGATCACATGACCCTAATCCACTACTCCACCCCCGATCGTCACGACCGGCAAAGTAGTTTCAAAGGTGGACATTCCCTAATGTCGATCACATCAACCATGTGATTCATGCTCGACCTTTTAGTCTCTTGTATTTCGAGGCCATGTCTACACATGCCAGGCTTGTCAGTTTTAACTTGTGTGTTTTCGGAGTGCAACATGGCTTACACCCACTATATCCGAACATAGATATGTCTGACACCCGATCATTACAGGCTGCCTCATACCGAATAACTTTCTTGGTAGTGCACACACAAGGGGAATACGATGACTGGATATTAGTAAGGAATTATCTTACTATGCTACCGTCGAATATATTATCATACTAGCATTCATAGAGTAAAGTGTTATGACGTGGTTATAGCATCTTGATCACCATCAATAGCTTCAATGAAAGTTTCACAAACTTGTCATTGCCATGTCTCAACACATGCCCTATGCAACAATAAACATAGACGCCTCTATATTATCTATTGCAAGTTTTATGCGGCTTTAGGGCTTTCACGGTAGAACCCCTTCCCACATATGAACGTGGAGCCACAACATGGATTCAATGATTGCCGTTTTACTTCCCTTTTTAGGGCCCTCCAATGTTGATGCCATATCAACTACCGTAGAGAGACAGACACCACCTAAGCCACTTTGATTGTGGACCAGTCTCATGAATCACCACGTGAGGTCAGTTGGGGGCCGCTTCATCAAACAGTGTCATGATATGTACAAGAACATAAAAGAGGGTAGCAACTAGAAAATCAATGCCCACATATTTCTATGTGTTCTATCCGTATGACATGTTTACCTATAGACTCGCTCTGATACCACTGTAGGGTTCCATAGCAAAAAACAAAAAATTCTAACTAAGCGAACACTAATACCAGGATCTATACTATGTAGACATAAGCAACGGAAAGAGAGAGATGGTATTCATACCCTTGAAGATCGAGGCACACCTTACACGGGAAGGCGTATGTTGATGAAGCCGAGCAGGTCCAAGCACCTCAAGTGTGGTGCCTCTAAAGTACTACACACGTCCGGTAAGGCAACGTCTCCCGGGCTCCGATCCAGCCGAGCAGCAGAAGGAGAAGATGCTGGATCAATGATCACACGATGGTAGTGTGAAGGTGGAGAACTCACAACCCGAGAGCTCCTCTCCAATATTACGGAGAAGTCCTCGGTGGAGGTGAGAGAGAGAGAATGGGAGAATGGGATGATTCCAAAGAGGAGGGGGAGACCCCTATATATAGTGGGAGGGGGAGGCGCACCACCCAAGGGGCAGGCGGTGTGGGACTAATGCCCACACCCGCCAGCCACCTAGGGGCAGCCATTGGCTCTAGGTAAGCCCCACTTGGGCATCCCACTAAGCCTTGGCCGGCTGGCCCCCTTCCCTAGGCCTCCCCTCCGGGTGAGGCCCAATAGCAATGGGCTGCCTATAAAAATAAAATAAAAAATATTTTTTAATATGAATTCTCCAATTAACATAAATCATATATATTATTATATTTCTTCACTCCGGAACACCTTTCAGACCCCCTCTGATCTACGTCGGATGTTACCCGGAACTATTCTGGTTTCTCTTTCTCTATTTCTCCTACGATACCGCATCTACCCTAAGCGTCCCCACCCTTAAGTGTGACATCCTTCTGTTCAGAAACACTTCGGACATGATTGAGACATCTCTCACATCAATGATCAATAAAGGGACCTGGATGGTCATGTGACCCCCGTGTGTTTCATGAATCTTATCGCTCGAACCTTGAAAAGTCATTTCCCATTCACTTTGTCATTTGATACCTAGTTAATATGAGACTTGATCTTTGTTATCCCCATACCTTAGTTGGTCTCGTTACCGATGAACTTGTTTACTCGTTCCCATGTCGTTGCATTGTGTGACCAAGTCACATGCTTGCAAGCTTCGTTAATGCAACGTCACCGAGATGGCCACATGTATCTATCCGTTACATGGATTGACAAATTCTGGTCTTGTTATGTACTCCTCTACGCGTCCCTTTGGAAAACCTGAGTGGCACCTTTTTGATCACCCTATTACGAGATGATGCTTGATATCATCAAAGCTTCCTCCAGAACGGTGATTTGCATTACCTCACAGTCTAAGGATCAGGTTGCAAGATTTCCTATGTTTATCATCAATGGTGAACTTTGTAACTATATCTCATTAAGACATAACTGTCGGATGTTTGTCTATCACATCATTCAACTAATGACATGACCTCATTGTCAATTGGCATAAATGCCCATGATCTTGAAACTCAGATCATCCTCATGACAAATGAACTAGTTCGCTAGAGACAACTAGAGACACAGTTTTTTTTACATACCACACGTGTATTAATGTTTCGTATTAATATAGTTATAGCACAGTATGAAACATATTATGAACATACAAGATATATATCAAACAATACACCTTATTATTTTCCTCTAGGGCATATCTCCTTCAGATTATTGAATGGTTGTTTCTTTGATGCAGATAACCATGCCGCTACGCTTGCCAAGGCCCATGGGGCCTATGTGCCTGTCACCGGTCTGGATGCTGCGAAGTCCTTAGCGACTTTGGTGGAAGAGAGAGCCAATGCTTTGACAATGGAGATGGAGTCGGTGAAGGGAGCGATGTCCGCATCCGAGGAAAGGGTGAGTCCCCGAGCGGTTCTATCGTCGGAGCTTGATGAGCTAACATTGTGTAGATGTTATAGGCCAAGAAGACCCAGCGGTGCAATCGTTTAGTGCCTAGCAGTGCGTGAAGCAGTGCTAAACACGGCCATGATATCGGAGATGTGCGTTCGAGCCATTCTCCAGGGCATCACTCCCACCGAGGTGATTCCTGGGGGGGGGGGGTTACGAGTTGTGGAAATACCTCGAAGAGACGCCCGCGGTCATTGAGTAGATGACGTGGTCCACGTTCCTTCATGGGGCTACCACGGTGCTGAGCCTGGGGCTTGCCCACTTTCTGGAGGACTTCGAGCTCGACAACATCACTAGCAGATTTTCTTTGGCGATCGGCAAGGTGGAGATTGCTGATGTCCTTATCTTTAATGTGAAGGCCACTCCATATGTGGAGCACGTGTTGGTGATGAGCGACCTCCTACTGTACCAGGAGACACGGGTGGCGCTGAACGACACCGAGACGAAGTATCATGACCTTCCATCGGAGTGGTCATTTCAATCGGCCATCACGAAGTCGCTAGCGACCTACCTAGTGAACCCGTGGAAGCCCTTTGTGAGGGTCTGGCGCGGATGGTGCCTCTTCGTCAAAGCCTGCAGAATGAGAGATGGATCCGTAGTGTAGATTTGTTGTCGGCTGGCTTTTTGTAAAGATTTTGTTTGTGAGCAATATATTTTGTGACTTGCGAGTTGATTATGTTTGTTATTATATCAGCCGACTCGTATCGGCTTGTTGAGTCGGTCGTTATTTGAGTGTGTTACTCGGTTATTTGTATTGTGCGAGTCCCTAAGCATATCTGCTATTGGGGTTGGGTCATGCGCGCGTGGTTAGCGGGGACTGTGTGTTTTGGAAGCTATTCAAGTAGCTTAGGTCAACTTGCTGTGGCTCGTGGAGGCAGTCGCATGGTGACCCAAGGGGGTACTCTGTACTTGGTGTTTTCCCTGAACGCATGCGGGTTCAGGTTTGATGAGTCCCCGAGCATGGTACTTAACCATTCGAGTTGTAGGCCCAAGGTAGGTAAGGATGAGGTGCGCTATTTATCGTGTAGCGTGTCTCTCCTTCTGGCTCGGGAAGCTAGACGCTTGTCGACTCCAAGGCATGCTCTCATACTTGGTGTGTTACCGAGTTGGGTGCGAGTTTGTTTTTGAATGAGTATCCGAGCGTGGTACTTAACCGTTCGAGTCGCGACGTCTAAGGATGAGGAGGACGGGGTGCTGTGGGAAGCACGGCCGGTGGTCTTGGCTCGAAAAGCCAGTCGAGTGAGGCGACTCCTATGGTGGCTCCGGGTAGGCATTTTTTGTGGATGACGCAAGGCCCGAGTGTTTTTCGGTGCCCTTGAGCCGCACTGCTTAGCCATGTCGGTCACACAACCAAGGGTTAACTACCGTGGTTAGCATATTGTTGAATGTACGAGTGCGATTGGCACAAGAAATGGCAAGTGGACACAATTTGTGTTGACGGTATTTTTATTCATCAATGGTATAGAGTAAATTTTTTAGTTCTAAGTGTAAACTTGCAGAGCAGATTGACGTTCTATGGCCGCTCGACGTCGAGTTGGCCATCGCCTTGGATGTCAATTAGGTAGTAGGTGTCATTTCCTAGGACTCGTCTGATGGCGAATGGTCCCTCCCATGGAGGGGAGAGCTTGTGCATGCCCTTCTTGTCCTGGATGAGTCATAGGACGAGATTGCCCTCCTGGAAGGTGCGAGTTCGGACTCGGCGGCTGTGGTAGCGGCGGAGCCCTTGCTGATAGATGGTAGTGCAGGAGCAATCCAGGCCGCACGCTTCATTGAGCAAGTTGACCCTGTTTTGATGGGCGACTTCATTGTCTTCCTCTGTGTAATGGACGACTCGAGGCGAGTCGTGCTCGAGGTTAGTTAGCATGATAGATTCGGCGCTGTATACCCTGAAGAAGGGGTGAACCATGTTGATCAGTTGATGGAGGTGCAAATGCCCCATAACATGGAGGGGAGCTCTTCGAACCAACATCTTGGCGTCCACTCAAGGGGGGCATGCAGTCTTGGCTTCAGGCCATGGAGTATTATCTGATTGGTGCGCTTGGATTGGCCATTCCACTCTGGATGGGTGGCGGAAGCGAGGTCGAGTCAGATGCCGTGCTCCTCGAGAAATCAGCCATGGTTCCCTTGGCGAAGTTGGTGGTGTTGTCGGTGATGATGTTGTGTGGGTAGCCGTACCGATAGATCAGCTCGTGAAGGAATTTGGTGGCGGTCTTGTCGTCGCACTTCTTGATGGGCTTCGCCTTGACCTATTTTGTGAACTTGTTGACTGCGACCAGGAGGTGGGTGTAGCCTGATGGTGTGGTCTTGAATCGCCCCACCACGTCGATGCCCCAAACAGCGAATGGACATGTAATGGGGATGGTCTTGGGAGCCGAACTAGGGATGTGCGTCTAGTTGGCATATTTCTGGCACCCTGTGCAGTGCTGGAAGATTTTGATGGCGTTGGCGTGCATAGTGATCCATTAGAAGCCGTGACACATGGCTTTGGCGACTAGTTCCGGGTAGCAATGTATCCCAGTTCAATGATAAAATTCCTTAGCCAAACAGCTTCATTCGCCGCATCAGCAGCAACGATGTATTCCGACTCCATTGTAGACAGTGCAACTACTGGTTGCTACTTGCTCTTCCAGCTTACCGCCCCACCATTCACCAAAAAACACAAATCCTGTCTAAGACTTCGAGTCATCAGGATCTGAGTGCTAGCTCGCATCCACACAACTAGTTACGTTTAGAGCTTCATCATCACCTCCATAGACTAGGACCATATCCTTTGTTCTCTTGAGATACCTTAGGATATTTTTCACAGCTGTCCAGTGATCCGTTCCTGGATTACTTTGGTATCATCTTGCCAAAATAAGAGCCAATGCCACATCAGGTCGAGTACTTAGCATTGCATACATGATAGATCCTATGGCTGAGGCATAGGGGATGTAAGACATCCTTTTTCTATTAGAATCCGTTACCGGACATTGAGTCAAACTCAGTATGCTACCTTTTGTCACATGCACCAAACCTATTTTGGCATCCTTCATTTTTAACCTCTTCAAAATCTTCTCAAGGTAAGTACTTTGACTTAATGCAATTAGGCGTCTTGATCTATCTCTATAGATCTTGATTCCTAATATGTATGCAACTTCACTTAAGTCCTTCATGGAAAATTACCTACTCAAATATGCTTTCACGCTTTTCATAAGTTTCACATTGTTTCCCATGATTAATATGTCGTCCAGATATACTACTAGGAAAACCACTGAGCTTCCACTCGCTTTCTCGTAAACACAAAACTCTTGTTGATTTTGGACAAATCTAAAACTCTTGATCACTTGATCAAAACGTTGGTTCCAACTCCGAGATGCTTACTTCAGTCCATAAATGGATCGCTGAAGTTTGCATACCTTACTAGCATCCTTAGGATAAAAAAAAACCTTCCGATTGCATCATATACAACTCTTCATCAATGTGTCCATTGAGGAACGCGGTTTTTACATCCATCTGCCATATTTCATAGTCGAAATGAGCAACAATTGCTAGTAGAATCCAGATAGCTTTAAGAATCGCTATAGGAGAATAAGTCTCATCGTAGTCAACTCCTTTGATTTGTCGAAACCTCTTTGTGACAAGTTGAGCTTTGTGAATGGTCACATTACCATTCACATCTGTCTTTTTCTTAAAGATCCATTTATTTTCCATGGCCTTGTGGCCTTCTAGAAGATCTACCAAGGTCCAAACTTGGTTTTCATACATGGATCCTATTTTGGATTTCATGGCTTCTAGCCATTTCTCGGAATCAACACTATCCATAGCTTCTTTGTAGTTTGCAGGTTCTTCCTGTTCATCTAGTATGACAGACATCACAATGCTACTATACCAATCAGGAGTGGTACGAACTCTTGTAGACTTGCGAACCGTAGGAGTTTCGATGTTGTTGTCTTGATCATTATCATTAGGCTCTTCTTTCACATTGGAGAGAGGTTTCAGAACGGCTTCTGTTGCGCTACTTGGAATTTGGAGAGAAGGGTCAACAACTTCATCTAACTCAATTTTCCTTCCACTAAATCCTTTAGTGAGAAAGTCTTTCTCAAGAAAGGTGCCATTTTCGCGACAAACGTTTTGCCTTCGGCATAGTTGTAGAATGTATACCCAATAGTTTCCTTGGGTATCCATAAAGATACATTTTTCTGATTTAGGTTCGAGTTTGTCAGGCTGTAGTTTCTTGACATAAGCCTCACATCCCCAAACTTTGAGAAATGACAACTTTGGCTTCTTGCCATAACATATCTCATATGGGGTTGTCTCCACGGATTTGGACGATGCTCGTTTTAAAATAAAAGCAGCGATTTCTAACACATATCCGCAAAACGACACGGACAAATCAGTCAAAGATATCATGGACCGCACACTATCCAATAGAGTACGGTTACGTCGTTCCGACATACCATTACGTTGTGGTGTTCTAGCTAGCGTAAGTTGTGGTATGATCCCATAGTCCTTCAAGTGCATGTTAAACTCATAACTTAAATACTCGCCTCCCCGATCTGATTGAGATGTTTGATTTTCTTGTTAAGCTGATTCTCTATTTCTTTTTGAAATTCTTTGAACTTTTCAAAGGTTTGAGATTTGTGCTTCATTAAGTAGATATATCCATATCTACTCAAGTCATCAGTAAAGGTAACAAAATAACAATAACCATTGCGTGTTGCAATGCTCATTGGTCCACATACATCCATATGTATGATTCCCAGTAGGTCTGCATCTCTCTCCATTGTGCCGGAGAAGGGTGTCCTAGTCATCTTGCCCATAAGGCATGGCTCACATGTATCGAGAGATTCGAAATCCAATGATCCAAGAAGTCCATCTGAATGGAGCTTTTTCATGCGCTTTACACCAATGTGACCAAGACGACAATGCCACATAAACATGGGGTTATCATCATTATGCTTACAACGTTTAACATCAATATTATGGATGTGAGTACAACAATCAAGATCTAGTAAGAATAAACCATTACTCACAAGCACATGAATATAGAAAACATCATTCATATAAATAGAACAACTATTTGTTCCGGATTTAAACGAATAACGATATTGCAACAAGCAAGATCCACTTACAATGTTCATACTCAATGCGGGTACATAGTAGCATTTATTCAAAACTAAAATCAATCCTGACGGTAGATGTAGAGGTAAAGTGCCAACAGCCACAACATCGACTTTCGTGCCATTGCCGACGCGCATCGTCACCTCGTCCTTCCCCAGTCGCCTCTTACTCTGAAGCTCCTGCTGAGAGTTACATATGTGAGCAATAGAACCGGTATCAAATAGCCAGGTGTTACTCTTGGCGTTGGTAAGGAACACATCTATGACATGTATATCATATATACCTTTGTCTTTGGCGGCTATCTTGTCGGCTTTCTTGTCCTCAAGGTACTTGGGGCAATTGTGTTTCCAGTGCCCATCCCCTTTGCAGTAGTAGCACATGGTGCTAGGCCAAGGGCTGGGCCTAGTAGCCTTAGAGGTGTTGGCAACTGGTTTACCATCCTTCTTTGTCTTATTGCCCTTGCCCTGACCTTTTAAAGTTGGTGGTCTTATTGACCATCAACACCATGTGCTCTTTCTTGATTTCTACCTCAGTAGTTTTGAGAATGGCGAACACTTCAGGTAGGGTCTTAGTCATCTCTTGCATGTTGTAGTTTATCACAAAGCTCTTGTAGCTAGGGGTAGCGAGTGAAACACCCTATCAATTGCTAGCTCCTCCGGGATTTTTCAACCCGGGGCATTCAAGTGCTTAACGTAGCCAGACATTTTAACTACATGCTCACTAATACTGTTGTGCTCTTCCATCTTGGCAGATAAGAAGAGCTCAGAAGCATCATACCTCTCTGCCCGAGCATGTGGAGCAAAGACAGCCTTGAGATCTTCAACAATCTCAAAAGCATTCATCTTCTCAAAACGCTTTTGAAGCTTTGGCTCCATGGCATAGAGCATTCCACTCTGGATGAGGGAGAAGTCATCTGCCTTGGACTTCCAGACATTCTTTTCGTCCTGGGAGGCGAAATCTACAGGCTTAGTTGGAAGCTCAACCTAGATGACATAAGTCAACTTGTAGGGGACTAGGAGGATCCTAAGATTGCAAAACCATGCGGTGAAGTTGGTTCCATCAATTTTCAGCTTGTCCTTCTCGAGGAAAGTGCTAAGGTTAAAAGTGGGTGGACGAGACATCTACAATGGATTTGCAAAGTGTTTATACCATGACCATAATAATGAGTTCAAGTTTTAATTTAGGCTACTAAACAAAAACAGGCAAACTCCCACTCAAACGAACATCCCTCTATTCATTTCAATGATTACATGATCCCAATCCGCTAGACCACCCCCGATCGTCATGGCCAGCAATGCAGTTTCAAAGGTTGTCATTCTCTAATGTCGATGACATCAACCATGTGATTCATGCTCGAACTTTTGGTCTCTTGTATCCCGAGGCCATGTATACACATGCTAGGCTCATCAGTTCTAACTTATGTGTATTCGTAGTGCAACATGGATTACACCCACTGTATGCGAACGCAGATATGTCTGACACCCGATCGTCATGGCTTGCCTCATAGGGGAGAACTTTCTTGGTGGTGCATACATGAGGGGATACTAAGACTGGAATTCTGTGAGGGATTATCCTATTATGCTACCGTCGTATATGTTAACATACTAGCAAGATAGGATGCACAAAGTGACACTTCACAAAGCAAGGTGTTATGACATGGCGCGGCATCTTGATCGCCATCGAGATCTCCAATGAAAGTTTCATAAACTTGTCACTGCCATGTCACAACACATGCCCCTATGCAAAGTAAAGATAGACGCCTCTACTTTATCTATTGTAAGGTTTACGCGGCTTTAGGGCTTTCGCGGTAGAACCCCTTCCCACCTACAAATGTGGAGCCACAACATGGATTCAATGATTGCTGTTTTACTTACCTTTTCAGGGCCCTCCAATGTCATTTCCATATCAACTATCATAGAGAGACAAACACCTCCCAAAGCCAATTAATTGTGGAGCAGTCTCATGAATCACCATGTGAGGTCGGTTGGGGTCCGCTTCATCAAACAGTGTCGCGATATGAGCAAGAACACAAAAGTGGGT
This sequence comes from Avena insularis, assembly GCA_023614405.1. Taxonomy (NCBI): domain Eukaryota; kingdom Viridiplantae; phylum Streptophyta; class Magnoliopsida; order Poales; family Poaceae; genus Avena; species Avena insularis. Next base: position 398,441 of record JAJUPC010000103.1, read on the forward strand.
AGCAACTAGAAAATCAAAGCCCACGTATTGCTATGTGTTCCATTCGTATGACATGTCTACCCATAGACCCGCTCTGATACCAAGTAGGGTTCTGTAGTAGAAAACAAAAAAAAATTCTATCTACACGAACACTAATACCAAGATCTATACTATGTAGACATAAGTAACAAAAAGGAAGACGATATTCATACCCTTGAAGACCGATGAATGCGTTACATAGGAAGGCATATGTTGATGAAGACGAGCAGCTCCAAGCACCCCAAGTGTGATGCCTCCGAAGTATGACACACGTACGGTGTAGGCAGCATCTCCTGGGCTTGGATCCAGTTGAGCAGCAGAAGAGGAACATGGCGGACCGAAGATCACACGATGGTAGTGTGAAGGTGGAGAACTCAAATACCCAGAGGTCCTCCCCAATATTACAGAGAAGTTGTCAATGTAAATGAGTGAGAGAATGAGAGAATTGGATATTCCAAAGGGGAGGGGGTGACCCCCTTTATATAGTGGGAGGGGAGGGGCACCACACAAGGGGCAGGCGGTGTGGGACTAAACCCCACACCCGCCGGCCACCAAGAGGGAGCCGCTTGCCCTAGGTGGGCCCCAGTTGGGTGGCCCACCAAGCCCTGGCTGGCTGGCCCTCCTCCCAAGGCACCTTTCCCCTTTGGGCCTCGCCTCCGGGGGAGGCCCATTAGCAATGGGCTGCCTCTAAAAATAAAATAAAATATATTTTTTAATATTAATTCATCCAATTAATATAAAATACTCATATTATTATATTCCTTCACTCCGGAACTCCTTCCGGACCCCTCCGATCAATATCAGATGTTACCTGGAACTATTCTGATTTCTCTCTCTATTTCTCCTACGGTACTACATCTATCCCTAAGCGTCCCCACCCTTAAGTGTGACATCCTTTGGTTCGGGAACACTTGGACATGATTGAGACTCCTCTCATATCAATGATCATCAGCGATACCTGGATGCCCATGATGATCCCCGTGCATTACATGAATCTTACCGCTCAAACCGTAAACGTCATTTCCCGTTACCTTTGCCACTTGATACCTAGTTCATCCGAGACTTGATATTCTATATCTCCATACCTTAGTTCGATCTTGTTACCGATGAACTTGTTTACTCATTCCCATGTCATTGCATTTCGTGACCCAGTCACATGCTTGCAAGCTTTGTTAATGCAGCGTCACTGAGATGGCCACATATCTATCTATCCGTTACATGGAATGGCAAATCCTGGTCTTGATATGTACTCCTCTACACGCCCCTTTGGGAAAACTGAGTGGCACCTTTTTGATCATCGAGTCACGGAATGATAATTGATACCATCTAAGCTCCCTCCAGAACGGTGATTTGCATTATCTCACAGTCTAAGGATCATGTTGCGAGGTTTTCTATGTTTATCATCAATGGTGAACTTTGTAGCTAGATCTCATTGAGATACAACTCTTGGATGTTTGTCTATCACGTCATTCAACTAATGACATGACCTCATTGTCAATTGGCATAAATGCCCTTGATCTCAAAACCCTAGATCATCCTCATGACCAATCAGCTAGTTCGTTAGAGGTAACTAGAGACATAGTTTGTTTACATACCACATGTGTATTAACATTTCGTATTAATACATTTATAGCACAGTATGAAACGAATTATGAGCATAATAGATATATCCAACAATACGCTTTATTATTTGCCTCTAGGGCATATCTCCTTTAGTCGAGCGTCCGGTAGACCCTCTTGATCTTGGCGACTAGGGCTTTGTACCGACGCGCTTTCTTGAAGTTGTGGATCGTTGTGTCTGGGTGGATGCTGGAGGCGTTGATCCACAGGTCCTACCACCATTGGACCCAGTGATGAGTCGACTCGCATGGTCCCTGGACATAGCGTTCCAGGTCCTCGATGGTGGTGGCGTGGGTGTTGGAGCGCTCGAAGTGCCGGACGAAGGCATCTCGCATGTATTGCCACGAGTCGATGCTGTTCTCGGGGAGGGTGTTGATCCATTGGCGAGTTGCTCCCTCCATCATTAGTGTTGGGTTCGCAGCATAGAAAACAAAAAATTTCCTACGATGGGAACTATCGCCAAGATCTATCTATTAGATACAAGCAACGGGTGGATATACATCCATAGATAACTTACCCTCGAAGACAACAAAGCTTTGTTAACAATATGGAACTCGTGGATGATGTAGTCGTACACTTGCCGATCTCAAGATCGTGATGAAGTCTAGCAGGTCCGGCTCCAGCACGTCCATCAGATCCAGATCCAGCAAGTCCAACACCACCAAGTCTAGCACCGCAAAGCAGCGGTGCATCCGTGATCGCACACACATCCGGTACCCCGACAACCTCCGTCCCTCGCTCCAGCAAAGCAGCGGAAGTAGCAACTCCTTTCCAGATAAAGCCACCGGGGACATGTATCTCGCTAATCCGAGACCATGGGGAATAACTAGAGGGGGAGAGAGATCCTTCACGAGGAGGTGTGTGTTGTGAGGAGGAGAGGGGGGCCTTTTATAGGGAAGAGGGGGGCAGCCAAAGGGCCATGGCGTGGCAGCCAAGGTGGTGCCCCCACCTCTTCCATCATTCATGTGGTGGATGCTCCACTCACATAAATATGCCTCCACTCACACTTCCACTCACATGCATTAAATTTTAACCCAAATTTAATGCAAGCTCTCATTAAATAAAAATGTTTTATTTATTTTATTCAGAATTTTGTTAATTACTTTAATTAACAAAAATTCACATAAACCCCCCTGCAACATTTCAATATCACATGAAGAACTAGTTTCTGCAATTTCACCTGAAACAATTCCAGTTTCCATCGAAATGATTCCAGCGCTTTCTTAAATCGTTATCTGAAACATATTTGCTCCAAATGGTGTCGGTTCCCCTTAAGCGTGTCACCCTATGGTTCCAAAATAATGCAAACATGATCGAGACCCCTCTCCGATCAATAATTAGTAGCGGGACCTAGAGATCCGTACTGACTCCCACATATTCAACGATGACTTTTGTGATCGTGTGAACCTTTAACGTCGTAACCAAATCCCTTTGTCTTGCCATATATTACATGTCCGGGATTCGATCATCGGTATCCCTAGTTTGATCTCGTTACCGACATGCACTCTTTTCTCGTTTCCATGATATAACATTCTAGTGATCACATCACTTGCTTGCAAGCTATCTTAATGTGATATCACCGAGAGGGCCCAGAGTATATCTATCCGTCATCAGGATTGACAAATTCCACTCTTGATCCATGAGCCTCAACATAACACCTTCGGAGTATCTGAACACACCTTTATAGTGACCCTTTTACGGTGTGACGTTTGATGTTATCAAGTCACTCTTCCGATGTTAGCAATTAACATGATTTCATGGTCTAAGGACTAAGATTACTTCATATGATGTTATAGCAATATAAACATAATGACTTTGATCGTAATTCTATACTTCGGATGAATGTTCATCACATCATTTCATAAATGCTGCGACCTTGTTATTAACAACATCCAATGTCCATGATCAGGAAACCTTGATCATCTTGTTAATCAACGAGCTAGTCTATAAGAGAGGCATAACTAGGAACCTTTTATTTGTTTATTAAACACACATGTATTGATGTTTCCAATCAATACAATTATAGCATAAAAACTAAACATTTATCATAAACAAGGAATAAGATAATAACCACTTTATTATTGCCTCTCGGGCATATTCCCTTCAGTCTCCCACTTGCACTAGAGTCAATAATCTAGTTTGAAAAACTTTGCATATTGAACACCTATGGCTTTCTGGTGTTGCATATACGTTATTGCTAGTAGTTAACATAATCTCCGGATCTGACAGTTTTAGGTCCATGTGTATTAGCATGTCTTTGCGTCTCTACGCATCACTTATTCTCAAATTAGATGGCATTGTATAAATTTGGTCCTTTGGTGAGACCTTTAGTTCGTTCTAGTTAAAATATGCTGATATTATTGTCATACAATATATCTTCATAGTATTAGCCCACTTTGAACCACACCTAGTTTGATAACAAACTACTTAACACAAATGCCCTCCTCTGCTGCTACTATTAGTCATATACTTAGCCTTTTGTTGTAGTATCCGTCACAATGTCTCAACTTTGGAACTCATCCAAATCCATCATGGAACATCCTTTCCATTACATTGTGCCACCCATAGTCTTTGAGATAAATTTAATTTGTATCTTATGACAAAACTAGTATCAATGTAACACTTTACAATGAACTACCTTCAACTATTTGTCACTTATACATGATATATTCTTAGTTCTTCCAAAGCTCATAAGAATATCTTTACTATCGTCCAATGATCATCTTATGAATCATTCTGGTATGTGCTCATAACTTTTAGAGCATAGGACATATCTGGATATATACATATCATGGTATAATCGATAAAAATCTTCATGTGATTTTACTCACCAAGTGTTGAAACACTTGAATCTTGATACAATCCATTCCATGCAGCAAGAACCTTTCTTGTTGTTTCCATATTGAACCCTTTCAATATCTCATATATGTATGTCTGGCATAACCATATTAGCGCCTCAATCTATCCATATAGACATTGATGCCAAATATTCCGGTTTTGCCCAAGTCTTTCATCGAAATCCTATTTTAATGAAATTCTTAGCTTGTGTCAAGAAAAGATACATCATTTCCAATCAACAATATGTACTCTGCATAATGTATTGGAATTTTGTCTCAGCTCTCCCACTTAATTTCTTGCAAATGTAAGCATCTTCATCATCTCCGATGAAATTAAACTCCTTTAACATTTTCATCATGGTGAAGATTCCAACTCCGCTATGCTCACCTCAACTATTGAAGTATGCATGCCCTTTCAGCACCCTTTGAATTAACAAAACCCTTCGGACCGTGTCATGTACACGTCCTAGGTAACCACTCTATTAGAAGAACCTTGTTTTGTTTATTCAACGACCATATACCAAATTATATGTAGTTGTTGCTACATTAATCCGTCAAGACTAAATATCGCTATGAAAGATCAAATATTGTCATAGTCAACTCCTTGAACATTGCCGTAAACTTATTTCTAACATGTTGACTATTTCATAGATGTTAAACATCCATGTATATTTCTTTATAGATCCAAACACGACCGATAGGCTTCATGCCTTTCCGAAGGGTCTTCCAAGTTCAGAAACTTGATTTCTCGTGTATGGATACTATCACAGATTCTATGACTTCTAGTCATTTTATGGAGTCAGGGCCCATCATCGCTTGTTTGCATGTAGTCGGTTCATCATTGTCAAAACAATAACGACTTCTGTTTCAAATCTTACTATAATGATTCTTACCGACCCACATGGTTCAATAGGAACTCTAATCTCCAAGATCACACCCTTTGTAATCATGGGAGCCATGAGCATTGTGGCCACCACTGGGACACTTTCCGGTGCTGTGCTACTTAGCACATATAGCTAAGGTTCAACAACCTTATCAAAGTTCTATTGTCCTCCCACTTAACTTTTCACAAAAAATACCTTCTCAAGAAACTTGATGTTCCAAGCGACAAACTCTTTTGTCCTCAATGTTATGGAGGAATTCCCAACAAATTCTTTGGGATAACCTACAAAGAAGTGCTTATCCGACTTTGGTTGTAAACATTTTACTTATGCATATCATACTAAAATTTAAGAAAAGACAATTCGGGTTTTATCCCAAACCATAACTCCTATGGTGTCATTTCAACGGATCACGATGGCGCTCTTTTCAGTGTAAAAGCAGTAGTCTCTAAAGCTTTAATCCTTAAAACATAATGGCAATTTTATAAATGACACCTTTGATCTTACCATGTCAAACAAGGTTTGATTTGATCTCTTGAACATACTATACTCCTGTGGTTTATCGAGAAATGCAAATTCATGGAACAATTCCCGAAATCTTAGGTGGTTTGCTAAACCTGTAACTCAAATATCTTCCTTTATGATCAAATCATAAACTTTTTTATTTTCTTGTTACAATGATTTTTCACTTCATCTTGAAAGTCTTTGAACATTTTTCAAATGTTTCATACTTCTTCCTTATTAAGTAAATATATAGATATATTCACCCAAATTTCTGGAGAAAGCATATGAAGCAAAAAGGTCCATCGCATATGGCTACACATAATGGACTATATACATCAACATGCACAATATCTAATAAGTTAGTCATTCGTTCCTCTTTGGCCTATGGACGGAGTTTCAATTACCTCGAGGAAAGTTTCATAAGCGTCAATTGATCAAAATCAAAAGACTCCAAAAATCCATCAACATGGAGTTTCCAATATAATTCAAATAGCGATGTTACTTCATAAGTGAGATTCCAATCATTTGTCTTACGACATTTTAGCAATAATGTTTATGGATGTGATTTCTCCAACTAGACTTGTAAAAGTTCATCCATCCTTTATGGAATACGGTAATTATTTGAACAACCATTGTTCTCGTAATACCGGAACAAAATAACAATTATTAAAACAAAATGTTGAAGGCTAGGTTTAACGACAACAAAAACAAAATAACACTTTATTTCTTTTTGATGAACATCATCACTTATTCTCTTGCTAGTTACTTAGGCCGTTGCAGTTCATGAATTGTGTTGTTCTGTATGACACTTCACACCAACAATTCAGTATCCAATAGCTCAGAACCACATTGTTTAACAAGCAAGGAATACAACCATAAACTAGATCGAATTTCCTAAGGGGAGCGGCGACTTTCTGAGGTCCCGCACGATTTCCAAGGCATGCCTCTCTGAGGTCCCTCCCACCGGCATTCGCCGATGCCACTCCGGCACCGTCGCACACCTACTCATGGGCTCTCTTTCACTGGATTCATCTGGTGGTGGCTGGAAAATCACCTATTCAGGGAGCTCCACTGATGGTAAGTTCCTTGTTGGATCTCTAGTTCTCTCGGATAATCGTTGGCTGGTCATTCTCAATGCCAACTGTTCACCACTTGAGGGTAGAAGTATGGAAAATGGGGAGGTTCTCATGATTGGTTCTGTGGTGGGGTTCCCCTCTCATATTGCAAGGATCAATGATATTTTGCCACCAATTTCTGATTTTCTTGGGACTTCTCATGTTCATGATTGCAAGAGTGAAGATTTGAAACTTATGTGGCATGTTACTAGCTCTTCCTTGCCTTCTGATGTTTTGGACAAAGCTCCTAGTTTGTTGGTCCTGTATACTCTTGCTAAGCGAGTTGTGTTACAAGGTGGTTATTGATGCTAGATTCCTTCTTCAAAATGAGAAAGTTTCCTCTGGTGTAATCTTGGATCTTGTCATCAAAAGAGTGGTGGTGGGTGCTCAAATTTGCGATGTGCCCCTTACATCATCAACCAAGCCCCAAAACCTTTCTTCCTTATTGGCTCATTTGGTCGTGCTAATTTTAAGATTGATATTCATACTATTGGCATTGTCCTCCAGGCATGTTTTGGGGGCCATGCATCAAAATTTCAAGTCAAGATCCTCCAAGATAGAACCTTTAGGTTCTCTATTGCATCAAGAGTTGTGGGTTTTGAAATATATAATTCTGGTTCTTTCTCTGATGAATCATTTATCTTGAAGATCAACCTTTGGGGTGATGGAGGCCCAAATTGGAAATTCGAAGAGAAAAAATATTACAAAGAATTGGACAAGGATTGGACATTTGTTTCATACAAAAGAAAAAATAAAACCTCTGTTTTTGATCGTATTGGTTCATCGATGTCACCAGTCCCATGCAATAACGGTGAAATAAAAGGTGACATTAATCGAGTGGTACCGGGTGCATCATTTGCGGAAATTGTGATTAATGGTAAAGTTATTGAGGAGGCGAAATCACCTGCGGTCAACAAATCTTCTACAATTAATTTGCCTGGTCTTTTGCCATATTTGAAATTCCCTACTTTCCCTTCTTGTCGCTGGCCCGACAAATCTTACCTGCATTGGTTCAAGGCCCATGTCACGCTGCAAGTTTCACGGCCCAGGGTGTATGCTTGTCTTAAGGATTTTGCTCTTTCCCAAAAAAATATTTCGGCCGAACCCCCTGCCTCCTCAACTCCCTCGCCTGTAGAAACCCCAACTGCCTTGCTCTGCTCGTCGCCGGCGACAACCGCCGAAGCAATGGCTAACATTCCACTTGACCCTCAACCATTTCTTCCCCATGGCTTTGAGATTATGCATGTGGCTGGCAGGAATCGGGTCAAAAGGGTGGTGGTTCCTCGCCGACCAAGGGCACATGAACAGTATGCCATTGCGCACATCCACCCCCTTCCCCCTGGTCCAGTTCCTTTTGGTAATATCAGGGATGTGTTGCAAGATTTCTTTATCAATGATGCTCATGTTGAATTTCGTGATATTCAAGATTGTCCATTTGGCTCTGCATATGTTCAATTTGCCAATGTCAGTGATCGTGACCGATTAATTGCTGCGGGTCATATTCCCTTCCAGGATGTTGCTATTTCTTTTGCTAGGCATAATGAAGGAATTAACTGGCGTAGGACTCAGTTTAACAATGAATGTTGGGTTATGCTCCTGGGTCCTCCACTTGATCACTGGCATACTGAAGACCTGAATGTTGTATTCTCTAATATTGGTAAAGTTCTGCTCTGGGAGAGGGACCCTGAGCACAAGGGCAGGATCATTGCAAAGCTTAGAGTCACTGACCTCTTAGATGTTCCTAAAAGTGTTAGATTCACCATTGGGGACCTTGTGGAAACTGAATCATGGACCTTTTCTGTTGAAATATTGAACAACAATCTCCTGGGGGGGCACCTGATGAGTACCCACTACCTGATGATGGTGCTGACCCTCATCCTCTACCTGTGGTGGGACCCATTTTTGGGCCCCCTTCACCACCACCTCCTCCACAACCTGAAGGAGACATAGGTGGATGGGACCAATGGATTGAACCTGCTCCTCAGAATAATAATGCTGGCTGGGGAAACTGGAATGCTGTCCAAGGACCTGTATTTGCTGTAGGAGTTGACAGGCCCATTGATAACCAGAATTTGCCACCTCAGGAGGCTGACCATGCTGTTACTGGATCAATCCCTGTTGCAAATGTTTCATCTGTCAGTGACAAGGCATCTGTCCATGGAGCTGAGGATATTGAAGTGGAGCAAATTATTGCTAATGCTAACCAGGATGTGGGCATCGGAGAAGGACTGCTTAACATTCTGCAAAATTACCAGGATGAGGATGAGGACACCACCCATGCTGAGGAGGGTAACATGCAAGATGACTGGATGTTGGAGGACACAAACCTTCTCTCTCCAAATGAGGCTCACCTTCAAGTTGGAATGGCCATTATTCCTTTTGTTAATTCCTCTGAGGTGCTTTCTGCTAGGAATTCTTTCTCAAAGCAAGGCCTTGAACTATGGGACAGATTCTTTGCTCCACACATGAATCCCTCACCTGACAAAGGCAAACTGCAATGTGACATCCCTGTAAGTTGGTTTAATTTTATCACTCTAATGCTCATCACTCCTGAGAAATTCAATTGGGCTAGACATTTTCTTACCTCCCCTTTGGGATATTATTAAGGAGCCAATTGCAGAAGAAACTACTTTCACCTTCATTATCCCTGATGAATGTGTAGGACAGATTCCTCCTCAATGCCTGAATGAATCTCCATCAAGCATGATGGTGCCAAATGCCCCTGCAAAGAGGAGGAGGGGTAAAGAACCTTTGGTGGACTCTGAGGTGAGAAGAAGCCCCAGAATTGTGGAACTTAATGGGGGGTTCAAAAGCCATGTGAATTGTTCTGATCATAATTGTCTCTCTTGCAATGCTGCACCACCTTGTCTCAGTAATAAAGTTGTTAAGAACCTTTCTGATTCATTTTGCAATGTTAAGGAGGGGGAGCTTGAGAAAAGGTTGCTGAAGAAGGGCAGGATCAATGATTTGATCATCAAACCACCTGGAAAACCTGGACCAAAGAAGATTGGTCCAGAACCATACCCTCCAAGCAAGAAGAAGGGAGGTGCTGCTGAGTCTTGTGGACAACAGTCTAAGAAGAAAGCACCTAAATAATGTGGTTAATGTCTACAAAATTCTATCATTTCGTGACTGGATCATTTGCCTTTGATGTCTGTTATGAGTTGTTGCAGACCTATTTGTTGTTATGCATGTTTTTGAACTCAGTACCATATGATATGTTCATTCTTGTTTGTGTGACTACAAATCTTGTGTCACCTTAATGCTCACTCAATTGGTTTATAAATGAGTAACAACAGAAATTGGAAGATTCTGAACTGGAACCTCAGGGGAATTAACTCTGAGAAAAAATGGTTAGCATTAAAAATCAAGATCATGGAATCTGAGTGTGACATTATTTGTCTCCAAGAAACCAAGAGAGAAAATTTTGATATCAATTATTTAAAAAAATTCTGTCCAAATAAGTTTGACAACTTTGACTTCTTACCATCAATTGGTGCTTCTAGAGTGATTATCATCATCTGGTGCAGCTCATTATTTAATGGCACCAGAGCTTTCCAAAATGATTTCTCAACTTCTGTCACTTTCACCTCTCAGTTATCAAATGATTCCTGGACTCTTACTAATATGTATGGTCCATGTCAAACTGATAGAAAGATGGATTTCTTGGACTGGTTTTCAAACATCACTATGCCTGATAGTATGGACTGGCTTGTGTTAGGAGATTTTAACCTTATCAGAAGTCTTACTGATAGAAATAAAAGTGGGGGGGGATGTTAATGAAACTATGCTCTTCAATGATGCTATCAGCAACCTGGGACTTATTGAGCTACCACTAAAGGGTAGAAAATTCACTTGGAGTAACATGCAAAAAGATCCACTTCTAGAAAGACTGGATTGGTTTTTTACTTCTAGTTCTTGGACAACCAAATACCCTTACACTTTGGTTACACCCCTATCCAATTGTACTTCTAATCATCTCCCCTGTGTCATCTCCATTGGAACTAACATCCCCAAGGCACAAATATTTAGATTTGAAAATTACTGGCTTCATCATTCTGATTTTAAGATGATTGTGCAAAATGCCTGGAATATACCAGTGAATTATCAGGACTTAGCAAAAAGAATATGTGCCAAGTTGAAAAATGTGAGGAGAGGCATCAAGATTTGGGCCAAATAGTTACCATGCTTAAAGGACCAAATTGCTAAGGTGAATGACACCATTGATCTTCTGGATCTACTTGAAGAATCTAGCACATTAACCATCAATGAATGGCACCTCAGAGATATCCTGAAATCCCATATTATCTCTCTTCTTCAGAACCAAAACACCTATTGGAAACAAAGAGGGAAAATTAAATGGGTAAAACTTGGGGATGAAAACACTAAGTTTTTTCATTCCAAAGCAACCATCAGTTCTAGACACAATTATATCTCAATGATCAAGAATGAAAATGGACAGGAATTTACCAATCACTATGACAAGGCTGATATCCTTTGGAATGACTTCAGGGCAAGAATGGGTACATCAATCAAAACTTAGATGCACTATAACCTTGCAGACTTCTATGGAAATGGAATGACTGATGAGATGAAGAATTCACTTGAAAAACCTTTTCTTGACAAGGAAATTGAGGAGGTTATCTCTGAACTACCAAATGACAAGTCACCTGGACCTGATGGTTTTAATAATGAATTTATCAAAAGCTGCTGGTCAATCATTGGATATGATATCAACTTACTGATTCATGATTTTTTCAATGAGAAAGTTTCCCTTGAGAGCATCAACTCTTCTTACATTACTCTCATCCCTAAAGTCACATGCCCTTCTACCTCGGCTGATTTCAGACCAATTTCCTTATTGAACTGTATATTCAAAATAATTACCAAACTTCTTGCAAATAGACTGCAATCTGTTATTCTGGAATTGGTACATAAAAACCAATATGGTTTTCTCAACAATAGATCTATTCAAGATTGCATTGGATGGGCATTTGAATACTTATTCCAATGCCACAAATCAAAGGAGGAAATTTTAATTCTTAAACTTGATTTTGAGAAGGCATTTGATACAATTGACCACTCTGCCATCATAAATATCCTTAAAGCTAGAGGATTTGGGAGAAAATGGATTAAGTGGATTGAAATGATCTTTGAATCTGGAACTTCTGAAATTCTACTAAATGGTGTGCCTGGTTAAAAGTTCTATTGCAGGAGAGGTGTAAGACAAGGATACCCCCTTTCACCATTACTATTTGTCCTTGCTGCTAACCTTCTACAATCTATCCTGAACAAGGCCATGCATATGAACTTCCTAACTCCACCTATAGTGGGACCACCCAACAGTGATTTCCCTGTTATTCAATATGCTGATGATACATTGGTGGTACTTAAGGCTGATGCTTCTCAATTATTATGCTTGAAAGCACTTCTTCAAACCTTTGCAAATTCCACTAGGCTCAAAGGCAACTATTTGAAATCTAGCATGATGCCAATAAACACATGTAATGATAGGCTTATGCATTTTGCTATGACAATCAACTATCAAACTGGTTGCCTCCCTTTCACCTACCTTGGGTTACCATTAAGCATTACAAAACCATCTATGGAGCACTTTCTTCCCATTGTTCAGAGAGTGGAAAGAAGATTATGTGGAATTGCTGATTTCTTGAATTATGGAGGAAAACTACAGCTGGTTAAATTTGTTCTCTCCTCACTTCCCCTATTTTTCATGAGCTGTTTGGAGGTACCAATTGCCATCAAGGATCAAATTATAAAATATATGAGATATTGTCTATGGAGAAAGAGGACTGAAGATGTACAAGCAAAAGGACAAGCTCTTGTGTCTTGGGATAAAATCTGCCGTCCTAAAAATCAGGGTGGTTTAGGGGTGCTAAACCTACAGATTCAAAATAATGCCCTCCTTCTGAAAAACTTGGACAAATTCTACAACCACCAGGACATCCCTTGGGTTCATCTCATATGGGAAACCTATTACAAAAATGGAAAACTACCTGGAAGAAGCATGGAGGGATCTTTCTGGTGGAAGTCACATATCAAATTAATTGATAACTTTAAAGGCATGGCTAAATGCAATCTGAATTCAGCAGTCCTTATTTCGGTCCGACCTGCAAGATGAGTGCTTGATGAATAAATTCCCTCACCTTCTGTCCTATACTAAGTCCACAAATATCAGTGTACATGACTTCCTTCATGCTGAATTCCTTGAGGATAACTTCCACCTACCTCTCTCTCAACAAGCTTACTCTGAGTTTTTAGTCATGGAAGAAAGATGCCAGGATTTCAGGCATGCCAATCAGGAGGACACCCATGATAATTGGAACTATATTTGGGGATCAGATAAATTTGAAGTTAAAAAGGCCTACTCAGCCATGATTGGATACTCACCTTCACCACCACACTTTTCTTGGGTTTGGGAAACATCTTATCAAAATAAGCACAAGTTCTTCTTCTGGCTTCTGCTTCTAGACAGATGGAATACAAGAAATCTCCTAAAGAGAAAGAATTTCATCCTTCCTGATTACAATTGTGTAACATCCAACTGCTACTCAGAAGAATCAGCTAATCATCTCTTCTGGGATTGTCCTTTTGCAAAAAAAATGCTGGGACCGTATTTCCAGAAACAGAACTGCAAACCTAACAGTATTGGAAGCTATTTCAAACATCAAAGAAAAGTTACACCTACCATTTGCAATGGAGATCATTATCATGACTTCCTGGGGTATCCGGATATGCAGAAATGAGAAGATCTCTAATGACAAAAGACCCACATTTGATAGATGGAAAGCAATTTTCTATCAAGAAATGAGATGGGTACAATTCAGAATCAAAGGAAAATACAAGGAGAAATTCAAAGCCTGGCTCAATCAGCATTTAGATTAGGGATAGAATTGATTTTTCTCAGCATAGAATCATGTCACTATTTTGATCTACCTTAGATCATTTCTCATTGTAACATACTCATATATTATAATAAAAATTGTAGTGGGGATTCTTCCCTACTGTTTTACCTCAAAAAAACATGTATATCTTCTATATACCTAAGTTGGACATCTCCAACCTTTTCTTTTCTGCCAAATATTTTATAGATTCTCTTTCAACAATTCCTTTTCTTTTAAAAGAATCTATCAACATCAATAGTGGTGTCGTTCACATGACAGATAGTACAAAGTGTATATAGTCAAATACTAATACGTTTGGACTTGCACTTTGAAGTGGATCACCATCATCAAATGTTTGGTGTTCTTTCAAAAATCCATTCCTTAGTAATCTATTAGTGTAGTAAACATTTTACTTACATCTTCTATTCATCCTTATCATGAAAACTTTCACGATCAAGCTACTATAGCCTATAAGGAAGAATCGCGAGTATAATGTTAGTTCCCAAAACCTTTTTGGTAGATTAGGATGCCTAGAATCTCCATCCTTCACAAATTCTCATACAATATGAGAACATGTATTTTGTTAAATTATACTCTATCATATTGCAACCATAAACATTTTTTCAGATATCACAATATCTTTCACACATGATGGTTTCTGAAACAATTATTTCAGCTCCTAGATAATCTTGATATTAAAACAACTTTTGAATATCAATAATCATGGAGGCAAACATGAAACTTTAGATACTAACATTGGAATTCTTACTCTTGATTTAATACTACTTATTAAACTTCATGGAGTAAATAGAGTTTTCTGAAAGTTTGCAATAGGACTTCTAAATTTTAAATTGACATTCAAAACAATACGATACCAGTTTGTAAAGTAAATATCCAGAATTCTATAGTTCTATTATCTCAATTAAAACTAAGCATAAGGTAGTGAACATATGCCAATGACTACAACAAATTATGCAAATTCACATCGATTTAGTTTATGACAAATTGAGTTCGACTAATCCAAATTAGAAATGAACTCCCACTCAAAAACGACATTCCTCATGCCTTTTTGGTGATTACATGAACCAAATCCACTACACCAATTCCGATCATCACGTGAGTCGGTGTAGCTTCAAAGGCGAGCATCAATATGGGCATCACATCAACTATATGACTCATGCTTAACCTTTCGGTCCGTGTTCTGAGGCCATGTCTGTACATGCTAGGCTCACCAAGTAAGAACCTTAGTATTCATGTGTGTAAAACTATCTTACACCCGTTGTATGAAAGCATAGAGTCGAGTTCACCCGATCATCACGGGATGTCTCGAAACACGATCCATAGAACGGTGCATACTTAAGGAAGAACACATTTTATCTTGATATTTAAATGAGGGATCATCTTAAAATGCTACTAAAAGCGCTAAACTAGCAATATAAGATGCAAACATCTAATGTGTAAAGTGGGATGATATGGTCCAAAGTGGGATGATATGGTTCATGCATTTGATCTCTATCATATGCATCGTGGTATGATCTTTATCATTCCTTTATGAGTAAGGCCAAGGTCTATGGAATTACACGTTAAGTGTGTTGTAAGAGTATCTACCATACATCTACTTCCAACATTACCATATCAAGACACTAGCCCAGCAACAATCTAAACTAGACGCCTCTAATTTATCCATTGCAAGTTTTACGTGGCTTAGGGATTTCGGAGATAGAACCGGTCTTACCTACGAACATGGAACCACAACGAGGATAACCAAGTTATTAGAAACTCGTTGTAAATCAGATATTGACTATAGTAGGAGAGATAGACACCCGCTAGCCACTTATGCAAAACTAGTTGCATGTCAGTCGTGGAACCGGTCTCATGTGCGATGACATGTAAAGTTGGTCCGGGCCACTTCATCCCACTATGCCACCAATATCCAAAATATATGAAAGAAGCAATAACAAGATCATCGTCGCCCATATATAAACATATGTGTACTACCCGTGCAAAGCACCTATGCATAGATCAGGCTCTGATACCACTGTTGGGTTCGCAGCATAGAAAACAAAAAATTTCCTACGATGGGAACTATCGCCAAGATCTATCTATTAGATACAAGCAATGCGTGGATATACATCCAAAGAGAACTTACCCTCAAAGACAACGAAGCTTTGTTAATGAGATGGAACTCGTGGATGATGTAGTCGTACACTTGCCGATCTCAAGACCGTGATGAAGTCCAGCAGGTCCGGCTCGAGCACGTCCATCAGATCCAGCTCCAGCAAGTCCAATGATACGTCCAAAACGTATCTACTTTCCCGAACACTTTCGCTATTGTTTCTCCTCTAAACTTGTGTGATTTGGATGCAACTAATGCGGACTGACGTTGTTTTCAGCAGAATTGCCTTGGTATCTACTTTTTGTGTAGAAAATCAACTATCAGAAAAAATCCCAGAAAATATGCCAAAAATCCTATTTCACCCGAAGCCTCCAGGAGCCAGAATATGAGACGGAGAATATCCAGGGGTGGCCACACCAACTGGTGGCGCGGGCCAGGCCAGGCCGCACCAGGGGGTGGTGTGGGCCCCCCAGGCACCTCCTCAGTCTCCCTCTTCGCCTATAAGGAGCTTTCTAACCTAAAAACTTTGGGGGGTTCGATGTTTTTCTAGAAGGAGTTCCGCTCCGCCGCCACCACCAGATTCCACGAAACAGTACCAGAAACTCCATTCTGGCACCCTGCCGCGACGGGGAATTGGAGGAGATCATCACCATCATCATCACCATCGCTTCTCCATCGACCATCCATGTTTCCCCCATCTATGAGTGAGTAATCCCCCGTTGTAGGCTATGGGGATGGTAGGGATTGGATGAGATCGTTCATGTAATGGCATCAGATTGTTAGGGCATGGTGCCTAGTATCTTTTATTAGTGCTTTATGACTTTGTTGCGACTTGTTGTGCTTAATGCTTGTCACTAGGGCCCAAGTGCCATGATTTCAGATCTGATCATGTTATTGATTCATTATGATAGTATTGTTTATGGTCTTATCTGCAAGTTGTATACACACGTTGTTGTCCGGAACCAATGGCCCCGGCGATGTAAATCGGGATAACCGGAGGGAATGGCTTTGATGTGAGGATCACATGTGTTCATGGAGTGTTAATGCTTTGCTCCAGTGCTCTATTAAAAGGAGCACCTTAATTGCCAGTAGTTCCCTTGAGGCCCCGCTGCAAACAGGCTGGCAGGACAAACGATGTTGTGCAAGTTCTCATTGCGAGCACGTATGACTATATACGGAACACATGCCTAGGATTATCTAGTACTTGGATGCTTTATCTTATTTATCTGCATTTGCCCTATGTTCTGATTGCTATGTGAATTGTCTTGTCCATGCAACGCCCGTCCATCCATCCCTATGCCTACCGCACTCGAATCCCACTGTTTACTGCTATTGTCACTGCTCTCTTTATTTTACTACTCTTGTTACTTTGCTATTCCTACGACAAAACTGTTGCTACTGATAAACTGCTGTGAGCAAGATTGTTTCCAGGTGCAGCTGAATTGACAACTCAGTTGTTAAGGCTTATAAATATTCTTTGGCTCCCCTTGTGTCGAATCAATAAATTGGGTTTCACTTCCCTCGAAAATACTGCGATACACCCCCTATACTTGTGGGTCATCAAGACTATTTTCTGGGGCCGTTGCCGGGGAGCATAGCTTTATTTATCAAGTTCACGTGGATTCTCTATTGTTTGCTGCTATCCATCCATCATGGGTAAGTCTCGTGATGGCAATGTTCCTATTTTACCATCCACTACAAGAAGAGGTACGGTTCTAAACACCTCTATTTCTCTTGATTCACCGTCTGTTATAAGTAAGCTCGTTACACCACCACATACACATGCTACACACACTGCTACTACTGCTGAATCTGAAACTTCTGATGCTTATGATGTTGCTTCTACTGTGCTTGATAAGAGTGGTTCATTAGGTCCTTTCCTAGATGCTACGATTGCTAGAACTATACCTGGAAATACCGAAACTCCTAATGAAGACACTACCACACCTATTAGTTCACCTGAGTCTAGTGAAAGTTATGATATTGAAGATGGTTATGTTGAGATGACTGATGAATTTATTAAAGAATGTAAGAACACCCATGATAGGAGCAGTGCTAAGGGTCTCCTTGAGAGGCGTACTATTAGACCCAAATTCTCTCCTATTGCTAAGTTTGCTGCTTCTCCCATAAACATTATAGATGAAGATTATGATTTCTCTCTCGATCTATCTTACATAGCTATTGTCGAGAAAGAACCTTTTTGTGGGACTAAGAATGAAAGTGCGGTAGCACATATGAATGAACTTTCTACTATGAGTGGCTTGTTTTCTGATGATATTAAGATGCGTACTTACTTTGTTGCCAAGATCTTCCCCTTTTCACTGAAAGGAGAAGCTAAAACTTGGTTTAGTAATTTACCTCCTGGATCTATTGATAGCCCTGAGTGTTTGATTAGCACTTTCCTGCAGAAATATTTTCCTCCTAGTGCTAGACATGCTATTTTGCAGGAACTTTTTGATTTTAAACAGGGAGAAAAAGAGGTATTGCCCGAATCTTGGGCAAGGGTTTGTGCTTTGATTCATGCACAAGCTGGAAGTCCATTACCTAAGAATGAGCTTATTGATATATTTTATAATGGACTAACTGAGGAATCTAGGACATACCTAGATAGTTGTGTTGATTGTGTTTTCAGGAATAGGACTCCTAAGGAAGCTAAGGAATTAATGGCTAAAATAAGTAAGAACTATGAAGATTGGACTCCTCCTAAACAAGCTATACCTGAAGTAATTGTACCCAAGCCTACTATTCTAGTGCCTATTCCAACATCAAAGAAGAGGGGAGTTATTGAATTAAATGATGAAGTGATGAAGGAAGCTAAGAAATGTCTTAAGGAGAAGGGAATTAAAGCTTATAGATGTCAAGAATTTACCTCCTATAGAAGAATTATGTAAGCCTATTCCCTACTCATCCACTATTGAGGTACACTCTCTCCAACACTTTGATGAAGGTGATATCCCTTACTCTAAACCTCCTGATCAATGCTTAGAAGAATTCGATATCTTTATTGTTAAGCAAGATAACTTTAATAAAAGGGTGCAAAATCATCTAATGGAAAACACTAGAGCTATTGTTGAGTTGAAAGATATTGTGGAAAGAACCTCTAATGATGTTAAAATGATTGTTAAACACTTTCAAATGGTTCAAACTCAAATAGATCAACTCGTTAAAGTACAAAACGACTTGCTAGTTAATGCTGCTAAAGAAAAACATGCTTATGAAATTAGAACTAGAAGTGGAGCTGCTACCCAGGATCCTCTATATCCTGAGGGGCATCCCAAAAGAATTGAGCAGGATTCTCAACAAGCTGAAAATAGTGATTCTACTCGTAAGAAAAGGAAAAAGAAGCATAAAACTGTTGTAGAACCCTCTGAACCTACTATAGATCCTAATAGTATATCTATCTCTGATGCTGAAACTGAAAATGGTAATGAAGAAAATGAAGTTCCTAATGAAGAAAAAGTTGAAGAAGAAACTGAAAACCACACTAAGAATATTAAATACACCAAAGAAGATTTTATTGCTAAGAAACATGGTAGTGAAAGAGAACCTTGGGTCCAAAAACCTATGCCTTTTCCTGATAAGAACACAAGTCAAAGGAAGATGAACACTATAATAAGTTTTGTGAGTGCATGTAACCTTTATTCTTGCAAATTCCTTTGACTGGTGCTATTAAATTGCCTCCTTACTCAAAGTATATGAAAGTTATTGTTTCGAATAAACGGAGGATCCCTAATGAAGAAATTTCTACTTTGCTTGCTAATTATTCTTTTAATGGTAAGGTTCCTAAGAAACTTGGAGACCCAGGGATTCCAAATATCCCTTGCTCTATTAAGAACATTTATGTTAGAACTGCTTTGTGTGATTTGGGAGCTGGAGTTAGTGTTATGCCTTTCTCTCTCTATAAGAGGCTTCAACTAGAAAAATTAATACCAACTGATATATCTTTGCAAATGGCTAATAAATCTACCACTATTCCTGTGGGTATATGTGAGGATGTACCTGTTCAAGTGGCTCATAATTGCTTGATATTAACTGACTTTGTTGTGCTTGAAATGCCTGAAGATGATAATATGTCTATTATTCTTGGGAGACCTTTTCTTAATACTGAGGAGCTGTTATCAATTGTAATCAAGGAAAGGTGACCTTCAATGTTAATGACAAGGAACATACTGTCTATTTCCCCAAGAAGGTTGAAAGAACTTATGGTTTGAATTCAATTGAACATGTTGAGGGCATTCAAGTTGGAGAAATATATTGTCCCATACCAAGAGAAAAATTTGAAACTATTATGATTGGGACCATTGCTATCAAGGTGGAGGTAACATAATCATTAGTGGAATACAAAGTTTTGTCTCATATGGAATTGTTTTGGTAGCAAGACCTGATCAACCTTGTTAACAAAAGGATTTCATTGAACAAAACAATGTTTTCACTATGATTATCTTCATTTACTTCTATCCTATGCATTTTAGTTTCTGTTTTCGTTTAGTTCTCTTTTTGTTGTTAGTTGCTTGCATATTAGAGTGTCTTAGAACTTCTATAGTTCTAGCTTTGTTTTGTCCTTGCATCATGTTTCCAAAAAAAATCCGTCTGTCAGAAAATCATTCTTCTATGCTTGAAAATGCCCAAAAATAAAGTGTCTCAAAAAATTCCATAAAATTCATATTAAATTTTTACATGAAAAAAGGGGCAAAGTAGTACCTGGGAGGTACCAGGGGGGCCCACCTGGCAGGTACACCACATGGTGGAGTGGCCAGCCCTGGGTGGCGCCATGCCCTGGTGTGGGCCACCCCTGGCCCCCCACTAACTCTCTCACCTGCCACTTTCTTCTCTCTCCCGAGTAAGCTCTAGTTCATTGCTCAAAATTGCGTTCTTGCTGTGCTTGCTATCGATTTTTTCGATCTCCTTGCTTAGCCCATCTTTCTTGCTGAAATTTGGAGCATTTGTTCCCTGGTATGTGACTCCTCCCCTTGTCCAAGTAGATTTGTGTTTAGTGGATTATATCTTGAGTATTTTGCTGCTGTAGGTGACTGGTTATGAGAGCTTGTAAGCTTGTTTGATGCTTAGAGATATAGTTTTGATGCATGTTTAGACCTCTTGCAAGTCCCTATGAGTAGAATCCTTCATTATATTTACTTTGCAATCACTTGTTTAGTAGGTGTTTAAATTTCAGAATACCAAGCATGAACAACCATACTTTTGGAGAGATATTTGAGAGTGATGCACCTAGGAGGTCGAGGCCCTCAAGATCAGCCTCTCAGGCTAGGCCATCATACAACAAAGATCTCATTGCAACTCGTATTGGTAGTGAAAGGGATGATGGAGATGCTCACCCATCCTCTTTTCCTTGTTTTACTTTCTTACAAGCTGCATGTATTCTTGATGATTTCTTGCTACTGATTGAGAGGGTTGGTTTGACCTCATATATGCAAGATGAGAGTGCGCAATACGCTACGTGTTGGGTCCGCAGCATAGAAAACAAAAAAATTCCTACGATGAGAACTACACGCCAAGATCTATCTACTAGATACAGAGCAAACGGGTGGACATACATCCATGGAGAACTTACCCTCAAAGACAACGAGCTTTGTTAATGAGTAGGAACTCGTGGTTGATGTAGTCGTACACTTTCCGATCTCAAGATTGTGAGGAAGTCCGAGCGCCGCAACTCAGCAGCGCATCCGCACTCGCACACACGTTCAAGCCACCGGACAACCTCCACCTCCTCGCTCCAGCGATCCAGCAGAAGCAACAACACCTTCCAGACGAAATGTCACCGGGAACATGTATCTCGCTAATCCGTGACCATGGGGGAATAATTCTAGAGGGGGAGAGAGATCCTTCACAAGGAGGTGTGAGGATGAAGGAGGGAATGGGTGGCCTTTTATAGGAGGAGGGGGGTGCCCCCTCTTTCCATGGCCGGCGCATGGGGGGGTGACCCCTCACCTCCCCCATTCATGTGGTGGTAACCCCTCCACATTAAAATGCCTCTTCACATTCCCTTTTAAAGTCTCCACTTTAAATGCATTAAATTTCTCCAAATTTAATGCTCTCTCATTTAATAAAACTCTTTTTATTAAATTTATTCAGAATTTTATTAATTACTTTAATTAACAAACATTCACATATAGCCCCTTGCAATATTTCAATATCACATGCAGAACCACCTTCTGCAATTTCACCCGAAACAATTTCCGGTTTCTATTGAAACAATTCCTGCGCTTTGCAATTCTTTCGTCTCAAAACATATGTGCTCCAAAATGGTGTCCGTAACTCTTAAGTGTGCCACACCCTATGGTTCGCGAATAATGCAGACATGATCAAGACCCTTCTCCGATCAATAATCAGCAGCGGGACCTGGAGATCCGTACTGACTCCTACACATTCAACGATGACTCCTGTGATCGTGAGAACCTTTAACGCTTGTAACTAAATCCATTTGTCTCTCGATATATTACATGTCCGAGATTCGATCATCGGTATCTCCATACCAAGTTTGATCTAATCGACATGCACTCTTTTCTTGTTCCCGTGATATAACATTCTAGTGATCACATCACTTGCTTGCAAGCTATCCTAATGTGATATCACCGAGAGGGCCTAGAGTATATCTATCCATCATCTGGATTGACAAATTCCAGTCTTGATCCATGAGCCTCAACATAACACCTTCGTAGCACTGAACCCATCTTTATAGTCACCCTGTTACGGTGTGACGTTTGATGTTATCAAGATACTCTTCCGGTGTTAGCAATTAACATGATCTCATGGTCTAAGGATAAAGATTACTTCGTATGATGTTATAGCAATATAAACATAATGACTTGATCGTAATGCTATACTTCGGATGAATGTTCATCACATCATTTCACAAATGTTGTGACCTTGTTATTAACAACATCCAATGTCCATGATCAGGAAACCTTGATCATCTTGTTAATCAACAAGCTAGTCTATAAGAGAGGCATGACTAGGAACCCTTTTTGTTTATTAAACACACATGTATTGATGTTTCCTATCAATACAATTATAGCATGCAAAACAAACATCTATCATATTCAAGGAATACAAAATAACAACTTTATTATTGCCTCTCAGGGCATATTTCCTTCAGTCTCCCACTTGCACTAGAGACAATAATCTAGTTTATATAGTGATAAATCTAACACCCATGGAGTTCTGGTGTTGATCATGTTTTGCCCTAGGGAGTACTTTAGTCAACAGATCTGCTACATTCAGGTCCGTGTGTACTTTACAAATCTTTATATCTCCATCCTTGACATGCTCGCGGATGGAGTGAAACCGGCGCTTAATATGCTTGGAATTCTTGTGAGACCTTGGTTCCTTGGCATTGGCTATGGCTCCATTATTGTCACAATAGATCACCATTGGGTCCAACGCACTAGGAACCACACCTAGTTCCGTTATGAACTCTTTCATCCAAACCGCTTCCTGCGCTGCTTCTGAAGCAGCAACATATTCCGCCTCGGTCGTTGATCCAGCCACCACAGCTTGTTTGGAGCTCCTCCAACTAACTGCTTCTCCGTTCAAGAGAAATACGTATCCGGATTGAGACTTAGAGTCATCCGGATTAGTGTCAAAGCTAGCATCGACATAACACTTAGCGACTAGCTCTTCTTCACCTCCGCATACAAGAAACATATCCTTAGTTCTTCTCAAGTACTTAAGGATATTCTTGACCGCTATCCAGTGTTCCGAACCTAGATCAGATTGGTACCTACTAGTCAAACTAATAGCATGTGCCACATCCGGTCTTGTACATAGCATGGCATACATTATAGAGCCTATGGCTGAGGCATAGGGGATCTTATCCATTATCTCTCTTTCTTCCGTCGTAGCCAGACTTTGAGTCTTACTCAATGTCTTGCCTTGCAACATAGGTAAGTACCCCTTCTTACTTCCGTCCATATTAAACTTCTTTAATATCTTATCAAGGTATGTACTCTGCGATAGCCCAATTAGGCATCTTGATCTATCTCTATAGATTTTAATGCCTAATATATATGAAGCTTCACCAGTGTCCTTCATCGAAAATTTGCTGTTTAGATAACTTTTAACACTATTTAAAAGATCTAAATCATTTCCAATCAATAATATGTCATCCACATATAATATCATAAATGCCACATTGCTCCCACTCACTTTCTTGTAAATACAAGCCTCTCCATAAGTTTGGACAAATCGAAACTCTTTGATCACCTCATCAAAGCGGAGATTCCAACTTCGTGATGCTTGCTTTAGTCCATAGATGGATCACTGAAGTTTGCACACCTTATCAGCATCCTGAGGATCGACAAAACCCTTAGGTTGTATCATATACAACTCTTCTTCAATATTACCATTGAGGAATGCAGTTTTGACATCCATCTGCCATATTTCATAATAGAAATATGCAGCAATTGCTAACATAATCCTGACCGACTTAAGCATCGCTACGGGAGAGAATGTCTCATCGTAGTCAACTCCTTGAATTTGTCGAAACCCCTTTGCGACAAGTCGAGCCTTATAGATGGTTATATTACCATCAGCATCAGTTTTTCTTTTGAAAATCCATTTATTCTCAACGGCCTTTCGATCGTGAGGTAAGTCCACCAAGGTCCAAACCTGGTTTTCGTACATGGATTCCATCTCGGATTTCATGGCTTCTAGCCATTTGTTGGAATCAGGGCTCATCATCACTTCTTCATACGTCATAGGGTCATCTATTTCATCAATCATGAAATTCATAACAGGATTGCCGTACAGTTCAGGAGCTGCACGTGTCCTGCTTGACCTGCGAGGTTCGGTAGTGTCCTCTTTCGGAGTTTCATGATCAATATCATTAGCTCTGTCTTCATTAGGTGAAGTCAACTCCGAAACAACTTCTGGAGCTACGCTACTCGCCATTTCATGAAGAGAAGGTTCAATAACCTCTTCGAGTTCTACCTTCCGACTACTCACACCTTTCGCGAGAAACTCCTTCTCAAGAAAGGATCCATTCTTGGCAACAAAGACCTTTGCCCTCGGATCTGTGATAGAAGGTATACCCAATTGTTTCCTTAGGGTATCCTATGAAGACGCATTTTTTCGCTTTGGGTTCGAGTTTATCCGGTTGAAGTTTCTTCACATAAACATCGCATCCCCAAACTTTAAGAAATGACAGCTTAGGTTTGTTTCCAAACCATAATTCATACGGTATCTTTTCAACGGATTTAGATGGTGCCCTATTTAAAGTGAATGCAGCGGTTTCCAGTGCATAACCCCAAAATGACAGTGGCAAGTCAGTCAGAGACATCATAGATCGAACCATATCCAATAAAGTACGATTACGATGTTCTGACACACCATTACGTTGTGGTGTTTCGGCAGGCGTGAGTTGTGAAACTATTTCACAGTCTTTCATATGTGTGCTAAACTCGTAACTAAGATACTCTCCTCCACGGTCGGACCGTAGAAATTTGATCTTTCTGTTATGATGATTTTCCACTTCATTCTGAAATTCTTTGAACTTTTCAAAAGTTTCAGGCTTGTGTTTCATCAAATAGATATACCCATATCTACTCAAATCATCCATGAAAGTAACAAAATAACGATATCCACCTCGCGCCGACACACTCATTGGTCCACACACATCAGTATGTATGATTTCCAATAAATCTGTCGCCCGTTCCATTGAACCGTAAAACGGCGTTCTAGTCATCTTGCCCATAAGGCATGGCTCACATGTATCAAATGATTCAAAATCAAGTGATTCCAAAAGTCCATCAGAATGGAGTTTCTTCATGCGTTTAACGCCAATATGACCTAGACGGCAGTGCCACATATATGTAGATATATCATTATCAAGTTTAATTCTTTTAGCATCAACATTATGAATATGCGTAATACTACTATCAAGATCCAACAGAAATAAACCATTCAACATAGGTGCATGACCATAAAAGATATTATTCATTTAAATCGAACAACCATTGTTTTTAGACTTAAATGAATAACCACTTTGCATTAAACACAATCCGGATACAATGTTCATGCTCAGTGCAGGCACCAAATAATAATTATTCAGGTTTATAACTAATCCCGACGGCATATGGAGAGGCAGTGTTCCAACGGCGATCACATCAACTCTTGATCCATTGCCGATTCAAGATCGTGACCTCATCCCTTGCTAGTTGTTGCTTGTTCCGCAGCCCTGAATCGAGTTACATATATTAGCAACCGATCCGTATCAAATACCCGGTGCTCTGAGTACTAGTCAAGTACACATCAATAACATGTATATCACATATACCTTTGTTTGCCTTGCCGGCCTTCTTGTCCGCCAAATACTTGGGGCATTAAGCTTCAATGGCGATCCTCTTGCAATAGTAGCACTCGGTGTCAGACTTAGGGCCAGCTCGGGGTTTCTTTTCAGGCGTGGCAACAGACTTGCCACCCTTCTTTCCCTTATGCTTGCCTTTCTTGTCCTTCTTGAAACCGGTGGTCCTATTGATCATCAACACTTGATGTTCTTTCCTAATCTCCACTTCTGCAGTCTTAAGCATTGACAGAAGCTCGGGAAGAGACTTCTTCATGCCCTGCATATTATAGTTCATCACGAAGCTCTTGTAGCTAGGTGGCAGAGATTGGAGAACACGATGTATGCCTAAGTCAATGGGAATCGTTATTCCCAAGGACACAAGCTTATCGGCGTACCCAGACATTTTGAGTACGTGCTCACTAACAGAGCTGTTTTCCTCCATCATGCAGCTAAAGAACTTTTCTGTAGCATTATAACTCTCTACGACATCATGGGTATCGAAAATCATTTTCAATTCTCCCATGGTATCAAAGGCATTGCCATTTTCGAAACGCTTTCGAAGTTCTGGCTCTAGCCCATACAGTATGCCGCAATGAACTAAGTTGTGGTCCTCCTGACGAGTTATATAGATGTTCTTTTCCTCGTCAGGGGCATCAGGAGCTGGTGGGGGGCCAAGCGGCGCATCTAGCACATATTGCTTTTGTGCAGCAGTGAGGAGAATCCTCAAATTCATAGCCAAGTTGGTGAAGTTGCTACCATTCGCAGCAAGTTTCTCTTTCTCCATGAACACATTGAAATTAAAAGCAGGTGGTGCCATCTACAACAGAATTTGTAAAGTATATTTAGACTAAGTTTCTGATATATTGAGTTCAACTAATCCAAATTACTAATGAACTCCCACTCAAAAACGACATCCCTCGTGTCCTTTTGGTGATTACATGAACCAAATCCACTACACCAAGTCCGATCATCACGTGAGTCGGTGTAGCTTCAAAGGCGAGCATCTATATGGGCTTCATATCAACTATATGAATCATGCTTAACCTTTCGGTCCGTGTTCCGAGGCCATGTCTGTACATGCTAGGCTCGTCAAGTAAGGACCTTAGTATTTGCGTGTGTAAAACTGTCTTACACCCGTTGTATGAAAGCGTAGAGTCGAGAACACCCGATCATCACGTGATGCCTCAAAACACGATTCACAAAACGGTGCATACTTAAGGAAGAACACATTTTTATCTTGATATCTAAATGAGGGATCATCTTATAATTCTACCAAAAGCGCCAAACTAGCAATATAAGATGCTAACATCTAATGTGTGAAGTGAGGTGATATGGTCCATGCATTTGATCTCTATCATTTGCATCGTGGTATGATCTCTATCATTCCTTTGTGTGTAAGGCCAAGGTCTATGGAACTTACACGTTAAGTGAGTTGTAAGAGTATCTACTATACATCTACTTACAACAATACCAGATCAAAACACTAGCCCAACAACGATCTAAACTAGACGCCTCTAATTTATCAATTGCAAGTTTTACGTGGCTTAGGGCTTTCGGAGATAGAACCTGTCTAACCTACGAACATGAACCACAACGAGGATAACTAAGTTATTAGCAACTCGTTGTAAATCAGATATTGACTATAGTAGGAGAGACAGACACCCGCCATCCACTTATGCAAAACAAGTTGCATGTCAGTCGTGGAACCGGTCTCATCTATGATGACATGTAAGGTTGGTCCGGGCCGCTTCATCCCACTATGCCATCAATATCCAAAGTACATAGAATATGCAATAACATGATCATCATCGCCCACATATAAACATATGTGTACTACCCGTGCAATGCACCTACGCATAGATCAGGCTCTGATACCACTGTTGGGTCCGCAGCATAGAAAACAAAAAATCTCCTACGATGAGAACTACAGGCCAAGATCTATCTACTAGACACAGAGCAAATGGGTGGACATACATCCATGGAGAACTTACCCTCGAAGACAACGAGCTTTGTTAACGAGTAGGAACTCGTGGTTGATGTAGTCGTACACTTGCCGATCTCAAGATCGTGAGGAAGTCCGAGCGCCGCAACTCAGCAGCGCATCCGCACTCGCACACACGTTCAAGCCACCGGACAACCTCCACCTCCTCGCTCCAGCGATCCAGCGGAAGCCCAACTCCTTCCGCATTTAAATGCCACGGGGAACATGTATCTCGCTAATCCGAGACCATGGGGGAATAATTCTAGAGGGGGAGAGAGATCCTTCACAAGGAGGTGTGAGGATGAAGGAGGGAATGGGTGGCCTTTTATAGGAGGAGGGGGGTGCCCCCTCTCTCCATGGTCGGTGCATGGGGGTGACCTCACCTCCCCATTCATGTGGTGGTCACCCCTCCACATTAAAATTCCGATGCATATTCCCTATTAAAGTCTCCACTTTAAATGCATTAAATTTCTCAAAATTTAATGCTCTCTCATTTAATAAAACTCTTTTTATTAAATTTATTCAGAATTTTGTTAATTACTTTAATTAACAAACATTCACATATAGCCCCTTGCAATATTTCAATATCACATGCAGAACCACCTTCTGCAATTTCACCCAATTTCCGGTTTCTATTGAAACAATTCTCGCTTTGCAATTCTTTCGTCTTCAAACATATGTGCTCCAAAATGGTGTCCAGTAACTCTTAAGTGTGCCACCCTATGGTTCACGAATAATGCACATGATCGAGACCCTTCTCCGATCAATAATCAGCGATGGGACCACGGAGATCCGTACTGACTCCTACACATTCAACGATGACTCCTGTGATCGTGAGAACCTTTAACGCTTCTAACTAAATCCCTTTGTCTCTCGATATATTACATGTCCGAGATTCGATCATCGGTATCTCCATACCAAGTTTGATCTCGTTACCGACATGCACTCTTTTCTTGTTCACGTGATATAACATTCTAGTGATCACATCACTTGCTTGCAAGCTATCCTAATGTGATATCACCGAGAGGGCCCAGAGTATATCTATCCGTCATCTGGATTGACAAATTCCACTCTTGATCCATGAGCCTCAACATAACACCTTCGTAGCACTGAACCCATATTTATAGTCACCCTATTACGGTGTGACGTTTGATGTTATCAAGATACTCTTCCGGTGTTAGCAATTAACATGATCTCATGGTCTAAGGATAAAGATTACTTCGTATGATGTTATAGCAATATAAACATAATGACTTGATCGTAATGCTATACTTCGGATGAATGTTCATCACATCATTTCACAAATGTTGTGACCTTGTTATTAACAACATCCAATGTTCATGATCAGGAAACCTTGATCATCTTGTTAATCAACAAGCTAGTCTATAATAGAGGCATGACTAGGAACCCTTTTTGTTTATTAAACACACATGTATTGATGTTTCCTATCAATACAATTATAGCATGCAAAACAAACATCTATCATATACAAGGAATACATAATAACAACTTTATTATTGCCTCTCAGGGCATATTTACTTCACTATGCTCACCAAAACTTTTGTTGAGAGATTCACGTTTACTAACACATCCTATCAGTCGACTGTCTCTTTTAAAATCTATAATCTGCCCTTCACCATGCCTTTGGAGAGATTTTGCAGTATTGTAGGTGTATGCATGACAGGGACCGTGAAGAAAATTCAAGGGTAACCCGCTGATTTGTTGGAGCTTTACCGAGGGGTGACCAATGATGATGACCGCGTGGCGCAACGCGGAAAGATAAGAAATATCCAACTCCCTGCTCTTAGATACTTTGCATATTATCTTGCTACTAGTGTACTGGGTATGGAGAACACAAGTAATATCTCCAACTATCATTTAGCATTCCTTGCTGCTGCGCTTAACAATGATACTCGGTACAATCTTGCTCGCTTATTGCTCGCCGCCTAGCTTCTAGGGGGCCTATCTATGGGGGCATCATTGCCTCGCGTATAGTCAATGCATTAGGTCTTTTAGTGGATCCCAATGATGCTATGCTGGAACAACATAGGCTTTACCTTGTTGCTATGAAAACTCATCACTTTGTCACTTCTACTTCTGATTTGGACAGTCTAGTATATAGGATGCTTTTCACTGACGGGGATGAAAGGGAGATCCTTTTGCCATAGCCTTCTTTGTTTAGTGTTCACAGGAGACCGTGGTCGCGCTGCAAGGAGGAGGGTGACGAGTAGCTTCGCTTGCTGGGTTTCCACGAGCAGCACCAGGAGGATGTTCCCTCCTATGATTACTCCACGCATTACATAGGGACGTACTCGAGCTCGCACTAGGATGAGGGGACCTCTTCGTCGTACCAGGGTGACACTTCATCCTGGCTAGCTTGGGATTGATACCCACTTAGGCCAAAAGCCTAAGCTTGGGAGGAGGTGCGCCGACACCACACTCATCTCCATATTGTCGTTGTATTGGGAACGGCAGTACCTGAGGAGGTTAGATAGATGTGTGGGGACTAGCAAGGAAGCTATCGACGGCGTCCGCAGGCGAGATTGGATACGAGCGAGTGTAGCTGGACACAAGAAGTACCCAGGTTTGGGGCCCTCGTGGTGAGGTAAAGCCCCTACTCTTGCCTGATCTGTCTATGTGGGATATACGAACTACAAGTGCTCCTGGAGCTGTATTCTCTAGCTACTGCCTTAAATGCACTGAGACCAACCCTTTCTACTGAGGCCTGGCCTCCTTATATAAGCGAGAGGCAGCTAGGCCCCACCGAGGGAGTCTAGGTGTAGCTGGACGCCGTGGGCGAGGCTGTCAAGACAAAGCATCGCTCCAGCGTCACCCACGCATAAAGTCTTTGGTATGGGCAGGTGGTTGCCCGTCTTGTCATCGTAGGCGTACTGCAATCGATAGGCACGTCGTCTGTCTCTCGATTGGGTCCGCTATTTCGTAACCGTGTCTCTTCTTGATCCATCTTGGGTGATAGCTGACCCGTCCTTTCCTGTCCAACTGCATCTGGTTGGCCGAACACGATCCGTCTGTCCTGTTTCTTATTTGGATGGGGTACCTGGGGATCATCCCCCTGACACTATCCCCCGAGCGCGTGTGGATTCCGCCCTTAGGCGAAATGTGCGTGCGCTCCCTCTTGCTTTTCGAATTTTCATCCGGCTGAGCTTGGCGGTTGCGCTACCCGTGGTGTCAGTGCTGACGCCAGCCACACGCGCACGCGCCATCATTGCTCTGCGGCAGGCAGCGTAACGCGTCCGCGACGCCGCTTTGGGAAATCGCTGTCCGGCGGTTCCGCCCAGGATCTTCTGCGCATCCTGCCCTGGCACACGGGATCTAGGCGGCGGTTGGGGTGTGGGTTGCCTGGATGCGCGCCACGTGGCCCTGCCGACGGTTGCCCTTCCGGTCCTTTAAAGGGACGTCGCGGGGGAGGCAGTTCTTTTCCTTCGCTCCCCCGCTACAATCTCCTTCCCCTTCGCGTGCTCTTGCTCCTGCGCTCTTGCCCTCTGCGCCGCCCGCTCGCCGTCGTCGATGCTACGGGCCACCGTCACTCTTCCATTGTTGTTCCTCTTCCTCAGCCGGAAATGGCCACCGACCGTGGAGCCTGGTGCGGCTCCTCCGTCACCGAGGACAAAATCACGAAGTACCGCGTGACCCGCATCCTCCCGCCGGCGGAGGAGGTGGCGGTGCGGTTGGCGCCGGTGGGGGAAGTGTCGCCGCATCCGGTAGAGGGGGAGCGCGTGATCTTCCTTTCGCACCTGGCGCGCGGGTTCGTGATGCCGCTGCATCCCTTCTTCCTCACGTTTCTGGCCTTCGACCTCCGCCTCCACCACCTCGGTGCCAACGCCATCGAAACGCTGGCGCACTTCATGGCGTTCTGCAAGAGTTATCTCGGGATCCAGCCGGATCTTGGACTCTTCTGCCGGCTCTTCCGAGTTCGGCCGCAGGTGCAGTACACGAAGGGGCCGCTAGTCATCTGTGGTGGCGCCTCCATATACTCCCGCACCCAATCCGGCTACCCGAAGTTCTTGCTCCAGGACACGGTACGGCTATGGCAGTAGTCGTACTTCTACGTCAAGAACGTCACCAACATCGACCTGATAAACCTGCCGGCCTTCCAAGATGTCGAGTCCAGCAGGCAGAACTGGGATCTGAAGATCCACGGCGACAAGGAAGAGATGGACGCGATGCTGGCACGCATGTGCTCCCTCGTCACCTGCTAGCTAACCGGTCGGGACATCACTCTAAGCTGGATGTCCCGGCTGATGATGCCGCTGCAGCAGCGGGCGCACAAGATGTGCTACTACTCCAGCCGGCTGGACCCGACCCGGCTATCGCGCCGCGATCCCCGCTACCACAACTTGAAGGAGTGGTTATGGACGATCAGCAAGGAGCGGCTGCTGGAGAACTGGAAGTTCAGTCTGGCGCCCTACAGCCGGGAGAACCACGTGCCCCGAGTAAGTTCTCGTAGACGGAAATTTTGCTTATTCTTTCTGTGTTATCTCCTTGTTCTGTCTGGTTGATTTCTTGCATTCGGCAGATCTTCGCCTGCATCCGTCGCGAGGAGGGCGAGGCTCCCCTCGAGGTATTCACGCCAGACTTGCCTGAGCCGCGCGCTCGGCGGTCCGGCGAGGAATCGGATGGGGACGGCGACACCTTCCCCAGCCGAAACGACGAGCCGGCTGCCAACCCACACGCGGAGGTGCATGAGGAAGAGGAGGCCGGGCCGACCATGGAGCCGGTGACGCACTCTACGACGAACGGCGAAGCGGGTGGGAGCGGCTCCAGCCGTTCCGGCTCCCGTCGGCCTACGGCGGAGGAGCCGGCTGCCAAGAGGAGCCAGTCCAGCACACTGCCGCCGAGCCGCCTTGGCCGGAAGAAAGGGCCGGCTCCGGTCGTGCCAGGGTACGTTTTTCCTCTCCCCCTCTATCTTTCGGTGCTTTCTGTCTATTTGTCCTCCTTCTTGTTTTTCTGACTTTGGCTTGTTTTGCTTTTGCCTTTTCTTCCTTCTCTTTAGCGCGTTGGTTTCTTTCGGAGTCGCGAGCCCGGCCCGGGCGCCAACCAGGTCGCCGCCCCGTGCCCCGACTGAGCCAACCGGCGCCTCTCCTTCTTCTGAGGCTGAGCCGGCTGCCTCCTCCCAGCCGGAGGGTCCCTAGCCGGAAGGTTCCTCCGCGGGCGCGCGGGGGGCTGCCGGCAAGGAGCTCGTCGTTGTTGGCGACGACAACTCCGACGAGGAGCTCGGGGATGAGTGGCAAACAGCAGTGGTCGCGGCGAAGGAGTCCTTGGCCGTCAACACCATGGACGACGACGCCTCCTCTGCTGCTTCGCTGTCGGATCTTGCCGCCACGCTCGAGTTGGCGGTGAAGGAGATCCGGCTGCTTGAGGCCACAGCCGGCGGGAACCGGACCCTAGAGCAGAAGCTTGCTGCTGCCAACGGGACCTCCCAGAGTAAGTTCGCTTTATCCGTCTTGCTCCCCTTTTTTATTATTATTTTTATTATTTTTTATTTTACTGATAGTCGATTTCGTTGCAGCCATCCTCGTGTGCGCTCAGCGCGAGATCGATCGCTTGAAGAAAGCGAACGACCGGCTGAGCAGGTCCAACTCCACTCTGCGGCTGCAGAACAAGGATTGGCACACGCGAGTAGACGGTTTGGAGGCCACCGTCAAGGAGCACGACGCCTCACTCGCTAGCCGGGCCGAAGCCTTTTCCCTTCTCGAGGCCCAGAACAAGGACCAAGAGAAGGAGATAAAACGGCTAACGGTCAAGGAGAAGGCGCTGGTGGAGGAGCTGATGCAGGTTGGCCACACTGCCATGGGTAAGTTCTTTCTTCCGTCTTCCTTTCTTTCTGGATCCGGTAGCCGGATCTGACTCCTCTTTTCTAACAGCTTTTTACCCCGGCATAGACCTGCTGGCCTACAACCGGCTGTAGGAGAACTGGCCGGGAGCACAGCCGACGGCTCCGGAGCTCATCGTCCTTCTTGGCAAGGAAGCTGCGAAGCTTCGTCAGGCGGCGCGGGACGTCTTCTGCTTCGTGTGGCCGGAGGCTCCGGTTCCGGAGACGATGGCGTAGCTGACGGCGAAGGTGGGGGAGGTGCCGGCTGCGGTGGACCGGCTACGGGACATGGTTGCGTGGGCCGGAGCAGAGATGGCCCAGGCTCTGATGCTCTCCTGGTACAAGGATGCCCGCGTCGAGAAGATCGATGGGGGCTTCCGTGCCGGAGCCGATCTTGCCACCATCCGCCAAGCCCATCCGGAGCTTCGCGGGTCCGCCATCAAGATTGCTGACTATGTGGACCCTGACGAGGTGCTCACCGACTGGTCCGTCGACTCCCCGATGTAGGCCACCGATACTGCCAGACACGAGCCGGATCGGCGCGGCTCCTCCTCCGCCCAGCCGCCGCCAAGAACTCCCCCACGGCAAAGGCCCTGCCGTTTAGCTGCTGCCCCGGGATGCCAGGTGTAATTGTCTTGTGTTATGTACTTGTGAACCTTGTCTGCTTGTGCCGGCCGTCTTTGACGCCGTGTAACTTATGGGAGCTTCGTCTCCTTTTTGTTTATTATTGTTGAAATTCTTGAATCTTGTGCATTGAGCTTTAACCGGGCGACCTGCACCTCCAGTGGGGGCGTGCTAGCGCACCCACTGGGTGTAGCCCCCGAAATTCGGAGTAGCTGGCGCAGCTAGGTTCTTCGAATCTTTCTTATTTCTGCCAAGTCTCTTAACTTTATCCGACTGGCCCCGTCCCAGTCGGCCGCTTTCATCGGCTGGACGCCTTCAGCCGGGGGAACTAACATTCCAGTGGGGGCGCACGAGCGCACCCACTGGGTGTAGCCCCCGAGATTCGGAGTAGCTGGCATAGCCAGGTGCTTCGAATCTTTCTTGTCTTTTCTTGCTCCCGCCCTTGCCCTCACCTGGGCTCCGAACGGACGGCTAAACACCCTTAGCCGGTGAGGAACTACAAGATTCCACTGGGGGCGCGCGAGCTCACCCAGTGGGTGTAGCCCCGAGATTCGGAGCGCTTGATGAAGGCAAGGACTTCGAATCTTCTTTCCTTCTCCTGAATTTTGACTCGAGGTAGTCGGACAAGAATGCAGATATGCATACACATACATCTTCACAGGTTAATAGGTTAGTCTGTCAAATCGTAGCCGGAAAACGGCTTTTTTTTTGAAAACTGGCTTGCTCCTTTCTAGACACTTAGTCGCCTTCTCGTGTGTTCTGCTATTTTTGCTGCGTCCTTGCTGGGCAGCCGGGTTGCGGTCTGCAGCCGGAATCGAAGGGAGCTGACAGTACATTACGCACGGTACTAGCGGCTTAGCAGCTAGATTGGTTCGAGCTAGTTGCGGGGCCGGGACGCCCGATCTGTCACGCTTCTTCCCCTTTTTCGTGTGGGATGCCTCGGGCTTTTGCTCTTGCTAGCCGGACAGCCGGGTTGCGATCTGTAGCTGAGACGAAGAGTGGGCCTCTGACATCATCGCACACTACTCAGCCGGTTTGTTGACTTAACAGGCCGGGCCAGCCGGCGAGCCCCCGGGTAGGGGTTGCCAAAGCCGGAAAATTTGAACCAAAAAACAGGTGCACACACATTTCTAGAAGGAGCCCCCGAGATTCTCGTGGGAGTCCGCATTTTCATTCATGAGGTTTTCGGGATACATACACTGCTTGGCGACTAGGTGTAAAACGGGCGCAGCAGGGCCGCGTTCGAAGGACGTTCTGTCTCCTCGTCCGATTTGTCCATCTTGTTCCTGCGCGGCTACTGTGCGTCGATGAGGTAATAGGAGTCGTTGGGCAGCGCCCGGCTGATGATGAAGGGGCCCTCCCAGGGTGGTGATAGCTTGTGCATGCCCTTCGTGTCTTGCACCAGCCGAAGAACCAGGTCGCCCTCGCGGAATGCGACCGGGCGAATCTGGCTTGAATGGTAGCGACGTAGTCGCTGCTGGTACAGGGCAGATCTGGATAGGGCCAGCTCACGGGCCTCCTCCAGGAGATCCACCCCGTCCTCCCGCGCCTCCTTGTTGGCTTGCTCGTCATAGAGGAGCTTGCGAGGGGAGTCAAATTCAATGTCGGCGGAGAGGACGGCTTCCGATCCGTAGACCAGAAAGAATGGCGTGTAGCCGGTTGACCTATTCGGTGTGGTTTGGAGGCTCCACAGCATAGCCGGAAGTTCTTCGATCCAACATCCGGGTGACCACTCCAACGGCTCGATGAGATGTGGTTTGATGCCGGCTAGCACCAAGCCGTTTGCTCGTTCGACTTGCCCGTTGGACTGCGGGTGTGCAACGGAGGCGAGGTCCAGCCGGATGCCCTTGTTGATGTAGAACCGGGCGAAGGCCCCCTTGGCAAAGTTTGTGCCGTTGTCGGTGATGATGCTGTTGGGGTAGCCGAAGCGGTTGATGATGTCGGTGAAGAAGGTAACAACCGTCGCTCCATCCAGCTTCTGGATAGGCTTGGCCTCGATCCATTTTGTGAACTTGTCCACCGCTACCAGCAGGTGGGTCATTCCCGCGCAGGCTCGCTTGAAGGGTCCGACCATGTCGAGGCCCCAAACTGCGAAGGGCCAGGTGATCGGTATGGTCTTGAGTACCGAGGTTGGCATGTGCCTGAGCTGCCCGAAGCGCTGGCACCCATTGCACTCGCGGACCAGCTCCTCGGCATCCTCGAGGGCGGTGGGATAATAGAAACCATGGCGAAACGCCTTGGCGACTATCGCTCTTGACGAAGCGTGGTGCCCACACTCACCCTGGTGGATGTCCTTGAGTAGCCGGTAGCC
Source organism: Avena insularis (assembly GCA_023614405.1). Classification (NCBI taxonomy): domain Eukaryota; kingdom Viridiplantae; phylum Streptophyta; class Magnoliopsida; order Poales; family Poaceae; genus Avena; species Avena insularis. The sequence goes on from JAJUPC010000103.1 coordinate 435,483, forward strand.
TGTGTCTACATCGACACATCTTTGGAAGATACCGGATACACTGTGCTTGTACAGCTCGCCATTTATGATGGTGTATGTATGCCCGCGGCGTCGGATTTGCCTGGCCTCTACCTCGTCGTCCAGCAATTCTCCGTTGGCGATGTAGTTCATGAAGGGCTGTGCCCAGGATGGCACTTCCCGAATGACGAGGACGCTCCTGTCTTCCGGCTGACGGGTGTCGGGGGGTCGCCCGGGTGGAATATCCGGGACGGCAGCCCCCGAGCCACTAGGTGAGCCAGCAGCCCTTGGGTCTTGCGAGCCGGAGGGCACTGCCTGGCCGGAATTGGTGCGGGTTTTCTTCTTTGGTGGCTCTGCTGGCTCCGTTTCTGCTGCTTCAGCCGCCAGAACGCTTCCCGCCCAGACGACGGAGTCTGATTCTAGCGACAGGTTGATGGATGGCTTGCGCAGATGCTCCAAGGAGACCCTTGGCAGGATGGCCTGCCTAGTGGATCCTATCCTGGAGAGCGCATCGGCTGCCTCGTTGTTGGTGCGGGGGACGTGATGAAATTCGCACTCGTCGAAGGAGGCGCTGAGCTTCTGGATGTGGAACCGGTAGAGAGCCATGTTTGCGTCTCTGGCGTCCCATTCCCCGGACACCTGCTGCACCACCAAGTTTGAATCACCGAAGCACAGGATCCGGTTGACACCGATCTCCTTAGCCAGCCGAAGCCCATGCGCCAGTGCCTCGTATTCGGCTACGTTGTTGGAGGCCTTGAAGTGGATCTGCAGCACGTACTCCAGCCGGTCTCCCTTGGGCGAGGTGAGCACGATGCCGGCTCCCAATCCCCTGAGCATCTTCGACCCGTCGAAGTGCATCCGCCAGTGGTCTGAATCCGGAACCGGTGGGAGATACTGGGTCTCGGCCCAGTCGACGAGGAAGTCCGCCAACGCCTGTGACTTGATAGTGAGCCGGGGATCATACTGGATGGAGTAGGCGGCGAGCTCGATGGCCCACTTGGCGACTCGGCCGGTGGCGTCCTTGTTGCTGATGCTTTCCGAAAGGGGTGTAGTACACACGACCTTGATCGGGTGCTCCTGGAAGTAGTGCTTGAGCTTCTTGCATGGCAGTTACACACCGTAGCACATCTTTTGGTAGTGGGGGTAGTTCTGCTTGGAGAGGGAGAGAACCTCGCTGAGGTAGTAGACGGGTCTCTGAACCGGCTGAGCCTTGCCTTCCTTGGGGCGCTCCACCACCAGGACGACGCTGACGACCTGGCTGGTGGCTGCTATATAGAGCAACATCGGCTCCTTGCTAGCCGGCGTGGCTAGAACCGGTGCTGTGGATAGCATGCGCTTGAGGTCGTGAAACGCGGTGTCGGCCTGTGAAGTCCAGGAGAACTTGTACGTCTTCTTCATCAGTTGGTATAACGGGAGTGCCTTCTCCCTAGCCAGCTGACGAAACGACTGAGGGAAGCCAGGCATCCGGTGAACTTCTGGACTCCAAGAAGGTACTTGGGCGGCTGCATCCTCTCGATGGCCGCGATCTTCTCTGGATTCGCCCCGATACCTCGCTGTGATACGAGGAAACCGAGTAGCTGACCGGATGGTACTCCTAAGACGCACTTCTCTGGATTCAGCTTCATCTGGTACTGGCGGAGGTTGCCGAATGTTTCTCTCAGATCCTCGAGGAGGGTGCGCTTTTCCTTGGTCTTGATGACTACGTCATCCACGTAAGCGTGCATGTTTCGGCCTATCTGCGAGTGCAAGCATTTCTGCATACATCGCTGATAGGTGGCGCCTGCATTCTTTAGGCCGAAAGGCATGGTTACATAGCAGAAAGCCCCATAGGGGGTGATAAATGATGTCTTAATCTGATCGGACGGGTTTAGCCGGATCTGATTGTACCCGGAATAACAATCTAGGAAAGACAACAAATCACAGCCGGTCGTGGAATCGATGACTTGATCGATATGGGGCAAGGCGAAGGGGTCTTTCGAGCACGCCTTGTTCAGGCTGGTGTAGTCGATACACATGCACCAGGTCTTGTTCTTCTTCAACACCAGGACTGGGTTCGCCAACCAGTCCGGGTTGTACACTTCCATGATGAACCCGGCTGGAAGGAGCCGGGTGATCTCGTCACCGATTATCTTTCTCTTCTCCTCTGCGAACCGACACAGAGGTTGCTTGACCGTCTTGGCATCCGGACACACACGAAGTGAGTGCTCGGCGAAATCCCTCGGCACACCCGGCATGTATTTGGGAGACCATGTGAAGATGTCCCGATTCTCACGGAGGAAGTCGACGAGCGCGCCTTCCTATTTGATGTCCAAGCCGGCACCAATGCTGACGAACTTAGTCGGATCGGAGGGGTCGAGCAGGATCCTCTTCGTCTCCTTTGCCGGCTGGAAAGCTCCTTCTCCAGCCGGTTTGCTGCTAGCCGAGATGTCCTGATGGGCCATGGCCACATTGCACATGATCGCGCGTTTTTCTTCGGCTATGATGAGGGCCTCTGCCAGTTTGGAACCGGCTGAAGCGCACTCCATCGATCGCCTGAAGCAGCCGGCGACGGTGATCACGCCGTGGGGTCCCGTCATCTTTGTCTTGAGGTACGCGTAGTGGGGAATAGCCATGAACTTGGCGAGGGCGGGGCGCCCGAGGAGAGCATGGTAGGAGCTCGTCAGATTTACCACTTCAAACCAGATTGGTTCGCGGTGGAAGTTCTCCTCGGTTCCGAAGATGACGTCGCGCTGGATTTTCCCTAGCGGAGCACAGGCTGGCCCCGGCAGTACGCCGTGGAATGTCGTGGTAGTCAGGCGCAGGTCGCTTTCGCGAATGCCCAACTTCTCCAGCGAGGACTAGTAGAGTAGGTTGTGGCTGTTGCCTTTGTCGATGAGGACGCGCGAGAATCGGCAGGTGCGTGCGTTGGAGACGATGAGGGGGTCGAGCACCATGGCGTAGCCCCCGGGAGTCGGCAGATGCTCACGCTGATCTGCCCGGCTCCAGGTGATAGGGGTTTCCGACCAGTTCAGGTACTGGGGGACCGGAGAAACGATGGCGTTGACCTCCTTGGAGCGTCGCCTACGGCTGTGCTTGTCGTCCTGCTTCGTCTCGAAGATGTGGTAGGCGGCGTGCGGCTGGGGGTAGCCATTGTTGTTGTTGCCGCTGTTACCATCATTACCGGCTCCCCTAGTCGGTGGTGGGGGTCCACCTGGTGGTGGAGGCGGGAGACGAGGCTGGTTACCCTGGTCCTTTAGCTGGCGGGTCCAGCTGCAGTTCCGGGTGGTGTGCGTAGCCGGTTTGAAGGGACCGCTATGCCACTTGCACGGGCCGTCAATCATTTGGTCGAAGGTGAGCCGGGGCTTCTGCCTCCTTGCGTCATTAGCCGGTGCGTCGGGCGCACCCTCCACATCATTGACTTGCCGCGCGTGGTAGCGAGGCTTCTGTTGTCCTGCCTGGCGGTCCCCATGGAACCGGTTGTCGTTGTCGTGGCGTCTGGAGGATCCGGCTTCCCCAGCTGGATTGCTCGGGCGGTCGCGAGCCGGCTCCGTGGGAGTCGGACGGCCGTCCGTGTTTACTCGGAGGGGCTTCTTCATGGCGGCATCCGCCGTGGCGTACTGGTCCGCAACCGTCATGAGCTCCGCCATGGTTTTCGGCTCGTCACACAGTAGCCGGTGGCAAAGCATGGTGCCCTCTCGGCATCCTTCGATGAAGAAGCTGATGGCTTGGCTCTCCAGGATGCCCTCGCAAGTGTTGTGGAGCTCCGTCCACTTGGCGAGGTACTCGCGGTCGGTCTCGCGGTCGCCCTGGATGCACAAGGCCAGGTCGCGCGTGCGCCCTGGACGTTTGTACGTGCCGTTGAAGTTGCGGACGAACACCTTCTCGAAGTCAGGCCAGGCGTTGATGCTGTTGGGCACAAGGCTATTGAGCCATGTCCTTGCCGACCCGGTTAGCATGAGAGGGACGTAGCGCACAGCTGTGCGCTTGTTCCCGTGGGCGATGCCGACTGCCGTAGCGTAGTCGGTCAGCCAGTCTTCCGGCTTCATGCTGCTGTCATACTTGGGGGTGTCCCTGGGCAGGGAGAATTTATCCGGGAACGGCTCGTTCTGGATGCGGGGTCCGAAACAAACCGGACCGGTATAATCTTCCTCCTCCGTGACGCGCGCTTGACCGAGGAGCTCGATGCGGTCACGGGCATCCGGACAATCCAGGTTAGGCGCTCCCACCCGGCCCGAGAGACGGGAACCGGCTGGTCTGTGCGCTCCGGCTGGCGGTGGGGGAGGTGGCGGGTTGCTGTTCACCGTCTGCTCCTGGCGCGGCTGGCCCCTGTTGCCCGAGCTGCGGCGCCTGTTGCGGGCCCTGGGCGGCTGAGGGGAGGACGCCTGCTGGGTGTCGCGCGGCGCGCCCCTGCTGTTGGCAGGTAGCTTGCTCCCTCTGGAGTAGCTAAGGTCTTCCTGTGTCTGCCGGTTGGCGCCGGCCTGCTCGTCCGCGACGCGGAGCTCTGCCGCGTCTGGCGGCTCCTCGCCCTCCAGGCTGGGTAGTTCTTCTGCCGCGGCTTGCGCCGCGCGTAGGTTCTTAATGGGCGTGCTGTAGGTGGGCCGTGTGAAGGCAGGCGTGGGATCCGGTTCCCCGTCCTTCTCCATCCTACCGCCTAGCTCACCGCCCCGACGCCGTACCTGGCCGCGCCGGCTCAGCTCCGCGGTAGCCAGAGTGAGGCCGTGCACGCGGTCGTACTCGCGCCTAGCGATCTCAAGTTGCTTGCGGGCTACTGCCAGTTCCATGGCTTCCTGGAGGAGGATCTGTCTCTCCATGGTGAAGTTGGCCTCTGCTTCCTCCGAGTTGTCCCCGAGGTTAACCGGCATCAGGAGCCGATGAATGGCATCCTCCACCGGGTTTCGAGGTTGAGGGGGAGCGGAAGTTCCGACCTCGTCCGCGCCTCGCTCTCGCGGCTGGCGGGGATGCGAGCTAGATCCGGCCATCATGACCTCCACACCGCATGGTACGGTGGAGGTGCTGCCGTCTAAGCACGGCAGCCCCGCGACAGAGACGATTTCCCTAGGGAACGCTCCGGGACGGTGGCGACATAGACGGGGAGATCGCCGAATAGCAGGATGGTGCCATTCGAAGGGATGGAAGTTCCGGTGAAGCAGGAGGCGTTGTCTATGACGCATTCGAACTTGCCAAGCGTGAGCACCAGGCCGGAGGCCACGCGCTCACCGGCTGAAGTGCGGGGTCCCGTGCAGAATGTGACTCCGGTCGAAGCCATTAGCCCCACGGTGGGCGCCAACTGTCGTTGTATTGGGAACGACAGTACCTGAGGAGGTTAGATAGAGGTGTGGGGACTAGCAGGGAAGCTATCGATAGTGTCCGCAGGCGAGATTGGATACGGGCGAGTGTAGCTGGACACAAGAAGTACCCAGGTTCGGGGCCCTCGTGGTGAGGTAAAGCCCCTACTCCTGCCTGATCTGTCTATGTGGGATATACGAACTACAAGTGCTCCTGGATCTGTATTCTCTAGCTACTGCCTTAAATGCACTGAGACCAACCCTTTCTACTGTGGCCTTGCCTCTCCTTATATAGGCAGAGAGGCAACGGTCTTGCTGGCTAGTCCGACTGGCGGGCCCCACAGGCGGGTCCCAGCCGACTAGTCATCTACAGTATCCAGTATGGCTTGTCCTATCGGTGTATGAGCGGTATGGCTGTCGTAGGTACAGTGGGCCGCTGCGAGCCTGAAAGTCGTCGGCCTGTTCAGCCAGCTACACCACGCAAAGTCTTCGGTATGGGCAGGTGGTTGCCTGTCTTGTGATCGTACAGGGCGTACCATGCACTGATAGGCACGTCGTCCTGTCTCTCTGATTGGGCCCGGCTACGTCGTCATAACCGGATGTCTCTTGCTGATCCGGCTACTAGGTGATAGCCGGGCCGTCACATCTGTCATCCGGCTGCGATCCGTCATTCTGTTTCTTATTCGGATGGGGTACCCAGGGATCATCCCCCTGACACATATCATGTTGTGTCGGTACTTTGTATATTCATGTTTTCGTTCTCTTTTTAGTTTTCGTTCTTCTTTGCTTTTGCTTTCTAAAACACAAAAAGACAAAATATATTTCTGTTCTTTCTCTTTGGTTTGCTTCTTCTTTTTGCCTTGGTTTGTTTTTCCCTTTTTGCTTTGTTTGAACTATTTGAAAAACCCAAAAAGATTTTGCTTTGCTTGTTTTTCCTCTTTGGTTCTAGTTTTAAAAATCAAAAACAACAAAAATATTTGTCGTTCTTCTTTGGTTTTTGTGAGTTTGCTACTGGTTCAGCGATCCTCAGTGGATATTGGTTTCATATTATTATTCAAGCCACACAAGTGAAGAGCAATAATGAGGATTAATGACAACTTGAGGCGTGGTAAGAGGCTGGTAATGAACTCTATTTGTTTTCATTTTTGTACATATACTCATCACTGTGGGCATGCTTAGTCCGTTCATGTAGAGTGTATGTTATCTTTGGATGCTTAGTAGTTCTTGCTTTCTTATGATTAGCTCCAGCTCGCTAATAGTTTGTAGCATGTCTTATGAATGTTTGCTTGCATTATTCTATTCATAACTTGGAATGACACCATGGTATCCTCCTCTGAATGCTTTATTTGAATTGACTTGGCACATGCTCACGCATGCACATGACTGTAATAATCAGTTAAGCCTTGATGAATTATTTTGCCTTGAGGATCTTGAATCACTTTCATGCCATGATTAGTCCGGTTTTGTTCTCTCGTTGGTCGCTCCCTCACTATTGCTAGCATTCACTTCCACTCAGTGTTTTACTCATGTTTCCAACTCCCTTAAACCAAATATTGCCAAAGTGTCCACTATACCTACCTATTAGCATGATTTGCTACTTCCGTGCATATACAATATGCTTTGTTTTCTTCCGAATAAAATGTTTGCTTGTTATGAGAAAGTTAGTTAGTAAAGCTCTCACGAACTTGATGGCACACTTTATTTTCTTGCACTTAATAAACCTGAACCATTGCGTCCTTCTTTGTTGCGTATATGCTTGCACTTTATGAGTTGAAGTTAGCAGAACCATGTATCATGGGGACCGCTTTCAACACTTCATTGGTACTTTGCACCTAGTTGATATCATGTTCTTTTGCTTATGGATCCCGGCGGTGTGAAATAAAAGTGGAACTTGTAAGATCATGGAGTTTGTATGTATGTTAGAAAGCGTGGGCGCTAGCCTAAGCCATACCTAATCATGGTGGAAACTTGCAGCATAACCATAATGAGCATTCTATGAAGCATCCTCAATAAAAATCTATGCACATAGTAAATAAAAAGATCGCCAAGATGCTCATTGTTTGCTTGCCTTGTTATTTTGATTATGGGAGAGCTCCCGTGTCATGTGCAAGGGGTACCCCGTTGGCGATTCTCTATGATACGTATATACTTACAATGACAAGAGCTTACTTGTGACTGAAGTTGAGTAGCATGAGGATCGGTCTTCGTAAGTAAGGGGCATGAGACTTCGATTTATAACTTGTGAAGAATATCCTCTTAGTTATTTCACTTTAACCTTAACCATTTAAAGATCTTTATGATAGAGGCAATGAGAGCTCAAAGCTAACGAGTACCATACTTTCAGCATTTGGAAGCCTTTCAAATAATTTAAAACCTTTTCTTGTTGAGTCTCCATACATTCTCTGAGCACCTTCTTGAGATCATAGTTGTCATTCTTTGTGCTTGTCCCATTACTTGATTATTTGTGTTATGACTTTGATGCTTGTATCTTTGATATCTTTACTTCTAGTCATCATTTGAACTTCAGAGGTGCCTTGATATTCATAATCAAAGGCAAGCGAGCTACCACTCTATCGTACCTTTTTATGAGCATTGTAATGTTGCTTATGTTTATGCTCCATGCTACTTATTATTTTTGAGTTGGAATCTCTTCATAGCTTGCAATGCCTATTAAGTAAACTTAGTTGCATACTCTTTATTATGAACTGTCTAAGTAGTTGATCACATTGCTGAGAATATTTACACCATATGAAGCAAATGTGTTCGTGAAAGTTATTTTATCGCACTCAGTTTTCAACTGAATTGCTTGAGGATAAGCAATAAGCTAAGCTTGGGGGGAGTTAATACGTTCAAAACGTATCTACTTTCCCGAACACTTTTGCTATTGTTTCTCCTCTAAAATTATGTGATTTGGACGCAACTAATGCTGATTGACGCTGTTTTCAGCAGAATTTCCTTGGTGTCTACTTTTTGTGCAGAAAATCAACTATCAGGAAAAATCCTGGAAAATATGCCAAAAATCCTATTTCACCCGAAGCCTCCAGGAGCCAGAATACGAGACGGAGAAGAGGCAGGGGTGGCCACACCACCTGGTGGCGCGGGCCAGGCCAGGCCGCACCAGGGGGTGGTGTGGGCCCCCCAGGCACCCCCTCGGTCTCCCTCTTCACCTATAAGGAGCCTTCTGACCTAAAAACTTCGGGGGGTTAGACGTTTTTCCAGAAGGAGTTCCGCTCCGCCGCCACCACTAGATTCCACGAAACAGTACCAGAAACTCCGTTCTGGCACCCTGCCAGGACGGGGAATTGGAGGAGATCATCGCCATCATCACCACCATCGCTTCTCCATCGACCATCCATGTTTCCCCCGTCTATGAGTGAGTAATCCCCCGCTGTAGGCTATGGGGATGGTAGGGATTGGATGAGATCGTTCATGTAATGGCATCAGATTGTTAGGGTATGGTGCCTAGTATCTTTTATTAGTGCTTTATGACTTTGTTGCAACTTGTTGTGCTTAATGCTTGTCACTTGGGCCCGAGTGCCATGATTTCAGATCTGAACATGTTATTGATTCATTATGATAGTATTGTTTATGGTCTTATCTGCAAGTTGTATACACACGTTGTTGTCCGGAACCAATGGCCCCGAAGTTATAGAAATCGGGATAACCAAAGGGAATGGCTTTGATGTGAGGATCACATGTGTTCACGGAGTATTAATGCTTTGCTCCAGTGCTCTATTAAAAGGAGCACCTTATTTGCCAGTAATTCCCTTGAGGCCCCGCTGCAAACGGGCTGGCAGGACAAAAGATGTTGTGCAAGTTCTCATTGCGAGCACGTATGACTATATATGGAACACATGCCTAGGATTATCTAGTACTTGGATGCTTTATCTTATTTATCTGCAATTGCCCTATGTTCTGATTGCTATGTGAATTGTCTTGTCCATGCAACGCCCATCCATCCATCCCTATGCCTACCGCACTCGAATCCCACTGTTTACTGCTATTGTCATTGCTGTCTTTATTTTACTATTGTTGCTACTTTGCTATTCCTACTACAAAACTGTTGCTACAGATAAACTGCTGTGAGCAACATTGTTTCCAGGTGCAGCTGAATTGACAACTCAGTTGTTAAGGCTTATAAATATTCTTTGGCTCCCCTTGTGTCGAATCAATAAATTGGGTTTCACTTCCCTCGAAAATAATGTGATAGACCCCCTATACTTGTGGGTCATCATCCAACACCACCAAGTCCAGCACCGCAAAGCAGCGGTGCATCCGTGATTGCACACATGTTCGGTACCCCGACAACCTCCATCCCTCGCTCCAGCAAAGCAGCGGAAGCAGCAACTCCTTTCCAGATAAACCCACTGGGAACATGTATCTCGCTAATCCGAGACCATGGGGAATAATTAGAGGGGGAGAGAGATCCTTCACGAGGAGGTGTGTGTTGTGAGGAGGAGAGGGGGGCCTTTTATAGGGAAGAGGGGGGCAGCCAAAGGGCCATGGCGTGGCAGCCATGGTGGTTCCCCCACCTCTTCCATCATTCATGTGGTGGATGCTCCACTCACATAAATATGCCTCCACTCACACTTCCACTCACATGCATTAAATTTCCACCAAATTTAATGCAAGCTCTCATTAAATAAAACTATTTTATTTATTTTATTCAGAATTTTGTTAATTACTTTAATTAACAAACATTCACATAAAACCCCCTGCAACATTTCAATATCACATGCAGAACCAGTTTCTGCAATTTCACCCGAAACAATTCCGGTTTCCATCGAAATGATTCCACCGCTTTCTTAAATCTTTATCTGAAACATATTTGCTCAAAATGGTGTCGGTATACCTTAGGTGTGTCACCCTACGGTTCACAAATAATGCAGACATGATCGAGACCCCTCTCCGATCAATAATCAGCAGCGGGACCTAGAGATCTGTACTGATTCCCACATATTCAACGATGACTTTTGTGATCGTGTGAACCTTTAATGTCGTAACCAAATCCCTTTGTCTCGCGATATATTATATGTCTGAGATTCGATCATCGGTATCCCAATACCTAGTTTGATCTCGTTACCGACATGCACTCTTTTCTCATTCCTGTGATATAACATTCTAGTGATCACATCACTTCCTTGCAAGCTATCTTAATGTGATATCACCGAGAGGGCCCAGAGTATATCTATCAGTCATCGGGATTGACAAATTCCACTCTTGATCCATGAGCCTCAACATAACACCTTCAGAGTATCTGAACCCACCTTTATAGTCACCCTTTTACGGTGTGACGTTTGATGTTATCAAGTCACTCTTCCGATGTTAGCAATTAACATGATCTCATAGTCTAAGGACTAAGATTACTTCGTATGATGTTATAGCAATATAAACATAATGACTTTGATCGTAATGCTATAATTCAGATGAATGTTCATCACATCATTTCATAAATGCTGCGACCTCGTTATTAGCAACATCCAATGTCCATGATCAGGAAACCTTGATCATCTTGTTAATCAACGATCTAGTCTATAAGAGAGGCATAACTATGAACCATTTATTTGTTTATTAAACACACATGTATTGATGTTTCCAATCAATACAATTATAGCATGCAAAATAAACATTTATCATAAACAAGGAATAAGATAATAACCACTTTATTATTGCCTCTCGGGCATATTCCCTTCAATTAGGGGAGGTAGCAAGCAGCGAGTACATCCATATGGCCGGTGATCCCCATCGCCATGAGGTATGTGTAGATCCACACTACTGGATCATACGTGGGGTCATACTACTCGATGTCCTTCGGTGCTTTGAAGGTGGAGGGTATTTCTTGCCCTAGATCATTGGTCTGAAGCACTGTGGGCCGATTCGGCTGAGGGAGCCTCTATGCTCGGGCTCGCGGTCGCCGCGATTGGAGAAGGTGTTCCTCAGGTCATGTTGATGGCGAGCTCGCCAGGCTTGGTTGTTGACGATGTGGGTTCGCGCGTCAATGGGTTGACCGTTGGCGGAAACTGTGTTGCGCACCGGTCGCGGCTCGTTGGTGGAGTTGGCAGGATTCGCCGCCCGTGGTTGGAGCTGCTGGGGTTTGGGTGAGGGGAAGTTGAAGGCATCGACAACCATGATATGGCCGCTCAAGGATGCACGACTGCTAGTTGAGCGAGAGTACATCTGCCCTCGCAGGTCGATTCCCGTGACTTATTGCTTGACTGCCCTAGCGAGTAGGGCCTCAGCATACTTGACCTAAAGCGTGCCCTCTCCCGTGAGGTTGAATTTGGCGACTATGGCCTACCTCGCAATGACGTTGTCCATCGGGGTGGAGTAGAGTGGGATCTCGTTGGCATCAAGCTCCCGTGGTGTGATCAGGATCCATGACTACTCTGAAGGAGGCGAGCGGCGGGGTGGTGGTGGGTTTCCATGTGCAGGTGCCCCGGGTGTCATGCGACTACCACCCTGTGGTGTGTTGTGGTAGTGCTCGAGCTCGACCACGCGTGCGGGGTCACACTCGTCATTGAAGTTCAGGGTGCGCCCCTGAACAAAGGGTTTGAGGCGACTCCTGATGCGACACTAGTCGTAGAGCGATAGCTCTCGCATCGTTTGTTGATCGAGGAAAAATTTATCGTGCTCGGACTGCTGCCTGACCTTTGCCGCCTCCAGCTGCTGGCGGTATTCCTTTATCTCTACCACCATCACTATCGGTGGGAGGGGCGTGGGGATGGGATCTAGAGGCCCAGAATCTGAGTCAAAGATCCTGAGGATGGAGCGATCCTCGAAATCCTCAGTGTTGGAGACTCGCGTGATGGAGTCCCCATGCGACGCAGAGGTGATGGATCCTGTAACATCCCACTTTCAGCAACCCTGATTAGTTGTCCAGAATGCAAAAATTAGGGGGAACAAAAACTTTTTCTTATTAAGTGTTGCAGTGTTTGCTTCCTATTTGTTTGTGCTTATGCATCTAAATGTATAACATATGATATACTCCCTACCTCACCATTAATTGACAAAAGCTGGTTAACAAAACTGTCTTGACTCATTCTACATATTCTCAAATGTTCTAGCATTTCAAAAACCTGAGCCAAGGTGCCTTTGCAACCCTAACTATTTTAGTAGCTTCTATTGACAAAATTATGGAGATCTATATGATATAATCTCCTTATGCTTTCCAGATAGAGCTTTCAACTACTCTTACCTCTAGGTTTTTCTAAAACCTTTTTATAAAGCTTTTGAATTCTACTCTTGGTAGAAATACCAAGGACTGTCACCTTATTCAAACTCCACCCTTTCAAATACCCATCCCTACCTCAAGCTAGGCTTAAAGGTACCCATGGTAGTAGATTTGTTCTGTTTGCAAGATGAGTTACCTTGATCTGCTGCTTGACTTGATTGCTTAGAAGTATAATGAGCTACCTAGGAGCTCATCATCTAGCATCTATCTAATCCAAGAGTGTCAATCCTAAACAAGTTAACCAAGCTAGATCTGATCTCTAGCCACTAGGTGCTCATCTAAAACCCTTAACCAGATCAACTCTGAAGTGATCCATTCTAGAAGTTTCCAAGTCAATGTAGATCAATATCAAGCGTGGATCTATTCTACCAAATCTACACTTCAACATCATCCATTTGAGGATGCTTTGATACCTTGCAAACCCTCAAAAACATCCCCACTCATATTCTATTCAAAAACCCTAAATCTGGAAACTATTTCAACATCACTTCTTGGCATGCCTCTCTTTCTCAACCCTTGTGCCTTCTTGGTAATGCACTTGAACCATCTTGTAGACCATCACAAGGACTACCAAGTCCTACTCTTTCCCTTGGTTATACGTTCTTGATGGTTTCACAGGCAAGAAAATAACAATTCCTGCAAATCTTATCAACATGCCTACTTCAGCAGAAGCTCACACCTTCATCCTACCTCCTTTGGACCAAATCTTTACATGATTGTGTTCTACTAATAAAGGTCTAACAATACCTACTTAACTTGTTCCAAATGGATCCTTGTGCTTCAAAAACCCACAAGGTTTTGAAGGCTACTTGACAATCTGCTTTGGCACCCTTATTTTATTCAAAGTTTGAAATCAATTCTTGGAGAACTCAAGCATGATAAAGCTCAACTTCTTGTACCATGGTGATCTACATCACTTGGTCTATCGATCCATATATGCAATGACCCAAGGGGAGCTCTGGGATCCAATATCCAACAAACCTTTGAGGGTATAAAAATAATAATGCCCAAGATCCTTGATCCCTTGCCTTTTTTCCAAATCAAGTTGTTTTCTCAAGACGTGGGGGGGGGGGGGGATACCCCCAGGTAGGGTCATGCCAGGGTATAAAGGCCGAGTTAGACGAGGTACGGCAAGGTCAAAGCAAATGCTGGCCGAGTCACCTCAAGGCAGGCCGAATCTCGGGGTAACCGGACCAGGGGATGTCCACCTAACTAGGTCTCAACCGACTTAAGTCGTAAGTCAGATAGATGAATCTAACTTGTATGCAGGAACATGTCTGGCCGGATCAACTACGATATGGGTCATATCAAGCTTCTAGGAGAAGGAAGGTGTCTCGCTGGTCAAATGTAACCCCGGTACGCACAGCATGAGCGAAGCGGACAGAGGCAGGACCACCGAGGCGTGGCCGACAAAGGTGACGATGCCAATGTCGGCTGACGCACGCGCCGCAGAGGCTCACGTAGCCTCTGCATGGATGACGCGGGGGGAAAGCGACCCGGTCGGCTTACTATTTTGGGAGGAGGCATATTCCCTGGAATATGCCTCCACGTATGCCCTAATTGGAGACCTAGCCACCCCTATATAAGTGGGGCTAGGGCCTCTGTAGAAAGGGTTGATCTATATTTGGCTAGATTTTACTTGGTTCCTGAGGGCTAGCTAGCGCTGAGAGTAAGAGAGTTCCTTCTTCCTCCTCTCTCCAATACAGCTCGAGGAGCACTTGTAAACCTTGGAAGTGAATCAAATACAAAGCTTCTGTGTGTGGAATCACCTCACTATCCCTCCCTGGATTCCCCTAGTACATTTAGTCCCCACCTTTAGCCTACCCATGGCATCTGCCATGACACCGCCACGATAGTTGGCGCCCACCGTGGGGCTAGCAGCACTAGCAGGGGTCAAGATCCGGACAGGAAACCTCATCGGCACCGGCGAACGCATCGTCTCCGGGCTCGTTCAGTGCTTTGGAGCACTGGACTTTGTCAGCGACAACGCTGCTTCGCAGACGCCCACTTCCGCATAGCGGCCTCTTCGTCAAGCTCGGCGCGCATAAGGTCTACGTTCTTGTCGATGTGTCATGCATTCATCCGCTGCGTCGTCGAGGGGGGAGCCACCACTTAGCGTGGTTCACGGGTGCGATCACTCTCCCGGACCGTCCGAGGTGATGATGATGCGCTGCGGTGCGCAAGCAAGGATCCGGCACCAGATCCGGAGGTAACGCCTAAGGCACCGAGGAAAGGTAGAGGTCCTCCACTAGAGAGGCCTGAGAATGTACTGCGGGGAGCGATGGATAGCTTGGCAAACCCGGTAGCAGCAGTGGTAGATCCGGCTCAGGCACAAGCCGAGCTAGAGGAAACTAGGCAAAAAAATCTAGAGGGAGCGAAAAAGATAGCCGCGGCTCAGCAGTCGTTGAACATGACGCTGCGTGAGTACGCAAAGGCAAATAAAGTAGATGCTGTAAAAGTGAAGGGGAGAAATCTCATGAGTGAAATGAACAAAGAGGGTGATACTAGGATTGAGGAGTCAGAGAACTGTTTATCCGTGGGGCTGCCGAAGTATAGAACCCCGGAGAAAAACCTCAGAGCAGCGGATGCAGCTGCGTCCGAGTTAGAGGGTCTAACGGGTGAAGCCCGTCAGAGACAGCAAGATAGGGTCAATGAGTTGGTTTGGATTACGAACAAGCAAAATGAGGAATTGCTTAGGGCTAACCCGGAGAGAGCTGGGGCCTCCAAGATCATTCATTCGGCAATGGGTAACCCGGAGAAATCCGGTGGAGCTGCATCGTCTCCTCATGGTGGTCCTAGGAGAGAAGAGGTAGTAACCTCGGCCAGGAGAAACAAACAGATCGTCCCGTATGACCCGACAAGGGCAGGGAAAGAAAAAGAAGTACAGAGAAACGATGATCGACAAAGTGTGATCCGAGGTGAAGCTGGCCGAGGTAACCGCGACCAAGGCAATGCCGGTCAAGGAAACGCTGTAAATGGCAATGCCGGATAGCGCAACTCGGCAGGACAACCGCAACAGCGGAATATACCAAGGCAAGAGCAAAGTGCCGGCCGAGGTATGCAACAGAGAGGTGCTCAACGAGAGCAAGACCGGTATAACGATGGAGATTCGGAAATGGTGAACGCAGGATACCCAAGGCCGGACTATCATGTGATAGGGTCAAGATTGGGAAGCAGGGATTTGATGCCGGATGATGCCAGGTTAAAACTGGATCGGCTATATAGGTCGAAGCAGATTGAATGTCAAGGTCCCCCGGGTCCTGCGTGTTTTGGACCCCGGATCATGAAGGAGCCTCCGGTACCCAACTTCCAATTACCTAGAGGCACAAAGACGTATGACGGCAGTACTAAGCCGGAAGATTGGTTGATAAACTATGCTACGACTGTGAAAATTGCTACAGGCAACTTGAGATGGGCTGTGAGATACGTACCCAAGATGTTGGAGGGGCCAGCAAGGGTATGGCTAAACAATTTGCCACCCAGAAGTATTAACTGCTGGATCGATTTTGAGGAAATGTTTATCAGCAATTTCTCAAGTATGTATCTGAGGCCGAATAGGCCACAGACCCTAGCTATGTGTAAGCAGAGACCGAACAAGAAGGACCGAGAATTTTTAACCCGGTGGTGTACCGTGAGAAACTCGTGTGAGGGTGTGATAGAGTCACATGCCATAGAATGGTTTGCGCAAGGATGCAGATACGCGAGCTTGTTGTGGCAAAGATTGCAAAGGGATATGCCAACTACATTGGCAGAGACGATCCGGATTGCAGATTCGTATGCTTTAGGTGATCCGACTCAACCTAGACTCATGTCAAACGAGTCAAATGAGGAGTGTTACCAGAGAGATGGAGCCGGGTCATCTCGGAGGAATGATTACCGGGGTAAAAGAAGGGATGACAGACCGGATTACCGGTATAATTCGCAACAAGTTGCTGTTGTAAATCAAGATCAGCCCAGAGCAGGGGAAATCAACGTCAGAAAACCGGGGGCCAACAATGGACACCGAGAAATGATGGCAAGAAAACTTGGACGCCGGAGCAGAAGAAACAGTGGCAGGAGAAGAAGGACCGTCTGAGGTACACTTATGAGTCAATGTTGGATTAGCCGTGTAAATTTCACACGCCAAATCCGAGTAACCCAGCGGGTCATACAATGAGGCAATGTGAGTGGATGCGTAAGATAGAACAAGGTGGTTCGGGGAATGCTCAGGCACCTCGGAACGATCAACCTCGGCAGGAGTTACCCCGGCAACAACTGCTCTCCAGAGCGAACACGCAACAACTAATGTTGCCTCCCCTCCACCGAGGTATGATAACCATGAGAGAAGGGATGCAGTGCATCGAGTGGAAGACCAGCATCAGCCGGATCAGAGGTACCCCGGAAATGAGGGGAGGAATGAGTACAGGGAACATCATCAGAGTTACTGTGTGTTTACCACTGAGGAAACAGATAGAAAGAGCTTGCAGCGCCGACATATGGAGGTCAATGCGGTAATGCCGGCAGTGACGAGGTATATGCCTTGGTCGAACCAGGAAATTAACTGGAGCATCAAAGATCATCCCAAGCTTATGCCAAGTCCTGGTTCGTATGCGCTAGTGCTGGATCCAACATTCATTGGGCCCAACATCAATGTAAGGTTCTCCAAGGTACTGATTGACAATGGCAGTAGCATTAACATCATGTATGCGGATACAATGCGCAAGATGGGTATCTCGGAGAACATGCTCCAAGCTACGAGGACAACTTTACATGGCATTGTGCCAGGCATTTCTTGTGAGCCCATAGGCAAGGTCCTGGTGGACGTATTGTTCGGTATGAGAGATAACTGCCGAACTGAGAATTTGGATTTTGAAGTGGTGAACTTAGAAAGTGCGTATCACGCGTTACTCGGAAGACCGGCACTGAACAAGTTCATGGCAAGCTGCCACATCAGTTATCTAAAGATGAAGTTGCCCGAGCCAAATGGAGTGATTACCATTGCTGGAGATTTCCGACGTTCCATTGAGTGTGCGTCAGCCGGGTCTAACCTAGCCGAGTCACTCGTGATTGCGCAAGAGAAAAGAAAAATCCAGGAGGTGCCAGCGTTGGCTCAGTCCGCGCAGCAATATATGCCGGCGTTGAGTAATCCGCATGGTAGCGTTTCGTTCCAAGCCACAAAAGATACCAAGAAAGTGCCTGTTGATGATATGTTCCCAGAGTGCATCGTAACAATTGGTGACGGGTTAAATGATAAATAGGAAAGCGAGCTCGTCAACTTCCTCTGTGAGAATCGGGATATTTTTGCTTGGTCCACACAGGATTTGCAAGGTGTTCCGAGGGAGTTGGCCGAGCACTCTTTGAACGTGAGACCCGGAGCAAGGCCGGTGAAGCAACCTCTCCGTCGCTTCGCTGAGGATAGGAGAAAATTCATTGGAGATGAGATAGCTCGATTAGTAGTAGCAGGATTTATCATGGAAGTTCTTTACCCGGATTGGCTATCTAATCTGATGCTGGTAGAGAAGAAGGATGATCCGAATGTGGCAGTGGTTTGGCGTATGTGTATCGATTACACGAACCTGAAAAAGATGTGTCCAAAAGATCCATTTCCACTGCCAAGGATAGATCAAGTCATAGACTCAACTGCCGGATGTGAACTGTTGTCATTCATTGATGCATATTCTGGTTTCCACCAGATACCTCTGAACCCGGATGATCAAATAAAGACTGCAGTTTTCACCTCGTATGGGGCTTATTGCTATCGCACCATGCCGTTTGGTTTACGTAATGCAGGGGCAACGTACCAAAGATGTATGCAGAAATGTTTGCACGAACAAATTGGTCAAAATGTACAGGTGTATGTGGACGATATCAGGCAGACATTCGCGAACCTAAGGAGGTTCTGGATGAAGCTTAACCCAGAAAAATGTACCTTCGGTGTCCCGACTGGAAAATTACTCGGATTTCTTGTCTCCAGCCGAGGTATCGAAGTTAATCCAACTAAAATCTGGGCCATTGAACGAATGGAACTGCCGAAGTGTCTTAACGATGTCCAGAAGTTCACTGGTTGCCTGGCATCGTTAAGTCGGTTTGTATGTCGGTTGGGAGAAAAGGCATTGCCTCTCTATCAACTCATGAAAAAGTCGGACAAGTTCATTTGGACGCAGCAGGCCAATGAAGCCTTTATACAATTAAAGAAAATGTTAGCCACTGCACCAGTGTTAGCCTCCCCACTATCAAAGGAGCCAATGTTGCTTTATATAGCCGCAACCAACTGATATGTAAGTGCAGTAATTGTGGTAGAGCGCGACAAAGAGGGTAAGTCAGTGCAAAGGCCAGTGTATTATCTGAGCGAGGTATTGTCAGCATCAAAGCAAAATTATCCGCACTACCAGAAAGTGGCATATGGTGTGTATATGTCGGCAAAGAAGCTAAAACATTATTTTGAGGAGCACCCCATCAAAGTAATATGTGAAGCTCCCATATCCGAGATAATGAGTAACAAAGATGCAAGTGGCAGGATTGCAAAATGGGCAATTGAACTGGCTCCCTATGCACCACAATATGACAGAAGAGAAGCAATCAAGTCTCAGGCTGGGCCGAGGTACAATACGAACCGCCGTTACCAGATCCAAACTACTGGAGGATGCACTTTGACGGGTCAAAAACAAAAACCGGGTTAGGCGTCGAAGTTGTGCTTACCTCGCCAAAGAATGACCAGTTGAAGGATGTGCTACATATCCATTTCGCAGCGTCGAACAATGTCGCTGAATATGAAGCACTTGTGCATGGGCTCAAAGTGGCAAAAGAAATTGGGATACGTCGGATCCAATGCTTTGGCGACTCGGATTTGGTAGTTCAGCAAGTGTCGGGGCTGTGGGACGCTCTTGATCCAAACATGGCATTATACAGATTCCATGTGCAGAAAATATCTGGTTACTTTGAGGGATGCGAATTTCGCCATGTACCCCGGGTGGAAAACGAGGTTGACGACGTATTGTCGAAGCTCGGATCAACCCGACAAGCAATTCCACCGGGTGTAGCATTAGAACACCTCAGAAAACCATCCATCAGACTGTCCCCAGAAACCGACTCGATTAACGTCCCGGAGGATCCGGAGTCCGGAGCTGTGCCCATGGACATTGACATGGGAGGTGGTGCGCGAAACCCGGGGACTGCCTCAGCAAACCTATGGACTGCCTCAGCAAACCCGGGGACTGCTTCGCAGGACCCGGGGAGTGCTCAGCGTGATCCGGTTGAAGTTATGCCGGTGGATCAGATGGAAATTGATGAGGATGTGTTCCCAGTGCGAGCAATACCAGCTTGGGCACTACCCATATTTCAATTCCTGAAAGATGGAACGTTACCCACTGAGGAGGTGCTATCTAGGCAAACTCATAGGAGAGCAAAGGCATACACAATCATCAATTCCGAGCTATACAAAAGGAGTGTGACTAATGTCCTCCAGCGATGCGTTGACTCGGAAGAAGGGCTTGACATCCTCCGAGATATACATCAAGGGGAGTGCGGGCATCATGCCTCGTCCTGAGCCTTGGTGGCAAAAGCTTTCCGGCATGGATTCTACTAGCCAACTGCCTTAGAATAAGCAGAGGATTTGGTAAGAAAATGCAATGGTTGTCAGAGGTACGCTACCAAGACACATATGCCAATGTCGGAACTCAAGACCATACCAATCACATGGCCATTCGCCGTATGGTGTTTGGACACGGTTGGCCCGTTCAAACCAGCAAGGGGCAATATGATTCACATTTTGGTCATGGTGGACAAGTTTACAAAATGGATTGAAGTAAAGCCAATAAGAAAATGTGATGGAGCTACAGCCGTGACATTTCTCAAAGACATCATCTTGAGATACGGTTATCCTCACAGTATCCTAACTGATAATGGCACAAATTTTGCGGAAGGAGCATTTGCGCGTTTCTGTCAAGATAAGAAGATCCGGCTGGACGTTGCCTCGGTAGCCCACCCCGCATCGAACGGACAAGTGGAAAGATCCAACGGATTAGTATTATCCGGGATAAAACCCCGGCTCATTGAGCCGCTGCAAAGATCAGCGGGGTGCTGGATAGAAGAACTACCAGCAGTACTGTGGAGTTTAAGAATAACTCTGAATCGATCAACAGGCTATACGCCATTCTTTCTGGTATATGGGGCAGAAGCTGTATTACCAGCCGACATAGAGCATGACTCGCCTAGGGTCACCCAATACACAGAAGCCGAAGTGCAAGAAGCCCAGCAAAATGATGTTGATCTGCTGGAAGAAGCGAGAGAATTGGCATTGTCCAGATCCGCCATATATCAGCAAAATCTCCGACGCTATCATAGCCGGAAAGTAAGCCCTCGAGTTTTCCTGGAAGGCGATCTGGTATTCCGGTTGGTACAACATACTGCTGGCATGCACAAGTTATCCCCCCCATGGGAAGGCCCATTCATTGTGAGCAAAGCATTGCACAATGATTCTTATTATCTTATCGATGCAAAGCCACAGGAAAAGAACAAGGCGGACAGGTCCGGTGAGGAATCTAAGCGTCCATGGAATGTAGCTCTACTTCGTCCTTTCTACACTTAGTAGAGAAGTGTATGTATCCTAGTCTCTCATATGTCGGTATGTATGTCAGCAATGAGCTTATGAATGAAATGCTGGCACCTCGAGCAGTAACTCGGGGACTGCCTTAATAATATTTGTTGTCTTCTATTGTTTATATGTCGGCTGGAGTAAGTTGTTCTACTTAACTCGGATTAGTAGTGTGTGAGCACCAAAAACCCAACTCTTCGACTTGCTGCTGTCCAACAAGAATTGGCTTCATGGCAAGCAAGAGAACAAGTTTGGAATTTCCTAGCACATGAAAAATGACTAAGGAAAAGAACTTAATCGAGCCGACGTTTGTTTTTCGAACTAACCTTGCATTTACTTTTAAATTTATTATGCTGAATTATTTTGAGCTAATCCTAAAGTTTCCAAGTATTGTTAAGACAATTTTTGAAACTCAGACTCATAAGTCATAAAACCGAGCCAAGGTAGACGCGAGCCGAGCCAAAAGATTGGAAGAACGAGAAAATGAAACTCGGGGACTACGCCGAAGTCAATCCAGCATAGAAACTTAGTAGCAAAATATCACCTGTGCACTCGATACAACTGCACCCGGCATACTGGGGATCTGATGAAATTTAAAAGTTTTTTCAATCAAGGGGCAGCAGGAGGAAGTTCGGCGTCATCTTCGCCCTCCTCAACGTCCGAAGCCTCGTCATATTCGTCTTCATCCGAGCCATCTTCAACATTCTCAGCGTTTTCGTCACCGGTGGCTTCCAAGAAGCTCGGTCCCTCATTCGATTCATGAATGGGAGCATATTTGATGAGGCTATGAGCGCAAGCCTTGCGCCGAGCTACCCACTTCGGGTCACTGGTCCATTTGGATCCAGTGCGCATGCGCGCTAGGAGGTTGAGGTCGATCTTCTCGTACCACGTAAGTACGTAGTGGAGAACGGTCTCAGCTCCAGCGCGTCCAGCGGATTCCCTCCAAAGGTCGAGCTGGGTCTCGCATTCCATCAACTTTTCAACAAGAACTGTGGTTCCCTCTGGAGTGTCTTCTGCAGGCCAAAACGTGTTGAAGATTCGGATTGCAACGTCAAGGATATCCCTGCCATAGTTCTTGATGATTTCCAAAGATATGACAGGCTGACCAACAGGTCCTCCATGTCATATGGAATCTCTTCAGCGTCAGGAGCAGCGGGAGTACCCCTCTCTCGGCGGAAATTAGCAACAGCGGCGCTCGCAATGGCAGTGCCCTCTGGAAATTTGCCTAAAAAAGAGACAAGAGAAGCAGGTAAAGAAAAGACATGTGAAGTAACCCAGAGAAATATGCCGGATAAGGGAAAGGAACTTACGTGAAATATGGTTATGGATCCGGGTCAACTCCCTGGTACAGTCATCACGCCTTTTGTGAAGCTACACAAGTTCAGTATTCGCCGACTCAAGTTTAACGTCGGCCTCCTGGAGAAGATCTCGGTCCCTGGCAATCTGGAGATTGAGGCGCTCGCGCTCTTCAGTATAGTCCTGGCCAGCCTTTTTAAGTTCGGTTTGATGCTGTGCTTTTAGCTTCTTCATATCTGCCTTGAGCTTGGCAATTTCATCATCTTTGGCTCGGAGGAGGGCAAGCTCATCGTCTTTCTTTTTGAGCTCGGCTTGATGCTGCCCTGCTTGTTCGAGAAAATGCAGCATCATATCAGGCACGGGCACACTATCTTCTAGCGATACTGAAATAGTTTGTTAACCTGGCAAAGCCGAGGTATGAATGTTGGCCGAGCCAAGGAGGAAAGGAGATGGAAAGCAGAGCAAGGTCACACAAAAGTAACTTACCCTGGATCTAGTCAAGTTTCTTCCTCATTATGGTATTCTCAGCTTCCACCCCAGCTGCGAAAACCGAATGATGGGTTAGTTCGGCAGAAAAAGATGAAAGAAAACAAAAAAATGTCTAGAAGAGAACTTACCCCTTTTCTCGTGCTCAGCGAGAAGTGCATTATGCTTTGCGCGCAACATTTTGTGAGTGTCCAGGAGACGCTGAAACTCGGCGCTCCGGCGGTTGGTGGTCACCTGAAAAGAGTACAAAAATATAGCTTAAGCCTTGTGCATATTCGAAGTGTACAAGATCCGGGCCAAGTGGAACTTAACCTGGCTCTAGGTATGTGCATATTCGAAGTGTACAAGATCCGGGCCAAGTGGAACTTAACCCGGCTCTAGGTATGTGCATATTCGAAGTGTACAAAATCCGGGCCAAGTTGAACTTAACCCGGCTCTAGGTGTGTGCATATTCGAAGTGTACAAAATCCGGGCCAAGTGGAACTTAACCCGGCTCTAGGTATGTGCATATTCGAAGTGTACAAGATCCGGGCCAAGTGTAACTTAACCCGGCTCTAGGTGTGTGCATGTTCGAAGTGTACAAATTCCGGGCCAAGTGGAACTTAACCCGGCTCTAGGTATGTGCATATTCGAAGTGTACAAGATCCGGGCCAAGTGGAACTTAACCCGGCTCTAGGTGTGTGCATATTCGAAGTGTACAAAATCCGGGCCAAGTGGAACTTAACCTGGCTCTAGGTGTGTGCATATTCGAAGTGTACAAAATCCGGGCCAAGTGGAACTTAACCCGGCTCTAGGTGTGTGCATATTTGAAGTTATCAAGGAGCTACGTTAGTTTTCTAAGGAGCATCCGGCCAAGTAACAAGTTACTCCCCCAGAGGCTCAGGGACTAATGGTTATATCGCTAATATCTACAGCATGCTAAGGAAAAGGTGAAGTAACGTACCTCCATCATCTGACCCACAAGGTTAATTGCCTTAGCAGCTGTGTGCATTTGAGTAGAAAACTCAGCGGGACCGAACTTCTCCGGGAGATCGTCGTTGTGGACGAACTCCGCCTTGTTCCAGTTGTTCACGAACTCGATCAAGGTCGGAGGGTATCGTTCGCCGCTGACCATGTGAGGCGCCACCAAGCCCTTGGCATGTGCTTCCCTCCTCTCAACCTGGGCAAGGGCCGGGCTGGTGTGCAAAACAAGTTGCACGTCAGCTGGGTCGGCAGGGACGTCCTTCGCTGGTGGAGTTTTCACCGAGAGCATGGACGCGAGTGTGCGCTGTCCAGCCTCGATGGACGTTGCCCTGATGGCGTCAGGGGCCTTCTTGCCCTTAGGCTGCTGCCGAGAAGTGGAAGTTGTTGTAGTAGATTTAACCTTGGAAGCTGCCTTGGTGCTTTCTCGCCGAGACTGAGAAGACTCGGACGAGGCGGAGGGGCTCGGTGCTGCTGTTGTTGCTTTCGCTGCTGGTGCTTGAGTTGGTGCTGGTGCTGATGCTGGTTTCTTCTTTGGTTGGGGTGCTGAGGTAACCTCGGTGGTAGCTGGTTCCGGCGGAGCCGAAGTAGTGGGGGCCACTTCCTCGGCAGAGCCAGTCTCCCTCGCTCCAAGATTGCCCTCCTCTTGACGAGGTGGGCTGGAACCCGGAGCAGCCGCTGAACCCTCCGGGATGGGGCTCAGCGGGCGTGAATCGTCGCCACGAAGGGGAGAAGGGCTGTGTCGGACCGGGGAGGCAATTCTGGATCCACTCTGTGGGACCTCCACCGCGGCCCTGCCGAATCAAACAACATCGGATGAGAAACTATAACAATAGAAGAGCAAGTAAATGGCAGAGGGAAAAGAGGCTTACTCATCTGACGTTAGGGGATCCTTGGGCTTCCGAGCTCTTCGTGTTGGGGCCTTGGTTGCGGGCTTGTAGGCAGTTTTGTCCCCGGACTTCTTTCACCTTTTGGTTGGCTGAGAAGGTCCGGAGGAAGAAGTTGATGCGGCTCCCCTTTTCTTCTTTGGCGCAACCAGAACAGGATCACCCACGGCAAGGGGAGGGTCCTCATGGATCTGCCCACCGGGGTTAGCTGATGCCGGAAAAGCATAAGAAAGGGGGACAGCGTCAAATGCTTCCATCACCTCAACATCCGAGTCATCTTCATCGTCGGGCCAATCTCTAATGGAAGAGAGTTTACCGGTGGGTCGCTTGGTTGCGTCCATCATCGGAAGGAACATCTCCTGATCCGGTTCTTCCTCGTCCGAGGTCTCCCGGTCGGGCGCACATTTGAGGATGGGATCGGTGCCATCCTCGATAGTTTGCTGAAGGAATTGCTAAGGGAGAGAAAAGACGACAGAGTTAAAAATACAACAGTGACCGACATAAGATTTAATTTGGAGAAAGTTTGCGGCGTGAAGCTTACCACGGGAGGAAGCCTATCTCGGCAATAGTGCTCAATTCCCCATGTCCACTCAGAGGAGAAGTCCTTGTGGGTGGTGAAGAGGGCCTTGACCCGGCGATAGATCTCTGTGTTGCTCAACTCGAAAGACGAGGTCCGGTTGGGGTCGCGGCCCCAGCTCATATGGCACACTTTGTGAGTGCGTTTCTGGAGAGGGGAGATCCGGTTGCGGACGAATGTGATCATGGCGTCCTCGTTGCGTAGCCCGAGCTCCTTCAGGTCCGTGAACCTTTTGTTGACCTGGTTGGCCAAGATTGTGGGCTTCTTGGGGATAACGTCCCACAACTCCGGGTTAGGAGGACTTGGAGTATAGGGGCGAAGCCGGATCAGGTCTTCGGTGCCGTCATTCCGAACATAAAAGAAAGTCCGGGCCCATCCCTTGTAGGAGTCCAGCCCGGTAACCCGGGGAAAGACGGAGAACCTCCAGGGAGAAATGGACGCAGCGCCGAACTGCGTAAGTTGTTTGTTCTCCGGCTCTAGATCAACATTCGGAATTACGTTCCGACGAAGGCCAAAGAACCGGATCCATAGCTCCTTTGTGGGCCATAATCCGGCATAGCCTTCGATCGTGGAGGTGAAAGCAGAGAGAGATGTGATGGCATTGGCAGGAAGGTGGTGCGGCTGGAGTTCGTAGGTGTTCAACCAGTCATGGAAAAAATCACTAACTGGTAAACCGAATCCCCACTGGAAATGTGACAGGAACACCACATACTCACCCGGGTTGGGTGAGGGGGCAAGTTCGGCGGAGGCGAGGTGTGCGGTGATGCTTGCGGGGATGCGCCTGGTGCGGTAGAGCCAATCCAGGTCATCCTGGCAGACCCAGGATCCAGCCCACACAATGTGGTCCGTCGTCGCAGCGTCTTCTTCCATCTCCTGCTCGGCGATGATGAGCTCTTCTTCTGTCATCTCAAGGTCGCTCCCCTCACTGACGCTAGCGGCGGAGGGGCGCGCTCGATGACGAGGACCCACCCGCGGAGGAGGTGCGCAGCGGCGGCGGTGACGCAGATGCGTGTGGAAGCAGTGCGGCGGCGGCGCTGCTACTCAAAAGCGGTGGCAGCGGCACTGTCGTAGGAGAAGATGAGGAAGAAGAAAGGGCAGAGTGGCGAGGAAATGGGGAAAGGACCCAAGGGGTGCACCCCTCCCCTATTTAACTGCTCCCTCAGCGAGGAAGTGGGATCGCGTTTGCGGGCGGGCCACATCCTGTGGCCGTGTACAAACTAGATTGACCAATCAGCATTGAGCCACACGGAAGGCCACAGGGCGCAGCGGATCCCATGACGTGACATTATGATGCAGTTAACGAGGAGGCAGGCACGATGTGACGTGCGCCATGTTGATAATCGACAATTATCGGGCGATTCTTGTGGCCGGCCCTTAAAATGAGGCGATGTGATGATTAGCCTACACGTGGGGAAGCGTACGAGAGAAGGAAGAATGACCCGGATGAGAATGTGGTAACCCGGCCAGCAAGTGAAAACTTGGAATGTGCCAAGGGAAAGTAAACCCATGGAATCCAAGATGAGGAGGTAACTCAGAAATGAAACTCAAAGCTCGGTGAAATTGAACCTGTTGTGGCCTTAGCGGCTAAGGCAACTAAGACCGCACCAGCTTCAGGGACTAATGTTGGGGGATACCCCGGGTAGGGTCATGCCGAGGTATAAAGGCCGAGTTAGCCGAGGTACGGCAAGGTCAAAGCGAATGCTGGCCGAGTCACCTCAATGCAGGCCGAATCTCGGGGTAACCCGGACCAGGGGATGTCCACCTAACTGTGTCTCAACCAACTTAAGCCATAAGTCGGATAGATGAATCTAACTTGTATGCAGGAACAGGTGTGGCTGGATCAACTACGATCTGGGTCATATCAAGCTTCTAGGAGAAGGAAGGTATCTCGCTGGTCAAAGGTAACCGCGGTACGCATAGCATGAGCGAAGCGGACAGAGGCAGGACCACCGAGGCGTGGCCGACAGAGGTGACGACGCCAATGTCGGCTGATGCACGCGCCGCAGAGGCTCATGTAGCCTCTACATGGATGACGCGGGGGAAAAGCGACCCGGTCGGCTTACTATTTTGGGAGGAGGCATATTCCCTGGAATATGCCTCCACGTATGCCCTAATTGGAGACCTAGCCACCCCTATATAAGGGGGGCTAGGGCCTCTATAGAAAGGGTTGATCTCTATTTGGCTAGATTTTACTTGGTTCCAGAGGGCTAGCTAGCGGTGAGAGTAAGAGAGTTGCTTTTTCCTCCTCTCTCCAATACAGCTCGAGGAGCACTTGTAAACCTTGGAAGTGAATCAAATACAAAGCTTCTGTGTGTGGAATCACCTCACTATCCCTCACTGGATTCCCCTAGTGCATTTAGTCCCCACCTTTAGCCTACCCATGGCATCTGCCGTGACACCACCACGACAAGACCCCATGCTTAAAATGATGGAAACATCATGTGTATATCATCTACAATGTAAATAAAAATTTACCAAATATTTTCCATAATTATTGTGGCCCTAAAGCAATTAAATTCCTTTAATTGACAAACACCTAAAAACTCCTTCTATTAAGGAAAGTTTGTTTTTCTTCAAAACACTTTCCCAAATTAATGCACATTTGATACCTATAAACCCTACCCTATCCTCCCACTTCAAAAATAATTATTTTTGAATAGTTTTAATAATTCTTTCTGCCCATTTTCTTAAATGGCAGAAACAAGAAATAAATCCTTAAAAATACTTTTACTTCCAAATAAATTCCAAGGAAATTCTCCAATATGAGATAATGTATTTAGGACCATCTCACATGAAAAACCAACCATGTCCAAAGTAAAAATATCAAATGAGCTTCTAGAAACCATTTCTGCACTATTTGAATTAATGAGATAAACGTGATATAAAATGACCCTATAAATGCCACAACATTCCTGGAGGTACACCCTGACCAGACCTATCTACCTGAACCTTTATCTCATCTTTCTAAGATAAGGTTGGACAAATTCCTTCATAACTACTACTATGACCAAGATTTAACAAAATCTAAAACTATGATTCTAATCAATTCAAACTTTCACCAAACTAGTCCATTGCTACTCCACAGAAACCCCACTCTCCCCTGGTCATGCTACATTGTAGCATAATGTTGTAGAAATCCTGCACACCTTGTCCCCATGTGTTTAAAAGGGAGAGAGACATGGCCTTTAAGTCAAAAGCCATTTGTTTGAGGCTAGGAGGCCACCCCCGAGCCTCTCTGGCAACTCATTTGTTTCCTCTCCTCTCCACTCCCCTCCCAGAACTCCTCTTCCCTTCCCGTGATCTGTATTGCCCATAGGAAGAATAAGAAGCAACCTCGGCCATCTCCAAAACTCGAGCTAGGTGCTCCCTCCTCTGCCTTGATTCCTCTGCATGTCGTCATGCTGAGATCCCCTATCCCTGCTACTTCTAATCCTCTCTGTTTCCCTCCCAGGAACGGCTCCACCAAGGATGATGGTGAGCTCCGATGAGGTTCCCCCTCTAAAAGGACATTTACTGTCATAATCAATTTTGGTGTTTGTTAACAACTAGTAGACCTTTTTACAGTTTGCTATTGTCTATAGGTTGATATTTTACAAAGTGAAAAGGACCATTGGCTTGCGGAACATTCCTTGCATTGTTACCTGTCTCTTGGGAATTCCATATCGGAGTCTTCAGTCTACCAAGACATGAGTCTCCGGTGTGGTCCGGAGTTTCCCAGGAGTCTCCGGAGGGGGCTTCTGTTTTCCTGCCTGGGTCAGCCAGAGAGGTGGTCCGGAGCTTGGTCCAGAGGTAGGTCCGGAGTCTCCGGTCCGTGCCTCAGGCCAGAGTCTCCGGTGTAGAGGGACCGGAGTCTCCGGTCCACTTGGCCCCCAAGTGGGCTGGGTCATTCTGTTTGACGGTCCGGAGGCTGGTCCAGGGATTGACCGGAGTCTCCGGTGTGCAGACCGGAGTCTCCGGTCTGACTCTTCTCCAACGGTCATAAAACGGTTCACTGGTGCGAAGGGCTATAAATAGAGGACCTTATCCCCTTCCTCCAGCTGCTCGTCCACCTCAAGAACACCATGTCCATTTGAGCCACCAAATCAACAAGATCTCTTCACCCAACCATCCAAAGTCATTGATCTTTGGAGAATCGAAGGAAGAGTCCTTGATCTACATCTTCACCAAGAGAGATCTTCATTTCCCCCTCATTCTCTTGAGGGCCCCTTGCTCTAGTGTTTCATTGGAAACCCTAGCTTGTGATTTGGTTCTTACTAGCTTGTGTTTGATTGTTTGATAGCTAGCTTGTACTTGGGATCCTCCAATTAAGTTGTGGATGTGTGCCCTGAACTCGTTGTAAAGGTGCCGGCGTCCACCTCGAAGGTTGCCATATAGTGGAAGAGGTGAATCGAACCTGTTGGGGTGAGGTTCATTGGATAACAAGGGAGGCCTTTTGTGGGGTTGGTGGTTTGATACCACCCCCTCTCCAAAGGTAGACGTACTTCCCCTCAAAAGAAAGGAACTACAGGAAACAATTCCGTGTGTCTCCGAGTGCTCCACTTTGGTTGCTTCTATCCTTTACCGCACTTTACTTATCTAGTTATTGCTTAGTTAGCACTTGTTTCTCATATAGGTAAATTCACCTTAGTTGCATAATCTAGAGAATTTACCTTTCATGTCAAACCCTAAATTGAAAAAGAGTAAAATTTGAAGTAGCACCTATTCAGCCCCCTCTAGGTGCCCATATGATCCTTTCAATTGGTATCAGAGCCTCAGCTCTTTATTCGGGCTTAACCGCCTAAGATATTATGGGCAACCCAGATGAGGGAGAAAGTGAGTCTAGCCATTCGGTGACCATGGTAGATCTCAAGAATTTGGAAACAAGCTTGATCTCTACCTTGGGCAACGAAATCCAACAGTTGTGTTAACTCGTTGAGCAACTTGTTAGGGGTAAGCAAACCTCACCTCCTCCCTCTTCAGAGGAAACACCACCAAACCCAAAGGCTAATGCTTCGGCTAAGCCTTTGGAGGAAGTGGCAGGGGACGAACATAATTCCACCACCAAAAAGGGTGATGGGAAGGAAGAGCACCATGCGGTTCCCGGATGGTACTCTCCCGACCCTCCAATCCCTCACCCTCATATAAATAATAGAGGCGACCCACCTAAGTTAGCTGCACATACTTTTGCTCAATGGAAAGTTTTAATGAAATCTCATGTGTGTAGCTCTTGCATTGGTCTGTGGAATATTATTGAAGAAGGACTCAAAATTGAGGATCCAACCAACTTGACTAGAAGAGAAGTGGTCAATAGCCAACTCAATGCGACTGCCTTGCACATGATCCAACTTGGAGTGGGACCAAAGGACTTTCCCCACATTGCGCACTACAACACCACCAAGGAAGCTTGGGATGCTCTCATTGACTTGTTTGTTGGCAATGAGAGTATGAGAAGAAATAGATATGATGCTTTAAGCAATGAGGCCGAAGGTTTCTTCATCAAGGATGGTGAGGATCATGAAGATATGTATCGAAGACTCAAATCCATAGCCACCGCCTTCAGGAATGTTGGTGCCTCTCACATTGATGATGCTTGGATCAAGAGGAAGTATGTGAGTGCACTCATGCCCTTTGAGCCTACTGACTTGAAGAGTCTCCAAGGAAGACACAACTACCATCTCATGACTTCCAATGAAGTTATGCAAGAGATGGCAGCCTTCAAGGTTGCTGCCAAGAATGCCAAAGATGCTCATGCTCGTGCCATTGGAATGAGTAGTGGTGTCAATCTTGCCTTGAAGGCCAAGGTTGTGGAGTATGATGAAGATGAAGGAAGTGATGAGGGACTTTCAGTGAGCCACCCCAAAGATGTCAAGGTTGCTCATGGTGAATACATGGCCTTCTATGCAAGAAACTTTTGGAAAGATCCCGCCAAGGCCAAGATGGAAATGCAACAAAGAAGCAACCCCAATGGGAGAAGAGATAATGGGTCCAAGTTGAGAACTTGTTTCAATTGTGGTGACGGCTATCACTTCGTTGCAGCTTGTACCTATGAGAAAAGAGAAGATCATGGGGGTAAACTTGTGTTGAAAAAGACCTCTAAAGCTCCTTACAAGAAACCCTTCATAAAAAGGAACTCAACCAACACGAAGCCAGGAGAAATTGTCTTGATCACGCATGAAGAGTTCTCCTCTGATGATGATGATGAAGATGAAGAACAGGATACATCAAGTGATGTGGTGGCTCTTGCTACTACCTATACTCCTTCATTCTCACTCTTCGACTCTCCAACTCCAACAAGAACGTCACTCGCCTTTTGGCAAGAGGAACGGAGGTATTACCATCATCACACTCCACCTCCTTAATCAATGATGATTTTGATGATGAGTTATCTCTTGTGGTAAAAATGGAATTAGTTGCGTTTGATGTGTTCATGAACAACTTGCAAGGGGAACACAAGAAACATGTTGTGGACCTCTTAAATCAACTTTCACACACACAAGAACTTCTAGAGAAGAGATGCCAATTAGGAAGAGAGCACATGATTGAGGTAGAAGCTCTAAATAATGCTCTAGAAGAAGAATAAGAAACTAGAATATCTCATGAAACTAAACTAGAGGGTCTTGATGAAGCTAATGATCTCATTATTAATAAACTCATCAAGGAACGTGATCATGCTATTGCTAAGTACAAAAAGGCTAAAAAGGACAAGATTGAGTTTGATGTTGTTCATGAAAAACTTGCCGAGGACTTTAGGACACTTGACAAGGCTCACAAGGCCTTGGAGAGTGAACTCTTGTCACTCACAAAGTCTCGTGAAAAGCTTCAAACTCAATTGATCAATACTCCTGCACCTAGTACGTTCATTCCTTCTAGTTGTACAAATACTCTTGAAGAACATGCTAGGTTGAAGGGGGAGCTAGCTAAGACCACCTTTCCAAAAGGAAACAAGTCTATTGATGACCTCTTAAGCAAGCAAATGTCAATTGGTGAAAAAGGAGGCATTGTCTTTATCTCTAAAGCCAAGAAGAAAAAGAACAACAAGAAGAAGAAGGCCAAGCCCGCCCAAGAAAAAAGAACAAGGTCATTGTGGGAAGTAAGACCACAAGTGGCAAAACTATGTCTCATGATGATTTTCCGGGTAGTGCTAACCCTCACTATGTTTTAATGTGAGATTATTATGGTGATGTGTATGCACAATATGTTGGCCCATTTGATGGTTATATTGCGTGGTCTATTTGGGTTCCCAAGACCCTTGTTGCTAACAAAAGAGGACCCATTGAAAAATGGGTACCTAAAAACTAGTTTGATATTTTGTAGACCTATTCTTCCGGAGGGTCAAAATGGGTGCTTGATAGTGGATGCGCAAGTCATATGACCGGAAGCGCGTCCAGTGTCAAGGAGTTGAGACAAAATGTTGATCAAATATCCGTGGCATATGCCGACAAGTCAAATTCTAAGGTAATGGGTTTCGGCAAAGTTGTGGTTGCACACGATATCACTCTAGTGGACGTCATGCTTGTTGAGACCCTTGGCTACAATTTACTTTCAGTCTGTGCACTTGGAAAGATGGGTTTTGTCGTCTTTATTGATAATGATATTGTGATCCTCATGTGGAGGAAGTCTCTAAAGGTCGCTTTCATTGGGTACGTCGAGGATGACTTGTATGTGGTGGACTTCTCGGGGAAAACCACTACAAGTCCGATGTGCTTATTCAGAAAGGCCGATATGGGTTGGCTATGGCATCGCCGTCTAGCCCATGTCAACATGAGAACTTTGCAAAGCCTCCACAAGGATGGTCATATTGTTGGACTAAAGGAAAATGTCTGCTTTGCCAAAGATCGTGTTTGCAGGGCATGTGTTGAAGGAAAAATGCATGATTCTCCCCACAAGCCAAAGAACTACATCAAGTCCAAGAGGACCTTGGAGCTCCTTCATGTGGATCTTTTTGGTCCTCCTTATCATGCGAGTCTTGGTGGGAAGAAATATTGTTTGGTGATTGTTGATGACTACTCAAGATACACTTGGGTATATTTCTTCAAATTAAAAAGTGAGACCCAAGAGAACTTCATTGACTTCATCAACATGGATCAACGTCAACACAATGTCCCCGTGTTAACAATAAGAAGTGACAATGGTACCGAGTTCAAGAACTACACATTGAATGGATTTCTTAGTTATGACGGAATAAAACATCAATAGTCTGCTGCATATACCCCTCAACAAAATGGTGTAGCTGAGAGGAAGAACCAGACTCTTATTGATATGGCAAGGACTATGTTGGCAGAATTTAAATCTCCATACAATTTTTGGGCTGAAGCTATCTCCACCGCATGCCATGCATCAAACCGTCTCTACCTCCGCAAAGAATTGATAAAGACTCCATATGAAATCCTTAACAGTAACAAGCCCAATGTTTCTTACTTCCGGGTGTTTGGTTGTAAGTGCTTTTATCGCATTAAGGGTATTCATTTATCCAAGTTTGATTCCAAAGAATTAGAGGCTATTTTTGTTGGTTATGGTCTCGAATCCCACACCTATAGAATCTATGACAAGATCTCCGGAATTGTCATAGAATCGTGTAGTGTGGTGTTTGAAGAATATGATGGTCCCCAAGCGGGGCGTGTTGATGTCTGTGATGTAGATGATGAAATGCCTCAGGATGCTATAGGAAGAATGGGTGCGGGCTTCATCCGCCCTGTTGAGGAACCCCTTATGGCGGATTGAGTATAACTATGCTCTACTCAAGTGGAGCCCTCATCTTCACAACATCAACAAGCTCCTATCGAGGAGGACAATGACCCATGCCAAAGACAAGTTGTGGACCCTCAACCCGCTAATCAAGAAGAAACCTCTAGCCAGGAGTTACTTGAGTCTCCATTTGCCAGAATGTCTAGTGGTGCTAAGTCTATTACATAAGAAAGATCTATAGAAACTGCCATAAGGGAAGCTCAATGCCTGTCTAGAAGTATGCTTGATCAATACCAAGGTCAACCTGTGCCTCCTACAGGAGAGAATGATTCCAATGATGATCAAGGTCAAGTTGATGGTCAAGACGAGGACCAAAATGATGAAGTGATCCCCCAAGAAACAACAAGGAGATCAAAACTCGTCGCCAAGCTAGAATGGATAGAATATTGGAATTAAGAGACCACACTCTTGAGAATGTGGTAGGAGATCTAAGAAGAGGGATATCTACTCGAGCTCAACTGAAAAACTTTGGTGAGCACCAAGCACACATTTCCATGGTGGAACCAAAGAAAGTATGGGAAGCCCTTGAAGAATCGGATTGGTTGGATGCAATGCACAAAGAGTTCAACAACTTTGAGAGAAACAAAGTATGGAAGTTAGTTGAAAAGCCAAAAGATTGCCGCAATGTTATAGGCACCAAGTGGATTTTCAAGAACAAGCAAGATGAGCATGGAATTGTGGTGAGGAACAAGGCAAGATTGGTTGCACAAGGGTTCTCTCAAATTGAAGGCATTGATTATGGAGAGACTTATGCACCCGTGGCTCGCCTCGAGTCCATCTGTATCCTTCTTGCTTATGCGGCACATCATAAATTTAAACTACAACAAAGGGATGTAGAAAGTGCATTTCTTAATGGTCCATTGTATGAGTTGGTATATGTGAAACAACCCCCGGGGTTTGAGGATCCCAACTTTCCAAACTACGTCTACAAACATGATAAGGCACTCTATGGGATCAAGCAAGCCCCACGCACGTGGTATGAGCACCTTAGAGAGTTGTTGTTAGATCATGGGTTTGAGGTTGGGAAAATCGATCCTAGTCTTTTTACTAAGAAGGTCAATGGGGAACTTTTTGTATGCCAAATTTATGTAGATGATATTATCTTGGGATCATCTACCAAAGCTTTTAATGATGAATTCTCAAAGCTTATGACTGACAGGTTTAGGATGTCTATGATGGGAGAATTGAGAGTATTTCTTGGTTTTTAGATCAAGCAAGTGAGAGGAGGAACATTCTTCAACCAAGCCAAGTATACTCAAGATATGCTCAAAAGATTCAATATGAAAGACCTAAATGGAGCTCCCACTCCCATGGCAACAAAGACTCATCTTGAACTAAACCCAAATGGTAAAGATGTGGATCAAAAGGTATATCGGTCCATGATTCGCTCTTTGCTTTACCTTTGTGCATCTAGACCCGATATTGTGTTGAGTGTAGGAGTGTGTGCAAGATATCAAGCCGCTCCTAAAGAAAGCCATTTGATGGCAGTCAAGAGAATCTCGATATTTGGTTCATACCCCAAACTATGGTATTTGGTATCCTAGGGGGTCAACTTTCTCTCTTTGTGGGTACACCGATTCGGATTGGGCTGGTGACAAGGATGATAGAAAATCAACCCCCGGGGCTTGCCAATTCCTTGGGAGGTCCTTGGTGTGTTGGTATTCTAAAAAGCAAAATTGTATATCTCTTTCCACCGCCGAAGCCGAGTATGTGGAAGCTGCTAGTGCTTGTACACAATTGCTATGGATGAGGCAAACTTTAAAGGAATATGGTGTCCATTGTGACAAAGCGCCTCTTCTATGTGACAATGAAAGTGCTATCAAGATTGCATATAACCCAGTGGACCATACAAGAACAAAACATATTGAGATTCGTCATCACTTCATTAGAGATCATGTTGCTCGAGGTGATATTGAGCTATCATATGTGTCAACCAAAGACCAACTTGCCGACATTTTCACGAAGCCACTTGATGAAGCAAGGTTTTTTTATTTGAGGAATAAACTAAATATCATGGATTCTAGGAGTTTGACTTGATTACCTTGCATACTCACCTATGTCTTGACCCATATTTAGTGTAGGTGCAGGCATGGAGATAGGGGGAGTGCGATTCTAATTCATTGGACTATCCCTCCCCAATAATGCCAACATTAAGAAATTCAATCCTCTTAGTATCATTTAGTGATATGCGAGCGTCATTGATGAGTAGTGGCTATGGACCCAAGGATAATTCTTCGCGGTGTCATGCCACAAACTCCTACATGGTGGCCTCAGCCACCACCCTCTTCTCATTTGATAAGTTGGTTCTTAGTTCGGGTTTATTTGGCGCATTAATGAACATTTGAATAGATTTCTGTGGTTTTCTTGACTTTTCACAATATGTCATCTTAACCTAAGCCTACTCTCTGTCCTGAAAACTCTCTCTGTCTAATATATGTCCCCATACACATATCTTGGAATTTTTGGTCGAGGAGGACCGGAGTCTCCAGTCCGGACGGTTTCTGTCCACTTAAAGGGAGGACGGGGTGAACTGAAACAACAGTTTCATTCATCCACCCACGCCCTCCCCTCTCTACCCGTCACCTCCTCTCCCAAATCTCCTCCCCGGAGGTCAAGAAGCCCCCGGGATCCGCCATGCCGCCGGCCAACCATATCTTCCCCCCACCATTGGGTGATTCCCATCGGTGGAATCAATCCCATGGACAGATCTGGTACCTCTCCTCCTCTTTCCTCACCTAGGGTTCTTCCCTTGCTTTTTTTTGAGGATTGCTACTATTTTTTCCCACGGGAATCCCTTGTTTGCATGCACTCGAGTACTTTACCCTTGTTTCCCTGCCTGATCTATTGGATTCAAGACCATTGGAGCCTCCCTGATCTTCCCCCGAGTCCCCCGACCGAAGACTCTGGCCCAATGGCCGGAGACTGCGGTCCATGCCGGAGACTCTGGTCCCTTGGACCGGAGACTCCGGTGTGGACCATGAAGACTCTGGTGTGGTTTGAATCTGACATATCTTTCATGGGCTCAAGGGTCCTGTGCTGCCTCCATGGGACATATATACTTACCTCCATGCTATCTCCCTCGCTGCTTTTCACAGGTTCTGGCTCTCGTCGTCCTCCTCGCACCAAGGCCAATATGAAGAGAGGGGATCCTCGCTATGATGAGTCTGAGGGTCAGTACATTGTGCCCCCATCCAACCGTAGACAGCAGGCCCATGATGCAGCCTACATGTAGCGGGAGCAGGAAAGGGTTGAGGAAGAGAACCGTGCCAAGAGGGCAAAATACGACAACCTTCAGTCTTTGGCCCGCATGCCTAAGCAGGAGTACCGTGAGCTGCGGAAGACTAATTTCTATGCCTTGTCTCGCACCAGTGATGACCCATGCTATTGGAGGAAGGAGCAAGTTGTCTTCATGAAAGACATTTACAACATGCTCAAGAGATCCCCCGTGTGCCCCCAGAAGTACTTGAGTGTTGAGCAGATGAGGAAGAGCCCCTACTTCTCTGATGCACTGTGGATTAGTGAGAAGTTGGGGCTGTTCAACTTGATGGAGCTCCGTGAAGACTACAACATCACCCTTGTGCAGTAGTTCTACGCCACCGTTGTGTTTGGGACTGACCAAGCCAGGACTATGACTTGGATGACAGGTAACCACCGCTGTTCTGCAACTTTCTATGACTTTGCTGAGGCCATGTTTGAGACATTCCAGGGGGTGTCTACTCATGTTGGAGTATGCATGCACTCACTAGCTCATGGGGTGAACAAGAACAAGCTTGCCCCTTTATATGATAGTGAGGGTGTTGTGGGAGGGTCCAAGGGACTCAAGCCTCTCTACAATCTGATGTTGAGGATCTTCCGCCAGACCATTTCCCCTAGTGCTAGGAATGATGATGCCATCAGATGTGGTTTGGTCAACTTGCTGTATCATACCCACATGATTTACATGGCTGGCCCCGATGCAGATGCTGATCCTATTGATGTTATGGATTACATATTTGAGGAGATGTACCATGCCATCTTATACAAGAAGGCCCCTCCATATGCACCCCTGGTCATGAGACTCATCAACACTCAGGAACATGGTTCTCCACTTACCGTGCCTCCCAACCTTACCGAGCACACTCTTGTATCTCTGTAGCAGAAAGGGGAAATGAGGGCTCCTAGACGCTCACATGTACATGTGGAGGAGGAGATCTCAGAGTCCGAGAGGGCCCCCTCTCCTCCTAGGGCTCGGAGGAAGAATGCTTCCAATGCACCTCTTCCTCCCATGGCATGTGACTATGTACATGAGAAGGCCAAGAAGGCCTCATTCTGGGAGAGGACCCTGTGTTGCATGAATGTGGACATCCGTAAGCAACAGCATCCTTCCTACAAGAGCAACTGTCGCATCAAGAAACTACTCAAGGAGATCAAGGCTCAGGGTGAAGCGAATGATGAGGAAGGTGAGGATGAGTACACTGACGAGGATGGCGCTCAGCCATCCACCGAGGCAGACTACACTCTTTCATTTGGGGCATGGAATGCCCAACATGATAGCCTGGTGGATTGGAAGACCTTTTGTGATGTCACTTCTGGGTATGGGTACCAAGGTACCTCCTCTTCTCGCCCTCATGGCAAAGGACCTGCAGCTCTTGATGGTTATGAGGACTATGATGACGACCATGAGGATCAGGATATGGATGAGGAGGATGATGACGAGGACTACTGATCTGTTGGGGAGCTAGCCTAGGTCTTTTCCCTTTTTTGGTGTCTTGATGCCAAAGGGGCAGAAGACATTGTCATCGGGATTTGCATGGGCTTGGGCTTGATTCTTATTTGCTATCTCGACTTTCGTATCTATTTGCCTTATGTTATTGCGAGACACTATTTGCTATTTGTGTGTGACTCTGTGGGTGCTCCTACATTATTGTAACTCCTGTGAGAACTATGTGTTTTATCTTTGTGCACATAGGCAGGGGGAGCATGTCCATACTCTATCATAAGTCATTGCAAACTATTTTTCATGCAAAGTCACTAGTTGTCATCGAACACCAAAAAGGGGGAGATTGAAAGGACATTTACTGTCATAATCACTTTTGGTGTTCGTTAACAACTAGTAGACCTTTTTACAGTTTGCTATTGTCTACAGGTTGATATTTTTCAAAGTAAAAAGGACCATTGGCCTGCGGAACATTCCCTGCACTGTTACATGTCTCTTGGGAATTCCAGACCAGAGTCTCCAGTCTACCAAGACCGGAGTCTCTGGTGTGGTCCGGAGTTTCCCTAGGAGTTTCTAGAGGGGGCTTCTATTTTCCTGCCTAGGTTAGCTAGAGAGGTGGTCCGGAGCTTGGTCCGGAGGTAGGTCCGGAGTCTCCGGTCCGTGCCTCAGGTTGGAGTCTCCGGTGTAGAGGGACCGGAGTCTCCGTTCCACTGGGCCCCCAAGTGGGCTGGGTCATTCTGTTTGACGGTCCGGAGGCTGGTCTGGAGATTGACCGAAGTCTCCGGTGTAGACCGAAGTCTCCGGTGTGCAGACCGGAGACTCCGGTCTGACTCTTCTCCAATGGTCAAAAAACGGTTCACTGGTGCGAAGGGCTATAAATAGAGGACCTTATCCCGTTCCTCCAGCTGCTCATCCACCTCAAGAACACCATGTCCATTTGAGCCACCAAATCAACAAGATCTCTTCATCCAACCATCCAAAGTCATTGATATTTGGAGAATCGAAGGAGGAGGCCTTGATCTACATCTTCACCAAGAGAGATCTTCATTTCCCCCTCATTCTCTTGAGGGCCCCTTGCTCTAGTGTTTCATTGGAAACCCTAGCTTGTGATTTGGTTCTTACTAGCTTGTCTTTGATTGTTTGATAGCTAGCTTGTACTTGGGAGCCTCCAATTAAGTTGTGGATGTGTGCCCCGAACTCGTTGTAAAGGTGCCGACGTCCACCTCGAAGGTTTCCATATAGTGGAAGAGGTGAATCGAACCCATTGGGGTGAGGTTCATCAGAGAAGAAGGGAGGCCTCTCATGGCGTTTGTGGTTTCATACCACCCCCTCTCCAAACGTAGATGTACTTCCCCTCAAAAGGAAGGAACTACGGGAAACAAATCCTTGTGTCTCCGAGTGCTCCACTTTGGTTGCTTCTATCCTTTACCGCACTTTACTTATCTAGTTATTGCTTAGTTAGCACTTGTTTGTCATATAGGTAAATTCACCTTAGTTGCATAATCTAGAGAATTTACCTTTCATGTCAAACCCTAAATTCAAAAAGAGTAAAATTTGAAGTAGCACCTATTCACCCCCCCTCTAGGTGCCCATATGATCCTTTCACCCTCGGTCATCTCTACGCGAGCCCCTTTCGACCGCCAAGGAAATGTACGCTGCACACCATCCGTTTCCCCGCGTCCTCCTCATCCGTCCAGCACCCTCTGCATCGGCATGCAACGGGCCCTGAGGTCACCCCGGCGAGCACCGACGCAAGCCCGGTGGCGTGGATGCATGCAGCACGCTCCGACAACACCACCGCCTCCGCCGCCCCTCTCCGAAGTCGGTATCGTCTTCCGCATCGGCCCCACCTTTCCGCTGTCACCACCGACACTCAGGTGATCCACGCCACTGCTCCTTGAGCTCAGCTAGGGTTTCCGCACGCCAGCACCATCGTGAGGTGGGCGACGACCACGGGCCATAGATCGGCCTCTAATCCAATGGCTACCATCTCTACGTACCCCTTCGCCACCGCCCTGACGCTGACGGGCGGGCCCTTGCCAGGGAGCCTTTGAATCTCTTCTCCCGCGTGCCACCCGGCTAGATGGGCCAAATCACCCTCTGTGCGGCCCAGTTGCCTCCAGATCTGGCCCGGACCTTCTTCCCCTTTTCTAAAAAGAAAAAAAACAATTCCTCCAGATCTGAAATTTGGTAGTTTGGTTCAAATAGAAATAAAAATGGAAACTACACTTTTTGTCTAGATCACAGTTTTTACCAAGTACCTTAGTGTTTTATGCAACATGCAGAACTGGTCACTTGCCAAAAATAAATTTCATTATTTACTGGCATTATATCCACTAAAATGTATCTTTTACCCTAAATAAATTTCATCGTGAGCTAACCTTATCCAAATGGGATGGATCAAAGTTTCTATGAAAGGTATTCTCTATAACTACCCATTAGACTTTGTATCATGTCAAGGTGAACCCTAGTTTTACCTCAGTAAAAATAATAACTACAATTATTTATAGACTTTATAAAATTCCTTAAGCCAAAATATAACATGTTTTGAGTTGATTACA
This sequence comes from Avena insularis, assembly GCA_023614405.1. Classification (NCBI taxonomy): domain Eukaryota; kingdom Viridiplantae; phylum Streptophyta; class Magnoliopsida; order Poales; family Poaceae; genus Avena; species Avena insularis. The sequence goes on from JAJUPC010000103.1 coordinate 476,734, forward strand.
ACTCTCTGTGGTATGGTACACTAAGGTTTATCAAAATCCAGGAGATCAAATTTTATTGAGGCTCTGTTTAATTTTGGTGAATTAATCCTCTCTGCCTAGGGTAGTTTCAGTAGAAAACTCACTACAGAAGTTTTACAACTCCAAATTTGGTGATTCCAATTTCTAAAGAAAGGTACTCAAAACACCTACCATGTTCCCTTGCAATCATATGAATAACCTCTATAAATTTAATCTGGTGAAAAATACAAAATAACTAAAGAACCAACTTAGGGAAATTCTTGGGGGCATTCTGGTTAATATCTCTAAGTTATTTCAACTCTCACTAAACCAGTGCATCAAACCCTACTTAACCATCCAAGGAAATAATTTTTGGACTCATAGAACTTTTCTGATGAATTATTTCCTAAAACTAGAGTTTTATTCACTAGGAAATGCATAGTAAATCACTGGATTTTGATAAAATAGCTAAACCACTTTTGTTGGTTTCAATTTATCAAAACCTATCTGTTGGTACCATTTTATACAATGGTATCATACGGAGTATGGCCTTGGTCTAAAATCCCTCTCCTAAATAATTTTCTAGACTATAAGTTCTATAGGATTTCCTTCAAATGCTTCTATGACAATTTCAATCTTCTAAATCCAATCTTATCAAAACCTACCAAATCGTAAACTTGTGTTATTCACTTTCTTGATGTATGTATGTCCACTTGTATGCCTTGTTTTGATTGTGGCCTTGCTTGTTTGCATGTATACTCAATGACGGCGATAGTTACGCTTGTATTGATGCTGAGAAGAAGAGATCTTATTGGTATTGGTATTCTTGGTTATCCAAAGAAGAAGTCTAGGGACATTTATGCCATATTGCTAATCGCAGGCAAGCCACCTTCTTGCTCATAAGCCTTGTCCTACTGTTTTACTAATGCATGTTTCACCTACTTTTTATGAAACTGCATTGTTTTATACTATGATGATCTGTATCTGGTAGTGGCTTGGCTCCTCGAAACCATTACACCTTGGTACTATTAAGTATAATCCCCTTGATGACACCTACTAGTCCCTAGTAGGATAGTTGGTGTATAACACCATACCCCTTTGGAGACCCCGATTTGTCCGAAGCAAAGCTATAGGATGGGAAGACCCCAGAAAAGTTTACCAAATGTTTTATGATGAAAACTTGGTGAGGTTAGGCCTACCAAGAGATGTTTGAGGGAATAAAAAGGGTATTTTTTTACAAAATGCTGAAGGAAAGATGGAGGAAAAAGGCTTGCAAAAATGCACCCGATTCTTTGCAGTTTTGCTAGAATAATTAACCCGTGCAACCACATTACTCTGGAATGGGACATGGCTGGATTTGAAGTTTGTTTATTCTTTTATAAACTGCCTCGCAACAACTACAGGGGAATAAAAGAAAATCCCTGGAGTGTGGGCCTTCTCCTTTAAAGGTCCATGTGAGACATCGACCTGGAGAAGGAACGAAGGGTCTACGGGCCTCCACACGTTACTATGAGCCCCTCATTGAAAGCGCACACTTTGTGCAGTGGAAAAAGCACTCCGGTTGGCTTGGGAACTATATAGGGTGTCCCGGTGTTGAGGGGAAAACACTCATAGGGTAGGCACTTATATTGGAGTGGGCATCCGGAGAGTCTTGATCGGTTATTCGACCCACGATCGGTGTAGATCAGGGTAGGGTACCTGGATGGTGTGGGTAAAGTGTACAACCTCTGCAGAGTGTAAATCTATTTGAATAGCCGTGTCCGCGGTCATGGACGGTTGGGAAGGTTGTTGTATAGCGGTGCTGGTTGTGATTACAAAAAGGATTTCGGAGAAGCAATGTCTTTGGAAATGTTTTTACCATGGGATGGTCGGAAAGGTAGGAAAGGAGTTTGGTCATGGGATGACCGGAAGGAGGAACAAATGGGTGACCCAATCCTAGTGGTTTCCAAAAACTTTATAAATGTTTACAAAAGTTTTCAACAAAGATATGGAGGTGCTGTATCAACAAGAGAAACTATTTTAGAAAGGAACCTCTCATGGAGCCCTCCTACTACCACAGCCATATTGCATATCCTCTTGTTATTATTATTCTCTTAAGGTGGTTTGCGAGTACATTCAAAGTACTCACTGACATTGTCCCTGGGTATTAACTTGGTCAGATATCAAGAAGATGATGAAGTTGACGTCTATGCGAGCTAGGACGTTCTCCCAGTCAGTTTCCTGTAGGTTAAGGCATGGCTCGGGCTCTACGCTTGATGAAGTTCCGCTGATGATTATTGATGTAGCCATAATGGCATGTAAGGTATGGCATGTATCCTCTTAAGTAATGGATGTTTACTTTGATACTTGTCGGTTATTTGCCACGACTAACTGATCATGGGATCATGGTGTATGCATAACAGGGATTCTCGGAGGATTAATCCGGGGGTCCCATAGATCCGATGGCCAAAGCAGGGGCCGCTGAGTCGGTGTCGTTGCATAAAGCTGCGTCCCTTCCGGCCGCATTGCTGGCAGATGAGTCGTATTCAGAGGTGAGGTGGGTGATGGAGAAGATTTGCTCCTCTAAGAGCAGATCGCACGGAGGCGATCCATCGATTATCATTGTTTTCGCCAGGTCGATGGCATACATGAATCCGATGAAGAGGTTGATGGTGCTGACTGGTATCACAACACCGGTATGTAGCTGCCCAGCAGGATCTAGAGGAATCCACCGCTAGCAACCATGCGGCTGGTGGTGATCAGCCGGTCGATTGGAGTGTAGGGTCTCGCCGTAGATCTCAGGCTTGACTAGCCATGCCCCACAGTGGGTGCCATGTTCGTGGGAATGACCACGATAGTATCTACCAGGGGTAGCAATTGATACGATTGGGGGCAAGAGTGAGACGCCATCTACGAAACGAGATTGGGAACAAACACAAGGGTTTACCCAGGTTCGCCCCCACGTAGGGTAAATACCTACTTCCCGCTAGATTGTATTATTGGCGAGTGGATTACAAGATCGACGAGCTTGGTGGCTAGGCAGGAAATCGCCCAGAAGGGGTAGCTAATAGTACATGAGTACAATGAGAGCCCTAGGGAGGTTTATATAGTCACCTCGCTAGGGTTTACAGAATTACAACCGACTCAGTTTAGATTTCAAAGGATTTGACCTAATATGACTGGGCCTAGCTAGGGTCTTGGGCCTTCAGCTTCCACTCACCGGCCTTCTTCAAACTCTCCTGCCAGTCGCTGTACCTGCAGGCCCACTCGCTATGGGCCAAGGTCAGTCGAATCTCCCCTGGACATACCCCGATTGGTATATCCCCATCATTTGTTTATACTTATTGTTTATCTAGCTTTCTGCCTCGTCCCTTTTGTGAGCCAGCAAACCTTTAGCACGGAAACTTTGCCGAGCAATGGAGCTCAATTTCTAAACCATTTTAAACCCGGAATCAAAGTTGGCTTCTAGTACCAACAATTTACTACTCAGAAAATACCAGCGTCAAGCAATCAGACAAAAACACAAGTATAAACTGAAATTAGACTTATACCCAAAGGTAGCACTTTTAGAACCGGAAGTCTAACTAGAACAAACATGAGCATAAAGTACATTTAATTATTATAGGATTTTTGACTATGACATGATCATTCAGAAATAAGATGGTACTTTAAAAAACATCTCAGAAAAAACATTGAGGAGACCAATACTTTATTTCACTTTGAACATCTACATTCATGTGATTACAAAGAAATAAATTTTAAGAATAAAAGGGACATAGCTGAGCAATATTCCACAGATGGTCTATCTCATCCGGGTCTATACTACCTCCAGCTCTCTTCCTCTTCTTAGTAGTAGGTCTTTCTTGTTTTGGCCTCATGTCAGTTAGGTAGTATGAACCAATATGCAATAATCTGCTAACCATAAAGGGCCCTTCCCATATCGGGGAAAGTTTGTGCTATCTTTTTTGCACTAGTTGGAGAACTAGATCGCCCTTCTTGAAAGATCGATTTTTGACTCTCTAACTATGATACTTTTGTAACTTCTACTGATATGCCATAGATCTCTGCTCAGCAACGACGCAAACTTCCTCGAGTATATCGAGGGTCATCTTGTCGAGAAACTTCGGCATCCTCTTCGATATACGCAGTGACTTGGGGAGAAATATGGATAAGTTCACTCAAAAGAACTGCCTTTGCGCTGTAGACCAAGAAAAAAGGTGTATATCCGATTGACCTATTAGAGTTGTTCGTAAGCTCCATACAATAGACGGCAATTCATCTGCCCAAGCCCCTGTAGCATGATGAAGTGGTGCTTCGAGTCTGGGATGGAGGCCTTGAAGAATTAAACCATTTGCCCTTTCGACTTGTCCATTGGCTTGTGGATGCGCGACTGATGCAATATCGAGTTGGATCCCTTGATCTTCACAAAATTAGACAATTTCTCCCATGGAAAATTTGCTCCCGTTGTCTGTAATAATACTATGTGGATAGCCAAATCGGATTATGACATCCTCGACGAATCTTTTGGTTGTTGCTCCATCTCAACTTGTGATCGGTTTAGCCTCAATCCACTTCGTAAATTTATCCACCATCACTAGGAGGTGAGTAAATCCACTTGGAGCCCATTTAAATGGTCCTACCATGTCAAGCCCCCAGACCGCAAAGGGCCATGTAATCGGAATTGTTCGTCGCTGATCAGCCAGAACGTGGGCTTGTTTGGCATATTTTTGGCAACCTTTGCATGTCCTGACCAGCCTATCAACATCTTCCTTAGTTGTAAGCCAGAAAATCCGTGTCGAAAAGCCTTTTCCACTAAAGATCACCTTCGTGGATTTCCCTTAGGATTTCCACTCCTTCTTCCGGAGAAACACAACACTAAAAAACCCTAGACACACTCTGCTTATAGAGCTCACCATTGATTATTGTGTAGGATTTCGCTCATCGGATGATCTGTCGACTCAGCTTTGGGTAATTTGCCTTCTACCAAGAATTTGATGTAGGGTTTTGTCCAGTTGGGAATTACAGCCAGAGCTGCTATGAGCGATGATTTGGATTTGGTTGGATACTCCTCGTCAACTCCTGTGATAGAGGGAACTCTTAGGTGCTCCAAAAAAGCACCATCCGGAACCTTTTTCCGTGCAAAGCCTATTCTTGATAGAGCATCTGCTTCCTCATTTTCTGTTTGGGGAATGTGTTGGACTTCAAACCCTTCGAAAGATTTTTATAGTTCATCCACAACAGCTCGATATGCTGGCATGTGCTTATTTGCATTGTAGATGTCGGATACTTTCTAAGCAACTAAATCCAAATCTCCGTAGCACATGAGTCGATGAATGACGATCTCTTTTGCAATTCTAATTCCATGCAGCAAGGCTTCATATTCGACAATGTTATTTGTCGCCGTGAAGTGAATCTGCAACACATAGAATAGTTTGACTCCTTGGGGTGATTTTAGTACCACACCAGCCCCGATCCCTCGAGCGTTTTTGACCCGTCAAAGTGCAAGGTCCAATATTTCGACTCTGGGAGGTTTGTGTTTTCTGCCGTCTCTGTCCAATCACCAACAAAATAGGCAAGTATATAGGATTTGATTAATGTACAAGGTTTATACTCAATGTCAAGAGCTGCTAGCTCAATTCCCCACTTAGAAACACATCCTATGGCATCGCTATTGTTGATTATGTCTCTCATGGGAGCTGTGCTCACCACGGTAATCTTGTGCTCTTGAAAATAATGCTGTAGCTTTATGGATGCAAAGAACACACCATAGGCTAACTTTTGGTAATGAGGATACCGTTGTTTTGATTTAGTCAGGACCTCATTGAGGTAATAAGTCGGATAGTGCACTAGGTGTTCCTATTTTTCTTTTGGTTGTTCCACCAACATTATGACACTGACGACTCTGTTTGTCGCAGCCATGTAGAGCAACATTGGTTCTTGTGGTTCCAGTGCTGCAAGGATAGGGGCAGATGAAAGTACAGCTTTCAGGTCCTAAAGTGCAGCTTCAGCTTCGTTGGTCTAGATGAATTTCTTGGTATTTTTCAAGACCTTGTATAATGGTGCGACTCTTTCACCGAGCCAGCTTACGAACTGACTGTCCGCGACAATGAAACCAATGAGCCGTTATACATCCTTTAGGCGAGTCGGCCTGGTAATATTGAGTATAGCCTTTATTTTGTCTCGGTTCACCTTGATACGTCGTAAACGTATCTATATTTTTTGATGTTCTGTGCCTCTTTTATATCAACTATCTTATGTTTTGTCTACATTTTGAGATACTTTTATGCTTTTTCTGGAACTAACCTATTGACAAGATGCCGTAGTGCCAGTTGCCTGTTTTCTGCTGTTTTTGGTTTCAGAAAAGCTAGAAAAGACATATTCTCGGAATTGGACGAAACGAAAGCCAAACCTCCTATTTTTCCCCGACACGAAGACGGAGTCCAAAGCAGAGACGGAGGAGGGCCAGGGGCTGGCCACACCACCTGGTGGTGCGGGTCAGGCAAGGCTACACCAGGGGGTGGTGTGGGCCCCTCTGGCCTCCACCGACCTTGCGCATTCGCCTATATATTCCTCCCGGGACGAAAACCCTAATAAAAAGAGCGTAATTCCATGAAAAGTTCCACAGCGCCGCCGCCACCGAAGAGGAGATTCAGGGGACAGAAGTCTCTGTTCCGGCACCCTGCCGGGACCGGGAAGTGCCCACAGATCCATCTCCATTGACTCCACTACCGTTGCTGACTCCCATGATGATGAGGGAGTAGTTCTCTCGAGGCTAAGGGCTCTACCGGTAGCTATGTGTTCATCTCTCTCTCTATGCGTGATCTTATGAGATCCTGAGCTTTGTAATCTATAGATCTATTCTGCTACTCAAGTGATTTAATGAATCTCTGCTTATCCCCACGTGTGTGAAGTTGACAGTGTGCACACCATGTGGCACTTTGTCTAAGATTACATAGATACTTGTCATGCGTACAATTTGAGTTGGATGTCTCTATGAGATTGTGGTGTTTGTTGGAACCATCTAGCACTCAAGGTGACAGTGAGGGGTTATCTAGATGGGGAATACGAATTTTAAGGTGTGCTTTTATAGCCCTACATCGTCCAACCGGAGAGTAGTTCAGGGTAGCATAGTGAAGAGAAGATATTTATATGAGAGTGTCCACTAGTGAAAGTATGATCCCTAGACCTTGTTTCTAAGCATTGAAACACCATTTACAATCAGTCCTATTACATGTTTTCTTGCTGTCACTCTTATTTCAGATTGCAATTACCATTTATAATCATCCATATTACTTGTATTTCACTATCTCTTTGCCGAACTAATGCACCTATACACCTGACAAGTGTATTGGGTGTGTTGGAGACACAAGAGACTTCTTGTATCTTGATTGCAGGGTTGCTTGAGAGGGATACCTTTGACCACTTCCTCCCTGAGTTCAATAAACAGTGGGTGATCCACTTAAGGGAAACTTGCTGCTGTTCTACAAACCTCTGCACTTGGAGGCCCAACACTGTCTATAATAATAGAAGCATGCGTATACATCAAGCTATTTTTCTGGCGCCGTTGCCGGGGATGGAAGAAGAAGAAGCTCGCACGTCAACCACGCGCCATCAAGCTATTTTTCTGGCGCCATTGCTAGGGAGGTAAGGTAAAAGTTACTCACATCCTCTGGCTACTAAGCTATCTTCTAGTACTATTACTGGTGTGTGAGTGCTCGAAGTTATTTCCTTTAGATTCTGCAATCTTTTTGTTTCTTGTTCTTATTTTCACTAGTTAGGCTTAATGGAAAACAATAACAAAATTATAGAGCTTTATAGTATTTATCTTGAGTTAGGACATGAAGTGTTCGAAGAGAAAATTAAAAGGCCTATGGAACTTTATTTGCATGCTAATAGCAATGTTATTAGTATGAATTCTTTGAACACCATTATTGCTAATGCAATGGAAAAGTCTAAGCTTGGGGAAGCTAGTTTTTATGAAAATGATCTTTTTAGTCCCCCCAAGCACGGAGGAGAAAATTTACTTTGATGACACTATACCTCCAATATATGATGATTACAATGATGAATATGATATTTTCAGTCCACCTACCATTGAGAAGAAAATTAATTATGATTATAATATGCCTCTTATATTGGATGATTATGGTGATGAGAATAATAATGATAGCTATTTTGTTGAATTTGCTCCCACTACAATTAATAAGAATGATTATGTTTATGTGGAGAGTATTAATTGTTTTATGCATGTGGCTCATGATAAGAATGTTTTATCTGATAGTTATATTGTTAATTTTATTCATGATGCTACTGAAAGTTATTATGAGAGAGGGAAACATGGTTTTATGTATCTCAACAATATTAAGTTTCCCCTCTTTATGTTGAAAATTTTGAAGTTGCACTTGTTTGGCTTTCCTATGCTTGTTTTGTGCTTTCATGACTTGTTTCTTTACAAGATTATTTTCATAGGAAGTGGGTTAGACTTAAATTTGTTCCATATTTGCTTCTTTATGCTCTCTTTTACTTCAATTCATATTTTTTATGTGAGCATCATTGAAATTATCATGCCTATCTTAATGGCTATAAAGAAAGAGCTTTTGGGAGACAACCCATTATATTTTTACTTTCATTTTATTTTGGACTTGTTGAGTCTTGGAAGTTATTGCCTCATTCATAACCTCTCCTTATCCTTTTTGTTTGGTTTTTGTGCCAATAATAACCTCTAAAGAGAGGGAAGTAAGATATGGGAAAGTTGCTGTCCCAAAAACAGATTTTTGTGCTTCGCTGTAAAAATTCGTGAAAAATCTCTTTACGTCGGATTGAGCTGTACGTTTTTGTGCCTCTGCCCCAGGTTGTTATCTAACTTTCTTTAGTTTAACACTTACCGATTTGAGCAACAGAAGGTCTTTGAAAAAATCGGTTTTTACCTGCTGGTCTGTTTTGACAGATTTCTACCATTATTTGCATTTGCCTCTTAATCTCTTTATCTTTGAGTTCTCTTTGATCACTTGAGCTTTTAAAAGGAATTGCTACAGTAGCTTGTGTTTTAATGGAAGTTTTACTTGTGTTGAAACTAAACACAAAGACTTATTATCTTGAATACACTAATGTTGCTAATGAAGATTGTGTGAAGTTTTGTATGAAGGAAATTTTCAAGTGTAGGGAAGAATAATGTGATAAGATGAAGTATGGACAAAAGCTAAAGCTTGGGGATGCCACCCGTGTCACCCCAAGGAATATTCAAGAAGTACAAGCATCAAAGCCTGGGGATGCCCAAGGCATCCCCTTCTTCATCAATAAAAATCTCAGGTTTTCTTCCAAACACTTCATTTTTATTGTTTCATGCACAATTGTGTTGTTCTTGGAGCGTATTCATTTTTTTACTGTTCTTCTGTTTGGTTTGATTAAATAAGTTGGTTGGATCCCAACACACTTCTTTTGGAGAGAGACACACCCCGTTATTCATTGCCTAGAACACTCTAGTTTTCACTCTTATTGTTCTGCGAGTGTTCTCCTTTGCTAGCACTGCGTTTAGCTTTAGTTTTTGATTGGTGTTGGAAAAGAGTAGGAAGTTTCATGCTTATAGTGGTACAAAAGGAAGCTTGTTTTGACTGTGGCCTAGACTTTATCATGTCATGTTTGATATTGCTATGAATTTATGCTTAGTGATTATTGTTATAGCATGACTTGTTACAAACAATTGAGATTGCTTAATATGCCTTAAAAGAATCATGCGTTGTTTTAGCATATAAAAGCATAATATTGTGGTATTCTCCTTTTATGCTTTATTTGGCTTGACTTGGCACATGCTCGCACCATGTTAAGACTATACCAATGTTGGGGATATACTTTCCGGGTATCCTCACAGTCCTCACTGACCAGGGTGGCCCACTTCGGGTTAGAGCTTTGCTTCACGGGCGGCCTAGTCAGAGAGAAGAGGCGGAGTCCAATCCGGATACGGGAAGGCCCAGAAGACTTACCGACTTAGGCCCATAGTGTTACTTGTAGTTCAAGATGTAGTCTGTAACCGACTCTCAGTCGTAGCTGGATAGATCCCTCCTGTAAACGCTAGGCCGGATATCTATATAAGCCGTCCTAGGGAGAGCCTTTAGGGAACCCTCAATAGCTACGATCTCAACTCGCACAGGCAAACCCTTGTAACCCATATTCTGGCTCTGCCGTATTACTGGATTGCTAGCAGGAGTAGGATCCGTCCAAAGTCGGCGGATTCGAACCTGGGTAAACTTGTGTGCTCGCCATCCCGGAACACCGTACGTCTCACACCCCTCTCTTCCGCACGCCTCGAGGACCCCCTCATGGTGTACTTGTCATCAATACGACGATAGTTGGCGCCCACCGTGGGGCAAGTGAGCTTCAGATCTGCGTTCCGAGCAGAATCTGCAAGAATCGGAATCGGCAAGACTATCGCCATCGGTCGCATCCTGTATGCCAGCGACATCCCTCTCATCATTCTCGACGATACCTAGATTCTGGCTAGGGAGGCTGTGACTGCCTACACCATCATGTCTTTTGGCGAGATCGATGTTTTCATCAGTTTCACTGAACCTGTCCCACCCACCCTAGTGGTGATGATAGAGGCAGAGGAAATTTCTGGGTCCCCTTTGTCTGCGGAGGCGGCAGAGTTCCGGATCTCAGAAAACCCTAATCCCACCCAGCCCACACTAGTTGCAGAGATAGTGGAGAAATCCGAGCCTGAAGAAAACCTAGCGGTCCAAGTCGAATCTGGAGTGGATCTCCCTGAAGAGACCGAATCCTAGATCGACCCATCCGCTGAGATCGAAATCCAGGAGGAGCACAATAACAATGACGGTTCCGGCTCTGATGATGCCGAGACAGACATGCCCTTCCTGATGTACACACTAAGACGCATGATAATGCAAAACTCAGGCCTAGATGCAATTCTCGAGACCATCAAACGTTTCGACGAAGCCTATTATGAAGACCGCAGCTATCTCAAGAGGGGCACATCACACTTTGTCGGATATGTGGGATCCGGATCCGGCATAGTCGATGCTGGAGACAACACCGACTCTGTGTTGGAGGCGATTGGAACAAACGCCGACATACCCGCATCCTCGGATGAATCGATGACGTCAGCAGATATCCGAAAATTCTCCGTGGAATATGAAGAGGAGTATAACTCCAAAGCTGCAGAGGAAGGAGAAGCCATGGATGAAGGATCCAGGGAACACTCTCCCAAACCGCATGATGACATGGAAATCGGAGATAATCCCGAGGTCCAGATGTCCGAAAGTACTGATTAGAGCTTGACTCCAGGAAACGGACCCAAAGCCGTCTTCGGATGGAGGTCGACGATCAGCCGGAAATAACCCAGCTGCTCCACCCTCTTCGCCAAGTAGCCATCACAATGGCTCCCAAGGAGGCCAAGGAGGGCGTGGTGGTGGAGGAGGTGATGGCAGAAGCCGAAGTCCGGCTCCAAGGCACCGTAGCCACAGCCGACACTCGGGACGATCTCTATCCCCGAACGACGCAAGACACAGGATCAACTCCAATATAGAGGCATGGCGCTAGGAAAATGATGATATATACATGGGCCCAAAGTGCTTCGGACCATGCATAAGAGCTACAAGGTTCCCGGAAGGATTTGCTATCTCAAGACATATCCAAGCCTACGACGGCATATCTCTGGCAGATACTTGGCTACAGGATTTCTTCCAAGCTTGCTGCATCGCCAAAGGCGGAAGCAACCTAGTCGCAACCCGATATCTCCTACTCATGTTGCGGAAGACGGCACGATAATGGCTCAATGAACTTTCGGAGAACACCATCCACAACTGGTATGACATGCAAAGTGCGTTCTTTCGGAATTTCGAAGGTACATACCAGAGGCCCTGTACAGTAGGAGATCTACAGCGTTGCACTCAGATGGCCGGAGAAACTTGCGGGGATTACCTCGGACGATGGATCGACACCAAGAACTCCTGTGAAGGAGTAAATGACCAAACTGTGATTGAAGCTTTCATCGCAGGTCTCCCAATTGGTTTACTGCGTCATCGCTTGAAGTGTGACAAGGTCACTAATTTGGGAAAGATGATAGAAACAGCAAGCAAGTATGTAGATACTAACGACGATGTAGAGGGGTTACTCAACGCCCTGGCTGTGCCACAGTCGGCAAAACAACCAAAGGAACAAGCTCAGAAGCGCAAGAATACCTCGGAAGAGAAACCCAACACGGAAACGCCAGTGGTCACTGCTACTTTCAGGTCTGGAGGACACGGCGGAGGCTGCAGACACGGCCGTGGGACTTCGAGAATTCAAGGTAGAGGATACCAACAACCCGAAAAAACCTACTCTTGGGCTGACATTGCCAATAACCCGTGTGTGCATCACTTAGACGCTAATGGGGGCTCGTCCCACACAAACGGCGAGTGTCGTCTCAACAACGACATTAAGAGATATGATACCGCTGGCTACAAAGCTAAGCGGAAAAAGGGAAAGAAGAATCTCGAAAAAGATAAAGAGACCAAGGAAGATTCCAACATGGAGGAAGCTAATGCTTCAAATCCCAAGCCGGAAGGGAAGAAAAAATTTCCGACCAAGAAAGACACTTATGTCACCTTCCTCGGATTTCAACCAGCAAAGGTCAAAAAGGCAGTGCTACATGAGCTCAATGCAACAGTTCCAGCTGTCCCCCAGTTCTTGGACTAGTCAGAAGTGGCAATCACATTTGACCGCGCTGATCATCCGCCTAAGTTGCACAGGAGAGGAAAATATGCCTTAATCGTCAATCCACTTATTGACGGTTATGGTTTCTCCAAGACTCTCATGGACGGTGGCAGTAGTATTAATATTCTATATGTCGAAACGCTACGCCGGATGAAGATCTCGGGGACCCAGCTGAACCAAAGCTCTGTGATCTTCATGGGGTTGACCCAGGAAGACAAGCAAATTCCCTGGGAGAAATCACTTTGGATGTTACCTTTGGAACTCGAAAGAACTATCAGACTGAGGCACTTTCCTTCGAAGTGGTCCCGTTCAAGAGCACGTACCACGCTATATTCGGATATCCGGCTTACTAGGCTTTTATGGCTCGTCTGTGTTACATTTACAATATGATGAAAATTCCAGGTCCCACCGGCGTGATCACCATCAGGGGAGACCCGAAGAAAGCGCGAGAGTGCAAAGATGGAAATGTCGCCTTTGCTGAAGCTATGCTGCACTCCCAGGAGTACTAGGAGATCAAGAAGAGCATGGATACGTCCGAGATGCCCGCAACGAAGAAGGAGGTGACAAAGCCGAATCCGGAGTTCAAGGCATCAGAAGAGACGAAGAAGACGCCGTTGAAGGATGATGACCCCTCCAAGGTGACCCAGATAGGCGTAGGCCTAGATAGCGCATAGGAAAGTGCGCTCGTCAAGTTCCTCAAAGCAAATCAAGATATCTTTGCATGGCAGCCATCTGACATGACCGGAGTACCTAGGGAACTTGCCGATCACTCTTTAAATGTAAACCCGAATGCTAAACCCGTCAAACAGTCCTTATGATGTTTCGGCAATGAAAAGCATAAGGCAATAGCTAAGGAACTAGCACGTCTTGAGTTAGCCGGATTCATAGAAGAGGTCATCCACACTGAGTGGTCGGCCAATCCTGTAATGGTCCCTAAAAAGGACACCACTGATTTAAGGATGTGTGTTGATTATACTGCCTTGAAGAAGGCTTGCCCAAAAGATCCGTTCGCTCTGCCTAGGATTGATAAAGTTATCGATTCTACGACAGGCTCAGAACTCCCCTGTTTTCTCGACGCATATTCTAGTTATCACCAAATCCAGATGAAGGAATCTGACAAAGTCAAAACTTCATTCATAACCCCCTTCGGAACCTTATGTTTTGTTATGATGCCCTTTGGGCTGAAGAACGTAGGAGCTACGTACCAGCACACGATGTAGCGTTGCCTCCACGACCAACTCGGACGCAATGTGCATGCATACGTGGATGATACTGCGGTGATGTCCAAAAAGAAGGAAACACTGATTTCCGACTTGGAGGAAACATTCGCCAGTCTACGAAAATACAACATCATGCTAAATCCGAAGAAATGCTTCTTTGGAATCCCAGCCGGAAAGTTTATGGGTTTCATCGTGTCTCAAAGAGGCATAGAGGTGAACCGAGACAAAATCAAGGCTATACTCAATATTTCCAGGCCAACTCGCCTGAAGGACGTACAAAGACTAACTGGTTGCATCGCTCTGACGGTTGGTTAAATAAGCTTTCGGTGAAAGAGCCGCATCATTATACAAAATCATGAAAAAGACCAAGGATTTTGTGTGGACCGACGAAGCTAAAGCTGCATTACAAGACCTAAAGAAAGTACTCTCATCTGCTCCTATCCTTGCTGCACCAGAACCACAGGAACCGATGTTGCTTTATCTTGCTGCGACAAACAAAGTCGTTAGTATCGTTATGGTAGTGGAGAGACTGGAGGAAAATTAGGAACACTTGGTGCAGCGTCCGACTTATTTTGTCAGCGAGGTCCTAACAGAATCAAAATAGTGGTATCCGCACTATCAAAGCTGGCTTACGGTGTTTTCTTAGCATCTCGTAAGCTGTGTCACTATTTTCAGGAGCATCCAATTACCATGGTGAGCACAGCTCCCATGAGAGATATAATCAACAAAAGTGACACCACAGGACGCGTCGCCAAATGGGGCATAGAGCTCTCGGCTTTTGATATTGAGTACAAACCTCGGACAACAATTAAATCCCAAATCCTTGCCGAGTTTTTTGCTGATTGGACAGAGACGAAGGAGAATATGACCCTCCCTGAGTCGGAATATTGGACCCTATAGTTTGATGGATATAAGGCTCGCGGGGGCTCAGGGGCAAGCGTGGTGCTCAAATCACCCCAAGGAGATAAACTTCTATACGTGTTGCAGATCCACTTCATAGCGACAAACAATATTGCCGAGTATGAAGCACTGCTACACAGAATCCGGATTGCTAAGGATATCGGCATCTGATGTTTGATGTGTTATGGAGATTCGGATTTTGTTGCTCAGCAAGTGTCGGATATTTGTAATGCAAATAAACACATGGCAGCATATAAAGCTTTCGTGGATGATTTATCTAAATCAATCGAAGGGTTTGAGGTTCAACACATCTCTTGAGCAGAAAATGAGGAAGCATATGCGCTATCTCGAATAGGCTCTGCACGGAAAGAGGTCCCGAATGGCGCTTTTTTAGAGCACCTCAAAGTCCCCTCAATAAAGGGAGTGGATGAGGAATATCCGACCAAATCCGACTCACCTCTAATAGCAGTTCTGGCTGTAATTCCCAGCTGGACCCAACCCTACCTTGATTATCTGGTAGATGGAAAATTACCCAAAGATGAGGTTCTGAGCCGGCAGATTATCCGACGAGCGAAAGCCTATACTATAGTTAAAGGTGAGCTCTATAAGCGGAGTGTGTCTGGGGTTTTTCAGCGCTGCGTATCTCCAGAAGAAGGAGTGGAAATCTTAAGAGAAATCCACGAAGGCGAGTGTGATCACCACGCTGCAGCCAAATCTTTAGTGGCAAAAGCTTTCAGACACAGTTTTTTCTGGCTTACAGCTCAGGCAGATGCCGAACGGCTAGTCAAGACGTGCAAAGGCTGCCAAAAGTACGCCAAACAAGCTCATGTTCTAGCTGATCAGCTGCGAATAATACCTATAACATGGCCTTTCATGGTATGGGGGCTTGACATGGTAGGACCGTTTAGACGGGATCCAAGTGGATTTACTCACCTCTTAGTGATGGTGGATAAATTCACCAAATGGATTGAGGCTAAACCCGTCACTAGTTGTGATGGAGAAACAGCCAAAATATTTGTCGAGGATGTTATAATCTGGCATGGTTATCCACATAGTATTATCACGAACAATGGGAGTAATTTCTCTTTGGGAGAATTGGCCGAATTCTGCAACGAACAAAATATCCGGCTTGACATTGCGTCAGTCGCACATCCACAGGCTAACGGACAAGCCGAAAGGGCAAATGGTTTAATCCTACAAGGCCTAAAACCAAGACTCGAAGCACCACTATGACATGTTACGGGGGCTTGGGCAGAGGAATTACCCTCTGAAATATGGAGTTTACGAACAACTCCGAATAGGTCAATCGGATACACACCTTTCTTCTTGGTCTATGGCACAGAAGCAGTTCTTCCTAGTGATTTGATTCACACTTCTCCTAGAGTGGCCGCGTATATCGAAGAGGATGCCGAGATTTCTCGACAAAATGATCTCGACTTAGTCGAAGAAGTTTGCGTCGTTGCTGAAATGAGATCAACAGCCTATCAGCAGAAGTTACGCAAGTATCGTAGCCAGAGAGTCAGAAACAAATCTTTCAATAAAGGCAATTTGGTTCTTTGGCTTGTGCAACAAAGAAAGCACAAACTTTCTCCAGTATGGAAAGGGCCCTTTTTAGTTAGTCGAGTATTGCACAATGGTTCGTACTACTTAACTGATATGCGGCTAGTCAAAGAAAGACCTGCTACTAAGAAGAGAAAGAGAGCTGGAGGCAGTACAAATCCGGATGAGTTAGACAGACCATGGAATATTGCTCAGCTACGTCCCTTTTATTCTTAGTTTATCCTTCTTTGTAATCATACATCTGTACATGTTCTGTGAGAAATAAAAGTTTTGGTTGCCTCAAGTTTTTTCTAAGAAGATTTTACCATCTTATTTCCTAATGATCATGTCATAGTCGAAAATCCCAGAATACTTGAAAGTACTTTATGCTCATATTTGTTCTGGTTTAGATTTCCGATTCTAAAAATTCTACCTTCGGGTATAACTCTAAAGTTTCTAGTCTATACTTTGGTTATTTGTTTGACTGCCAGATGCGGGCATTCTCCGAGTAGTGAATTGTTGGTATTGGAAGACAGTTTTGTTTCCGAGTTTAAACTGGTTTAGCAATTGAGCTCCGTTGCTCAGCAAAGTTTCCGTGCAGAAGGTTTAGCCGGCTCATGAAAGGGACGAGGTGGAAAGCCAGATAAACAATAAGTATAGGCAAAAAAGTACAAGTGCTTATGAAAACATTTCAGGTACACAAAAATTTAAAGCCAAAAGTGCTGAATAGATAAAAGCTTAGCACTAGCAAAATATAGTACTGCATATTTACATATCCATAATGTTTTTCAGAATAACACATTTGTTTTCTGATGATCTATGATGCAGGAGAAGAGGTAGGCGCTGCCGGCTCGCTGGATGCATCGGCCTCGGTTTGATAACGTTCCGAGATGTTCAGATCTGATACGGTCTGTTCATCGTTGGAAACTTCAGCTGCTTCTTCCGGAGGCGGAGGCGGTGTGTCCACGCGGGTGAAGAAGGGAGTGTCATAGCTGGTTAAGTCAGCTATGTGACATCCACATCCGGTGCAGGATTCCATGATGGCATTAATATCTTGCTCCTGTCCGTCTTCGTCCACCTTGCAGTACCCCCTAGTCACTTGCCAAATCTCCATGCTTCCATGGTGGCTCATGACCATGGTGAGGGCGTTCTGCGCTGATAATCGCGCGTAGGACATTTTCCAGTCCCGGACGAGCTGTGGCATCTCCTTCACCTTGTCTCGCACCTGAAAGTCTGACATGATGTGCATGTCTGGAACCCTGAGAACTTCGCCAATGTCCTCGATGGATTGGCGGAAGTCATGAAGCAAATCACTGACTTGGGTAAGTCGGTGGGTGCGAGGCTCGGTGGAAGCAGAGTCCGTCAAGTTAACAGGACCTATATATATAACACAAAAATGAAAATCCGACATCGAAAGAGTCGAAGAATATAGACAAGTCAGAAAGATGGAAACATACCGAAGATGACATCATCAACTTTGGTTTTCTCTTCTCGAAGACTCCGGAGTTCAGCCCGGAGCGCCTCGGAAAGATCCTTCTCTCTACAAAGCTCATTGTTGAGATCCGAGATTCTCTGATCTTGAGCCGCAATCTGATGATCACGTTCATCAGTAGCCATGGAGGAGGATTCGAGAACTTGAGTGATGCTCTTCTCATGATCTGCCTTGAGCTTATCCAGCCCTTGGCGAAGTTTTTTATTCTCCACCACCAGGGTTTTGAGGTTCTCGGCCTCTTCTATCATAGCACAGGACTGCTTTATCAGTGTTGTAAGTCAAAAAGAACAACAGTTCAGTAAAAAAAATCGACTATGAAAACACAAGACAAGGTTTGAGTCTTGGAATGTTTACCTTTGGCCTCATCATTGGAAACCTTCAGCTCAACATTCTTAAGTCGGAGAGATCTGATCTCTCTCCGCTTGTTGCAAACATTCTTCAACAAATCCTGGTTATATGAATTAACTTTCTGTAAGTCAGAATACCCAGAGTCAGAAGTCTACTGAAGACTCGGGCTAATATTGTTACTAATATTAGCACGAGCCTTGGGGGCTACACTAGTTCATTATTTGGCATCCTAAGGAAGCATAAACCCGGATTGTATATCCTACTTCATGCTTGGGGGCTAGAGGATATGATATAAAGTACAAATAAAGAAAAACGTGAGTTGGAATTCTGACTTACATGATGTTCATGTGTGATCTTGCTCAAGCACATGTTCACCTTGGTGGTAACCTTCTCGGCGAGGGTGAGTGGAATAATCAGAGGTGGTGGAAGCACACCAGCTCTTACTCCCTCGTCGCGAAAGCGGACTTGTTCAAGAAGGTCAGAGTACTTGATGTCCTCCGCTTCTTGTGCTTCTTCTTCGGCAGAGAGATTTCGGCTCTCCAGGCATTGCCGGGCCAGAAGCTAGATTTCTTCCGCAGATTTCCGAGACAAGCCAAATTTGGCAAGTCCCAGATTGTTTAGGAGGTTTTTAGCAAAGGTCTTGTAAGATCCCTCCTTTGTAAAGGAAAAGATCCCTGTGATTGCAATGCTAGTCCCTAGATCAATGCTAGCATCCACAGTTTAAGATGAAGTACACAGATACAAAGGTCGTTTATTACAGTCATTCCAGAGATAAAACATAGTCTTTTACAACTCATGGCCAAAGGCCTAATACAAGAGTTTATGGAATAAGTAAATAAACATAAGTCTTCATATTCATGTGCCACAGGCAAGCATGTTGAGTGTAGACTCATGACTCCTAATCATCATCAGAATAACCTGCAACATTACAAGTTACAGCCACAGAGGGTCAATGCTTTGGAATAGTATTGGCAAGTGATACCTTAGTATATAAGTAAGTGGACTATAAGACTATATGCATTTGGCTGGTGGAGCTTAGGCTTGCATTGCTCAAAATAGATTTTTCCTTAACTTTTGAAAATACTAAGTTTTTGCTTGGCACAAAACACCCAAGGCATCTACCAATCAAAGACTGAAGATCCACTCAGGGCATCTACCAATCAAGGACTGAAGACCCTTTTAACCCTTGTTCACCCACAAGTTTTATTTAGAAATTGGAGTGATGAGATTCTTGAAGTTTCCATGTCTTGATGCTCAAATTGTCCTTTACCAGGGACATGGCTAAGTACTTAGGTTTTACACTCTGCAGAGGTGGTGCACTTTCCCCACAAGACTTGGTTTCCCAAGACAAGATCCTTCAGTAGCCTTTCCTTAGTCAAATGGACGCGCTCCAACCTATCATCCCATCTACCACCCTCTGTCCAAGAGACTAAGTTCTAGCATCCTAAGATCATGGCAGAGCCCATATTGCCAAGTGGTTGCACTTGAAGCTTCTCAACATTTGACAACTCAAATCTCTTTGTTCCTGGGTGGCCATCCACAAGTGAGATACACAAGCCAAGTCCATGGCCTTGTGAACCACTCAACATAAACCATTCCTTCCATTCCACCCAGGTGATTCATTAACTTAGTTGTTTTGTTAAAATAAAACACAAGTCCAAAGACTTAGAATAATTTTTCATAGTGTAAATATATAAACCACCCTTGTTTTCTAGTAGCTAGGCTAAGCAGGAAAGTAATAGGAATCTTGACTTGGATAATTTTCACTAAGATTTCTCCTAATAGGTTTTCCCATAGCATAGTTTATACTTAGCAAAAACCATGCAAGTCCTATACTTAGAAAAATAATACTAATGCATAAATAAAATATAGGAATGGAATATTCATGATAATATCACTTGCCTTGGTAGTGTGGAGAGTAGCACTCGTCACAATCACAATCACTAGCAAAATCTACACACAAAGTTATAGCACACAATTACACACAAATATATACAAGCAAAAATATTATGAATGCATGCATGCATGAATCTACTAAGTGGTGATTTTTGAAAATTCTACCAATCAAGGGCAAGATTACAGAATCTAAACAAGTCATAAAGTAACCAAGACAAAGTTAATTAACCCTAAAACAAGTTATTAAACTAAAACTATTCTCAAAAAGGCCTCAAACAAGTTTCTGCAATTTAAGCCAAACTAATGGTTACTATTTGCTAAACAAAAAGGATAGGCAGAAAGGTCTTGTTTTACTGAATCCAACGGTATAAAGTTTGCAAAATTCTAACGTGGAATTCAAAAGATATAGGCATTTGAAATCTGGATCTAAATCTGTTTTAAATTCTATTTTCAGATCAGATCCTAGCCACGTGTCAAGTCCTTATTCGCCCGTACCAGTTCGCGCGGCTCAGCCGCTGTGGAGCGTTAGATCTAAAGTGGATCGTGCGGTCCAGAGGACATACCTCTTCGGTGTTAAGTGAACTAATCGTGGCGCGGATCCGAATCAAATGGTCTGATCTAATCAACCACAAAGTGGTGGCGCTGCAGTGGCTAGCGGCGGAGCAGTCGATCGGCGATGGAGGCGGCCTTCTGAGGTGAGTGAGAAAGAGGAGTAGCTCACGGGCTCGAGGTCAGTGATGCTCGTCATACCATGATTGGTCAAGGCGCTCGGGGCTGTCCTAGATTGCTTTCGCCGGAGTTCTTTGTGGCGGCGGTTGGCTCTGATTCTTTGTTGAGGGAAGCGTAGATCACCCCAAGGCAAAACAACGACGCAGTTAGGTTTACAGGTCAAAGCGAAGTCGTGTGCATGAGCAGGAAGGCGAGCGTGATGCATGCACCACTAGAGTTCGCGGAGTTCGTGCGAGAAGCGGTGGCGGCGATCGGCGATGTTGCGAGCTACGGTTCATCGAGGGCAAAGCGAAGGTGTTAAAAAAAGCCTGAGGCTCGCTGAACCAGATAGCAAGAACGAGAGGCAGAGGGGAGCTCAGAACTCACCGGAATTCGCCAGCACAGTCGTCGGAGATGGCGGGGCTACAGAGAGTAATGCTCGCAGCCTGGTGGCGCTCTGGGTTTGGGGTTTGAGGAAGAAGAGAGAGGCGGAGGGGTTCATATAGCCTGGTCACGGCGAGAATTACTCGCCATTGAATCAATTAACACATGGATTAAACACGAAACGCGCGTTGATTTGGGGATGAACTGGTCGCGATGCGGGGAGGCGATCTTTGGCGTGGAGGAGGCCCGCTCGTCGGTGGCCAGTGTGAGTGTAGGTGGGGTCTGCATCGTCGTCATTTGCGTGTGCTTTCGGCGTGAGAGAGGGAAAAGAAAACCCGGGTGGGCTTGATGGGCTTGAAGCTGGGCGAACTGCACTTGTGACCTTTTTCCTTTGAGAAATCCTTTTCTTTTTCTAATTTCATTTTCTGGAATGAATTTGATATGAATTCAAATCCTTTTGAATTCAAACAGCTAGAATTTTGCGAGGTTACGTGGGTTCAAATACAGTCAATAAACCAAGTGGTTACCTTGCAAGGCTTGGTCAAGCTTAGGTTTTGAAATAAACAGAGACTTTGTCTCTAGTTTGAAAATGTTTGAAATAGGGTTTTGAAATTATTTCTAAATTGGAAACTTGGGTAAAAATGCTTCACCTAATCTTTCCAACCATGGAGGCAAGCAAACAAGTTCATAGACAATCAAATCTCAAAGGGTGATGGCCAATTGAGATAAATTGCCCACATGAAATCATAGCCAAAGTTTATGCTTCTAAATGTTTTTGAGAAAAACCCTAAATGGATGAATGATGCAAAGATGATATGAATGAGTTTTGAAATATGATTTTTGGGATGTCACAAATCTAACCCCCTTAAAATGAATCTCGCCCTCGAGATTGGATTAACTAACAAATAGGTGAGGGTGGTCTTTCAGATCATCTTCTCTTTCCCATGTTGCTTCCTCTTGAATGATGATTCCATTGTACTTTGCAAAACTTGATAGTCTTTGTCCTTGTGACTCTTCTGCGGTCTCGAGAATTTTGACAGCTTTTCTTCATAGGTGAGATCACTTTCTAGTTGAACTTCCTCCAAAGGTATGGTATCCTTCAAAGATGATTCTTCCATTTAAGGTGACATTTCTTAAGTGACTTACATGGAAAACATTATGGAATTGATAAAGATCTTGTGGCAGTTCTATTTCATCATAACTTCTCCTTTGCGACTTAGAATGTTAAATGGTCCAACATATCTTGGTGCTAACTTTCCTTTGACTCCAAATCTTTTCACTCCACGAGTAGTGATACTCTAAGATAAGCTCTATCCCCAACCGTAAGTGACTTCTCTCGCTTAGCATCTGCGTAGCTTTACATCGAGGTGGGCTATCTTCAACTGTCCCTAACCAATGTGACCTTTTCTTGGCGTCTTTGATAAGATCTGGTCCAAACAAACTTCTTTCTCCACACCATTCCATAGTAATGGGGTGGTACACTTTCTTCCGTATAGAAACTCAAATGGTGCCATCCCAATACTAGATTGGTATTTGTTGTTGTAAGAAAACTTCTGCGTAAAGACTTTCATCCCAACTTGCTCCATAGTCTAGGGCACATGCCCTCAACATGTCTTCAAGAATTTGATTAGTCCTTCTGTTTGTCCATCAGTTTGGGATGAAAGCGTGCTGAATTCCAACCTTGTTCCTAAAGATTCATGAAGCTGTCTCCAAAAGTGAGAAGTGAATTGAGTTCCTCTATCAGACACAATACTCTTAGGTACACCGTGAAGGCATACAATTCTGTTCATGTAGATTTTGGCTAACTTGGCACTGGTATAATTTGTCTTTACGGGTATAAAATGAGCCACTTTAGTTAGGCGATCCACTACTACCCATATGGAGTCATACCCTAACCTGGTCCTTGGTAATCCGGTAATGAAATCCATACCAATATTTTCCCACTTCCATTCAGGAATAGGCATTGGTTGAAGCAAACCTGCTGGTTTCTGATGCTCCGCTTTCACTCTACTACACACATCACACAAAGCAATGTGTTCGGCGATGTCTCTTTTGAGATTGTTCCACCAAATTTTTTCTTTCATATCCATGTACATTTTGGTGTTTCCCGGGTGAATAGAATATGGAGAGTTATGGGCCTCTTGTAGAATCTGTTTCCACAATTCCGGATCTTGTGGAACACAAATACGTTTCCCGTGCCATAAAGTACCTTGTTCATCCATATGGAAACTTTTAGCTTTCCCTTGGCTAATCCTTTCCCTAATCTCTTCGATCTCTTTATCTGTCTTTTGGGCTTATTTAATCTTATCCAACAGAGTGGGTTGAACATCCAAAGACATGAGATGTCCTTCAGGCACAATCTCCAACCTGAGTTCCTTGATTTGCTTACACAAGTCATCTGGCAATTCACCTTTGGTAAGGCCATTTACAAACGCCATACGACTTAGAGCATCTGCTACTACATTTGCTTTACCGGGGATGGTCTTTGTAAACTCAAGTCGTAATCTTTGATAAGTTCTAGCCATCTCCTTTGTCTCATATTGATTTCTTTTTGGGTGAAGATATATTTCAAACTCTTATGATCGGTGAATACTTCACAACGTTTTCCCAAAAGGTAATGTCTCCATGTTTTGAGTGCATGGACAACAGCGGCTAACTCTAAATCATGAGTAGGATAATTTACTTCATGAGTTTTGAGTTGTCTTGAGGCATAAGCCACAACTTTTCCGCCTTGCATAAGTACGGCACCTAATCCTTGATGCGAAGCATCACAATACACAAATCCTTTTCTAAATCTGGTAGCCTGAGGCTGTCTTGACACAAGTATCTTCTTTAATTCTTGAAAGCTGAGTTCACAACCTTGGACCAAGCAAATTTCTTATCTTTCTTTAACAATTCTGTCATTGGTTTAGCAACCTTTGAAAAATTTTCAATGAACCTTACGTAGTAACTGCTAAACCAAGGAAACTACGAACCTCTTTTACGTTCTTAGGAGATTCCCATTCACATCAGCTGAAACTTTAGCGGGATCAATGCCACTCCATCCTTTGTCATAACATGACCAAGAAATCCAACTTCCTCTAACCAAAACTCACACTTGCTGAATTTGGCATAAAGCTTATGTTCCCTTAGTTTCTCAAGTATCAAGCGTAGATGTCTTTCATGCTCTTCCTTGCTCTTGGAGTAGACTAAGATGTCATCGATGAAAGCGACAACGAACTTGTCGAAATTCCATGAACACCTTGTTCATCATATTCATAATCTGGGGCGTTGGTTAAACCAAAAGGCATCACAGTGTACTCATACAATCCATACCTTGTGGTGAATGCTGTTTTAGGTATGTCTTGCTCTCTTATCTTGAGTTGAAAATAGCCTGACCGAAGATCAATCTTCGAGAACACACATGCTCCTTCTAGCTGATCAAACAAGTCATTTATTCTTGGCAAAGGATATTTGTTCTTGATGGTTACCTCGTTGAGAGAACGGTAATCTATGCATAATCTTTGAGTTCTATCTCTCTTTTCTACGAACAAAACTGGAGCTCCCCAAGATGAAGAACTTGGCTGGATGAATCCTTTCTGCAATTGTTCTCCAAGTTGTTTCTTGAGTTCCTTAAGTTCGTCAACTGACATTTTATAAGGCCTCTTATCTCTTGGTCCAGAACCTGGTACCAAATCTATTATAAACTCCACATCTCTATCTGGTGGCATTCCTGGCAACTCTTCCGGAAATACATCCGGATATTCACACACAATTGGTACACTGTCCATGCTAACCCCCTTAAGAGAATTTAGCTTGCTTCCTTTAGATTTAAAATTGGACTTAAATTTTATCCTCTTACTTTCAGGGGTTGTGAGTGAAACTGTACGATTTGCACAATCTAGTACTCCCTCATACTTAGCCATCCAATCCATTCCCAAAATTACATCCAATCCGTGGGAATTTAGGATTATTAGGTTTACTGGAAACTTATGTTTTCCGATCTCTAAGACTAGATCCCGGCATCCAAGACTCACTATCATATCTCCTCCCAGAGAGCTAACTTTTATCGGACACCCAATGTTTTCAGATGCAAACCCGTTTCTATCAACAAATGCTTTTGATATGAATGAATGAGATGCACCAGTATCAAAGAGTACAAATGCTGAGATGGAATTGAGCCTGAACTTACCAGCAACAGCATCAGGCTCTTCATAGACCTCCTCCACATTGATGTGGTTGACCTGTCCTTTCTGAAAAGGATTTGTCTTGCTAGGTCCTTCAACTTTCTTTTCAGGACACTCATTAGCATAATGCCCCAGCTTCTTGCATTTGTAGCACTCAACCTGACTGATGTCCGTCTTAGGCTGACTTCTACTTCCACTTCCACCTCCACTATGGTGGCTCTTATATCCACTCTTGTGGTTCTTATACTTATCATTGTCATGGTGCGATGATGCTTGTTGTCATAATGATTTGTGGTTAATGGTGCTTGTTAAATTTCCCATGCTTGTGGGATCTGGTGACACTATCATCATAGTGAGATCATTTATGAGGGCGATCCAGCTGTGCTTGTCAGTGTTTCCTCTTCCTACTCTCGACTTGCTTCATTTTATTCTCCACAATAACAGCCTTGTCACCACGGTTGGTAAGTTGGAGCGTATGCCACAGACATTGCAGATTTAGCTCATCATTCAAGCCTTCGAAACTTTTCCTTCCTTTTGGCATCGATGTCAACCTCATCCGGTGCATAGCGGCAGTTGTTGAACTCTTCAATATATTCAGCCACTGTGGTGGCGCGCTTGAGTTGTGAAACTCCTTCTTTTTCGGCTCATCATACAGTGAGATATGAGTAATGAAAGCCATCTTCAAAGATAGCCCAAGTCACCTCATCGATAGGTGTGGTGATCTGAAGTGTCCCACCATCTTGCGGCTGGTCCTTCCAACAGATGTGCGAACTGACTTTTTCATCTGTGCATCCCACGGTCACTCAGTCTCTGTTCACAGAACGGAGCCAATCATTGGCCACCATTGGAGCAGTTGTTCCGAAAACTTAGGCGGCCTCGAATTGAAACCTGGTGAGCATATCAAAACCTGGAGGGTTGTTGTTGTTGTTGTTATTGTTGTTGTTGTTGTTGTTGTTGGGGTTGTTGTTGTTGTTGTTCTGGTTATGGATGAACGTCGTCATCATTTGCATAAGCTGTGTTTGCGCATTCATCATTTGTTACATTTCCGGGGTAATGTTGGGGTTGGGGTTGGGGTTTGCGCGACGGGGAGGCATCTGTGGTTTAATCATATAGAGATAAGAATGAGATACCCTTACATGATTTATGCACAATACATTACTCAAACAAACACATAGCATGCAACACAAGGATAAAAAACTCAACAACAAGATAACAAAAGTCTCAAGGTAAAAACACACAAGTGGCAAGCCATCCACATGTCGGATGGTCCAATAATAAGTTCACAATAACAAGTACGGTAAATAAAGATAACTGAGTAGTCAAGTCTACTAAATCGGCCTCAATCTCCTCCTCGACAAAGGTAAGACCTGCGTTCTCCATTGCGGTCTTGTTCTCCTCGATGGTAGTGGTCAAAGAGTCGATCTTGGCCTTGAGAGCCCTCTTAGGGCAAGCCTCTCAATCCTTTGTCTGCTGCTGCTCTAACTCGAAGTCCTTGGACTGTAGTTCCTCGGTCATATCACGGATCCTCTTGTTCCTATCCTGGACACGCTTCTCTTGACTCTTGAACTTACGGTCTTGGGTCTCGAACTTCGCCTCCATCTCCTTGACTATCTCGTCCTGCTGCGAAGAGCTTGTCCTTCTCATGCTGCACACTGTTCGTCATTACTAAGCATGACGTTGGTCCTATCGGTATCCACGTGCCTAATAAGAGTCTCTAAGTCCTGGAGGTACAGGCGTATCGGCTCTGCTGTGATCCTCGAGTCGTCCTCAAAGTCGATGGACTCTCCGTCATCATCACGCCTTCGAAGGCGTGGAAGTGAGTGCCTCTAACTTTGTGGAGTGACGGCCTAATAGTCGTCCTATCGGATCCATGACAACCTCCATGCCTCTCTCCCTGTCATCATGCATAAGCTTGAAGACGATGGCCTCCGTAGTAGGCTCAGTCTGGCGTCCTGGATGGTTCACCTTGAAGCCCCAAAGGTCCTTCCTCTCAAACTTGGTGAGTGGGTGCACCGTAATGATAGGAAGAGGGAGATCGAGTAAAGTAGTAAGCTCTACGATACGAGGACCAAAGCAGGTAACTGGAACTCCTCAACAGTGCTGATGGCAATAGGCATCTATTTATAAGATTGAAAAAGTTAGAACAACACAATTTAAGATAATCAAGTCAACATTCAAACACATTCTTGGAACACACAAATCACTCAAGTCATGCATACATAAATTCATTACATCAACCAAGGTTCAAACTTATTTAAGGTATCATTTTGGAAAATAAGGTGATAGGTGGTGGTCCAACTAACAAAGTGCGCTTACAATCCTATCTAACTGGATCTGGTGGCTAACACAATGTTCCTAGTGGCAATCACCCTATCTTGTTCACATGCTTCTATCACTAAGTCTATAATATCTCCTCTTAAGGATTGGTTGGTGACTTCCAACTCTTGGGTATGTTCCTTCTCTTTCTCTAAGTCTTTTTGGAGGTTGAGCATCCTGCACTTGACTCTAGCACTTAGTTCTTTGATAGTCTTCCAAGCTGCTTCTTTTGCTGACTCAAAGAATGTGGTGTGCATAAAAGTGTTGGTGTACATGTAGAAACCTTTTTCTTTGTGGTTGTCTTCCTTGTTTTTGTACAAGTGAAGTTGCACCCACCAATATTCCACTCCTTCCCTCCATCACTGGAAAGCCCTTGTACACTGCTGCACCATGTACTCCCATGGTCTCCATGAGGTCCTTGAGAATCTTGGGAAACTCAGTCTCACACTCCAAGGTCAGGGTCATGATTGGTCCTTTCTTCACGGCTTCGTTGACGGAGTTCATCTACAAATAGAGACGAGAATGAGAAGATTAGAAAAGTTTACGAGAAGAATAGACAAGTGTAGAAGAAGTTAAAAAAAAATTTCCTTAGTGGTTTCCAATCCTAGGGTCATAATTCTACAGGCAACACAGTGCTCTGATACCATCTGTAAGATCCCTCCTTTGTAAAGGAAAAGATCCCTGTGATTGCAATTCTAGTCCCTGGATCAATGCTAGCATCCACAGTTTAAGATGAAGTACACAAATACAAAGGTCGTTTATTACAGTCATTCCAGAGATAAAACATAGTCTTTTACAACTCATGGCCAAAGGCCTAATACAAGAGTTTATGGAATAAGTAAATAAACATAAGTCTTCATCTTCATGTGCCACAGGCAAGCATGTTGAGTGTAGACTCATGACTCCTAATCATCATCAGAATAACCTGCAACATTACAAGTTACAGCCACAGAGGGTCAATACTTTAGAATATTATTGGCAAGTGATACCTTAGTATATAAGTAAGTGGACTATAAGACTATATGCATTTGGCTGGTGGAGCTTAGGCTTGCATTGCTCAAAATAGATTTTTCCTTAACTTTTGAAAATACTAAGTTTTTGCTTGGCACAAAACACCCAAGGCATCTACCAATCAAAGACTGAAGATCCACTCAAGGCATCTACCAATCAAGGACTGAAGACCCTTTTAACCCTTGTTCACCCACAAGTTTTATTTAGAAATTGGAGTGATGAGATTCTTGAAGTTTCCATGTCTTGATGCTCAAATTGTCCTTTACCAGGGACATGGCTAAGTACTTAGGTTTTACACTCTGCAGAGGTGGTGCACTTTCCCCACAAGACTTGGTTTCCCAAGACAAGATCCTTCAGTAGCCTTTCCTTAGTCAAATGGACGCGCTCCAACCTATCATCCCATCTACCACCCTCTGTCCAAGAGACTAAGTTCTAGCATCCTAAGATCATGGCAGAGCCCATATTGCCAAGTGGTTGCACTTGAAGCTTCTCAACATTTGACAACTCAAATCTCTTTGTTCCTGGGTGGCCATCCACAAGTGAGATACACAAGCCAAGTCCATGGCCTTGTGAACCACTCAACATAAACCATTCCTTCCATTCCACCCAGGTGATTCATTAACTTAGTTGTTTTGTTAAAATAAAACACAAGTCCAAAGACTTAGAATAATTTTTCATAGTGTAAATATATAAACCACCCTTGTTTTCTAGTAGCTAGGCTAAGCAGGAAAGTAATAGGAATCTTGACTTGGATAATTTTCACTAAGATTTCTCCTAATAGGTTTTCCCATAGCATAGTTTATACTTAGCAAAAACCATGCAAGTCCTATACTTAGAAAAATAATACTAATGCATAAATAAAATATAGAAATGGAATATTCATGATAATATCACTTGCCTTGGTAGTGTGGAGAGTAGCACTCGTCACAATCACAATCACTAGCAAAATCTACACACAAAGTTATAGCACACAATTACACACAAATATATACAAGCAAAAATATTATGAATGCATGCATGCATGAATCTACTAAGTGGTGATTTTTGAAAATTCTACCAATCAAGGGCAATATTACAGAATCTAAACAAGTCATAAAGTAACCAAGACAAAGTTAATTAACCCTAAAACAAGTTATTAAACTAAAACTATTCTCAAAAAGGCCTCAAACAAGTTTCTGCAATTTAAGCCAAACTAATGGTTACTATTTGCTAAACAAAAAGGATAGGCAGAAAGGTCTTGTTTTACTGAATCCAACGGTATAAAGTTTGCAAAATTCTAACGTGGAATTCAAAAGATATAGGCATTTGAAATCTGGATCTAAATCTGTTTTAAATTCTATTTTCAGATCAGATCCTAGCCACATGTCAAGTCCTTATTCGCCCGTACCAGTTCGCGCGGATCAGCCGCTGTGGAGCGTTAGATCTAAAGTGGATCGTGCGGTCCAGAGGACATACCTCTTCGGTGTTAAGTGAACTAATCGTGAGCGCCAGATCTAGATCAAATGGTCCTGATCTAATCAACCACAAAGTGGCGGCGCTGCGGTGGCTAGCGGCGGCAGTCGATCGGCAGCGGAGGCGCTTCTGAGGTGAGTGAGAAAGAGGAGTAGCTCACCGGGCTCGAAGTCACGGTGATGCTCGTCGTACTCATGATTGGTCAGGCGCTTGGCTGTCCTAGATTGCTCGCCGGAGTTGCTGTGGGCGGCGGTTGGCTCTGGTTGCTGTCGAGGACGAAGCTGTAGATCACCCCAAGGCAAAACAACGACACGGTTAGGTTTACAAGGTCAAGGCGAAGTCGTGTGCATGAACGGGAAGGCGAGGGGCGGTCTGTACTTACCACTAGAGTTCGCCGGAGTTCGTAAATGCGAAGGCGGTGGCGGCGATCGGCGATGTTGCCGGAGCTACGGTTCATCGAGAAACGAAGGTGTTAAAAGAAGCACGAGGCTCGCTGAACCGGATAGCAAGAACGAGAGGCGGAGGAGCTCAGAACTCACGAATTCATTTGGCCTTGATCGTCGAGGAGCGGGGAGAGAGTAATGCTTTCGCCTTTGGTGGCGCGGGTTTGGGTTTGAGGAAGAAGAGAGAGAGGCGGAGGGGTTCATATAGCCTGGTCACGGCGAGAATTACTCGCCATTGAATCGAATTAACGCATGGATTAAACCTGAAAACGCCGCGTTGATTTGGGGATGAACTGGTGCGTGCGGAGACGATCTTTGACATGGAGGAGGCCCGCTCGTCGGTAAACTTGTGAGTGTAGGTGGGGTGCATGCATCGTCAGTCTGTGCGTGTGCTCAGCGTGAGAGGAAAAAACCGGGTGGGCTTGATGGGCTTGATTGACTGGGCAGAACTACGCATGCCTTTTCCTTTGAGAAATCCTTTTCTTTTCTAATTTCATTTTGGAATGAATTTGATATGAATACAAATACTATTGAATTCAAACAGCTTAGAATTTTGCAGGTTCGTGGGTTCAAATACATCAATAAACCAAGTGGTTACCTTGCAAGGCTTGGTCAAGCTTAGGTTTTGAAATAAACAGAGACTTTGTCTCTAGTTTGAAAATGTTTGAAATAGGGTTTTGAAATTATTTCTAAATTGGAAACTTGGGTAAAAATGCTTCACCTAATCTTTCCAACCATGGAGGCAAGCAAACAAGTTCATAGACAATCAAATCTCAAAGGGTGATGGCCAATTGAGATAAATTGCCCACATGAAATCATAGCCAAAGTTTATGCTTCTAAATGTTTTTGAGAAAAACCCTAAATGGATGAATGATGCAAAGATGATATGAATGAGTTTTGAAATATGATTTTTGGGATGTCACAGGTCTCTTCCAAGGGATCATTACCTGAAGAGGGTTCACCCTTATCTAAACCTGAGCCACCCATGGTGGCGTCAGTCTGCGATTCAAGGATCGCTGGCCCCGTTGAAGGAGCCGGATCTTCTGCGACAACCAGCGATGGAGTAATCACCGGTGTTGTGGAAGGTTGAGGGGAAGGAGTCGGAGGAGCCGCAGCAGGAAAAGCTATAGTCAGCTTCGTCTATCGCAGGGGCTTCAAAGAAGTTCCCTTCCCCTTGCCCTTGATGAGCTGCTTAGCTCTGAGAGTGTAATAGAATGGAAAACATTACATCTCGGAAGAAAATTTGAGTAAGGTACAAAGGTGAAAGTTGTGTTGAAAGTTACCTCTTCACGACTGGCACCTCCTTTGTGCCGACGACCACTGTCGGAGCTTTGCGCTTCCTGGGCACAACGTTCGGCAGTGGGACCAGTTCCGCCGCCTAAGAAAACTCCAGAGGATATCCCTCGATAGGAGCCAGCTCTGACTCGGGGAGGTCGGCAAGCTAAAAAGAAGAAAATATCTCAGTATTGCAAAATAGCTTAAAAGGTGAAACACATAAAAGGGTTTATTATTGAAGCTTACCGGAACTACTGAGGTCTTCATTGTGCATGTCCAGAGACAAGTCCGAAATCTTTCTCTCAATCTGCTCCTTGATCAGCCATTTGATCTGGCTTATGTAATCCTGTGGCTTTAAAGCCTTAGGACTGATGCAGAGGGAATCATTCTTTGACACCGTGATGGAGTGCATCAGACGGTCGCCGTGGTATTGGAGAGGCTGGATCCGGCGTGCGACCCAGCACTGGACCATGTCAGATCCTTTCAAGCCCTTGTGTTTTATCAGGTATTCGATCCACCTCTTAGCAAGGATCAGATCATCACTGAGAGCCGGAGGAGCCTTGTCCCAAGATGGAAGGGCCGTGGCGGCTCCGTCTATGAAAGCCAGCAAAGCAGTAGCTTTGCCGGGAGCAGGAATGTCCTTATGGTAAAAGAAAGTGGTCGGCCATTGTTTGACCGACTCACTGGCAGAAATGCGAGGATAACTATGCTCGCGTCTAACTGAAAGGCTAATAGTGCCGGTAATATAAGGATTACCGGCAGTGATGGAGTTTCTACGGACATGAAAGTAGAAGCGGAAAAAGTGAGACTTGGCCTAATGCCGAGATACCCCTCGCACAAAGCTGCATAAGAACTCATCTCTAAGATGGAGTTCGGGGGAAGATGATGGAGCTGAACGCCATAGTGATCAATCACCTTGGAAAATAATTCGGAGGGAGGGAAAGACAAACCTCTGTCGAGGTGGGTGCCGAAGTGTACCCGCTCATTGGCATGCGGGTTGGGGATGGTTTGGCCAAAACCACTCCGCCAGTCGTCAGCGCGGAGGAGCCCTTGATTATCCACGCTGCGGAGCTTCTCGTTGTCGAGGAGACACGAGATCCAAACCCCACGGTTGCTCTCTTTCTCCGCTGCTGCCGCCGTTGTTGCCGCCACAGCGAAGCTAGCCAAGCTAGAAGATGAAGAAGAAGCCATTTCTCCGGTGCGCCGGTGATCTTGGATGGGCGACGCTGGGAATCTGGGAGGCAGTAGAGCTCTGTGCGCGAGGGAGAAGTGGAGGAGAAGGAACAACAAGGGAACAGGTGAAGATGGGAGAAAGAGAATCCTGACCCCTTATAACCACCTAACTGCGCCAAGATTCGTGCAAACGGCACTGTGTAAACGTCACGTGTCGTGGAAGGAACTAGGAAGGACCCACGCGATGATTATGTCGCCTCGATCTCCGCGTACGCATTGAAACGGCGCCTCGGTTCTGCGAATGGCAGACCCACCAACGGTCGTGCTGATAGGATGTTTGTCAGATGATGTGACTTGACCATGACCAGTGTCAGATGACGTCAGAGACCAAGTTCCGGCTTAGTTTGAATATCAAGTTGGAAAAAACTGAATAATGTACTGATATGTCCGACTTATTTTGAGACCTAGATCGTATCTTTTGTTTTGAAGTTTCAGGAACCCTTCAAGATTCTGCAAGCCAAAGATCAAGCTAGATGATGAAGAATCTGACTTTGGATCTTGGAGACTTCCGGGGGCTGCTGTTGGGGATATAATTTCCGGGTATCCTCATAGTCCTCACTGACGAGGGTGGCCCACTTCGGGTTAGAGCTTTGCTTCACGGGTGACCCAGTCAGGGAGAAGAGGCAGAGTCCAATCCGGCTACGGGAAGGCCCAGAAGACTTACCGACTTAGGCCCATAGTGTTACTTGTAGTTCAAGATGTACTCTGTAACCGACTCTCAGTCGTAGCCGGATAGATCTCTCCTGTAAACCCTAGGCCGGATATCTATATAAGACATCCTAGGGAGAGCCTTTAGGGCACCCTCAATAGTCTATAATCTCAACTCGCACAGGCGAACCCTTGTAACCCATATTCCGGCTCTGCCGTATTACTGGATTGCTAGCAAGAGTAGGATCCATCCAAAGCGGGCGGATTCGAACCTGGGTAAACTTGTGCACTCACCGTCCTGGAACACCGTATGTCTCACACCCCTCTCTTCCGCACGCCTCGAGGACCCCCTCATGGCGTACTTGTCATCAATCCGACGACAACCAAGTCACCATAGCCTCTATGATCATTTAGTTTTCGACTTGTAATATCACTTTATGCTTTAACTAATAATGTTTTGTCGCTTTGCATGATTATGGCCATTATTGCTCTCTTAGTTGGTCACTCCCAGTCTTTTGCTAGCCTCCACATGTACCAAGTATGAGTTCCACTCATGCATCCAACTCCAAATAAAACCAAGTTATTCCAAAGAGTCCACCATACCTACCTATTAGCATTATTGCTATTCCAAGTATATTCATGTTTTTATCTACCTTCCATATTAAACTTGTTATGTGAAAATTAGTGATTAAAGCTCTCACAAACTTGATGGCACACTTTACTTTCTTGCACTTAATAAACTTGAACCATTGTGCCCATCTATGTTGCGTATATGCTTGCGCTTTGTAAGTTGTGAATTAGCAGAACCATGTTATCATGGGGAACGCTTTGAACATTGCACTTTATTTAGTTGATATCATGTTATTTTGCTTATGGATCCCGGCGGTGTGAAATAAAAGGGGAGCTTGTAAGCTCATGGAGTTTTTATATGTGTTAGAGAAACGCCTAGGCGACTAGCCTAAGCCATGCCTAATCATGGTGGAAACTTGCAGCATAACCATAGTGAACAATCTGTGAAGCATCCTCAATAAAAAACCCTATGCAAATAGGAAATAAAAAGATCGCTGAGATGCTCATTGTCTGTTGCCTTGTCATTTTGATAGGGGAAAGCACTTGTATCATGGGGCAAGGGGTACCCAGTTGGTGGTTCTCTATGGTACACATGTAG
The DNA here is from genome assembly GCA_023614405.1 of Avena insularis. Classification (NCBI taxonomy): domain Eukaryota; kingdom Viridiplantae; phylum Streptophyta; class Magnoliopsida; order Poales; family Poaceae; genus Avena; species Avena insularis. Next base: position 511,617 of record JAJUPC010000103.1, read on the forward strand.
TTACTATAACAAGAACTTACTTGTGACTAAAGTTGAGTAGCATGAGGTTCGGTACTCGTAAGCAAGGGGCATGAGATTTTCAGCTTATAACTTGCCAGGCATATCCTCATATTTGTTCACTTTAACCTTAACCTCCTAAAGATGCTTATGATAGGGGCAATGAGAGGTGAAAGCTAATAAGTACCATAATTTTTGGAAGCTCTATATGAAACTTGAATCTCTGCTTCCTTCTATGAAGGGCCTTTCTTTTAATTTTATGTTGAGTCTCCATCTTCTATCTTTATGCACCTACTGATAGAGCATAGTGGTCATTCTTAGTTTAATGTGCATTGTCCCAAAACTTGTTGATTGATTCATAACTTTGATATTGCCTGTTCTTAAACTATTTGTATCTAGTCACCCTTATGAAATTTGTAGGTGTCCTATGCATTTATGTTTTGCTACACCATGAGGGACAAGCTGAATACCATTCTCATTATGTTTTATATATGTGAAACAAACAAACGTCTTTTAAAGCATTGTTATTCATGGATCTTTTGTTTGTACCTTTTCATGTTACAACATAGTTGCTATGTCTTATTGTTAGAACTATATCTTTCATGTCTATATTAGAGTACTATGATCCTAGCTATCAATGTTTTACAAATACCTTGATCAAGATTGTGATGGTGCATGTCACCTCAAAAATTATTCTTTTTTTATCAGTTACCTACTCGAGGACGAGCTGGAGTTAAGCTTTGGGATGTTGATACGTCATAAACGTATCTATAATTTTTTATATTTTGTGCCTGTTTTATATCAACTATCTTATGTTTTGTCTACATTTTGAGATACTTTTATGCATTTTCTAGAACTTACCTATTGACAAGATGTCGTAGTGCCAGTTGCATGTTTTCTGCTGTTTTTGGTTTCAGAAAAGCTAGAAAAGACATATTCTCAGAATTGGACGAAACGAAAGCCAAACCTCCTATTTTTCCCGACACGAAGACGGAGTCCAAAGCAGAGATGGAGGAGGGCCAGGGGCTGGCCACATCACCTGGTGGCGCGGGCCAGGCCAGCTCACGCCAGGGGTGGTGTGGGCCCCTCTAGCCTCCACCGACCTTGCCCCTTCGCCTATATATTCCTCCCGGGACGAAAACCCTAAGAAAAGATCAGGAATTCCACGAAAAGTTCCACAGCGCCACCACCACCGAAGAGGAGATTCAGAGGACAGAAGTCTCTGTTCCGGCACCCTGTCAGGACGGGGAAGTGCCCCCGGATCCATCTCAATCGACTCCACCGCCATCTCCATCGCTGTTGCTGACTCCCATGATGAGGAGGGAGTAGTTCTCTCTCGAGGCTAAGGGGCTCTACTGGTAGCTATGTGTTCATCTCTCTCTACGCGTGATCTTATGAGATCATGAGCTTTGTAATCTATAGATCTATTTTGCTACTCAAGTGATTTAATGAATCTCTGCTTATCCCCATGTGTGTGAAGTTGACAGTGTGCACACTCTGTGGCACTTTGGCTAAGATTACATAGATACTTGTCATGAGTACAATTTGAGTTGGATGTCTCTATGAGATTGTGGTGTTTGTTGGAACCATCTAGCACTCAAGGTGACATTGAGGGGTTATCTAGATGGGAATACGAACTTTAAGGTGTGTTGTTATAGCCCTACATCGTCCAACCGGAGAGTAGTTTAGGGTAGCATAATGAAGAGAAGATATTTATATGAGAGTGTCCACTAGTGAAAGTATGATCCCTAGGCCTTGTTTCTAAGCATTGAAACACCATCTACAATCAATCCTGTTATGTTTGCTTGCTGCCACTCTTATTCCATATTACTTGTATTTCACTATCTCTTCGCCGAACTAGTGCACCTATACACCTGACAAGTGTATTGAGTGTGTTGGGGACACAAGAGACTTCTTGTATCTTGATTGCAGGGTTGCTTGAGAGGGATACCTTTGACCACTTCCTCCCTCAGTTCGATAAACCTTGGGTGATCCACTTAAGGGAGACTTGCTACTGTTCTACAAACCTCTACACTTGGAGGACCAACATTGTCAACAAGAATAGAAGCATACGTAGACATCACACCTCTATGTCTCTCTGAGACATGATGAAAACTAACAATTTTCCGGCTGGTATTCCAAAGAAACACTTCTTCGGGTTAAGGATTATATTGTATTTGGTAGATTGGTGAATGTTTCCTCCAAGTCAGAAATGAGTGTTTCCTTCTTTTTGGACATCACAGCTATATCATCCACACATGCATGTACATTGAGTCCGATTTGAACATGGAGGCAATGCTGCATAGTGCGCTGGTACGTAGCTCCTGCGTTTTTAGCCCGAAAGGCATTGCTACGTAGGAGAAGGTTCCCAAGGGGGTGATGAACGAAGTCTATAATTTATCTGACTCCTTCATGAAAATTTGGTGATAACCGGAATATGCATCGAGAAACACATAGGAGTTCCGAGTCTGCTGTTGAGTCGATAACTTGATTGATTCTAGGCAGAGTGAATGGATCTTTGGGATAAGCCTTGTTCAAGGCAGTATAATCAACACACATCCTTAAATCAGTGGTGTCCTTTTTAGGGACCATTACAGGATTGGCCGACCACTCAGTGTGGATGACCTCTTCTATGAATCCAGCTAACTCTAGTCGGGCTAGTTCCTTAGCTATTTCTTTGCACTTTTCATCACTGAAACATCACAAGGACTGTTTGACAGGTTTAGCATTAGGATACACGTTTAAAGAGTGATCAGCAATTTCCCTAGGTACTCCGGTCATGTCAGAAGGTTGCCATGCAAAAATATCTTTATTAGCTTTGAGGAACTTGACGAGCATGCTTTCCTATGCATGGTTGCTGACTCTTGTACTAACGAGCTTGTTGGGGAACCCCAAGAGGAAGGTATGATGAGCACAGCAGTAAGTTTCCCTCAGTTATGAAACCAAGGTTATCAATCCAGTAGGAGAAAGGAAACACCCCAAAGGTGTAGCTAGCTGAACTTTGGCATGGCGCACTACCGGTGCCAGCAGCAACGTGGAGACCTGCACAACACAACCACATAACTCTGTCCCCAACTTGCGATGAGGTTGTCAATCTCACCGATTTTGCTGAAAACAAAGGATTAAATGTATCGAGTGGAAGAAAGTAATAGTTTGCAGAAAGTAAACACAAAACAGTAAATAGTTGATTGTAGATTGATAGTAAAAGAAAGGACCGAGATCCATAGTTCACTAGAGGTGGCTCTCCTTAATATAGATGACATGTTGGGTGAACAAATTACAGCGGCGCAATTAACAAACATCGAGAAAGCATACAAGCATATACTAATCATCTTGACTCCTTTGAGATTAGATTGGGCATTACAACATTATACATAGAGCGCCATCCAACTGCATCTATGACTAATAATCCACCTTCAGGTTATCATCCGAACCCCCTCCAGTATTAAGTTACAAGCAACGGATAGTTGCATTACGAATTGTGTGTAAGGTAAACAATATGATTGTTCTATGAACAAAGGATTGTTGTTTTCTCCCTAGTAGCAACAAAACATCTAGTAACTTAGAGATTTCTGTCACTTCCCCAGATTACCAGAGGCATGAACCCACTATCGAGCATAAATACTCACTCTTGGAGATGCTAGCATGTACTTGGCCAAGATAGCTACTAACAACGGAAAGCATGCAAGATCACAAATAACAAAGACATGATAGAATCAATAATCAATCTGAAATAGCATCTCAATATCCATCGGATCTCCGCAAACACAACATGTAGGAATTACAAATAGATGATCTTGATCATGAACGAAGCTCACAAGATCTAAACATGATAGCACAATGGAGGAGAAACAGCCATCTAGCTACTACATGGACCCGTAGTCCAGAGATGAACTACTCACGCATCACACCGGAGGCTTGCATGATGATGAAGAAGGCCTCCAGGGTGAATTCCCCTCTCCGGCAGGGTGCCGGGAAGAGCTTCAGATCCCTCCCAATCTAGGGATGGAGATGACGGTGGCTACAGACTCTTTCGTGGAATTTTGATCGGGTACTTAGGGTTTCCGTATCAGAGGCAATATATAGGCAGAAGGAGAGGCCGAGGGTGCACAGGCGGCTAGACCACCCGGCCCAACCCTCTCTCTCGTATTCAGCTCGAGTGTCCCTCGGTGAAAAACTGACTTTGGCTTTTGTCCCGTCCAATTCCGAGAATATTCATTTTCTGACTTTCCTGGAACTAAAAACAGCAGAACACAGGCAGCTGGCACTGTGGCTCTTGTTAATAGGTTAGTCCAAGAAATCATATGAAAAGTACTCCAAAGTGTGGACAAAACATAAGAAAGTAGATAAAACCAATCATGGAACATCAAAAATTATGGATACGTTTGCAATGTATCAATGGTCTAAACCTACGCCTATCTGTGTCACCTTGGAGGGGTCATCATCCTTCAACGGCGTTGTCTCTGTCTCTTCCGATGCCTTGAACTCTGGAGTCGGCTTTGTCACCTCCTTCTTCATAACGGGCATCTCAGACGGGTCGATGTTCTTCTTCATCTCTTGGTAATCCCTGGTGGTAGTATGTCTTCAGCAAAGGCGGTAGCTCCGTCTTCCCATCCTCGTGCCTTCTTCGGGTTTCCTCGGGTCGTGATGATGTCATTAGGACCTGGAATTTTCAGCATTATGTAAATATAGCAAGGGCGAGCCATGAAAGACCAGTAAGCTGGATGCCCAAAGATATTGTGGTATGCGCTCTTGAACGGGACCACTTCAAAAGACAATTCTTCTATCCGATAGTTCTTTAAAGTTCTAAAAGTAACGTCCAAAGCGATTTCTCCCAGAGAGTTCGCTTGTCTTCCGGGGATAACTCCATTGAAAACAACAGTGCTATGATTCAACTATGTTTCCGATATCCTCATACGGTGCAGTGTTTTGACGTAGAGTATGTTGATGCTACTGCCTCCGTCCATGAGGGTCTTGGGGAACCCATAGCCATCGATCAGTGGATTGACGACCAGGGCGTACTTTCCTCGCCTGTGTGGTTTAAGCGGATGGTCACTTTGGTCAAAGGTGATGGTCACTTCTAACTAGTCTGGAAACTAGGGTGCAACCGGAATAGTTGAGCTTATGCATTACTGCCTTTTTGACCTTAGCTGGTTGGGATCCAAGGAAGCAGACGTTGGTGTCTTTCTTGGTTGTGAAGGTCTTCTTTCCATCCGACTTGGGATTTGAGGTACCCGCCTCCTCCATGTCAGAATCTTCCTTGGACTCCTTCTCTTTGTCGGAATTTTTCTTTCCTTTTTGTCGCTTGGCCCTATAGCCAATGGATTCGTCTTTCTTGATGTCGTCATTGAAACGACACTCAGCATTTTGTGTGTGATGAGCCCCCGTTGGCATCCGGGTGATGTACACACGTATTATTAGCAATGTTGGCCCAAGAGTAGGTTTTACCAGGTTACTAGTCTCCTCTACCTCGGACTCAGGAAGTTCCACGGCCTCCCTCGTCCTCCAGACCCGAAAGTTGTGTTGATAGTCGTAGTTTCCTTATTGGGTTTCTCTTCCAAGGTGTTCTTGCATTTCTAGGCCTGCTGCTGCTTCGGCTGTTTGGCCGACTATGGCATAGCCAGTATGTTTAGCAGTCCCCCTAAATCATTGTCGGCATTTGCATATTTTCTTGTTGTTTCTATTAGCTCACCCAAGTCGGTAACTTTGTCGCACTTTAGGCGATGATGCAGTAATCTGATTGGAAGTCCCGCGATGAAGGCTTCGATCGTGGTCTGCTCGTTTACTCCCTCACAGGAGTTCTTCATGTCGATCCATCATTAGAGGTAGTCCCAACAAGTTTCTCTAGGTTTTTGGGTGCAACGCTGCAGATCTCCGACTGTGCAGGGCCTCCTCTATGTACCCTTGAAATTCCAAAAGAAAGCACTTTTTATATCATACCAGTTGTGGATGGTATTTTCTAGAGTTCATTGAGTCATGATCGAGCCGTCTTCCTTAGCATAAGCGGGAGATATCAAACTGCGACCAAGTTGTTTCCTCCTTTGGCGATGAAGTAGGCCTGGAAGAAATCCTGGAGCCAGGTGTCTGGCCGAGCCACACCATCATAGGGTTGAATATGCCTTGAAATAGCAAATCCTCCAAGAAATTTGTTTGTCGTACGCGCGACCCGAAGCATTTTTGGCCCAGTATATATTATCCGACTCGTAGTGTCGCGCTTCTATGTTTGAGTTGATCCGATGTCTGGCGTCACTTGGTGACAGAGAGAGCCATCTTGGATGTTTGCTATGACTATAGTGCCATGGAGCCAGATTTATGTTTCCTCCACCATCGGCTCTGCCTCGGTGCCCTCCCTGGCCTCCATGAGAGATGTTGTGGGCGTTGCTTGGTAGAGAGGGTGGTGACAGGGGTTTGTTTCCTCCATCCGGGGCTTTATTTTGACAACCACTATGCCGACTTGATCCGGCACAATGTTCGTCATTCCTGTGTTCGTTGTTGCCATCATTGTGATGAGGCTTAGCCAGATGGCTTGTGTGTCTCTGAGGGGGCATTCTTTTCCGGTCCTGCTCCTGATGTCGTGCTTCTTCTTCTTCCCTGCAGTTATCCGACTACTACCAAGGAGGTTGTTGTGGAACAATTGCTGCTACGGCGTCTCGCTCCGCGGGTGGGGCAACATTTCTCCAACTACATGCGGGTCTGTGCTGGTGTCCTGAAGAGCCGATTCTTGAATAATTGTTGTCCTGAGGGTCAGAACGGTAACGTCGATCCGGTTCCCATCACTTCCTTGTACCTTGCTATTGACCTGTGTCTGTGCGACATGGGTCGGATTTGGAGAGTAGATTTCCACTGCCAGACATGGCGACCTTCTGTTTCTATTAGCCCTTGGTGGTAGCTTCACACTTGGCCGGACCTGCTCTGGGCTTGGATTATTCGCCAGGATCTATCAGGTCATAGAAGTGTTTTCTACTAGCGTGTTATACATCCGGTTTCTTTTGCTATTGATCCGAGGCTATACCATGGCTATGTCTCCCTCAAAAAGGGACTTGTGAACTTCCGGATTCCTATTAGCCAACTCAGGGATGTTCCGGGTCTTCTGAAGCTGTAGGGAGTTGAACTGTCCTGCTTCTGCAATGCGCTGCTTCTCCTCTACAAGGTTAGTGGCTTCGTCTAAGAGTCTCTAAAGATACTCCTCTAGAGCTAGGGCTCTTTCCTCCAACTCGCCCGGATTAAGATCCTCCGTAGTTTGGATTGGCATTGTGAGTGTGATGGCTCTGAAATATAGCCATCTACGTCCACATTTAAACTGGATATTATTCATATTTTTGAAGAAATGTCTCTCTAAACCCTTCCACTAATGCCTAATGATCAAAGGGGTATGCAATCCTTTCTTGCTATTTTCCCTGTGCAGATAATGACGTTTGATGATGGGAATCACTACATTAAAGTCAAAGATACGAGATTTCCAACAACCCAAAGAAAACCATGAGTCGTGAAGTGGAGACAGACGCTTTAACGACCAACTATACGGCGAGAATAAAATTTCGGTCGTATAGTTCTAGTCGTATAGTTGCCATCGACACCGCTAGGTCAAATAGAACAACTTTCGTGAAGGGACCCCTATATAAAGAGGCCTCGGACGACGAGAAAAGGGCATGCCCAGCTCCTCTTAGATCATAAGCCGCCTCCAGATCTCCATCCACAACACCGAAGAGCCACCGAAGGAATAGACTTAGATCTAATCTCCAAACCCTTCTCCATCTCCATAGCCATATTCCACCACTTGTAATAGTAGATCTCATCTTCGATTCGCGACATTGTAATACTATTTGCTATCAATCTCATGATTTCCACTACAATGTTTGTGATTGTTGATCTCATCTCTATGTGTGAGTAATTCTCCTTGGGCCAAGGACTTCAGCCTAGCGATGTAGCTTTTGTGCATGTTATTTATCATAGATGGGATCATGTATTAGTTTGTATGACATGATGATTATTGTATCCTCTCTTGCCTCAATCCAAGTACTTGTGAGGTACCCAAGACCCCGAGGATTAAGCCAGGTATAGGGAGTATGAGTAATGACTAATCTGCAGGTTGGGAACCCCAGTGACAGAAGGGATAGTACGGCTATATGTGAGGGATTTGAAGGGAATATGCCCGAGAAGCAATAATAAATTGGTTATTATCTTATCCTTGTTTATGATAAATGTTTATTTTGTATGCTATAATTGTATTAATTTGGAAACATTAATACATGTGTGCTTAATAAACAAAAATGGAAGTTCCTAGTTATGCCTCTCTTATAAACTAGCACGTTGATTAACAAGATGATCAAGGTTTCCTGATCATGGACATTGGATGTTGTTAATAACGAGGTCACAACATTAGTGGAATGATGTGATGAACATTCATCTGAAGTATAGCATTACGATCAAAGTCATTGTGTTTATATTGCTATAACATCATACGAAGTAATCCTAGTCCTTAGACCATGAGATCATGTCAATCACTAACACTAGAAGAGTATCTTGATAACATCAAACGTCACACCGTGAAAGGGTTATTATAAAGGTGGGTTCAGTGCTACAAAAGTGTTATGTAGAGGCTCATGGATCAATAGTGGGATTTGTCCATCCCGATGACGGATAGATATACTCTGGGCCCTCTCGGTGATATCACATTGGTTAGCTTGCAAGCAAGTGATGAGATCACTAGAATGTTATATCACGGGAACGAGAAAAGAGTACATGTCGGTAATAAGATCAAACTAGGTATGGAGATACCGATGATCGAATATCGGACATGTAATATATCGCGAGACAAAGGGATTTATTTACTAGCGTTAAAGGTTCTCATGATTAAAGAAGTCATCGTTGGATGTGTAGGAGTCAGTATGGATCTCCAGGTCCCGCTTATGATTATTGATCTGAGAGGGGTCTCGATCATGTCTGCATTATTCACGAACCATAGGGTGACAAACTTCAGGGATAACGACACCATTTGGAGCAAATATGTTTCAGATAAAGATTTAAGAAAGCGCTGGAATTATTTCAATAGACACCGAAACTGTTTTGGGTGAAATTGCTGAAATTGGTTCTGCATGTAATATTGAAATGTTGCAGGGGGTTTTATCTAAATGTTTGTTAATTAAAGTAATTAAAAAAATCTGAATAAAATTACTAAAAGAGTTTTATTAAATGAGAGAGCATTAAATTTGGAGAAATTTAATGCATTTAAAGTGGAGACTTTAAAAGGGAATGTTAAGGGGCAAATTTATGCGGAAGGGGTTACCACCACATGAATGGGGGAGGTGAGGGGTCAACTCCATGAGGCACCGGCCATGGAGTGGGGCACCCCCTCCTCCTATAAAAGGCCCCCCTCACACCCCTTCTTCCTCACACCTCCTCGTGAAGGATCTCTCTCCCCCTCTAGTATTTTTCCCCATGGTCTCGGATTAGAGAGATACATTTTCCTGGTGGCTTTATCTAGAAAGGAGTTGCTGCTTCTACTACTTTGCTGGAGTGAGGGACGGATGTTGTTGGGGTACCGGACGTGTGTGCGATCACGGATGCACCGCTGCTTTGCGGTGCTGGACTTGGTGGTGGTGGACTTGCTGGAGCAGGATCTAATGGACGTGCTAGAGCTGGACCTACTGGACCTGCTGGACTTCATCACGATCTTGAGATCGGCAAGTGTACGAATGCATCATCCACGAGTTCCATCTCGTTAACAAATCTTTGTTGTCTTCGAGGGTATGTTCTCTATGGATGTATATCCACCCGTTGCTTGTATCTAATAGATAGATCTTGGCGTATAATAGTTCCCATCATAGGAATTTTTTGTTTTCTATGCTGCGAACCCTTCAGTGGTATCAGAGCCTGATCTATGCATAGGTTCTTTGCATGGGTAGAACACATAAGAGTATTTGGGCGGTGATGATCATGTTATTGCTTCTTATATGTACTTTGGATATTGGTGGCTGATACTTTGCTAACGTATCCATAATTTTTGATGTTCCATGCTTGATTTTATCTACTTTCTTATGTTTTGTCCACACTTTGGAGTACTTTTTATACACTTTCTTGGACTAACCTATTAACAAGAGCCACAGTGCCAGCTGTCTGGTTTCTGCTGTTTTTGGTTCCAGGAAAATCAGAAAATGAATATTCTCGGAATTGGACAGGACAAAAGCCAAAGTCAGTTTTTCACCGAGGGACACATGAAGCCAGAATACGAGACAGAGAGGGGCCAGGAGGCCGCCACACCACCTGGCCACTCGGCCAAGCCTGGCCCGCACCAGGGGTGGTCTGGCCACCTCGGGCACACCCTCGGCCTCCCCTTTCACCTATAAGATGCCTCCGATACAGAAACCCTAAGTACCCAATCAAAAATCCATAAAAGAGTCTATAGCCACCATCATCTCCATCCCTAGATCGGGAGGGATCTGAAGCTCTTCCAGGCACCCTGCCGGAGAGGGGAGAATTCACCCTAGAGGCCTTCTTCATCACCATGCAAGCCTCCGGTGTGATGTGTGAATAGTTCATCCTTGGACTACAGGTCCATGTAGTAGCCAGATGGTTGGTTCTTCTCCTTTGTGCTATGATGTCTAGATCTTGTGAGCTCTGTTCATGATGAAGATCATCTATTTGTAATTCTACATGTTGTGTTTGCGAGGATCCGATGGATATTGAGATGCTATTTCAGATTGATTATTGATTCTATGATGTCTTTGTTATTTGTGATCTTGCATGCTTTCTGTTGTTTGTATCTATCTTGGCCAAGTATATGCTAGCAACTCCAAGAGTTAGTATTTATGCTCGATAGTGGGTTCATGCCTCTAGTAATCTGGGGAAGTGACAGAAATATCTAAGGTACTAGATGTGCTGTTTCTACTAGGGAGAAAACAACAATCCTTTGATCATAGAACAAACATATTGTTTAGTTTACATGCAATGCATAATGCAATTATCTGTTGCTTGCAAACTAATACTGGAGGGGGTTCAGATGATAACCTGAAGGTGGATTATTAGTCATAGATGCAGTTGGATTATGGTCTATGTATAATGTTGTAGTGCCTAATCAAATCTCAAAGGAGTCAAGATAATTAGTATATGCATGTATTGCTTTCTCGATGTTTGTCAATTGCCCCGCTGTAATTTCTTCACCCAACATGTTATCTATCTTAAAGAGAGCCACCACTAGTGAACTATGGACCCCAGTCCTTTCTTTTATCATCAATCTACAACTATTTACTGCTTTCTATTTACTTTCTGCAAACTATTACTCTCTTCCACACAATACGTTTAATCCTTTGTTTTCATCAAAACCGGCGAGATTGACAACCTCACTATAAGTTGGGGGCAAAGTTCTGTGGTTGTGTTGTGCAGGTTTCCACGTTGCTGCTAGCGCCGGTAGTGCGCCCTGCCAAAGTCCAGCTAGCAACACCTTGGAGGTGTTTCCTTGCTCCTACTGGATTGAGAACCTTGGTTTCATAACTGAGGGAAAACTTACTGATGTACTCATCATACCTTCCTCTTGGGGTTCCCCAACGAGCTCGTTAATACACGAGTCAGCAAGTATATTTTCTGGCGCCGTTGCCAGGAAGTCAAGGACATCTTCACATGGGGAGTCCCTCATAACCAATCTCTTTACTTTGTTGTTTTTGTTTTTCTTAGTTTATTTCTGCTTTGTTTGCTTGTTTCTTTATCAAAAACACAAAAAAATAGTTTTACTAGTTTGCTTTCTTTATTAAAAACACAATTATTATTATTATTATTATTAGTTCCTATCTTAAGTTTCCATTATGTCTAGTATTGCTCCAGCTACGATGTCACCTGAAGAAATGATATTCACTTTTAAACAAGGAATTGAAGAGAGTTTCAAAGAAGCTTGGTCTAGAATCTCTAATCTGCATGAAAAAACAGAACCTAAAATGACTCAAAGCTTGTTCCTTAGTAGTTTTTACCTTGGAATTGCTCTTTGCTATAGATATGCTTTGGATGTTGTAGTAGGAGGAGATTTCCTCCAATGCAATGAGGATGATGCTGTTAATGCCATAAAGAAGTTGGTCTTTACTTACAACTTGCCTAGCAAATCTGATTCTTCCTTCATAAATATATTTGCTAGATTCAATACTCTTGAGACCAACACTGCTAGTTTAAAAGATTGCTATAATACACTTAGAGAGAACCATGACCATGTTCCAATAAATTATGAACCATCAAAGTGGCTCCCCACAGTGAAGATTGTTATAAATAATGAAACTTTTCATGCTTGATGTGATATCATGTCTGAATTATGTCTTATGCCTAAATATATCTATGAATCTTTGAATCTTTGGGGGCTTTCTAAAGGAGGAGAAAAAATATTTCTTGCTAATAATGCCACAATATTACCCATTGGAATAGCTAAAGGAGTGTTTACAAAGATCCTATGGAAAATGGTTTCTACTGATTATCTTGTTATTGAATGTGTAGGAAAATGACAAATTACACTTGGAATATCCCTATTGAAACTCCTTGGAGCAATAATAGATGTGGAAAAGGGCACCATGCACTTTTCTTCTCCACCAAGCAATCATATGTTCCCCAAGGTTAAGAATAAAAGTAAGAGAGGTAAGGGCAAGAAATTTGGTTTTAATGCTTCTTCATTTGAGAACACTAGATCATTTTTCTTGCTTCTTATGCCTAACTTAAAGGCGTTAAAGAAACATACTTATTGGGAGATAACTCAAAAGTTTTAGATGAGTCTTGGAAGTTATTACCTAAGTAATAAACTCTCCTTATCCTTTTTATTTGCTTTTTGTGCCAAGAGTAACCTCTAATGAGAGAGAAGTAATGATTGAGAAACTTGCTGTCCCGAAACAGATTTCTGTGCTTCACCGTAAATATTAGTGTAAAATCTCTGTATGTCGTTTTGATGCGTGAATTTTTGTCCTTCTGACCCAGGTTGTTATCTAACTTTTGTTAGTTCAACACTTTTTCATTTGACCAACATAAGGTCCTCTAAAAAATTGGTTTTTACCTGCTGGTCTGTTTTGACAGATTTCTGCCATTATTTGCATTTGCTTCTTGTTGGTTCCTTTTTGAGTTCTTTTGGGGAATTAAGCTTTTTGAGGGAAGTGCTACAGTAGCTTGTGTTTTAATGGAAGTTTTATTGGTGTTGAAACTGAACCTAAAGACTTATTACCTTGAGTGCACTAATGTTGCTAATAAAGATTGTGTGAAGTTTTGTATGAAGGAAAAAATTTAGGTGTATGGAGAGAATGATGTAATGAGATGAAGAATGGACTAAAGCTCAAGTTTGGGGATGCCACCCCGTTTTACCCCAAGAAATATTCAATAGGTACAAGCGTCAAAGCTTGGGGATGCCCAAGGCACCCCCTTCTTCATCAATAAAAATCCCAGGTTCCTTCCAAACACCTCATTTTTATTGTTTCATGCACAGTTGTGTTGTTCTTGGAGCGTCTTCGTTTTTTTTGGTTTTCGTTTGCTTGGTTTTCTTAGTTTTCTGAATAAATTGGTTGGACCCCCTCTTTCATACATTGGTTTTCAAATAGTTTGGTTTGGATTGGAAAAGAGTAGGAAAGTTCATGCTTAAGTGGTAAAAGGAGTTTGTTTTGACTATGGCCTATGCTTTGTCATGCCATGCTTGATATTGTTTTGGCTTTATGCTTAGTAATCTTTGTTGTAGCATGACATGTTATAAACAATTGAGATTGCTTAATGTGCCTTGGAAGAATCATGCGTTGTTTTAGCATATTAAAGCATAGTATTGTGGTATTCTCCTTTGATGCTTTATTTGGGTTGACTTGGCGCATGCTCACACCATGTTATGACTATCCCAAGTCACCATAGCCTCTATGATCCTTTAGTTTTCGACTTGTAATATCACTTTATTCTTTGATTAATGATGTTTTGTCGCTCTGCATGATTATGTCCATTATTGCTCTCTTAGTTGGTCGCTCCTAGTCTTTTTCTAGCCTCCATAACCAAGTATGAGTTCCACTCATGCATCCAACTCCTAAAACCAAGTTATTCCAAAGAGTCCACCATACCTACCTATTAGCATTTGCTATTCCAAGTACATTCATGTTTTTATCTACCTTCCGAATTAAACTTGTTATGAGAAAACTAGTGATTAAAGCTCTCACAAACTTGATGGCACACTTTACTTTATTGCACTTAATAAACTTGAACCATTGCGTACATCTTTGTTGCGTATATGCTTGCGCTTTATAAGTTGAAGTTAGCAGAACCATGTATCATGGGGAACGCTTTCAACATTGCACTTGTACATTGTACCTAGTTGATATCATGTTCTTTTGCTTACGGATCCCGACGGTGTGAAATAAAAGGGGAACTTGTAAAATCATGGAGTTTGTATTTGTGTTAGAGAAACGCCTGGGACGCTAGCCTAAGCCATGCCTAATCATGGTGGAAACTTGCAGCATAACCATAATAAGCACTCTATGAAGCATCCTCAATAAAAACTATGCAAATAGCAAATAAAAAGATCGCTGAGATGCTCAATTTCTGCTTGCCTTGTCATTTTGATTATAGGATAGCAACTGTATCATGTGCAAGGGGTACCCCGTTGGTGGTTCTCTATGATACATATGTACTTACAATGACAAGAGCTTACTTGTGACTAAAGTTGAGTAGCATGAGGTTCGGTCTTTGTAAGTAAGGGGCATGAGATTTCAACTTATAACTTGTCAAGCATATCCTCTTAGTTGTGTAACTTTAACCTTAATCACCTAAAGATGCTTATGATAGGGGCAATGAGAGCTGAAAGCTAATAAGTACCATAATTTTTGGAAGCTCTTTATGAAACTTGAATCCCTACTTCCTTCTATGAAGGCCTTTATTTTACTTTTATGTTGAGTATCCACCTTCTATCTTTATGCACCTACTTTGAGAGCATAGTGGCCATTCTTAGTTCTATGTGCATTGTCCCAAGACTTGTTGATTGATGCATAACTTTGATATTGCTTGTTCTTAAACTATTTGTATCTAGTCACTCTTATGAACTTTGAAGGTGTCCTATGCATTTATGTTTCTACTCTATGAGGGACAAGATGAATGCCACTATGCTATGTTTTCTTTATGTGAAACAAACAAACGTCTTGCAAAGCATTGTTATTCATGAATCTTTTGCTTTTCCTTTTCATGTTGCAATAATAGTTGCTTTGTCTTATTGTTAGAACTTTGTCTTTCATGTTATGATTGAAGTACTATGATCCTAGCTATCAATGTTTTACAAATACTTTGATCAAGTTTATGATGGTGCATGTCACCTCAAAAATTATTATTTCTTTTTATCACTTACCTACTCGAGGACGAGCAGGAGTTAAGCTTGGGGATGTTGATACGTTTCTAACGTATCCATAATTTTTGATGTTCCATGCTTGGTTTTATCAACTTTCTTATGTTTTTCCACACTTTGGAGTACTTTTTATACACTTTCTTGGACTAACCTATTAACAAGAGACACAGTGCCAGCTGCCTGTTTTCTGCTGTTTTTGGTTCCAGGAAAGTCAGAAAATGAATATTCTCGGAATTGGACGGGACAAAAGCCAAAGTCAGTTTTTCACCAAGGGACACACGGAGCCAGAATACGATACGGAGAGGGGCCAGGAGGCCGCCACACCACCTGGCCGTGCGGCCAAGCCTGGCCCATGCCAGGGGGTGGTCTGGCCGCCTCGGGCACCCCTCGGCCTCCCCTTTCGCCTATAAGATGCCTCCGATATAGAAACCCTAAGTACCCAATTAAAAATCTACGAAAGAGTCTGTAGCCGCCGTCATCTCCATCCCTAGATCGGGAGGGATTTGAAGCTCTTCCTGGCACCCTGCCGGAGAGGGGAGAATTCACCCTGGAGGCTTTCTTCATCACCATGCAAGCCTCTGGTGTGATGCGTGAGTAGTTCATCCTTGGACTACGGGTCCATGTAGTAGCTAGATGGTTGGTTCTTCTCCTTTGTGCTATCATGTCTAGATCTTGTGAGCTCCGTTCATGATCAAGATCATCTATTTGTAATTCTACATGTTGTGTTTGCGGGGATCCGATGGATATTGAGATGCTATTTCAGATTGATTATTGGTTCTATCATGTCTTTGTTATTTGCGATCTTGCATGCTTTTCGTTGTTAGTAGCTATTTTGGCCAAGTAGATGCTAGCAACTCCAGGAGTTAGTATTTATGCTTGATAGTGGGTTCATGCCTCTAGTAATCTGGGGAAGTGACAGAAATCTCTAAGGTACTAGATGTGCTGTTGCTACTAGGGAGAAACAATAATCCTTTGTTCATAGAACAATCGTATTGTTTACTTTACATGCAATGCGTAATGCAATTATCTGTTGCTTGCAACTTAATACTAGAGGGGGTTCGGATGATAACCTGAAGGTGGATTATTAGTCATAGATGCAGTTGGATTATGGTCTATGTATAATGTTGTAATGCCCAATCAAATCTCAAAGGAGTCAAGATGATTAGTATATGCATGTATTGCTTTCTCGATGTTTGTCAATTGCTCCTCTATAATTTGTTCACCCAACATGTTATCTATCTTAAGGAGAGCCACCACTAGTGAACTATGGACCCCGGTCATTTCTTTTATTATCAATCTACAACTGTTTACTGCTTTCTGTTTACTTTCTACAAACTATTACTCTCTTCCACACAATACGTTTAATCCTTTGTTTTCAGCAAAACCGGTGAGATTGGCAACCTCACTATAAGTTGGGGGCAAAGTTCTCTGGTTGTGTTGTTTAGGTTTCGACTTTGCTGCTGGAGACGGTAGTACGCCATGCCAAAGTCCAGCTAGCAACACCTTGGAGGTGTTTCCTTGCTCCTACTGGATTGATAACCTTGGTTTCATAACTAAGGGAAAACTTACTGTTGTACTCATCATACCTTCCTCTTGGGGTTCCCCAACGAGCTCGTTAATACACGAGTCAGCAGTGGCATAGTGGGATGAAGCGGCCCGGACCAACCTTACATGTCATCGCACATGAGACCGGTTCAACGACTGACATGCAACTAGTTTTGCATAAGTGGCTGGCGTGTGTCTGTCTCTCCTACTATAGTCAATATCTGATTTACAACGAGTTGCTAATAACTTAGTTATCATCATTGTGGTTCCATGTTCGTAGGTAAGACCGGTTCTATCTCCGAAAGACCTAAGCCACGTAAAACTTGCAATTGATAAATTAGAGGCATCTAGTTTAGATCATTGCTGCGCTAGTGAATGATATGGAAATGTTGTAAGTTGATGTATAGTTGATACCCTTACAACACACCTAATGTGTAAGTTCCATAGACCTTGGCCTTACACACAAAGGAATCATAGAGATCATACCACGATGCATATGATGGTGATCGAATGCATGGACCATATCATTCCACTTTACACATATGATGTTCGCATCTTATGTTGTTAGTTTGGCACTTTTAGTAGCATTATAAGATGATCCCTCATTTAAATATCAAGATAAAATGTGTTCTTCCTTAAGTATGCACCGTTCTATGGATCGTGTTTCGAGACATCACGTGATGATCGGGTGTACTCGACTCTTCGCTTTCATACAACGGGTGTAAGACAGTTTTACACACGTGAGTACTAAGGTTCTTACTTGGCGAGCCTAGCATGTACAAACATGGCCTCGGAACACAGACCGAAAGGTTAAGCATGAATTATATAGTTTATGTGATGCCCATATTGATGCTTGCCTTTGAAGCTACACCGACCCACGTCATGATCCGACTTGGTGTAGTGGATTTGGTTCATGTAATCACCAAAAAGGCACGAAGGATGTCGTTTTTTAGTGGGAGTTCATTTCTAATTTGGATTAGTCGAACAAAATTTGTCATAAACTAAATCAAAGTGAATTTGCATAATTCGTTGTAGTCATTGGCATCTATTTACTACCTTATGCTTAGTTTTAATTGAGATAATAGAACTATAGAATTCTAGATATTTACTTTACGAAGTGGTATCGTATTGTTTTGAATGTCAATTTAAAGTTTAGTAGTCCTATTGCAAACTTTCAGCAAACTCTATTTACTCAATGAAGTTTAATAAGTAGTATTAAATCAAGAGTAAGAATTCCAATGTTAGTATCTAAAGTATCATGTTTGCCTCCATGACTCTTGATATTCAAAAGTTGTTTTAATATCGAGGTTATCTAGGAGCTGAAAGAATTGTTTCAGAAACCATCATGTGTGAAAGATATTGTGATATCTGAAACAAAGTTTTTGGTTGCATTATGATATAGTATAATTTAGCAAAAGACATGTTCTCATATTGTATGAGAATTTGTGAAGGATGGAGATGCTAGGCATCCGAATCTCCCAAAAGGTTTTGGGAACTAAAATTATACTTGGCATTCTTCCTTATAGGCTATAGTAGCTTGATCATGAAAGTTGTCATGATAAGGATGAATAGAAGATGTAAGTAAAATGTTTACTACACTAATAGATTACTAAAGAATGTATTTTTGAAAGAATGCCAAACATTTGAGGTTGGTGATCCACTTCAAAGTGTAAGTCCAAAGGTATTAGTATTTGACTATATACACTTTGTACTATGTGTCATGTGAATGACACCACTATTGATGTTTATAGATTCTTTTAAAAGAAAAGGAATTGCTGAAAGAGAATCTATAAAATATTTGGCAAAAAAGAAAAGTTGGAGATGTCCAACTTAGGTATATAGAAGATATACATGTTATGGCTGTATTCCTTGCTTGTTAAACAATGTGGTTCTTAGGTATTGGATACCGGTATTGGATACCGAATTGGTTGGTGTGAAATGTCATATAGAACAACACAATTCATGAACTGCAACGGCCTAAGTAACTAGCAAGAGAATAAGTGATGATGTTCATCAAAAACAAATAAAGTATTATTGTGTTTTTCGTTGTCGTCAAACCTAGCCTTCAAGATATGTTTTAATAATTGTTATTTTGTTTTGGTATTACGAGAACAATGGTTGTTCAAATAATTACCGTATTCCATAAAGGATGGATGAACTTTTACAAGTCTAGTTGGAGAAATCACATCCATAAACATTATTGCTAAAATGTCGTAAGACAAATGATTGGAAGATCACTTATGAAGTGACATCTCTGTTTGAATTATATTGGAAAGTAAACATGAAGAAACTCCATGATTGATGGATTTTTGGAGTCCTTGATTTTGATCAATTGACGCTTGTGAGACTTTCCTCGACATAATTGGAACTCCGTTCATAGGCCAAAGAGGAACGAATGACTAGCTTATTGGAAATTGTGCATGCTGATGTGCATAGTCCATTATGTGTAGCCATATGCGATGGATATTTTTGCTTCATATGCTTTCTCCAGAAATTTAAGTGAATATATCTATATATTTACTTAATAAGGAAGAAGTATGAAACATTTGAAAATTGTTCAAACACTTTCAAGATGAAGTGGAAAATCATTGTAACAAGAAAATAAAGAGTTTATGATTCAATCATAAAGGAAGATATTTGAGTTACATGTTTAGCAAAACACCTAAGATTTCAAGAACTGTTCCATGAATTTGCACTTCCCGATAAACCACAGGAGTATGGTATGTTTGAGAGATCAAATCAAACCTTGTTTGACATGGTAAGATCAAAGGTGTCATTTATAAAAATGCCATTATGTTTTAAGTATTAAAGCTTTAGAGACTACCGCTTTTACACTGAAAAGAGAACCATCGTGATCCGTTGAAATGACACCATATGAGTTATGGTTTGGGATAAAACCCGAGTTGTCTTTTCTTAAATTTTGGTATGCTATGCATAAGTTAAATGTTTACAACCAAAGTCGGTTAAGCACGTCTTTGTAGGTTATCCCAAAGAATTTGTTGGGAATTCCTCCATAACACCGAGGACAAAAGAGTTTGTCGCTTGGAATGTCAAGTTTCTTGAGAAGGAATTTTTTGCAAAAAGTTAAGTGGGAGGACAATAGAACTTTGATAAGGTTGTTGAACCTTGGCTATATGTGCTAAGTACCGCAGCGCCGGAAAGTGTCCTGGTGGCGACCATAATGCTCATGGGTCCCGTGATTACAAATGTTGTGATCTCGGAGATTAGAGTTCCTATTGAACTGTGTGGGTCGGTAAGAATCAAATAGTGAGATTTGATAAACAAGTCGTTATTGTTTTGACAATGATGAACCGACTACATGTAAAGAAGCGATGATGGGCCCTGACTCCATAAAATGATTAGAAGTCATAGAATCCGTGATAGTATCCATACATGAGAAATCAAGTTTCTGAACTTGGAAGACCCTTCAGAAAGGCGTGAAGCCTATCGGTCGTGTTTGGATATATAAATAAATAGACCTGGATGTTTAACATCTATGAAATAGTTAACATGTCGGAAAGAAGTTTATGGCAACGTTCAAGGAGTTGACTATGACAAGATTTGATCTTTCATAGCGATATTTAGTCTTGACGGATTAATGTAGCAACCACTATATATAATTTGGTGTATGGTAGTTGAACAAACAAAACAATGTTCTTCTAATAGAATGGTTACCTAGGACATGTACAAGACACGGTCCGAAGGGTTTTGTTAATTCAAAGGGTGCTAAAACGGCATGCAAACTTCAATAGTTGAAGCGAGCAGAGTGGAGTTGGAATCTTCACCATGATGAAAATGTTAAAGGAGTTTAAATTCATCGGAGACGATGAAGATGCTTGCATTTGCAAGAAATTAAGTGGGAGTGCTAAGATATATTTCTAAACACATTATGTAGATGACATGATGTTGATTGGAAATGATGTATCTTTTATTGACACAAGTTAAGAATTTCATTAAAATAGGATTCCGATGAAAGACTTGGGCAAAACCGGAATATTTGGCATCAATGTCTATATGGAAAGATTGAGGCGCTAATATGGTTGTGCCAGGCATACATATATGAGATATTGAAAGGGTTCAATATGGAAACAACAAGAAGGTTCTTGCTTCATGGAAAGGATTGTATCAAGATTCAAGTGTTTCAACACTTGGTGAGTAAAATCCCATGAAGATTTTGATCGATTATACCGTGATATGTATATATCCAGATATGTCCTATGCTCTAAATGTTATGAGCACATACCAAAATGATTCATAAGATGATCATTGGACGATAGTAAAGATATTCTTATGAGCTTTGGAATAACTAAGAATATATCATGTATAAGTGACAAATAGTTAAAGGTAGTTCATTGTAAAGTATTACATTGATACTAGTTTTATCACAAGATACAAATTAAAATTTATATCAATTTAGACTATGGGTGGCACAATATAATGGAAAAGATGTTCCATGATGGTTTTGGATGAGTTCCAAAGTTGAGACATTGTGACGCATACTACAACAAAAGGCTAAGTATGACTGCTATAGTAGCAGCATAGGAGGGCATTTGTGTTAATTAGTTTGTTATCAAACTAGGTGTGGTTCAAAGTGGGCTAATACTATGAAGATATATTGTATGACAATAATATCAACATATTTTAACCCGAACAAACTAAAGGTCTCACCAAAGGACCAAATTTATACAATGCCATCTCATTTGAGAATGAGTGATGCGTAGAGACGCAAAGACATGCAAATACACAAGGAGATTATGTTAACCACTAGCAATTGCGTATATGCAACACCAGAAATCCATAGGTGTTAAATACACAAAGTTTTTCAAATTAGATTATTGACTCTTGTGCAAGTGGGAGACCGAAGGGAATATGCCCGAGAGGCAATAATAAAGTGGTTATTATCTTATTCCTTGTTTATGATAAATGTTTATTTTGGATGCTATAATTGTATTAATTTGGAAATGTTAATACATGTGTGTTTAATAAACAAAAAGGGAAGTTCCTAGTTATGCCTCTCTTATAAACTAGCACCTTGATTAACAAGACGATCAAGGTTTCCTGGTCATGGACATTGGATGTTGTTAATAACGAGGTCACAACATTAGTGGAATGATGTGATGAACATTCATCCGAAGTATAGCATTACGATCAAAGTCATTGTGTTTATATTGCTATAACATCATATGAAGTAATCCTAGTACTTAGACCATGAGATAATGTCAATCACTAACACTAGAAGAGTATTTTGAGAACATCAAACGTCACACCGTGAAAGGGTGATTATAAAGGTGGGTTCAGTGCTACGAAAATGTTATGTAGAGGCTCATGGATCAAGAGTGGGATTTGTCCATCCCGATGACGGATAGATATACTCTGGGCCCTCTCGGTGATATCACGTTAATTAGCTTGCAAGCAAGTGATGAGATCACTAGAATGTTATATCACGGGAATGAGAAAAGAGTACATGTCGGTAAGGAGATCAAACTAGGTATGGAAATACCGATGATCGAATCTCGTACATGTAATATATCGCGACAAAGGGATTTATTTACTAGTGTTAAAGGTTCTCACGATCACAGAAGTCATCGTTGAATGTGTAGGAGTCAGTATGGATCTCTAGGTCCCGCTTCTGATTATTGATCTGAGACGGGTCTCGATCATGTCTGCATTATTCGCGAACCGTAGGGTGACACACTTAAGGGATACCGACACCATTTGGAGCAAATATGTTTCAGATAAAGATTTAAGAAAGCGTTGGAATTATTTCAATAGACACCGAAACTATTTCGGGTCAAATTGCTGAAATTGGTTCTGCATGTTATATTGAAATGTTGCAGGGGGTTTTATCTGAATGTTTGTTAATTAAAGTAATTAACAAAATTCTGAATAAAATTAATAAAAGAGTTTTATTAAATGAGAGAGCATTAAATTTGGAGAAATTTAATGCATTTAAAGTGGATACTTTAAAAGGGAATGTTAAGGGAAAATTTATGTGGAAGGGGTTACCACCACATGAATGAGGGAGGTGAGGGGTCACCTCCATGAGGCGCCGGCCATGGGGAGGGGCACCCCCTCCTCCTATAAAAGGCCCCCCTCACACCCCTTCTTCCTCACACCTCCTCGTGAAGGATCTCTCTCCCCCTCTAGTATTTTTTCCCCATGGTCTCGGATTAGCGAGATACATGTTCCCAGTGGCTTTATTTGGAAAGGAGTTGCTGCTTCCGCTGCTTTGCTGGAGCAAGGGCCAGAGGTTGTCGGGGTACCGGACGTGTGTGCGATCACGGATGCACCGCTGCTTTGCGGTGCTAGACTTGGTGGTGCTGGACTTGCTGGAGCTGGATCTAATGGACGTGCTGGAGCTAGACCTGCTGGACTTCATCACGATCTTGAGATCGGCAAGTGTACGACTATATCATCCACGATTTCCATCTCGTTAACAAATCTTTGTTGTCTTCGAGGGTATGTTCTCCATGGATGTATATCCACCCATTGCTTGTATCTAATAGAGAGATCTTGGCGTATAATAGTTCCCATCGTAGGATTTTTTTGGTTTCTATGCTACGAACCCTTCAAGATTTACTTGGGATTAACGGTGACATCACTATGCATATCATTAGTTCTATTTCTTCTATGGATGCGACTAGTAGGTTATTGCTATAAGAGGTTGTGGAGGCAATAGCAATTATGGATGCACTTCCCACATATAATTTATCTTGCTCTAACAATTAAATGGATACTTTATTTTTATCTTTTATTCCCATCAGATGTTTTGCATAGCTACAGGTGAAACTGAATGCCCTAGGCCCTCTCTCTCCATCATCATCAACAACAAAAGATGCAAACTCTCGGTCTGGTAAAAACACAAAAGGAATTCTAAAACTCCCGAAGGTCCGTTAAAGTAACTTCACTACGCTTCTGTTTCCCGAGGATTCGATAAACCTAGATCTACTAGGGAAAAAGAGCTATACTACATCCGTAATCCAGATCGAAGGTATAAACCCTTTTTCTGGTGCCGTTGGCGGGGAAGTAATAGCTACCCTGGTGAGGTTAGTAGGAACCTTGCTAGTTTTAATTCTTGTTTTTAATTTTTATTTTGCTTCTAGTCATTATTTGAAAAACCAAAAACATTTGTTAGCCTTTAAATTCTTACTTTTACTATTATAAGTCTCTATTTAAATAAAACCCAAAACACAAGAAATATGGCTGAAAAGAAGCTTGGGGAGTTTGGAACTCCCAATAATGATTATTTGCGTACTCCTATTACTCAGCCAACAATTGCTGCTGATGACTATGAAATTAAGCCCCATTATTTAAGTTTGGTTCAACAGAAACAATTTGTAGGCTCTGCTGTTGAGGACGCATGTATGCACTTGAACACTTTGACTAAAATGTGTGATATGATGCGCATAAAAGATGTTGACCCCGATGCGGTAAAATTGCGCTTATTTCCTTTCTCTCTTAGAGGAAGGGAAAAAGAATGGTTGCTATCTTTGCCTAGAAATACTATTACATCATGGGTGGAATGTACTTCTTTAATTATGACTAAATTTTTCCCACCTGCAAAGACTATGCAACTAAAATCTAATAGTACTGGTTTTAGACAGGAAGAGAGTGAGCCACTAGAGCTTGCATGGGAGAGGATGAAAGCATGCATGAGAAATTGTCCTAGTCATGGGATGGAAGACTGGTTAATTATCCATTTATTTTATAATGCTCTTAATCATGTGTCTAAGTCTATGCTTGATACTGCAGTTGGAGGAACATTTATGGGTAAACATATTACCGAAGCAAAGCAGCTGCTAGACAATATGCAAGACAACCATGCCCAATGGCACGTGGATAGATCAAACACGAAGAAAGTGAACTTCGTCTCACCACAAGAAAATGAAGAACTCAATGCTAAGTTGGATGAGGTCATATTAGCCGTAGAAGGTAAGGAAAACCAGGTAAGAGCTATCCCTGAATCAAATATTGAAGAAATAGACTTCATAGCTCGTAATGATTATAACCCTGCTTGGAAGAAGAATTATAATCCTAATTTTTAGTAACATTATTTTAGTCATGCAGGTAACTCTAGTAATAATATGGGAACTAGTAATGGTAGTCTCCAAGAAACACTTAATCTTTTATAGACTCACAAAATGAGCAAAACAATATTCTTATTTAAATAACGGAGTACCATGATGCTATGCTTGGTAAATTATCTAACCAAGCTGTAAGTTTGAGGAATGATTTGCAGGCCCTCCAAGAAAGAATGAGGATTGTTGAGACACGGCTAGGTAAGATAACCGAGAGTCAAACTCTCGTTCTAACTAAATTTGCAGGTAAAGCTGAGCCCAATCCTGTTGAAGACCTCAAGATGATAAGAATCCAAAGGGAGGAGCCTGAAGAACTTGATTATAGTAACTAGTCATTAACCTATGCCCCTGCACGGGCTAGCCATTTGAAAAGTTTGCTACACATTCTAAACAAAATCCTACTACTTTGCACTACACATAAAAAGTTTACATGGTATTTTTAAAAATCTTGGGGAAAATGGAACTATGAAATATTGACAAAGATGTTTTAACTACTTATTTTATTAGTGTTTGCATGATATGTGATATTTTCTTCGTTATATTATGATGAATTGAAAAATGTACAACTATAGTGTGGATTAATAGGCAGTATTATGAAATGACCACAAAGTAATAAATAGCTCATAACATTGTCTAATTACTCTGCGATAGTTAAGTACCTTTTTCAGCTCGATATCCGTATGAACTTGATTTTCTGAAGAAAAAACTACGAATAAATATAGGAGTCCGTAACACATCCATCACTGCAAAACAGAGATTTCATATTACATTATTTTTATATGTTTGTAATCAATTAATCAAAGACAATCCGGTCAACTTTTATACAGCTCAATCAAAGTTAGATTGGAGGTAAATTTTGAAGGGTTTCGCAGCATAGTAAATCAAAATTTTCTACGGAAGCGAACAGAGGGAAAGCCAAGATCTAATCTAGGAGATGCAAACAACGAGAGAGATTGGATTAGATCTTCATACCCTTGAAGATTCGCGACAGCGACGCTCGGAACGTGGGTGATGTAGTCATACTCGCTTCTCCTCCTCGCGATCCGATCCGATCTAGCACCACAAGTGGCGGTGCCTCCGTGAGATGCACACGTGCAGCACCTCGACGTCTCCTCCTTCCTCGGACCAGCAAGTATGGTGGAGAGATAGATTGGATCTACAACGCGACGGCACGGTGTATATGGTGGAGAATTTCTGCAGCAGGGCTTCGCCTACAAACAGTCGAGAGGGAGAGAGGAAGGCAGCAGGGCTACTAGGGTTTGGAGGGAGGTGTGTGTTGGGGGGAGGGGGCGCACCAGCCCTCTATATATAGAGGGGGGTGCGGCCATCCCTTGCCCATCCTCCAAGCCTATCTCTAGTTTAAACAATTTAAACTCTCCCTTATCTAAAAATCCTATCTCTAGTTTAAACGAGTTTAAACTTATCTAGGATCGGCTGGGCCCTATGGGGCCTTGTGCCCCTGGCCCAATGCGGCCAGGACACTCCCTCATAGGCCCATGCCCCTCCCGGAAGGTGGGACCACGTTGGCCCCCTTCCGGAAGGTTCTAGAAGCTTCCGGTACAATACCGATTAATCCGGAACAATTCCGAACTCCAAAAACTGCACTGCCTTATATGAATCTTATTCTCCGGACCACTCCGGAACCTCTCGTGATATCCCGGATCCCATTTGAGACTCCGAACAAAAATTCATAAACCAAGTATCCAATCTATCCTAGCGTCGAGACACGTTAAGTGTGTGACCCCGCGGGTTCGAGAATATGCAGACATGATCTTCTATCAATAATCAACAGCGGGTGCAGGCACCCATATTGACTCCCACATTCATCGATGATCATATCGGATGAACCACGATGCCAGGATTCAATCAATCCCATATATATATTCCCTTCGTCTCGCGATATTTTACTTGCCCGAGATTCGATCGTCGGTACCGTCATACCTAGTTCAATCTCGTTCACAGCAAGTACTTTACTCGTTCCGTAATCCGATATCACTTT
Organism: Avena insularis; assembly: GCA_023614405.1. NCBI lineage: Eukaryota > Viridiplantae > Streptophyta > Magnoliopsida > Poales > Poaceae > Avena > Avena insularis. The sequence continues at coordinate 538,558 of JAJUPC010000103.1, forward strand.
GTGATTAACTCCTTAACCACATGCTTGCAAGCGGTGTTGATATCGATTACTGAGTGGGCCCGTATATCTCTCCGACTTGGGAGGGACAAATCCCATCTCGATACATACAACCCAACAGATACTTTCCGATCACCTGAGAGACACCTTTATGATCACCCTCTCATAGGATGACGTTTGATGACCTCAAAGCTTTCTTCCGATACCAGGGAGTTGCATTATCTCATGGTCTAAGGAATACAATATTTGACATAGGAAAAGCTTCGCAAAGATGAACACAATGACACGATCTAATTGCTTCGCTTAGTTTGGGTCTGTCCACCATATCATTCTCCCAATGATATGATCTCATTATCAATTGACAACTCATGTCTATGGTTAGGAAACCTTAACCATCATTGATCAATGAGCTAGTCCATAGAGGCGTACTAGGGATACGGTGTTATTCACAAACCACACAAGTATTAATGTTTCCGCTTAATACAATTCTAGCATGAAATATAAACTTTATCATGAACAAGAATTATAATAATAACATCTTTATTATTGCCTCTAGGGCATAATTCCAACAAATTTCAGTAGGCATGCCAAGTATTTCCAAGATTATACAAATGACTTTTCTTATGGCAGAATGGAACATTCTAAGAGTTAACTCGTGTGCAAAGTACCAGATGATTTGAGGCAAAAAAAGGACTACATATTGAAATCACATGAGAATGAGTCCGGTAAACTAAATATTAGTTAGTGCTACAAAGACAAAGGGGCAATAACTGGACATAATCGTTTGGTAAAAAGAATTTTCTTTTGTTCAGTAACCTCTCGTATAAAAAATGTCTAGAGCAGAGAAAAATTGAAGGTATGCATCCTTAAACTCAGTTTTGTCCTTTTGATGTTGTATAACATAACTGAGTAAATAAATAATTAGGGGATTATATTACCAATGACTGTATGTACATTACAGTGATATGAATTGGGTATGTCAAGAAATAGTAGAGGACACCAACCGTACCTAATTAGCAGTAGTAGGCTACATAGAGTACATGAAACTGGTATTTATATGAAAAAATATAAAAGGATACATTCGTGAACCTTGGCTTATCTATTCTTGCAACCGTGGTATATATCATATTATATTTGTTTCAATCCTTTCATAAAGGAAATCTACTTTAAATATATTATATTTAGTCAAACAACAACACAATTTGGATTACCTACGTCTATTAAATTGCTAGATGCCAACCAAAACAATAAATCAGAAAGAAAATTATACTTGGAACAAATACCCGATGATCGATGTTCGATGTGCCGAGAACTCTGGATATACATTGCCCTATTTGTTCTCATAAGCGTGGCATATACCACATTATATTTGTTCAACCATTCAAATCCTAAATCTACAGTAGATATATTAGCCAAAAATCAAAACAATTTGGATCAACTCCGTAGTGTCAGTTACACGTCGAACTGCATGGCGTAGACGCAAACCAAAATAATAAAACACACTGGACAGACTGATTTTATATATACCTCATGTGCCAGACTTTCTCATGCACCTGCGTTAGCAGATGCTCGACGTGCCCAGTATGCATGATATAACCCACAATATCACTGTGGCATAGACCACAGTATTTGTCTTCAACCCCTCAAATCATAATTCTGCAGTAAATATGTTAGGCCTGAAAAAATACAATTTGGATCAGCCCTATATTGAAAACGACACGCAGAATTAGTCAATTAGTAAATTGGCCGATCTAAAACAAATTGATCTGATACTCACGCTGTCAAGCATCATCCGGTGGCGCTTACTCGACGCAGCGGGTATTTTTCGGCAAGGTGGCCTTATAGCTTGGATCGACGTGCAACGACCGTGAGCAATTCGGCTTACTGGACGTATAGCCGAAGTAAAACGCGCACTTAGGTAGCAGCAAAGCACGGCACAAGCTGGCAAGATTAATGAATTGATTGATCTGGTGTTGTTTTACGAAGCTAGCTAGATCGGCTAATCAAACTGCCGTGCAAGCATAGGATTAGAAACATCGATCAGCTGAACTTGTGAGTTTGCTGATCAGGGCGTCGCCTGCCGGAACCGTGGAGGCGGCGGAAAGCAAGGGGGCGAGAGCATGCGAACGAATTAGCTTTTTTTCCCAAGCGGGTATTATATCGCGAGGACTCCTGCTGTGGGCAAAGCCGATTTCGTCTAACAACTATTAACACCTCATTGGTATATCTAACGGACATAATTGTTATTTTTTGCAGAATTAACGTGGTGTCTCGTACGGTGTTTTTTGCGGAATTAACGTGGTGTCTCGTACGGTGCCTCCAATTAGTAAATATAAGATATAAGATATAAGATGCTCCTTCACCAAATTACACTGTTGAAGATCTTGTAAAAAGGATCAATGTCAAGATTCTGGTAAGTGAAGGAAATAAAGAAGCTATGTACCAACACTTCGTTAATCAAGTAGCAATAAAGGTATATGAGCTTGAGGACGAATATAAGCAAATTGCTAAAAAATTACCTGTGAAGCTTGATGATATATTTGAGCCTACTATTAAGATTAAGATTGGGACCAACGAGATAGCAGCACTTTGTGATCTAGGTGCAAGCGTCTCAACAATTTCAAAAAGTCTTTTTAATAAGTTAAATCTTGGCTCTTTTGAAATCACCGAGTTAAAATTGCATCTAGCAGATTCTACCTACAAACAAGCTATAGGAATTAAGGAGAATACTTCAGTATACATTAAAGGTTGTCATGCTCTTATTGATTTTGTTATTGTTGACATGCCTGAAGATGCTACTGCTCCTATTATATTAGGCTGTCCTTTCTTAAAAACTATTAAGGCTTTGACTAATCTACATAAAGGGAACGTGAAGGTTCAATTGCCTTCGCGGGATCCTTTTGTTATTTATTTTCTCAGGAAAAAGAAATCCAAACATGATGAAAAGAAGGCCATCACTTTGAAGGCCAGCTATTTTAGAGTGGGTGTTCCACTCATCTGGCCTAAGTGAGCAACATTGAGGTCAAGCTATTGACCATAAAAGAACGCTGCATGGCAGGCAACCTATGTGAAACAAAGGTTTAAGTTAAGTTTTTAAGTTTATGTTTAATAAAGAGTGCTAGAAAGCTCTAGTTGAGGAGAAGAAGTTCGGTAGTACTAAAAATCCTGCTTAATACGTGTTGATGTTGGTCGACAATATTTACTGTCATTTTTCTGTCAAAAATAAGGTGTTTCACTAAGTTTTAGGATAAGAAATAATTCGCGAAGAAACAATTTTTTTTATGTATACAGAAGGTTTAATGACCAACTATATAGCGGGAATAAAAATTTCGGCCGTATAGTTCCGGTCGTATAGATATTTTTGCCATCGATATTTTTTCTTTCATAAGTACTGACAGTTTAACGACCAAGTATACGGCGGGAATAAAAATTCTGGCCATATAGTTCCAGTCGTATAGATATTGAGGCTTTCGTATAATTTATTTTCTAGGTACAAAGAGTTTGACGACCAACTATATGGCGGGAACAAATTATTCCGGCCGTATAGTTCTGGCTATATAGCTGCGCCGCCAGGTGAAAACCATAAATTTTTGACAGCAGGCCAACTATACGGCGGAAACACTTTGTTCCGGCCATATAGTTCCACCCGTATAGTCGCGTCCGACCACAAAAACACCACAGGAAGGTACCTCAAACCCCAAAACTTCAATCCTTTTTCTCTCTTCTACCTCCAAACACTCTCAAAACCTCAACAGATCTACATCTCTACTCAATTCCGTTCGATTTCCTCGTACTCAAGTGATCTACGGTATGTTTCTCCTCCGATCCTCCAATTACTTTTTGCAAATTCATCTTCGATCTATCATCATTATCAATCTAGGGTGAGACCTAAAATGACCTAATTGCCATGATTCTCTTGCCTAGATTATTATGTTGAGGGTATTCTTTAGTATGCTATGATGAGGAATATGTTATAATTATTATTTTTGGATCAAAAAGTTTTATTTTTGTCTTTCTTTATTATTTTAGATGATGAACACAAGGAGCCAAACTCGTGCTCGTGCCGCCGCTAGCGGTTCTCGGGCTATCAGTCAAGAACGCATGGGGATACGGTTCAAGAATGATCTCCAATGTGATCACTTCGATAGGATCAAGAACCAAGAAGTGAAGGAAACCAAGTGGGCTTGTCCCATTATATTGAACCAACTCGGTATTTCTAATGACTTCAATTTACTTTGCAATAGGGTTGGCCTGCAAAACTTTGTATTCAATGATGTGCCTACTTCTCGCCGGTTAACTCTTGAATTTTTAAGTTCTTTGCAAAGCACCGTTAAACTATGGCATGGAGAGGACACGATTTCTTTCCGACTTATGAACAACAATTACACTTTATCACTAGATGAATGGTGCACATGTTTTAATCTTCCAAACAATGATGCTAATGCCCTATGCACATCCTTTACTGGCTTAGACCCTTCCCCTGAACAATATTATAATGGAATGAGCTTCAGTTCTAGAGTGAGCAAGAGGAAGAATATTCAACATCCTGCAATTCGTTATTTGTTTTATGTTATTGCTAACACCTTGTAGGAACGTAATGAGTTCACAAGACTCAATGACGAGGACATCTTAGTCCTCGCAAAAGCTTCTCACAACCACTGTGACTTGTCACTCAACTTGGGCGCAATCCTTGTGAGCTACCTGGCGCACCAATCCTCCCACAGCCAAGGACCAATCACAGGTGGAGGCATCATCACCGTGCTTGCCATTGCCCTAGGCATCGACCTAGGTGAGTTGCAACATGTTCTAGGTGATCGACATGTTGGTTTCTCTACTTTAAAGGCTTGTGGAATGCTCACTAGGAGAGGTTGTGTTTATACTTGCATATTGCTGGAGCTGGGCGTCTCTACCCCGCTCCTATGCCTAATGGTATTTTCTCTATCGAGGAAGGAAGTTTGCTAGATGACTTGTAGGTTGAGAAACACCAACCGGAGGAGGAGATTCCGAAAGAGGATGAGGACCAAGAAGAGGCCACAAGCCTGGTTTGCCACATACCAAGCCTTTCAAGAACTTGGAGGGACTGTGGAGAGGATGCATAGCATCTCCTTGAACCTCCGAGGAACAACTAGTAATTTATCAACTCAATTTGCGAACTGGAGTAACGATTTTTTCCCGCCATCACAATGATTTGAAGGTCTTACAAAAGCCTAAGCTTGGGTAAGTTTCCTCATTATCTTTATTTGGCGTTCATTTGTTTTTATTTATTTCGAGGCTATGTTTTTAATTCGAGCTTATAAGCAGTCGTGTTGTTTTTCCCAACACTTTATCTTTAGTTATTTCTATTTTCTTTCGAGATTTTCTAGCCGAGATTTGCCGCCAATTTTCTATTCTTTAATTCCCCCTCTCAAAAACAACAAAAAGATTTCTCCATTTATCTTTATTTTTCCCTCCATCTTTTCTTTGCGCCTCGAGGTTCTCATGTATTTGCAGGAAGAGTGATTGACTTCGAGTTTCCAAGAAACGAAATAAAAGGGAAGAGATAAGTGGAACCAAACATGAGAGGTGTGCCTTATGACTCCCCACTTTTGAAGTTTGAGAAACCCATGCTAGTTAGTAGTAAATGTTAATATATTATATTGGTGGAGTGAGTCTTTATATTGTAGTAAAGTTTTGTTTGCATGGGTATTTAGTTGGGTACATTTTGTTCCAGCTCTTGTATTTAACCAAGTCTTGCCTAAAATTTTTCTAAACAATTGTAATAAGAAAAAGTCTCACAATTGAAGGCTTGGGTGTTGTAGTGTTTAGTCTTGAAGGCTTATTAATAGAGACACTTAACACCACAGAATATAATGATTGACTTTATAGCCCTCTTTAAAAGGATTTGTTCGATTGAATTAATGTTTAGAGGTTTTTGTGAGCATGCCAAAGGTTGACTTGTTAATCATAAGAATGACATAGCTTTATGTGTGTCAAACTTCATGGGATGCCAACAAGCCTACGAACGATCTTCATGGAGGAAACTCCTAGATTTTGCCTATGAGTTGATTAAATACATGTAGCAGCAATGCTATAGTGGGTAAGATTCTTGTCACTCCCGAGTAGCTGTGTTCATGATGGAATCACTCATCTGGCTGATATGAGTAATCATTCTGCAAAAGGAACAAAAACCTTAGTGATGCCACGAGTGTCCATCACAACCTGATAAACTGATATTTTTTTGGCGTGCTCTCAATTACTTAAGGACTGAAATTCTTGAAGTATAATGAATAGAAAAGTAGTGCTTGAAGAGTCTTGATTTATTGATGTGGGAGAATTGAGATACTCTAGTGTATATGCTTTTCATGGGAACTCTCACACTCTCAATTTTACATGATTATACTTTATTGTTAAAAGACAATCCTATGAGTATTACATGACATGGAATAAAGTTTACTCAATTGAATCATCCATGTTAACAATAATTTTGTTGTGCTACAAGGATGCATGAAAACTCGTATGATATGCTTGATTGCTATGGGTGCCAATAAGGCTAACAAGGCAAACAAGAAGAAGAATAAAACCCTGGACTAGGATCTTCTAGCTGAAGAAGTAATCACCGAGGAATACAAGGAGGACTCAGATGGCGCTCTGATCCCCTTAGACCTGAAAAAATCTCTGGTGGATGGACACGTGGTTACCCCAGGTGCCCAAGAATTCCTTGGAGAAGCATTCTGATACCTTCGATCTGGATTACGAATGTAGTATCGCTCTTTTTCCCTAGTAGACCTAGGTTATCGAATCCTCGAGAAGTGAATGCGTAGTGAAGTTACTTTAACGGAACTTCGGGAGTATTAGAATTCCTTTTGTGTTTTTACCGGACCAATAGCTTGTGTCTTTTTGTTGTTGTCGATGATGGAGAGAGAGGGCCTAGGGCGTTCGGTTTCACCTGTAGCTATGCAAAACATGTGATGGGAATAAAAGATAGAAATAAAGTATGCATGTACTTATTAGAGCAAGATAAATTATATGTGGAAAGTGCATCCATAATTGCTATTTCCTCCGCGACCGCTTATAGCAATAACCTACTAGTATCATCCATAGAAGAAAAAGAACTAATAATATGCATAGTGATGTCACCATTAATCCCAAGCAAATCCCTCACATATAGCCGTACTACCCCTTATGTCACTAGGGTTCCCAACCTGTAGATCAGTCATCACTCATACTCCCTATACCTGGCTCAACCCTCGGGGTCTTGCATACCTGACAAGTCCTTGGATTGAGGCAAGAGAGGATACAATAATCATCATGTCATACAAACTAATACACGATCCCATCTATGATAGATAACATGCACAATTCCTACATGGCTAGGCCGAAGCCCTTAGCCCAAGAAGAATTACTCACACATAGATATGAGATCAACAATCACAAACATTGTAATGAAAATCATAAGATTGATAGCAATAATCTTACAATGTTGCCAATTGGAGAAGAGATCTACTATTACACGTGGTGGAATATGGCTATGGAGATGGAGAAGGGTTTGGAGATCTGGAGACAGCTGGTGATCTGTGGCAGAGACTTTTTGCGAGGTCTGGCTTCTGTGTTTGTGAGTTTTCGTCGCTCGAGGCTTCTTTAGATAGGGTCCCCTTCACGAAAGTTGTTCTATTTGACCTAACGGTGGCGGCGCCAACTATACGACCGGAGCTATACGGCTGGAATTTCTGCTTCGGTCATATAGTTGGTCGTTAAAGCGTCTGCCTTCGTTGTACGGCTCCTCGTTTCTTCTGGTTGTTGGAAATCTCGTATCTTTGACTTTAATGTAGTGATTCCCTCCTTTAAACGACATTATCTGCACAAGAAAAATATAAAAGAAAGGATTGCATACCCCTCTAAATATTAGCATTAGTGGAAGGGTTTAGAGAGATATTTCATCAAGAATATGAGTAATATCCAGTTTAAATTTGGACGTAGATGGCTATATTTCAGAGCCATCAACCTCCCCAAGCTTAAACTTGATCATCTCGAGCAAGAAAACCAAAATCAAAAAGGAACTCAACATTTAAACTGAAATAACGAGATGGTGATCTTACTCATGATTAGTAGTCTCATGTTTCCTCCACTTCATAAATTTGAAAAACTTCAGCATAGATAGAGTAATGGCAAGAATATCATACGGGTTTCATGCATCCTTGAAGTGCAGCAAAATCATTGTAAACATGGATGATTCAAATGAGTAAACTTTATTCCATGTTAAGTAATCAACTCATAGGCTTTCCTTTGAATAGTAAAATATAATCATGTAAATTAAGAGTGTGAGAGTTGTCATGAAAAGCATATACACTAGAGTATCTCAATTCTCCCACATCAATAAATCAAGACTTTTCAAGCACTACTTTTCTATTCATTGTCCTTCAAGAATTCCAGTTCTTAAGTAATTGAGAGCATGAAAAATTGTTTTATTAGTTTATCAGGCCATGATGGACACTCGTGGTATCACTAAGGTTTTGTTCCTTTTGCATAATGATTTCTCATAACAGCTAGAGGAGTGATTCCATCATGATTACAGCTACCCGGGAGTGCCAAAAATCTTACCCACTATAGCACCACTGCTGCAAGTGTTTAATCAACTCATAGCCGAAATCTAGGAGTTTCCTCCATGAAGATCGTTCGTACGCCAGCAGAGTTGTTGGCATCCCATGAAGTTTTACACGTGTAAAGCTATATCATTCTTATGATTAACAAGTCAAACTTTGGCATGCTCACAAAAATCGCTAAATATTAATTCAATCGAACAAATCCTTTCAAAGAGAGTTATTAAGTCAATCAACATTTTCAGTGGTGTCGAGTGTCTCTAGAAATAAACCTTCAATACTAAGCACTACAACACCCAAGCCTTCAATTTGTGAGACTTTTTCTTATTACAATTGTTTAGAAATTTTTAGGCAAGCCTTGGTTAATTACGAGAGCTGAAACAAAATGTACCTAATTAAATACCCATGCAAACGAAAATCTTACTACAATACAAAGACTCACTCCACCAATATAATATCTCAACATTTACTACTAACTAGCATGGGTTTCTCAAACTTCAAAAGTGGGGAGTCATAAGGCATACCTCTCATGTTTGGTTCCACTTTTCTCTTCCTTTTTTATTTGTTTCTTGGAAACTCGCAGTCGATCACTCTTCTGCAAATATATGAAGACCTCGAGGCAGAAAGAAAATAAAGAGGGAAAATAAGGAAAAATGGAGAAATATTTTTGTGATTTTTAAGAGAGGGACTTTAAAGAATAGAAAATTGGCGGCAAAGCTCGGCTAGAAAATTTCGATAGCAAATAGAAAGAACTAAAAATATTCAGTTGGGGAAACCAACACAAGTGCTTATAAACTCAAATAAAAACACAACCTCTAAATAAATAAAAGCAAATAAACGCCAAATAAAGATACATGAGGAAACTTCCCCAAGCTTAGGCCTTTGCAAGCCCTTCAAATCATTGTGGTGGCGGGAAAATGTCGTTACTCCAATTCGCAAATTGAGTTGAGAGGTTACTTGTTGATTCTCGAAGGTTCAAAGAGAGGCTATGCATCCTATCCACAGTTCCTCGAAGTCCTTGGAAATCTTGGTATGTGGTGAACCAGGTTTGTGGCTGCTCCTCTTGATAAGGAACTTCTTGCTCCTCCTCTTGGTCCTCATCCTCTTCCAGCATCTCCTCCTCGGGTTGGTGTTGCTCAACCTGCAGATCATATAGCAAAAGTCCTTCCTCGATAGAGAAAAGATCATTAGGTATAGGAGCGGGGTAGATAAGCCTAGCTCCAGCAATATGCAGGTAATAAGCACCACCTCTCCTAGTGAGCATTCTAGAGGCTCTCAAAGTGGAGAAACCAACACGTGTCTCACCTAGTACGGGTTTCAACTCACCTAGGTTGAGGTCTAGGGTAGTGGCAAGCACGGGGATGACACCTCCTCCTGTGATTTCCCCTTGGCTTTGGGAGGCTTGGTGCTCCAAGTAGCGCACAAGGATGGCGCCCAAGTTAAGTGACAAGCCACAGTTGATGTAAGAAGCCTTTGCAAGGACTAGGATGTCCTCCTCGTTGAGTCTTGTGAACTCATTACATGCCTGCAAGGTGTTAGCAATAACATAGAACAAATAGCGAATTGAAGGATGTTGAATATTCTTCCCCTTGTTCACTCTACTAGTAAAACTCATTCCATTATAGTATTGTTCGGGGGTAGGTTCTAAGCCAATAAAGGATGCGTGTAAGGCATGAATATCATTGTTTGGCAAATTAAAACATGTGCACCATTCATATAATGTTAAGGTGTAGTTGTTGTTTATCAGTCAGAAAAGAAATAGTGTCCTCTCCTTGCCATTGTTTAACGGTGCTTTACAGTGAACATAGAAATTCAATGGTTAAGCGACGATAAGTAGGTACGTCATTGTACAAAAAGTTTTGCAACTCTATTGCAAAGTAAACTGAAGTCATCATAAATACCTAGTTGGTTCAATATAATGGTGCAAGCCCACTTGGCGCCCTTCACTTCGTGGTTCTTGATCCTATTGAAGCGATCACGATGGGCCTCATCCCTGAACCGTATCCCCATGCGTTCCTGAGCGGCAGCCCGGGAACCGCTAGCGGTGGCATGAGCACGAGTTTGGCTCCTTGTGTTCATCATCTAAAACATTGAAGAAAGTCAAAAATAAAACTTTTTGATCCAACAACAGTAAGTATAATATATTCCTCATCAAAACACACTAAAGAATATCCTCAAGATAATAATCTAGGGAAGAAAATCATGGCAATTTGTTCATAGTACGTCTCACCCTGGATTGATAATGACAATTGATCGAAGATGAATTTGCAAAATGTAATTGGGGGATCGGAGGAGAAACATACTATAGATCACTCGTGTGCGAGGAAATCGAACGAAATTGAGCAGAGATGAAGATCTCTTCAGGTTTTGAGAGAGTTAGGAGGTATAAGAAAGAAAAATGATTGAAGTTTTGGAGTTGGAAGTACCTCCCCGTGCGTTTTTGTGGTCGGACGCAACTATACGGGCGGAACTATACGGTCGGAACAATGTGTTCCAGCCATATAGTTGGCCTTTTGTCAAAATTTTAGGGTTTCCTCCTGGCGGCAGAGCTATACAGATGCAACTATATGGCCAGAACAAAATGTTGCCGCCATAGAGTTGGTCGTTAAACCGTCTGTCCCTATGAAATAAAATATACAAAGGCATTGATATCTATATGACCGGAACTATACGGCTGGAATTTTTATTCCCGCCGTATAGTTGGTCGTTAAACTCTCAGAACATTGGAAAAGAAAATGTACGGAGGCACTGATATCTATACGGCCGGAGCTATACGGCCGGAATTTTTATTTTCGCCATATAGTTGGTCATTAAACTCTTAGTACATATGAAAAGAAAATTGTCGATGGCAAAGATATCTATACGGCCGGAACTATACGGCCGGAATTTTTATTCCCGCCGTATAGTTGGTCGTTAAACTCTCTGTGTGCATCAAAAAAAATTGTTTCTTCGAAAACTATTTCTTTTCATGTAACTTAGTGATATACCTTGTTTTTGACAGAAAATTGATAGTAAATATTGTCGACCGACAATAGCATGAATAAAGCAGAATTTCAAGTACTACCGAACTTCTTCTCCTCAAATGGAGTTTTCCAGCACTCTTTATTAAACATAAACTTAAACTAAAACTAAAAACTTTACTCAAACCTTTATTTCATATGGGTTGCCTCCCATGAAGCGCTCTTTTATGGTCAATAGCTTGACCTTGACGATACTCACTTGGGCCAGATGAGTGGAACACCCACTCCAAAATAATTGGCCTTCAAAGTGATGGCCTCCTTTTCATCATGCTTGGCTTTCTTCTTCCTAGGAAAATGAATAATAAAAGGATCTCGTGAAGGTAATTGCAGCTTCATGTTCCCTTCATGCAGATTAATCAACACCTTAATAGTTCTTAAGAAAGGATGGCCTAAAATAATAGGAGCAGTATCATCTTCAGGCATGTTAACAACAACAAAATTAATGAAATTAGGATAGCCTTTAATGTATACTAAAGTGTTCTCCTTAATTCCTATAGCTTGTTTGTAGGTAGAATCTGCTAGATGCAATTTTAACTCGGTAATTTCAAAGGAGCCAAGATTTAACTTGTTAAAAAGACTCTTTGGAATTGTTGAGACGCTTGCACTTAGATCACAAAGTGCAGCTATCTCATTGGTTCCAATTTTAATCTTAATATATAGTAGGCTCAAATATGTCATCTAGTTTAACAGGTGATTTTTTAGCAATTTTCTTGTATTCTTCCTCAAGCTCACGTACCTTTATTGCTACTTGATTGAAAAAGTGTTGGTACATAGCTTCCTCACTACCTTCACTTACCGGAATCTTGACGTTGATCCTTTTTATGAGATCTTCATTGGTGAAGCTTGGTGAAGGAGCATTACTATAGTCAAGTTCTTCAGGCTCCTCCTATCAACACCCGGATTTTTAATCCCAGATGCCTGTTATGCCATACATCACAATCCCAGGATTACCATTTTTGCGAGACATAACAGATTGGATATCACAGTATATCATCCATTACAAACCATAATAAGGTCTTACACAAAGAAGGATCTCATGATCCAGTCTTAGTATAGTCAAGTAGCGGAATAAATAGCGTAGCGGTGGGGTCCATCTTCAGAGTCATAGGCAATGCTGACGGTGAATCAAGTTTTGGGTTTTGTTCCAACTACTAAGTTAAGAGTGTTCACTAATGTGGGATGCTAATCTCAATCTCATGCCATAGAATGACATCTAAGTCTAACTAGGTAGGTCAAGTTTTATACTCTTTATGCTACCTTTAAACAAGTAAAGGACTTTGGTAAAGTAAAGAAGGTAAAGCTTGTAAATAAAACTTTAAGTAGGTATAAGTCAAAATGATATAACCCAAGCATGCCTAATGCCATTGCTTAAGTTATCTAGCTTAATTCTAGCTTGCATAGTTAAGACACTTGCAAGTGTTAGCTTGCATTGTTAATGATGGCTTGCAAGTAATCACTTGCATGGTTAACTTGTATAATGCTAGCTTGCCTTGGGTAGTGCAGTGGTTGAAGTTTTCTTGCTCCTCCTCTTGGTAGAACTCCTCCTCCTCGTAGACTTGGTCGATACTATCGTCTATAAATACATACGGGATACACAATCACCAAACAATACTTAACTAGTCTCCTTAGCACACTAAGGCACACATTTGATGATCTAGTATCATCATAAACATCACAAGGTTTAATGAACTAGCTTCATTCTTTTTATTTGAGAAAAGTAATTTCTACTCATTGAAATTAGCTAAGATTTAATATTCTCCAATTAAAATATGGGATCATGTGGACACATGTCATCACCACATATTCTAACATATGGGAATGTGATTTGAAGGTTGGATCACATTTTAATAAGTTCAAGTTTAACAATTAATGATTTAAAGTGACTAGAAATGCCTATATAGCATTATTTTGGTACTAGTCCAAAGTCACTGCATGCAAACCTTAGTATTATTACATATTCGTATAGGTATGGTTAAATGTGATTTTTGAGAGTTAGAATCAACTCAAAAGCTATTATGGTTGATTTTCGAAAAATGTTTGAATGTGCAAAAGCTTCTGTCTTGTTATTTTTACTAGGAGATATCTATAACTCTAATTGATTTAAATCCAACGGGCTTGGATAGATATTTTCAGTAGCTTTCCAACAAAATTGGAAGCACTCAATTTGTATTTGTAAAACTCTCTGAATTGATTTTTTAACCAAGGGACAGAACTAGGTTTTAATTAAAATAGCAAAACCTATATTTGAATTACGGGGTCACTGCGGGAAACTAAATGGGCCGGCCCAGTGGCGCTCCACGGCGTAGAGGGCAACTGACAGGCTGGTCCCGCATGTCAGCGGCACTTAAAACGCAAAGCGGTACAGGGAATTGTGGACCGTAGGATTAGAACAAAATCTACGGCTGGGGCTTATCATCGACGACGGACTCGTCGCCGGCGAGGCTGAACCCTAAACGGTCGGTGGGGGTCTACTGGGGATGTACCAGGGCTCCAGCTAGTGCGGCGAGGCGGGCAAACGAACTGGTGGATGGCGGCGGACTCAGGCGAGGTCGCGGTAGGGGCTGAGGTAGACGAAATCGACGAGGACTTCTCCTTCTCTACAGCGGCTACCTTCGGTGGAATTCCGGCGATGTGCTGCTCGAGCGGCTCCAGCGAGAGAGGGGAAATGGTCAGTGGAGAGAGGGGAGTGAGATGGTGTGCATAATGAGGCTGGGGGTGGCCTCCTTATATAGGCTCGATGAGTGAACCGGCAGGTGTGGGCTGGCTTCTCCGGTGACGGTGATACAGAGGGCTACCAGCGTGGTCGAGGTAGGCAGATGGTGGGCGGTCTGCTGGCGGTCCTCTACGGCATAATGGCACGGCTAGGGGCATGGCATTTGGTCGGGGGCTTCCCGCGCTCTAGGAGACAAAGGCGGTTCTCGACGCGGCTCCCGGCGACCGTGGGTCGCGCGATGGTGCACGGCCGTGTCTGGCGGGGTGTTGGGTTGATGGAGGAGCGGCGTGCGTGATTTGGTGTTGGGGCGCGGTCTGAGGCATGCTGGCGGTGATCGCGCTCTGGCGCGCTCTGGCTGCACGTAGAGAGAAAGGGCGGCGCTGCTCTAGGGTGGTCCAGTGGCTAGCAGGGGCCATGGGGTGGACCGTGGGCGGCGGTGAGGTCACGCCTCACTCCCTGGAGCGGCGGAGAGGGGCTGGTGGTCGCCTGTGGCTTGTGCACGTTTGGCCGGCGAGCATGGCGTCGGGGTGGTGGTGCACTGGCGCCAGGGACTAGGGATAGGGGTGGTTTTGGTCTGGTTAGACCTGGGGGAGACCAAGGTGATCAATGTGCATCAATTGGCTCGACAAGATTTGCTCCTAAACAGTATTAGTTAGGCCACTTTTTATCTGCCTGCCAACTGTTCGATCAAATGGACGCATGAAAGTTTTATTTGAATTTTTCAAAGATTTTTGGTGGAGTGATTCATCTCATACTTAAGCATCTAGGTTTGCTTGGCATTTTGAAATGGAGTTCATTTGAGTGGTTTCTGAAAAAGTGTGATCTAGACATATGAACTAGATTCAATTTTCAAATATCAATTAAATTTAGAGTTTGACTGTTTTTGGGATGAAACAAAGTGGGCCTTGGTACCTCACTACTTGTACTAGCAAGGGGTGCAAAGTTCCAGAATTGTCTCTGTTTGAAAATGAGTGCTAGGAATAGCCAAAGTGGGCTATGTGATTAAAATGGCAAAAAAGACCATTTGCTTATTTAATTCTTTTTGATTTATTTTTCTTTGGGAGGGGGATGATCTAGATGATGTGTAATTCACCTTAGAGTCATTTTACAATCAATAGATCACTCAAACATGGCAATTCAAAACAACTCCTATTTAAATGCATACACATATGAATGCTTAAAGATTTTTAAATGGAAAAGTTTTTGTTAACCCAAAAATGGGTAGATTTGATCTTGATCACTTGGATTAAAGTTTTGGGATGTTACATACCTTCCCCCCTTAAACAAAATCTCGTCCCGAGATTTAAGAAAGAAACTAGGAACTAAAGAGATCTGGGAACTCAGTCCTGATGTAATCTTCTCGCTCCCAAGTGGCTTCTTCTTCGGTATGGTTGCTCCATTGAATCTTGAGAAACTTGATACTCCTGGTCCTGGTGGTTCGGTAAGCTTCCTCTAAGATACGGATGGGCACTTCACGATACGTTAGATCCTTGTTGATATCAACAGCTCGGTGATCGATGTTCTTGAAAACTTCGGTCTTCTCCGGCACTTCTAAGCATTTGCGAAGTAACGAGATATGGAACACATTATGGATGGCTGACATCTCTTCTGGCAGTTCCAGATGATATGATACTTCTCTTCGATGATTCAGAATCTTGAAGGGTCCGATATACCTCGGGGCTAACATTTCTTTTAGACTGGATGGTGAAACCTTGAGATACACAGAATCTCCGACATTGAAAGTCAGGTCTCTCCTTCTCTTGTCAGCATAACTCTTCTATCTGGATTGGGCGGTCTTGAGGTGCTCACAGACTTTGTGAACCTTCTCTTTAGCTTCTCAGAGAATGTCGGGTCCAAAAATCTGACTCTCTCCTACTTGCGACCAATTCAAAGGGGTACGCCACTTTCTTCTGTATAAGAACTCAAATGGTGCCATTTGCAAACTGGCTTGATAACTGTTGTTATATGAGAATTCTGCGAAAGGTAGACAATCTTCCCATTTTGATCCATATTCCAACACACAAGCTCTCAACATATCCTCTAGGATTTGGTTGACTCTTTCAGTCTGTCCATCAGTTTACGGGTGATAAGAGGTTCTGAAATTCAACTTGGTTCCTAATCCTTCCTGGACTTTTTGCCAAAATCTCGAGGTAAATTGGGTTCCTCGATCTGATACTTTGGTCTTGGGGGTTCCATGCAGACTAATAATTCTAGAAATGTATAACTCTACAAGCTTCGAACTCTGGTAGGTTGTCTTGACAGGTATAAAGTGAGCTACTTTGGACAGTCTATCAACAATGACCCAGATTGAGTCATTTCCCCTACTAGAAGTAGGAAAACCGGTGATAAAGTCCATTCTGACGAAATCCCATTTACATTCCGGAATCTGCAATGGTTGCAATAGTCCTGCAGGTCTCTGATGTTCCACTTTAACTCTTTGACAGATATCACACTTGGCGATGTAGCTTCTGATTTCTCTCTTCATCTTGTGCCACCAAAATTGCTCTTTCAAATCTTGATACATCTTCGTTCCTCCGGGGTGGATAGAATAAAGAGTATCATGAGGTTCTTGCATGATAACTTGCTTCAGCTCTGAATCTGCTGGCACACAGATACAACCTTTGTACCACATAATTCCTTCTCCGTCTTCGGTGAATCCAGGTACCTTTCCTGTTCCAATATGATGTTTGATTCCTTCGATACTTTCATTTCCCTTCTGGGCTTCCTTGATTTGGCTAATCAAAGTGGGTTTAAGTTCAATGCTAGCTAAAAATCCTTTGCTAAATAGCTCAGTTCTAAACTGCTCCAACTCCTCATACAAACTTGGTTGCTTCTCCTTGATCATGGTGTTTAGCCTACACGGCAATCTGCTAAGGGCATCCGCTACCACATTGGCTTTGCCGGGGTGATAGTGAATGTCAAGTTCATAATCCTTGATTAACTCTATCCATCTCCTTTGCCTCATATTCAGATCCTTCTGAGTGAAAATATACTTCAAGATTTTGTGATTTGAGTAAATCTCACAGCGATTACCCATAAGATAATGACGCCATGTTTTTAGTGCCAAAACTACGGCTGCTAACTCAAGATCATGGGTCGAATATTTCTGCTCATGCTGCTTCAGTTGTCGAGACAGATACGCGATGACTTTGCCTTCTTGTATCAATACACATCCGAGACCAATCTTGGATGCATCACAATACACATCAAACGGCTTCTTGATATCTGGCATGATCAATATTGGGGCTGAAATCAATCTCTACTTCAGCTCTTGGAAACTGGCTTCACATTTGTCGGTCCATTCAAACTTCTTGTCTTTCTTCAACAATTGGGTCATGGGTCTGGCTATGCTAGAAAATCCTTCTATGAACTTGCGGTAATATCCCGCTAATCTGAGAAATGCACGGACTTGGGTTTGAGTGGTTGGGGTTTCCCATTCTTTGACATCTTTGATCTTGGCGGGATCAACAGCGACTCCTCTGGTAGACACAATATGTCCTAGGAATCCTACTTCTTTTAGCCAAAACTCACATTTGATGAACTTGGCATACAACCGATGCTCTCTCAGGGTTTCGAGGATGATCCTCAGATGTTGCTCATGCTCTTCTTCTGACTTGGAGTAGATAAGGATATCATTGATAAACACAACGGCAAACTAGTCTAGAAAATTCATAAAGATCTTATTCATGAGATTCATCAAATAAGAAGGGGCATTGGTTAATCCAAAAGACATAACCATATACTCGTATAAACCATAGAGAGTAGTAAAGGAGGTCTTCGGGATATCCGTTGCATGGATCTTAAGTTGGTGATCACCAGTCCTAAGATCGATCTTAGAGAACACATTTGCTCTAGTCAACTGATCAAATAGATCTTCTATCTTTGGCAATGGGTACTTGTTCTTGATGGTGACGTCATTCAGCTTCCTGTAATCTATGCACAAATGGTTGCCTCCATCTTTCTTGTCGACGAATAACACTGGCGATCTCCATGGCGATGCGCTTGGTTGAATCAAGCTTGTTGCCAACATAGCATCTAGCTGCTTCTTCAATTCCACTAACTTTGAGGGGTTCATACTATAGGGTCTCTGGGCTATGGGTCTGATTCCGGGGATTAGTTCAATAATGAACTCAGTATCCCTATCCGGGGGCATACCTAGCAATTCATCTGGGAATACGTCGGGGTATTCACAGACTACTCTGACTTGGTCTATGGTGGGTAGGGCTAGACTCTTATTGCACTTGAATTGACAGGGCAAGGTTTTAGATACATGCTCTACTGATACTCCAGAGCTACTGGTCATGGTGATGGCTTTCTTGGCACAGTCTATCAATCCTTTATGCTTTGACATCCAATCCATTCCTAGTACTACTTCCAAACCTTTGGTTCCAAGTACTATTAGATTGGCATAAAAATCTATCCCAAGTATTCTGATAGGCACAACTTCGCATATTTTTCTAGCTTTTGTAGTTGAACCAGGGATTTGAACTATCATGAAATGCTTCAAGTTGGTTGGGTGAATCTTACTAGTGCATGCAAATTCTTCGGTGACAAATGAGTGCGATGCTCCAGAATCAAACAACACTCTTGCTAAAACTGAGTTGACAGAAAACATATCCAGCACGACATCTGGTGCTTCTTGGTCTTCTTCGGCGTTCATGTCGAAGAGACGGCAGTTGCGGTTGTGAGGGTTCCCTAGGGAGAATCTTCTTCCTAGTTGAACACGACGCTGTTGTTGGGCTGGGGCATTCAGATTGGTAGTTCCGGCAATCTTCTTGGGGCACTCATTGGAATAGTGACCCTTCACTCCACACTCGAAACAAGTGATCTGAGACTTGTCTTTCGCTGCCACGGGCACAACATTGCTTCCAGTTCTGGGTGTAGTGTTGTTGTTGTTGTTGCTCTTGGAAGGTGCACGGTTGAAATTGCTAGTGATGCCGGAGTGGTTGTTGTTTCCTCCAGACTTCACATTTCCTCCGCTACGGTTGGGGTAGCTCGGGCGAGACATTGGGGGTCGGTTGTTCCTAGGTGCATATCCTGCTGAAGGGTTGGGACGATACTTCTGGTGACTGTTGGATCCAGCTTGGTGCATCATACGACATTTGCGGTTGTCGTTTGCCTGGTTAAGCTTCCCTTCCATCTGAATAGCAGAGTCGACTAGCTCTTCGAGATCTTGGAAATGTATATTTACGAGGACAATCTGCATCTCATCATGCAGTACGTTCAAGAATCTCTCCTTGTTCTTGGCCTCCGTGTTGATCTCATCAGGTGCATACCTGGCAAGGGATAGGAATCTGTCACGATACCCCACTACAGTCATTCTGCCTTGCTTCAACTCTCTGAATTCATCCCTCATTCGGGTGACTAGACCCTACGGCACGTGGGTGCGACTGAACTTGATTTTGAAGGCTTCCCATGTCATCACTTGACCATGGTTCATTGTGCGGATGCTGTTCCACCATGCTCTTGCATCTCCTGCCAAATAGTGGGTGGCAAAAAGAACCTTCTCGTTGCCATCCACTCCTGCTACTTCTAAGTTGTACTCCATTGTCTACAACCAGTCATCAGCATCTAGCGGGTTCTCTGAAGTACTGAAGATTGGGGGATTTGTATTCTGGAAGTTTTTGAGTTTGGATCCATGATGATCCTGATTTCCATGGTTCTGGTTGTTGTGAGCCATCTGGGCGATCTGCTGCAGTGTTGCTAGATTAGCTTGGCGCTCTGCCCTGCTTGCTTTATGGTCTACAATGAGAGTCTACAGAATCTGCAGCATTGGGTCTTGCGATGAGCTGCTCCCTCCTTGGTTTCCATGAGTCATTTGAAGATTGAGGTAGATAAAGGGGTAAGAGGGAAAATTCTATGGTTTATGGTTTTGATTTCAAAGCTAAAACTTTGAGTTTGACTCAGGTTTTGCAACTAACTTCTTTTCATTCATTCAAGCAAAGCACACGATACAAACACAACCCCACAACATCAAATGAAAACAGATGGTTATAAGAACCATTCTGTAAGCTACGATACAATGGGACCGATACTCCTCATACTACGATAGTGCTCTAGTGCATCTACTCGTCATCGATGAAGTCGGAGTCATCATCGTCGGTGTGGAAGTCCACGGCATCCTCCTCCAGAAAGTCATCATCATTGCTGAGGTAGGAGTCCATATCCGTTTGGATATCTTCATCTTCCTCTTATTCTTCTTTTGCTGCGAGCTGAGCTTCTTGCTCCTTGATAGTCTTCTCGAGGTTGGCCACCTTCTTGCGAAGACGGTCGATGGTGCGATCCTTCTTGGCACGCTGACAGCAAAGAGACTGACGATCTTGGACTAGCAGTGAGAAAGTCTGGGCCTTCTGGGCGGCAATGGCGAGGTTGTTATTGGCGACCTCTCTAGCATTGTCCAACTCCTTCTGTCTGTCGTACAGTAGGAAGTCGAGGTTCTCCACTTGACGCTTCAACTCCGGGTGACTTGGCATCTCCATGGGCATTCCCATAAAATCACATCTTGCATAGTGAGCAAAGTGGGTTCCTTGGATTTGGTTGACACTCAGGGAACACAGACGTGCAAGAGCTTCATGCATTGCCCTGGCTAATCCATCTAGCCAGTTGTTCTCCCTCACGGAGAACTGGATCCTCCCGGACATTGGTGCTTCTATCTTGCCTCGAAGATCAGCGGTAACTAGCCATTGTAAGTCTCCTCCTGGGGGTCTAGGAAGTTGAGCTCCCAGGAATTCTGGATGCGGGCATCCCAAGTACTCCGATAGTGAATCTAGATCCCTCTCGAAGATCAGTTGGCCTCCGTTACCCAACTGGTAGAACTTGTTGAACTGAGTTTCCATCTATAAGAATTAAGGATGAGAGAGTTAGTGAGGTGATCAAGTGTGTCAAAGTTTTATGTAGTAATGTAAGAATTTGGAGGAACATGAATTTTTTTGAAAGAAAGAATTCCCAAGGGAAAGAGAGGAAATAGTTTTTGTAAGTACTCACTTTGGTTTTTGAAACTAAGTTTTTGTTCGGACGTCCATTCTAACTAGGGTCTCCTATGGTCAGGATGTCTCTAATACCAACTTGTCAACACCCGGATTTTTAATCCCAGATGACTGTTATGCCATACATCGCAATCCGAGGATTACTATTTTTGCGAGACATAACAGATTGGATATCATAGTACATCATCCATTACAAACCATAATAAGGTCTTACACAAAGAAGGATCTCATGATCCAGTCTTAGTACAATCAAGTAGCAGAATAAAAATAGCGTAGCGGTGGGGTCCATCTTCAGAGTCACAGGCAATGCTGACGATGGGAGATAGTCCTAGTTATCATAGCCGTCCTACTGTCCTTCATCTTGGTAATCTCCTTCATAGTCTGGCCATAGGAATAGCCAGGGACAAATGCCATGAGTACTCTTTAAGTACTCGCAAACTACCACTAACAAGTAGTATAGTTCTAGTAGGAAATGCTAACTCTAAGTATGTTTGTAAAGTTAAGTTTAAAACCTAAGCTGAGTTCAGAAACAAAGAAAGATAAAAGAAGTTTGAAAACACCTAAGTGGGAACTTAGTTGTCATAGTCACAACTCTGTTGTGGTCAAGTCATGTCACAATTCATTTCATAAGTTATTTTGAAAACATCTTACAACAGAACAGTATGGCCACTCCAACTGTCCATAACCGTGGACGCGGCTATTCGAATAGTTTGACACTCTGTAGAGGTGGTACACTTTCACCACAAGATTCGATACATCTGTCAGGGATAACCCTGAATCATCATACTTAGTATGCAGATAATCAAACATAACCTTTCCTTTACACACCCTAGTATAAGCACCTCTCCTATGAGCATGGCCTCCCAACCATGACCATCTGTCATCTTGGGCACTGCATAGGTGGACAACATTGAGACGTAGCCTCAACTCAAACCTCTCACGCGAGGGAACTAATACTAATGCATATAAACTTCTGGCTAAGCCTTACCCAATTCAGGTATTGTGGTTGTACGGTAAAACTGGAATGGTATCGCATCCGAACCCAACCATCAGTTTTGTAAAAATGTCTAACGCTCATGCCTCAACATTTTCATCATCATAAACCATTTGTGGTTTTCAAAACATCTCAATAGTATGACTCATCATTCCAAAGTTTTCATAAATCATTTCCACCAAGTATGGCGAATCAAGTTTTGGGTTTTGGTCCAACTACTAAGTTAAGAGTGTTCACTAATGTGGGATGCTAATCTCAATCTCATGCCATAGAATGACATCTAAGTCTAACTAGGTAGGTCAAGTTTTATACTCTTTATGCTACCTTTAAACAAGTAAAGGACTTTGGTAAAGTAAAGAAGGTAAAGCTTGTAAATAAAACTTTAAGTAGGTATAAGTCAAAATGATATAACCCAAGCATGCCTAATGCCTTTGCTTAGGTTATCTAGCTTAATTCTAGCTTGCATAGTTAAGACACTTGCAAGTGTTAGCTTGCATTGTTAATGATGGCTTGCAAGTAATCACTTGCATGGTTAACTTGTATAATGCTAGCTTGCCTTGGGTAGTGCAGTGGTTGAAGTTTTCTTCATCCTCCTCTTGGTAGAACTCCTCCTCCTCATAGACTTGGTCGATAGTATCGTCTATAAATACATACGGGATACACAATCACCAAACAATACTTAACTAGTCTTCTTAGCACACTAAGGCACACATTTGCTGATCTAGTATCATCACAAACATCACACGGTTTAATGAACTAGCTTCATTCTTTTTATTTGAGAAAAGTAATCTCTACTCATTGAAATTAACTAAGATTTAATATTCTCCAATTAAAATATGGGATCATGTGGACACATGTCATCACCACATATTCTAACATATGGGAGTGTGATTTAAAGGTTGAATCACAATTTAATAAGTTCAAGTTTAACAATTAATGATTTAAAGTGACTAGAAATGCCTATATAGCATTATTTTGGTACTAGTCCAAAGTCACTGCATGCAAACCTTAATATTATTACATATTCAGATAGGTATGGATAAATGTAATTTTTGAGAATTGGAATCAACTCAAAAGGTATTATGGTTGATTTTAGAAAAATGTTTGAATGTGCAAAAGATTCTATCTTCTTATTTTTACTAGGAGCGATCTATAACTCTCATTGATTTAAATCCAACGGGCTTGGATAGAAATTTTCAGTAGCTTTCTAACAAAATTAGAAGCACTCAATTTGGATCTGTAAAACTCTCTGAATTGATTTTTGAACCAAGGGACAGAACTAGGTTTTAATTAAAATAGCAAAACCTATATTTGAATTACTTGGTCAGCGCGGGAAACTAAATGGGCCGGCCCAGTGGCGCTCCGTGGCGCAGAGGGCGACCTTGGTTGCATGTCGTCAGCGACACTTAAACTTAAAACAAAGCGCGGTACGGGGCATTGTGGACCGTAGGATTAGAACAGAATCTACGGCTGGGGCTTATCATCGACGACGGACTCCTCGCCGGCGAGGCTGAACCCTAAACGGTCGATGAGGGTCTACTTGGGACGTACCAGGGCTCCAGCTAGTGCGGCGAGGCGAGCAAACAAACTGGTGGACGACGGCGGACTTAGGTGAGGTCGCGGCTGGGGCTGAGGTGGACGAAATCGATGAGGACTTCTCCTCCTCTGCAGCGGGTACCTCCGGTGGAATTCCGGCGATGTGCTGCTCGAGCGGCTCCGGCAAGAGAGGGGAAATGGTCAGTGGAGAGAGGGAAGTGAGATGGTGTGCAGAATGAGACTGGGGGTGGCCTCCTTATATAGGCTCGACGAGTGGACCGACGGGTGTGGGATGGCGTCTCTGGTGACAGCGATACAGAGGTCTACCAGCATGGGCGAGGTAGGCGGACGGTGGGCGGTCTGCTGGTAGTCCTCTACGGCATAATGGCGTGGCTAGGGGTGGTGGAATTTGGTAGGGGGCTTCCCGCACTCTGGGAGACAAAGGCGGTGCTCGACGCGGCTCCCGGCAACTGTGGGTCATGCGGTGGTGCACGGCCGTGTCTGGCGGGGTGCTGGGTTGATGGGGGAGCGGCGTGCATGATTTGGTGTCGGGGTGTGGTCTGAGGCGTGCTGGCGGCGATCACGCTCTGGCGCGCTCCGGCTGCATGTAGAGAGAAAGGATGGCGCTGCTCTGGGGTGGTCTAGTGGCTAGCAGGGGCCATGGGGTGGACCGTGGGCGGTGGTGAGGTCACACCTCACTCCATGGAGTGGCGGAGAGGGGCTGGTGGTCGCCTATGGCTTGTGCACGTTTGGCCGGCGAGCATGGCGTCGGGGTGGCGGTGCACTGGTGCCAGGGGCTAGGGATAGGGGTGGTTTTGGTCTGGTTGGGCCTGGGGAGACCAAGGTGATCAATGTGCATCAATTGGCTCGACAAGATTTGCTCCTAAACAGTATTAGTTAGGCCACTTTTTATCTGCCTGTCAACTGTTCGATCAAATGGCCGCATGAAAGTTTTATTTGAATTTTTCAAATATTTTTGGTGGAGTGATTCATCTCATACTTAAGCATCTAGGTTTGCTTGGGATTTTGAGATGGAGTTCATTTGAGTGGTTTTTGAAAAAGTGTGATCTCGACATATGAACTAGATTCAATTTTCAAATGTTAATTAAATTTAGAGTTTGAAAGTTTTTGCGATGAAACAAAGTGGGCCTTGGTACCTCACTACTTGTACTAGCAAGGGGTGCAAAGATCCACAATTGTCTCTGTTTGAAAATGAGTGCTAGGAATAGCCAAAGTGGGCTATGTGATTAAAATGGCCAAAATGACCATTTGCTTATTTAATTATTTTTGATTTATTTTTCTTTGGGATTTGCTTGGGGATGATCTAGATGATGTGTAATTCACCTTAGATTCATTTTACAATCAATAGATCATTCAAACATGGTAATTCAAAACAACTCCTATTTAAATGCATACACATATGAATGCTTAAATATTTTTAAATGGAAAAGTTTTTTTAACCCTAAAATGGGTAGATTTTATCTTGATCACTTGGATTAAAGTTTTGGGATGTTACACCTCCCTTTGGATCCATGTCATTTTGAGTTCTTCAACAGGATTGGGCTCAGCTTTACCTACAAATTTAGCTAGAATGATTGTTTGACTCTCGGTTATCTTACCTAGCTGTGCCTCAATGATCCTCGTTCTTTCTTGGAGGGCCTGCAAATCATTTATCAAACAAACAGTTGGTTAGATAATTTACCAATCATGGCGTCATGGTTCTCCATTATTTTAACAAGAATATTATTGTGTTAATTTTGTGAGTCTATGAAAGACTTAAGTGTTTCTTGGAGACTGCCATTACTAGTTCCCATATTATTATTACAGTTACCTGCAGGACTAGCATAATGTTTCTGAAAGTTAGGATTGTAACTCTTCTTCCAAGAAGGGTTATAATCATTACGAGCTACGAAGTCTATTTCTTCAATATTTGTTTCAGGGGTGGCTCTTAACTGGGTTTGCTTACCTTTTACGACTAGTATGAGCTCATCCAATTTGGCACTTAGTTCTTCATTTTCTTGTGGTGAAATAGGGTTCACCTTCTTCATGTTTGATCTTTCCACATGCCATTGGGCATGATTGTCTTTCATATTGTCTACCAGCTGCTTTGATTCGGTAATATTTTTACCCATAAAGGTTCCTCCAGCTGTAGTATCAAGCATATACTTAGACACATGATTAAGAGCATTATAAAATAAATGTAGGATTAACCAATCTTCCATCCTATGACTAGGACAGTTTCTTAAGCATTCTTTCATCCTCTCCCATGCAAGCGCTAGTGGCTCATGCTCTTCCTGTCTAGAGTCAGTAATATTAGATAGGAGTTGCATAGTCTTTGCAGGTGGAAAAAATTTAGTCATAAATAAAGAAGTACATCCCACCCATGATGTAATACTATTTCTAGGCAAAGATAGGAACCATTCTTTTGCTCTTCCTCTTAGAGAAAAAGGAAATAAATGCAATTTGACCGCATCAGGGTCAATGTCTTTTATACACATCATATCACATATTTTAGTGAAAGTATTCAAGTGCATACATGCGCCTTCAACAACAGAGCCTCCAAATTGATTCTTTTGAACCAAACTTAAGTAATGGGGCTTAATTTCATAGTCATCAGCAGCAATTGCTGGCTGAGTAATAGGAGTATGCAAATAATCATTGTTGGGAGTAGCAAACTCCCCAGGCTTCTTTTCCACCATATTTCCTATGTTTTGGGGTTTTCTTAAACAAAGAATTATAATAGTAAAAACAAAAATTTAAAGGCTAACTAATTTTTTTGGTTTATCAAATAATCACTCAAAGCAAACTAACAAAATTAAAAGCAAGAATTAAAACTAGCAAGGTTCATAATAACCTCACCAGGGTAGCTATTGCTTCCTCGGCAACGGCGCTGGAAAAAGGGTTGATACCTTCGATCCGGATTACGGATGTAGTATAGATCTTTTTCCCTAGTAGACCTTGGTTATCGAATCCTCGTAAAGAGAATGCGTAGTGAAGTTACTTTAATGGACCTTCGGGAGTTTTAGAATTCCTTTTGTGTTTTTACCGGACCAATAGCTTGCGTCTTTTTGTTATTGTTGATGATGGAGAGAGAGAGGGCCTAGGGCATTCGGTTTCACCTGTAGCTGTGAAAAACGTCTGATGGGAATAAAAGATAGAAATAAAGTATGCATGTATTTGTTAGAGCAAGATAAATTATATGTGGGCAGTGCATCCATAATTGCTATTGCCTCCACAACCGCTTATAGCAATAACCTACTAGTCTCATCCATAGAAGAAAGAGAACTAATGATATGCATAGTGATGTCAGCGTTAATCCCAAGAAAATCCCTCACATATAGCCGTACTACCCCTTCTGTCACTGGGGTTCCCAACCTGCAGATCAGTCATCACTCATACTCCCTATACCTGGCTCAACCCTCGGGGTCTTGGGTACCTAAAAAGTCCTTGGATTGAGGCAAGAGAGGATACAATAATACTCATGTCATACAAACTAATACACAATCCCATCTATGACAGATAACATGCACAATTGCTGCATGGCTAGGCCGAAGCCCTTAGCCCAAGGAGAATTACTCACACATAGAGATGAGATCAACAATCATAAACATTGTAATGAAAATCATAAGATTGATAGCAATAGTCTTACTTGTCTCCAATCGGAGAAAAGATCTACTATTACAAGTGGTGGAATATGGCTATGGAGACGGAGAAGGGTTTGGAGCTGGAGGCAGCTGGTGATTTGTAGTAGAGACTTTTTGGCGAGGTCTGGCTTCTGTGTGCGCGGATTTTCTTGTTGCCCGAGGCTTCTTTATATAGGGGTCCCTTCACGAAAGTTGTTCTGTTTGATCTAACGGGTGTGGCACCAACTATATGATTGGAGCTATACGACCGAAATTTCTTCTCCGGTCGTATAGTTGGTCGTTAAAGCGTCTGCCTCCGTTGTACGGCTCCTGGTTTCTTCTGGTTGTTGGAAATATCGTATCTTTGACTTTGATGTAGTGATTCCCTCCTTTAAACAACATTATCTGCGCAGGAAAAATATAAAATAAAGGATTGCATACCCCTTTGAATATTAGCATTAGTGGCAGGGTTTAGAGAGATATTTCATCAACAATATGAGTAATATCTAGTTTAAATGTGGATGTAGATGATGACTGCAAGTGCACAAATCGTTTGTAGCTAGTTTCGAAATAAAGATATCAATCATACAGGGAGCAGGAGTCTGAAGTCTAATAACTCTTGAAATAAATATTACGATAGAAATGGTAGATAAAGTTCTAAGTGACAAGATAAAATGCGAGTATTGTGTAAAAAGGTGTTTTTGGGTTTTAGGTATAAGAGCAATAATAAAGTAAAGTAAAACAACTGAATATAGAAAGTAAGTATCGCATATGTAAGAGAGATTGGAACTGCAATAGGGGAAAGGCATTCTCAGGGAGTTGCGGATACACCACTACTATTATAAGGATCTAAGATAAAGATTATCATCATGAACATTCTCAACTATGTATGTGTGGGAGGAACTCCGTATTTGGACAATTAGGCACCAACCGTTGCTCACATCATCTCATAACCATAGCAGTCAACAATTGACATCAATCGAAATACTGCGCTATTAAGGGACGTAATCCCGTAGGATGTATCCCATGGCATGGATAGTGTTCCATGAGTTTCCTCGGTTTCCCAAGTTGATACGTAAGGGGTGCCAACAGCTTTATAGTCACTATAAGTGCTAGTACGCCTCTGTCTACCAACAAGTAGTTTCCTCTATCAAGTCCCCACGAGAGGCAAATATTGAGAGGTCGACTTCTCTCAACGTCAAGATGTAGAAAATCTAGCACATGGTCATAGAAATGAATATCATAATAGACTTTATCTTATTTCAATCTCATACTAGGGTTTTCTCCATCTCCCCAAGAACTAATGATCTACTCAGACATGGAGGCAATCAACATCATGACAATGGTAATGGAAACAATCATAGATGAATAGTACTTGTATAAATCCACAACGAGTATATGAATTACAACAAGATATAGACAATATGTAGATGGGATGAATGGATATGGTGGTGATGCAGTGGTGGATGATGAAGATCGATGCCTTAGCCTCTCGTATATGCGCAGGGCGAAGATGGATCCCTTGTGGATGAGTTCCCCCTCTAGATGCCTTCCGGAGGTGAGGTTTCTGTGATTTCTGGGTGTTATGTATGTCGTCTGCCCGAACCAATTACACGGGGTGAAACTATTTGAAGAGGCGGAGGCGGCACCAACTATACGAGCGGAGCTATACGGCCGAAATATTTTCTCTGGTCATATAGTTGGTTGTTGGACCTTCTGCCTCCCCTGTCTGCTTCTGGTTCTTTTCTGGTATTATTAATATTTCCCAAATAAGCGATTGACGTTGTTTTTGACTCCTTTTCTCCATAGTAAAACTGCTCCAAGAATTGTATCCATTGGATCCATCATTTGTCCTGATCCTAGTGAAAACAGACATAAAATGTGCGTGCGAGCGCCGTAAAATACCAAGATCCTACATCTACAATGCAAAATAACAATGTAAAACATGATGCAAATATGCACTCATCAACTTCCCCAAGCTTGCTCTTGCTCTTCCCGAGCAAGTTTTAGCTTAATGGATGT
The DNA here is from genome assembly GCA_023614405.1 of Avena insularis. Taxonomy (NCBI): domain Eukaryota; kingdom Viridiplantae; phylum Streptophyta; class Magnoliopsida; order Poales; family Poaceae; genus Avena; species Avena insularis. Next base: position 568,025 of record JAJUPC010000103.1, read on the forward strand.
GATCCTCATATTCATGAAGCCGAGTCGATAAAATAAATGAGGCAGTTGCAGCATGTGTTTATCATATACGATACATAGGAATAAGTTCATGAATAGTACCTTACTCGAATCATCTGAATTGTATTAGTAGGATTCCACACCTTAGTTATTAATAGTTCATAAAAGATGAATCTCAACATAATGTAAAAGTATTCGGTTCAACCGAATGAGTTGATGAGGTAGTCCCAAGTGTTTTAGGATTAACGTATTCACTTGGGATTCAAAATCTCAAAAGTGTCTCTTTGTCATACTACAACACAGTGTTATATGCCTACTTTCTCTTTGCACACTCGCTCCTTTTCTTCTTTCTTTTCTTTTTCTTTTGCATATATGCTCACACTTCTGTTTTAAGTGCTGTGTAAAGGAGCTACCCATATATTCCACTTCATGTAGGAACTCAAAGTTTAACAATCTCAATTATCAAATTCCAACTGTATATGAAGCATTCTTATGACTTAGAGATTCTACCTCGACTTGTTCTCACTCTATTTTGATAGTACTTTCATTTTCCTTTGTTCAAGGTTTCTTTTTAAACTTAGTTGTATAGATAATTTCTCTTTGTAAATCAAACCATAGACTTACAACATATTGACCAAATTATCTTTATGTGTTCCATTAATACTAATGGTGTGGAAGACTCCTAGTGCTATCATCAAGTGCAAGTAAAATCATAATCAAGCCATTCATATATCATTAAAGCAAACACAAACTCAATATTGCTCCATATATAATAATAAACTCAGAACTTCATAAAAGGGATCAACTATTCCGAAAGGGAATTCTAATGATGCAAACTTATTGCTAGTTTGAACTAATGCGAAAATAGTAATAAAAACTTATAGGATAGATTACAAGGTCTGAAAGATCTCCCCAAGCTTGGAATCAAGCCAGGCGGGATCAAATAATCCCTTGTGATTATTTGATACCATGATTGTTGTAGATCACTGTGGCGCCATGGCATGTGGTATCTTCTCCTCACGGTCCAGCCTAAGGCAGAGGGATTGATTGACAGCTTCTAATTCTTTAACACGTAGCTTGTAGAAAAGATTATTCCTCTCCAACACCTTCACTTGTTCTTTAATGAACTCATTGTTATTCTGAAGTGTTTGTAGTGCCTTAAGACTCATAGAAAAACCTGCGTCGGTTGTCTGCTTGGTATCTTCATCAAGTTTATCAAGATAAAGTCGCAGCAACCGAAGGTGTTTGGGTGTCCCTGGATTCTCCCTGTCCAACTCTTCAATCTTCAGCTCCAGGGACTTCAAATCTGTCTTCTGACACCCATGGTCGGTGTCGAGAAACTCTATAGGGATGGTCTTGATCTCCTTGCATTGCTCGCTATTGTTCCTGATCTCTATAGGAGCTTTTCTTCTTAACCCCTATCCCTTGGTTGAGAGTCCTCACGTGTGAATAAGAGGTGGATTGGTTTTTGGAGATTATGATTAGAGAGAGAGACAATGGCAGTATATAATGGGGTCAAAAGTCGGTAAAACTCGCGAGAAACACCAAATTGTCACCCAAGAAAAGAATCTAAACGAAATAGAGAAAGAAATCACAGATTTGGAAGTTTCCTGCCACGTAACGACCAACTAAATGGGCACGACTCATATAGCTTCGGCCGTATAGTTGGTTCCGGGCAGATATTTCCAAATATCTCGAGTCGAGGTTGATTAAATCATGACTCGGAACCGACAATAATGTTCTTTTTTAGATGAATAAACGAAAAGACAAACGAAAAGTGTCTGAGAGTGTAACGACCAACTATACAGCCGGAATTTGGCTCCAGTCGTACAGTTGCGACCGTATAGATACAAACACCAAAAATGAAAAGTATCTGAGAGTTTAACGACCAACTATACGGCCGGAATTTTAGCTCCGGTCGTGTAGTTGTGACCGTATAGATACAAACACCAAAAAGCAAAACCATCTGAGAGTTTAACGACCAACTATATAGCCAGAATTTTGGTGCTGGTCGTATAGTTGCGACCGCATAGGCTCAGATAGCGAAAATAATTTTGCAAAGATGATCCAAAGAGTTTAACGACCAACTATATGGCAGGAGCTCCCTCTCCGGTCGTATAGCTCCGCTCGTATAGTTGATAAAAACCCTCTGAAGCTTCAGAAAAACAGCAGGAATTCAAAGGGAAAATTTTCAAAAGTAAAAATTGTGAAAACAAATCACTTATTTGGGTAAGAACACTTACCTTGCACTTACCATTTGCTTATTCGGGGATGAAAAGTTCCTCCCACAACAAGGACTTCTTCTCTTTTGGAGGAATTGACCTTAGTTCATTGAATAATTCCCATAAACAAAAATCACTAGGGCTAAAGTTCCTCTCAATAAGATTGGTGTCTTCCTGGGCAAACATGGACACTACATCTAACATCTTTATTTCTTGCCTCTACATAATCTGCAACTCAAATTCTTGGAGTGAAAGAATCCAACGGATCTGTCTTGGCTTATGGTCTTTCCTTTCAAGGAGTTCATTTAAGCCATCATGATCCATGTGAACTCTCACCTTTGCATCAACTATATAGGAAAGAAATTTATCAAAAGAGAAAAATACAGCAAAAAGTTCTTTTTCTTCCTTAGGGTAATTCCTTTGAGCACCATTAAGAGTTCTACTAGCATGATGTATAATATTAAATCTATGACCAATATGTTGTCCCAGAGTTACTCCTACAACATCATCACTAGCTTCACATATTAAGTCAAAGGTTGTATCCCAGATAGGTGGTTTAATGATGGGAGCACGAGATAAAACATTTTTGAGTCTATCAAAGGCTTCAAGACACTTATCATCAAAATTAAATCTTATTCCTTTTTGCAGGAGGTTAGTCAAAGGTTTAGATATTCCAAAGAAATTTCTAATGAACCTTCTATAAAAACCCACATGGCCAAGAAAACTTCTTATACCTTTAATATCCCTAGGTTGTGGCATTCTCTCTATTGCCTCAACCTTAGCTCTATCAACATCAATTCCCTTACATGATACCTTGTGTCCAAGGACTATACCTTCTTTGACCATAAAATGGCATTTCTCCCAGTTTAGAATAAGATTAGTTTCTTCACAACGCTGCAAAACTCTTTTGAGATTATCCAAACAACTAGTAAACAAAGTTTCATAGATAGAAAAGTCATCCATAAATACTTCCATTATAAGTTCTATAAAATCCGCAAAAATAGAAGTCATGCATCATTGAAAAGTAGTTGGAGCATTACATAAACCAAAAGGCATATATCGGTAAGCATGTAAACCATAAGGAGTAATGAAAGTTGTTTTAAGTTGGTCATCAGGATGAACAGCTATTTGAGAAAAACTAGAGTATTCGTCCAAGTAACAAAAATGAGTATGATTTGCTAACCTCTCTAAGGTTTGATCTATGAACGGTAAAGGATAGTGATCTTTCCTAGTTTCTTTATTTAATTTTCTGAAGTCTATGCTCATCCTATGCCCAACAACAGTTCTAGTAGGTATCAATTCGTTGTTTTCATTAGGAACAATAGTAAAACCGCCCTTCTTAGGGATGCAATAAACAGGACTTACCCATTCACTTTCTTTAACATGATAGATTATACCTGCGTCCAGTAGGCGTAAAATTTCCTTTCTTACCACTTCTTTCATTTTTGGATTCAATCTTCTATTAAATTCTACAACTGGTTTAGCACCTTCTTCCATGAATATTCGATGGACGGCTATCATGGGACTGATGCCCTTCAAGTCATCCATTGAGTACCCAAAGGCCTTGCGATGCTCCTTAAGTATCTCCATAAGTTCTTCTTCTTTTCCTGAAAGTTTAGCACTGATAATAACATGAAATTTATTTGTATCATCTAGAAACCTATATTTGAGATTATCTGGTAGAGTCTTCAACTCTGGGGGTGGTAGTTCTTCGTCCCCTCTCTTTTCTGGCTCTTCAAAAGCCTCATCGGTTGGAGGTCCCATTATAGGAAGTGAATAAAATTCATCTTCTAGTTCTTGCAAGGACTTGTCCTCCATAACTATTTCTTCATAATTCGGATTTTCATTTATTTCTTCTTTTTGATTACCAAAGAAAAGAGCTGCCATTTCTTCAATAGTTCTCTCTTCGTCTTCTTCTTGTATTTGTGGAGGCCTGTCTTTAAATTTGGAAAAATGGAATTTATTTTCTGTTCCCCCAAGCTTAAGAGTCACAATCTCCTTCTTGAAATTTACATAGGCACCTATATCACCCAAACAGTTCCTTCCAAATATAATTGGGCAAAGAGTGTCAACTAGCATATCAACAACTACAAAATCGATAGGAAAGTTTTTGTTGCCAATTGTGACAGTTGCATCTTCAACTACTCTCATTGGAATTCTAAGGTTTTTATTGGCTAACATAATTGTAATATCAGTATTTTCAATTGTAGCCAGTTCTATTTCTTCTTTTATTTCCAAGTAGAAATCATAAGCTATTACATTAACTTTGGTGCCAAGATCACATAAACCGTAATGTAAGGTATCTTTAAATATGCAGGGAAGAAGAGGCTTACCCACATCTTTTACCTTTGTTTTACCTTCAATGAATATGGAAGTCTCTTCATCAAGTTCAACTATGTTACAATGTGCATACATAGCCATAATTGCTTCCTTCGTTACCTTCTCATCTTTGGTTTCTTCCAGATGTTCTACGACTTCTGGTATATTTTCCTCCTCCTTCTTCTCCTGTACTTCTTTGAACTGTTCATACTCAAGAATATGCTTTTGTGCAGTGTTAGTGAAAGGCAATTCATGCATTGGTTCTAGGGAGGCCAATGTTGCTTTATCTTCCTTTTTTTTCAAGTTCGGGTGGTGGATCATACTTGATTGAACCCTCCTTCGGAGCTTTTATATGTTCAATAAAATCTTTAACAACTTGCAACACAAGATCTGAATCTAAATAAAGTTCTTTAGATAATTCTTTAACATGACCTTTTTTATTATAGTCATGAATACAATCATGCTCTATTTCTACGCCTCCTTCGCTTCCTAGACCAAAATTCCATGAAACTCTATGATCACGAATTATATTTAGTAAAGCCCAAGCTTTAGGTATAGGAAGATTCATAAAGGCTCCTTCCGTGAAAGAGTCTAGTTCAATTTTATTAGGTTCAACTAAACCGCCATAAAAGATATGTAGTAAATACCATTCAGGCAATTCATGATGAGGACATAGTCGTAGTAAATCTTTAAGTCTAATATAAGCTCTTACCAGTCCTTCATTAGAACGATTCTTCAAAGTCATTATAAGACGCCCGATTCCAAAAGATTTTGATAATGGATAATATTTTGATACAAATTCACTGGCCAGATTATCCCAAGTAGTAGTGGCTTTAAGGGGTAGAGATCTATACCATGAGAGAGATGTACTTGTCAAATTTTGACTAAAACGTTTAACCCTTACATCATCAGTGGTATATCTCGTCAATAGAAAAGTGCCACATATATATTTGAAACATGCAATCTGCTCATATGGATCATGATCTTCTTCATCTCCAGTAAATTGCTTCTTATGTAGAATACTAAGTAGTAGAGGATTTATTTCAAACCCCCTTGTCTTCTCATTGGAGTTATCTCTTTTATATATATTACAGGGCTGCCCAAAGTGGTTGAGTGGATTAGCACTAGTCATATGCTCAAACTCCATAATGTTGATGGAAACCTGTAACTCGGAACAAAATTTAGCAAGACAAAAATAAATAAGCAAAAACTAAAAGACCTACAACGCTTAGCTCCTCGGCAACAGCGCCAGAAAATAGCTTGATGACTGCAAGTGCATAGATCGTTTGTAGCTAGTTTCGAAATAAAGATATCGATCCCATAGGGAGCAGGAGCTGAAGTCTAATAACTCTTAAAATAAATACTACGATAGAAATGCTAGATAAAGTTCTAAGTGACAAGATAAATTTGAGTATTGTGTAAAAAGGTGCTTTTGGTTTTAGTTATAAGAGCAATAATAAAGTAAAGTAAAACAATAGAATACATAAAGTAAGTATCGCGTATGTAAGAGAGACTGGAACTGCAATAGGGTAAAAGCGTTCTCAGAGAGTTGTAGATACACCACTAGTATTATAAGGATCTAAGATAAAGATTATCATCATGAACATTCTCAACTATGTATGTGTGGGAGGAACTCCGTATTTGGACAATTAGGCAACAATCGCTGCTCAGATCATCCTCATAACCACATTAGTCAGCAATCGACATCAATCGAATTACTGCGCTATTAAGGACGTAATCCCGTAGGACGTATCCCATGTCATGGATAGTGTTCCGTGAGTTTCCTCGGTTTCTCAAGTTGATACGTAAGGGGTGCCAACAGCTTTATAATCACTGTAAGTGTTATCACGCCTCTGTCTACCAACAAGTAGTTTCCTCCATCAAGTCCCCAAGAGAGGCAAATATTGAGAGGTCGACTTCTCTCAACATCAAGATGTAGAAAATCTAACACATGGTCATAGCGATGAATATCATAATAGACTTTATCTTATTTCAATCTCATAATAGGGTTTTCTCCATCTCCCCAAGAACTAATGATCTACTCAGACATGGAAGCAATCAACATCATGGCAATGGTAATGGAAACAATCATAAATGAATAGTACTTGTATAAATCCACAACGAGTATAGGAATTACAACAAGATCTAGACAAGATGTAGATGGGGTGAATGGAGATGGTGGTGATGCAGCGGTGGATGATGAAGATCGATGCCTTAGCCTCCTGGACCTGCGCAGGGCAAAGATGGATCCCTTGTGGATGAGTTACCCCTCCAGATGCCTTCCGGAGGTGAGCTTTTTGTGATTTCTGGGTGTTCTATATGTCGTCTCCTCGAACCAATTGCATGGGGTGAAACTATTTGATGAGGCGGAGGCGACACCAACTATACGTCCGGAGCTATACGGCCGGGATATTTGCTCCGGTCGTATAGTTGGTCGCTGGACCTTCTACCGCCCCTGTTCGCTTCTGGTTTTCTTCTGGTATTATTAATATTTCCCATGTGGGACCCCCGGATTAATCCTCCGAGAATCCCTGTTATGTGGATCCCATGATCAGTTAGTCGTGGCACATAACCGACAAGTATCATTACAGCATCCGAGACATACCGACTTTACAAGACTTACATAAATGCCGTTATGGCTACTTCAATAATAATCAGTGGAACTTCATCAAGCATAGAGCCCAATGCATGCCTTAACCTACAGGCAACTGACTAGGAGGACGTCCTAGCTCGCATAGTCGTCAACTTCATCCTCTTCTTGAAATCTGACCAAGTTAATAGCCAGGGACAATGCCAGTGAGTACTTTGAATGTACTCGCAAACCACCTTAATAGAATAATAAAACAAGAGAATATGCAATATAGTTGTGGCAGTAGGTGGGCTCCAAGGGAGGTTCTTCTCTCAAATAGTTTCTCTTGTAGATATAGCATCTACATATCTTTGTTGAAAAACTTTTGTGAAATGTTTTGGAAACATATTGGAAAGTTTTGTAAACACTAGGATTGGGGCACCCATTTGTTCCTTTCTTCCGGTCATCCCACGACCAAACTCCTTTCTTTCCCTTCCGACCATCCCATGGTCAAAACCTTCTCCTTTACGACCATCCCATGGTCAAAACATTTCCAAAGCCATTTTGTTTCTGAAATCCTTTTTAAAACAAAACCAGCACCGCTCAACAGAAGTTTGTCCAACCCGTCCATGACCGCGGACACGGCTATTCGAATAGATTTACACTCTGCAGAGGTTGTACGCTTTACCCACACCATCCGGGTACCCTACCCTGATCTTCACCGATTGTGGGTCGAGTAACCGATCAAGACTCTCCGGCTGCCCACTCCAATATAAGTGCCTACCCTATGAGTGTTAATCCCCTCAAAACCGGGACATCGGGTACCGAGGACCAACCGGAGCACTTTTTCCACTTCTCGAGTGTGCGCTTTCAATGAGGGGCTCATAGTAACGCATGGAGGCCACCAGACCCTTCGTTCCTTCTCTAGGTCGATGTCCCACATGGACCTTTATCGGAGAAGGCCCACCCTCCAAGGATCCCCGATCCCCTGTAGTAGTTACGAGGCAGCTTATACCAGAATAAACAAACATCAAATCCATCCCTGTCCCATTCCAGAGTAGTGTGGTTGCACGGGTTAAGTTGTTATAGCTAAACTGCAAAGAACCGGGTGCGTTTTTGTAAACCTTTTTCCTCCATCTTTCCTTCAGCATTTTGCAAAGCAAAACCTTTTTCTTTCTCAACATCTCTTGGGAGGTCCCACCTCGCCAAGGTTTTATCATAAAACATTTGGTAAAACTTTTTACGGGGTCTTCCCATCCTCTAACTTTGCTTTGGCTAAAACAGGGTCTCCAAGAGGGGTACGGTGCATTACACCATCTACCATACTAGGGACAAGTAGGTGTCGTCAAGGGGGTTGTACTTAGTAGTACAAAAGAGTAATAGTTTGGAGGAGCCAAACCACTACCATATATATATATCAACATATAGTAAAACAATGCAATTTTGATAAATCGTAGATAAAACATGCATAAGTAAAACAATAGGACAAGGCTTATGAGAAATAAGGTGGCTTGCCTGATTATCAGCAATATGGCATAAATGTCGCTGGACTTCTTCCTTAGATAACCCAGAATACCCATACCAATAATAAATACCACTTCTCCCGCTCTCCGATTCCATCGCAACTATCGTCGTCCCGATAACACATGCAAGCAAACCAAGCCACAATCAACACAAAGCATACAAGCACCAATACATACAACAAACAATGAACAATACAAGTTCACAAATCAGTAGTGGTGTTGAGAAAATGGATTAGAAGGATTGGGAGCATGTCTTGGAACATTTGAAGGAAGCCATATGGGTTTCATAGTCTAGAAACTAGGGATGAGAGGGTTTTGGACCCAAGACTTATTATATAAGGTACCATTGTAAAAACATGATACCAACAGATAGGTATTGATAAGATGAAACCCACAAGAGTGGTTTCACTATTTTATCACTTTTCTTGAAATACTTATGAATATTCTAGTGATAAAGGCTCTAGTTTTAGGAAATAATTTACCAGGAAAGTTCTGGAGCTCCAAAAATTATTTCCTTGGATGGTTAGGTGGGGCTTGATGTACTTGTTCACTGAGAGTTGGAATCACTCTAAAATAATTACCAGAATGCCCTCAGGAAATTCCCAAAGGTAGTTCTATACACAACTTGTCTTTTTTACCAGATTAAATATACCTGGACCTTTGAGTTGATTCCAAGGGAACATGGTACGCATTTGGAATACCTTTCTGTGGAAATTGAAATCACTATTTTTGGTGTTGCAGAGCTACTGTAGTGATTTATCTAGTGAATTGGCTAAGCCTAGGACAGATTAATTCACAATAAATCAACTGAGGCTTAGAAAATTATGGGCTCCTGGATTTTGGAAGCTGTGTGTCTTAATGTGTTCCAGGAGTTGGAAATAGGTCAAAACAGGTTATATCTTGGTCTAGGGAATTTTCTAGAGTCAGAAAAGGATTGTTCTTGTAATTTTTTCTATAGGGAAACCCATGCTCCACTAGGCATCAGACCAACTCCCACAGATGGGTATTTTAATTACCTAACAGAGACATTTTGTTTTATTCCAATTAGAGATGTAAATCTCTCAGGAAGATTTTATTAGTGAAAAATGGGTACCTTTAGGTAAGGATTTACTATAAATAATCTGGACATTATTTGGGTCAACCAAGGACACTGAATGTTTAAGAAAACATTCATAAACATTGCTAGATTTTGATCTGAGCATTTGGAAGCATTTTCCATTTTTAAAAGGATTTAAACTAACTGCTATTAAACAGTATAGAAAAAGGAATTAAGAAAAAAAGAGCGTAGAGAGCAGCCGGGTGGAAACCTCATGATCATGGGCCGGGCAGGGTAGATCTAGCCTAGCTGGGCTCATAGGCACGGGGGAGGCCGGGGTTCAAACCCGCATTGTGGGGCCTGCTGGTCAGCGGGGGAGGGCGGCCGAAGCGGTATCAGGCGGCGTCAGCCGTTCGATCTAAGGGAGATCGATGGCTGCGTGGCGTCTCCTTCCTCTCGACAGGCCCGACAGGGAGGAAACCCTAGCTGGGGTTGGGCGGCGTGGGGGAGGCTCATCCGGGGCTCTCCGACAGCCGTGGAGGCGACAGGGAGACGCGGGCGACGATGGCAGCTTCGGGGATGGGCGACACGACACCATTCTCTTCCGGGACGTGGCTCGCGTTCACCATGTCGGGGCACGCTCAGGATACCTCTGCCGGCGTCCACAGGGGCGGTCCTAGGCAAAACAAAGACAGGGGGAGTGTCAGGGGGGGTAGGGGAACACCGGAGAATGACATGCAGAGGGGGAACAACAGAGATGAGGGATCTATGCTCGGGTCTTTGAGGGAGACCAAGAGCTTACTCTCTTCCTTCCCTCGGGTAGGGTAGAGCAGGGGAGGAAGGGATAGGGATGGGGAAGGTAAGTGAGGAGGAGAGGGGGCAAATGAGCCAAGGAGGGTTGTTGGGGATGGCCTCTGGCCTTTATACCGAGGGGAGAGATACTTGGTGGAAATGTCCACTTTGGACATGGAGGAGGGTTAGTGCTGGCAGGTGATTGGCCTAGAGAGCGGTGGAGAGGGGTGAGAGGGGTATTTAGTCGGGAAGGGAGATAGGGAGGGAGTGGTGGAGGCTGCTGCAATTAATTGGTCCCACTTGTGTGTGTCTCTCTCTCAAGCACATGGGACAAGGGAGAGGGGTTGCTATAGTGGTGTCGACCTGGGGTGTGACCTGGTGCTGAGGAGATGCATTGAGCAAGTTTTGATGAGAGTTGGAAGTGGTTTGAGTAGTGGATTTGTTTACTTGGCAAATTTGATCAAATAGGTGGTTATGAAGAAAGTTCAAAAACTTGCATTGGACCAGATGAGGAAATGGTACTGGGAGATAGATGAGGTTAAGGGACCTCTCTAGGAATTATTTGTGATTTTTCTAATGATTTCAAGTCCTCTTAAAATCATTTAATCAAAAAGTACAAAAGTAGTTTCTAGATGATCACTTGATAATTTTACATTGGACAGGTGGAGTTTTTGATGTGAGATGGTCCCAAATGTGAGATGGTCCCAAATGTGAGATGGTCCAATTCAGCCATTTAAGAAAATGGGCAAAAAAGAAATAATAAAGCTCTTAAAAAATATTTATTTTTGAAGTGGGAAGATGGGTATGATATATAGGAATCAATTGTGCTTAAAGTTAGAGAAGTGTTTTGGCAAAAACCAAACTTTCCTTTGGGAAGGAGTTTTGGAGGTTTTGACTATTAAAGGGATTAATTAGATTTGGAGCCATAATAATTATGGAGAATTATTGATAAATCTTGATGATCAAGGTAGAAGATGTAGACAAGGTGTAGCAAGCATTTTCAACCTTGGGATTGGAGAATCCAAGTTGATTTTGGTGGAATACCCTAGAGTAGGGATCTAGGGTGGTGTTAATTTCATACTATCAAAACATGGTTGAATCTTGGAGTTCAGAGCTCACCTTGATGCAAGGGGTAGATGGATAGATAGAACAAGTCATATAGATGATCATGGCAGAAGGAGTTTGGAGGGTTTACATTTGAGGTGGTCTAGAAGTGATTGCAAACTTTGTTGAAAATAAGGCTGCCATGCCAGATGAGTCATGATGCCTTATAAACCATGTGGTTTTAAGAAGCACAAAGATCCATTTGGAACAAGTGAAGTACATTTTGATAGTCCTATATGAGTAGAACACAACCATGCAAAGATTTGGTCCATAGAATGTTGGATTATGGTGTGAGCTTCTGTCAAAGTAGGCATGTTGACTAGATTTGCAGGAATAGTTATTTTCTTGCCTGCGAAATCATCAAGAACAAGTGTGTTGGAGGATGATCTAACCAAGGGAAGGAGTGGGCCTTGGTAGTACTTAGGATGGTTAACAAGATGGTTCAAGTGCTTTACCAAAAGTGCACAAGGGTTGAGAAAGGGAGACATCCAAAAAGGTGATGTTGGAAATAGTTTTCTAGACCGCCAAATTTGGCAGATTTAGGGTTTTTGACTAGAGCATGAGAGGGGATGTTTTTGATGGGTTGCAAGGTACCCAAGCATCATCAAGTGGATGTTGTTGAAGTGTAGATTGAGTAGTAAGGATCCATTCTTGATATTGGTCTTCATTGACTTGGAAACTTCTAGAAGGGATATCTTCATAATTGATCTGGTTAAGGGTTTTAGATGATGACCTAGTATCTAGAGATTAGATCTTGCTTTGTAATATTGCTTAGGGTGTGGAGATTTGGGAACCTCTTGATCCTAGTGATGAGCTCCTAGAGTATCTCATACTATCTCCTAAGCAGACAAATCAAGCAACAGATCAAGGCAATTCATCTTACAAACAATTTAACTACTACTGGGGTTACCATCAAGCTTGGCTTGAGGTAAGGTTGGGTATTTAGAAAAGGTTGTAGTTTGTAATAAGATGAGGGTCTCTTGGTATCTCTACCAAGGGTAGAATTCAATTTCTTCATAAAAAGGTTTTGTTAAATCTAGGGATAAGAATAGTAGAAGGTTCTGTCTTGAAAACATAAGGAGATTATGTTATATAGCTCTCCATAGTTTGATCAATATAAGCTACTAAAATAGTTGATTTGCAAAGGCTTCTTGGCTCAGGTTTTGAAATGCCAGAACATTTGAGAATATGGAAATTAAGCCAAGACTGTTTTGGGAAGTAGCTTTTGTCAACTGGTGTTAAGGTAAGGAGTATATCATCTAATACACATTCATATGCATAAGCATATCTAAACAACAAGCAAACACTTCAGCATTAAACAAGATTTTTTTTGTTCCCCCTGATTTTTGCATTCTGGACAACTAATCAGGGTGGCTGAAATTCGGATGTTACATCCCAAATAAGCGATTTACATTGTTTTGACTCCTTTTATCTATAGTACAATAGCTCCAAGAATTGTACCCATTGAATCCATCATCTGTCCTGATCCTGGTGAAAACAGACATAAAATGTGCGCGCGAGCGCCATAAAATACCAAGATCCTACATCTACAATGCAAAATAACAATGTAAAACATGATGCAAATATGCACTCATCAGTAGATGGCTATATTTCATAGCCATCACTTGCCATTACTCTATCTATGCTGAAGTTTTTCAGATTTATGAAGTGGAGGAAACATGAGACTACCAATCATGAGTAAGATCATCATCTCATTATTTCAGTTTAAATGTTGAGTTCCTTTTTGATTTTGGTTTTATTGCTCGAGGACGATCAAGTTTAAGCTTGGGAAGGTTGATGGCTCTGTAATCTAGCCATCTACGTCCACATTTAAACTAGATATTATTCATATTTTTGAAGAAATATCTCTCTAAACCCTGCCACTAATGCCTAATTATGAAAGGGGTATGCAATCCTTTTTTGCTATTTTCCCTGCGCAGATAATGACGTTTGATGATGGGAATCACTACATTAAAGGCAAAGATACGAGATTTCCAACAACCCAAAGAAAACCAGGAGTCATGAAGTGGAGACAGACGCTTTAGTTCCGGTCGTATAGTTCCGATCGTATAGTTTCCATTGACACCGCTAGGTCAAACCGAACAACTTTCGTGAAGGGACCCCTATATAAAGAGGCCTCGGGTGACGAGAAAAGGGCCTGCCTAGCTCCTCTCAGATCATCAGCCGCCTCCAGATCTCCATCCACAACACCGAAGAGCCGCCGGAGGAATAGACTTAGATCTAATCTCCAACCCTTCTCCACCACCATAGCCATATTCGACCACTTGTAATAGTAGATCTCATCTTCGATTGGCAACATTGTTAGACTATTTGCTATCCGTATCATGATTTCTACTACAGTGTTTGTGATTGTTGATATCATCTCTATGTGTGAGTAATTCTCCTTGGCTAAGGGCTTCGGCCTAGCCATGTAGCTTTTGTGCATGTTATTTATCATAGATGGGATCATGTATTAGTTTGGATGACATGATGATTATTGTATCCTCTCTTGCCTCAATCCAAGGACTTGTCAGGTACCCAAGACCCCGAGGATTGAGCCAGGTATAGGGAGTATGAGTAATGACTAATCTGCAGGTTGGGAACCCCAAAGGATGTAAGGGGTAGTACGGCTGTATGTGAGGGATTTACTTGGGATTAACGGTGACGTCACTATGCATATCATTAGTTCTCTTTCTTCTATGGATGAGACTAGTAGGTTATTGCTATAAGCAGTTGCGAATGCAATAGCAATTATGGATGCACTCCCCACATATAATTTATCTTGCTCTCACAATTTTATGCATACTTTATTTGTATCTTTTATTCCCATCAGATGTTTTGCACAGCTACAGGTGAAACCAAACGCCCTAGGCCCTCTCTCTCCATCATTGACAACAATAAAATATGCAAACTCTTGGTCCTATAAAAACACAAAAGGAATTTTAAAACTCCCGAAGGTCTGTTAAAGTAACTTCACTCGCTTCTGCTTCTCGAGGATTCGATAAACCTAGGTCTACTACGGAAAAAGAGCTATACTACACCCGTAATCTGGATCGAAGGTATCAGAGTGCTTATGAGGAATTCTTGGGCACCTGGGGTAACCACGTGTCCATCCACCGGAGATTTTTTTTGGGTATGAGGGGATCAGAGCGCCGTCTAAGTCCTCCTTGTATTCCTCGGCAATTACTTCTTCATATAGAAGATCCTTGTCCGGGGTTTTCTTCTTCTTGTTTGCCTTGTTAGCCTTATTGGCACCCATAGCAAAGACGACTTTGGATCTGATTCCTGGAGTCAAGCTTCTATCAGTACTCTCGGACATCTAGATGTCGGTATTATCTTCGAGATCCATATTATCATGTTGGTTAGGAGAGTTTTCATCGTATCTTTCATCCATACTATTGTTGGGGCTTTGGTCCATAGCTTGTCCTTCCTCCGCAGCCTTGGAGTTGATCTCCTCTTCAAGTTCTGCTTCAAACGCTCGGAATTCTGTCGATGTCATGGAATCCACATGGGAAACCGGTATATCAGCATTTGTTCTGATTGCGTCCACCACCGAGTCGTTGTCTCCAGCATCGGCAGAGCCGGATCCGGATCCAACGTATCTGACGAAGTGCGATGTGTGCGCCCTGAGGTAATTCGGCTTTCTTTCTTAGCTTCCTCGAAACGTTTTATAGTCTCGAGGACTGCATCCATGTTAACTATGGCACTATTCATCATCCTACTCATAGTGTGCCTTAGCATCGGCATAGCCGGATCCAGATTTGTTGTTGCTTTGATCTTCCCGAGATTCGACCTCCTTTGGGAGATCCTCTCCAGATCTGATCTTCTCCACTATCTTCGCTTCAGGTGCGGGCTAGGTGGGATTAGGGTTTTCTAAGATGCAGAACTCTGCCGCCTCCACAGACAAAGTGGAGTCAGAAGTTTCTTCTGCCTCTATCATCACTGCTGGGGTGGTTTGGGCAGGTTCAGTGAAACCGAGGTAAACATCGATCTCACCAAAAGACATGATTGTGTAGCTGGTCACGGGTTCCCTAGCCAGAATCCAAGTCTCATTAAGAAGGACAAGAGGGACGTCACTGGCGTAGAGGACCCAGCCAACGACGATTGTTTCGGGATTCTGATTTGTGTAGATTCTGCCCGAGACGCAGCTTCGAAAGTCACCTACCCCATGGTGGGCGCCTGATGAGTACAAGATTGAAGCATATTTACATTTTGTTTTTCCATAAATAGAATAGGGATTTTGGTATTCCACTGCGCTTGCGTGCATATTTTTGCCTTTGTTTCAACAGGATCCTGAACTACTAAGTCTATTATGAACATATCAATTGGAACTGTGATATTATGTTATAAAATGATATTTTTTAAGTGATAAAAGTCATTTATTGATTTACCTTTGCACCTGGGAGAATACCAAGCGAGAGCAAACCATCAGTTGCGATAACGACTAGTGGTACGGGCAGCGCCTGCCCATACTGTCTGCCCGTACCACATGGCAACACGTCTGCCTCGTCCAATACTCTCTCCTGGCAAAGACAGCAAGGGATCTGACATTCATAGCCAGTAGTAACCATGAAAACCCACATCTGAAAGGGATGTGAAGGACGAACTTGGTGGAGGGCAAATCTCTACTACTGCACCGATCATTGGAGTACATCGCATCATCCCCTTCATCATCAACCGCTGCATCCTCGTCACCATCATCACCCCATCTCTCATCCATTAGATCTTGTTGTAATTCCATATTCAATTGTGGTTTGCACTAGATTTATCCCCGTATTCTTATCCATCCATTTGATTATGATGATGTCATTGATTTCTTCCATGTGTGAGTAGTTCCTTTGTTCTTGGGGAGATGGAAAAACCCTAGCACTATTATGAACTTGCAATAAATATGATCTATTCTTGTGTCTGTATGACTGGCTGGTCTATGATAGATTTATTATTTGTGTTTGATCTCTCTCTTTAGATGGTATGTGTAGTCAGCCACATATCATTTGCCTTCAGGACTAAAGGGAGGGAGAAATCCTTTGGACGTGTTTGGGAGCATGCCAGAATAGCTTGGTGACAAATTAGCACCGGCTTGTAACCTACACGGTCAAAGGAGGATAAAGAGGGACTCCCTAAGCTAATTACGATATCCATGGGGAAACCCTTAATTTCGCTAGTTTGTATGTGTGATTGCTCTCAGACATCACAATGGTTATTTAGAGGTGACCTCACTCTTGGCTCAAAAGTGGCTTACTATGAGCCTTGTAGTGAACAGCTTATTATGGAGCTCTCTCCATACATATCATGCCACAAGAAGTATGTTTTCTTAATTAATAATAATAACATCATGCTAGTGGTGTATCCTACATCCTTGAGAACATTTTAGCCCTATTGAGTTCAACCACGTTTTCGCACAACATTGTTACTTGCTTTCTTTTACTCGTTTTAATTACTTTTCTACACACAACCAAAAACCTTTCAAACACCTTTTACTTGAGATCAAAGGCAGCTTACAAGTAACCTTTGGTGGAAAGTGACAAGGGGCATAAAGACCTTAACAAAATTGCTCTCTATGGGTATGATACTCTTATTTCGAAACTAGCTACAATTTGATCTGTGCACTTGCAGCCATCTAGATATTTTCTGGTGCCATTGCCAGGGAGCTAAGCACTTTTGGTCTCTGTTCTTAGTTGCTTATTTCACTAATCTTTTACTAAAGTTGTTAACTAGTTTCAGGTAAACATCATGGGCGAGTACCAGCATATAATCTAGCTCGAAGCTATAAAGAATTCCGGTCCGCCCATGGACGCTTATTTAAAATCCAGTAACCCGAGAGGGTATGATATTAACCCCATGCTTTTGGATATTTTGCATGCTAAAAGGTTTGAAGGGGATGGTACGTAAGATCCGTATGAGCATGTGGGGTTCTTTGAGAACTCTTGTGGGACCTTTCATCTTAATATACTGATCGAGGATGAGGTTAAATATGCTCTTTTTGTTCAAAATCTTATTGATGAGGCCCGTCCTTGGTATATTCAAAGTCCTAAAAGATTAATAATTCCTAGGAGAGCTTGGCCTCTTTGTTTCTAGTTTATTTCTTTCCTAGGACAAAAACTCTTGGAGCGAGACGCATGATCACAAATTTTAAAGAGAAGCCTGAAGAAAGCTTGCATGAAGGGTATACAAGGTTTAGGGGATTGCTTGATCGTTGCCCCCATCACAACTTCTCGCCTTGGTTGGTAATACATACCTTCTATGCAGGTTTGAATAATAATAATAGACATGAACTCGACTCCCTTACCAATGGGTCATTTATAGAATTTAGTGTTGAAAGAGCCTGGAAATTGCTAGACACAGTGCATAGGATAGAGAAAGCTTATTGTGGGGCTGAGCTTAGTAAACAAAATCCTTTAGAATATAATTGTTTGAAAAGATTTCTAGCTTTGGGCAAAGTAGAAAACTTCTTGGAAATTTCAACCTTGACCATCGCATGGTTGTTCAAATTGTTAAAACTTATGTTGAATACCTGCAGATCCTGAAAGACTAGGAACGCTACACACCACCCGTGGAGGAGAAACCTCCTAAAACTTGCCATAGGGACAAATACTCGCAAATGTAGAAGAAAATGCTAGATGAGGAGGAAACCATTCTCACAAAAATAATAGAGAGTAAGGGTGAAAAAATAAAAGGATAGGAAGGTTAACTAAGGACCTGGGAACCATTAAAAAGAACATTGGGATAGTAAAGGAACTTCTAGAACCTAAGGTGTTCGAGGATGAAGTAATTGTAGTAAGTAAAGAATCCTCTGAAATGATAGAAGGCAAGTTTGATGGTAATAGAAGTCCACAGAAAATCCCTTTTTGTTTAGGGGAACTACACCTATATAGGGTGTTGTGACTTAAGATTTTTCGTTAACATTGTGCCTTATACATTCTAAGAAGAGATACATTGCCATCTGTGGCATCCCGCAAAACCACTACTAGAAAATCGCGTTGTTTTTGTGCATTGCATCATCATGACCGCATGCTCATGTCATCCTGACACCTTGCATTTGAGCATCGTCATCACCATGTATCTGTTCGTCTGAAACTATTTTCGAAAAATCTGTTTTTGTTTTCTAGACGCCCCATCTTTATTTCAAATCAAAACCCGGGTCTCCGGAATATATTGTTTTGTCTGCCAACGGTTCTCAAAAGCCCCGTTTTAAATAATAAAATATTTTAAATTATTTTTGGGAGGCAGCCAGCCAGGCCCGAAAGCCTAGCCAGCCACTTCCAGATAAAAACCCTACCTACCCCAGAACACCCGAAACCTATGCTACCAGATAACCTACCCAGCCTAGCTACCTAGCCCCTCCACCTCACTCCCACCACTCACGGTTCGCCACCTCATCTCTCCTTCCTCCTCCAGCCAACCACCACGCGCCACCTCACCCCTGGCCCCTGCCCGCCACCCACTCCACCTGCCGCCAGCCACCCGCTGGCCCCACCCACACCCCACGCCTCCACACCAACCGCCCGGGAGGGAGCCCCCTCCTCCCGACAGGCTTCTGCCGCTGGGCCCCACCCCGGGATTCCCTCCCCGACCCCGCCTTCCCCCTCGCCTCTCTGGCGCCCACGGCCGCTCCTCTCTCTTCCTCCCGCTCGGCCGCGTCCTCCCCCGCCCTCTCACCGAGCTCCGCCTCCACCCCGACGACCGCCTCGGGCCCGCTCTACTCCGGCCGAGCCCGGCCCTCTCCGTCACCACCACCCCGCCGTCGGCAACCTCTCTTCCTCGCATCTCAAAGTGAAGCGCCATCACAATCCCGCTTCCCGGTGCTGCCCCATCCTCGCCGCCGCGACGCTGGATTCTCGCCATCGCCACCACCTGCCTCCGCCCGCCAAGATCCGCCTGGCCTCTCTCTTCGCCACGCCTCGGATATCCGGCCCTGCGCCTCGCCCTCGCCTTTTTTCCGTGCCCCCGGCCCCGAGCTCGTCCGCCGTCTGCGGTTGTCACCCCCTCCGGCCAGCGTGGCTCACGCTGCTGCGGAGCTCGTCTCGTCTACGCCGCGCTTGACCTCCCCGCGGAAGAGCTCGCCGACCGCGCGTCCCCACCTCGCCTCCTCTCTCTACCCGCCCGCCCCCGCCCCTGCCGCTCCCTCGCCTCGCGCCTCGGCGTCGCCTCCGCCCTCTACTTCATCTCGCTGTCGCTCCCTGTTCAAGTCCACTTTCACGTATCTGTATGATGGCATAGACCTTGCTCCTGCCTTTGATCCTCTCCGGTGCTCGTGGTGTTGCGATATGTGGTGAAGTTGTGGTGGATGTAGTGTGGTGCCACCGAAGGATACTGTCCAGAACCGTGTCTATGACAAGGCGTTCATTGCCATCTCAGTACCGTCAACAAGACCGTCACGGAATGACATGATCTTCTCCTCGGACGCCAAGATCTACCTCTCGGACCCGAAGACCGTGATGATGTTGAACCAAGATCCCCATCGGACAAGATCGTCACCAAGACCGGCCCATGTTGAGATCCGAAGACCGATCCCGGAGTTCGAAGACCGACCCTCCCGAAGATCCGAAACCCTGAACCAAGATCGACTACCGAATGCCATGACCATCTACACGGATTCGAAGACCGAACCCGATAACCGCCAAGGCCGCCAACACGGATACACCGAGTTCTCCATCTAGGACACCAAGACCGTCGACATGGAACCGAAGGACGTCAAGTTCTTCATCCCGGCACGTCAAGTTCTTCCTCTTGGATCCGAAGACGCCGAGACCCGGGACACCAAGATCTCCGCCGTGAAACGACAAGACCGGCAAACACGACCGGCGGACGCGGATGCGATGCGACGAGATCGCCGGTTCTTCAGTTCTCGAGACCGAGACATCGATAAGAATCTCAAGGAACCAAGACCAAGTTCTCCGTCGCGACACGACAAGTTCTCCATCATGTATCCGAAACTCGCCGTCCCCGTCGAACCCTGAGACCGAACCCCGAACCCCCGGAACCAAGATCATCCGAACCCAGATGTGTGAACCTTTTCCCGAGCCCCTATTTTATAAATGCTATATATAAAACTAGTTGCATATTAATTGTTCATCTCGCATGCATATCATGTGGGTTGGGGGCATTATGCCGATTCACCTCATAATTAAATATGGAGTGTTTATGCGGGATATACTTGTATTATACCGCCTCCATTTAAATTGGTGTAGCGAATCGATGCCATGTTTCACCCTGTTAATACAACATTTAAATTGCGGGGGTTCTAAACAACTTGAACCATATAATCTTTTGACAGGACCATGGTTCCGCTTAATATTGCCTAATTGCGCCGCATCTTGCCATGCCATGCATCATATCATAATCATGCCGGATCTTCTGCCGTCGTATTAAGTAGTGCATCCGGTGTTTCTTTTAGTGCTTTGCTTCTTCACGGATTAGGCCGATGAGTTGATGCGAGTGTCGACCCGATCTCCGGTGTATCTTCGGCAATGTTTTCAGGCGAGCATTCTCCCTCTTTCTACCTATTTTATATTTCTAGTCTTTATTTCCTCCTGTTGATCTATTGCTATCTGAGTTGCGATGCTCTAGTTTTCGTGCCCATGATATCCCTTGCAGCCTTATATTGCCTTGGACACATCCTATTACCTGTTGTTTGGTAGATAGTTGGACTTGCGCGTCGTAGTCGCTTGCTCAAGTGTTGTTGCATGTCGTCCAGTACCACAGCTATTGGAAGGCTGCCATATGCTTTATGTTGGAGATGATCATGGCTGTAATTATTGTTTAATAACTAAAATTGAAAGTAGGTAAATGCAGAGGCACCGGTGGGTAATAGACAATATTTGGTTTTTAACCGCTCACTGGTGTCCCGTAGGACCCCGAGTTCTTGACACCTGTTCCGAGATCGAGCGCGCTAACCACAGGTGGGGTGTGTGGGCACCCCCATCGATTAGTACCTGATTTCAAAGTACTGTACCGGGGGCCACAAAGTAGTTTGGGGCTTTATTACTATCCTGTACTTATGCCATGCTTTACTGCTTTATTTAAGATTGTGCGTGGAGCACTGTCTTATTTAGGATTGCGGAGTGTTTTCGCGGTATCGACAAGCCAGTCACACTTTCGGTTCCCGGTCGTTTCTGACCAGCGCAAACCCCAGGTCCGCTCGAGCCGTCCAACTTCGCTATGGTAGCTTAGTGGGGTGGCCCCCATGTACTTGCTTTGGGTCTGGGAAACGTCATGACTTAGGCCCCGCCGACATACCGATGGGTGTATGTTAACTGATCTGGCAAAAAGGGTCGAAGTGTGTGTGGATACTTTGGTGCACCCCTGCAGGGTTTAATCTTTTCAAGAAGCCGTGTCCGCGGTTATGGACGACTTGGAGCACAGTTCTCGATCATAGACAACTATAACTAAAGTTTACTGTTATAATTCGACTTGTATCCGATATGACTAGTAATCAGCTTCACTGCAACGGAATGACTAAATAAAAGTACCAACAACTGTTGGGTTTGGGATATCTCATGCTAATTGTATCTGACTAGTAAGTGTTGCAACTACAACGGAATGTTTAACTAAAAGTGCCCACTGCTTATTATATCAGGATGACTATCTATACCTGACTAGTAATTGCTGCAACGATAACTGAATAAATAAAACTGCCAACGGTGTGAGTTCCTCGGTTGACTTCCTCGTCTGGTCTCGAGGGGGAAATACCAGGATGGGTATGTTTGGTGGTAGGATCAGGTTGGTTCCGAATAGGTCTTTCTTATCCCTCTCTGATAGCCGACAATTATCTCGAGTCTCTATAGGTTGTTTAGTGCATGCCGCGCTGCCGCTTCAGTCCACCATACCTATGTAGGCGAGGACCACCGAATTCTAGACTCGCCGTGTACTGGCCTCAGTACTGACCGCTCTCTTTTTCCTTTGCCCTTTGTCGGCACCCCTTTTGTTTAAGCAGGTTTTGAGATCGATGTCGTTAGCAGGGTTACCCTTCCGGCTTGGCCTGGGCAGGGTTATGGACGCCATTGGTTATTCTTCAGGGCTCTTATCTCGATTTGCTTCTTGTCCGTAGTCGGATGATGTATCGTTTTCAAGGTGATTTGGATCTTTGTATAGTATATCTGTATCACTCTTGGAGTCGTTGTTGTATATATCTGTTTTGTGGGTTCCATCGTGGACTATTGTGTAATGATATTACTTCGTTCTCCACCCGCACGAAAGTGCCTGGTGGGCACCTTTGAATCGTTTCTATGCGGGTTTGGCGGGATTCGCTAAAACTTGCATAGGGCCGATTCTGAGGGTGTTACAGAGTGGTATCAGAGCTCAGCAGTTGCGATACCCCACAAGTCCAGCCTGTAGGATAACCTAGCTAACGGCCAAAGTAGAGTGTCAAAACTATTTTTGCAAAATCGGTTGGATAGTTCTAATTAGGTCTGATTTTACTCCTTACCCCTCTGCTGCTCTCCTCTCACCTCTGCGTGTTTTGAATCCGCTCTCTTCTCTCTCTTCGAGTCCAGGATTTCTCGTGGTTGGGTTCCATCGTACCTTCAGGGTTTCACTTCCTCCTTTGGTAATGGTGTTGCTACATCTGGTCTTCACGCTATCCGAGGAATCCTTCGTCTGGTGGACTTCTCTTGTTCCTTCTCGTGCTTTCCGGTGTTTTCCGACACGACGACATCATCTACGCCAGATCCGATGCAGAGTCTGCATCACTCCTTTGTTTCTGAACCTCGATTGTCGAGATCTTGATCGATTCGAGAATGGTTGCACGCTTTTCTACTGATTGTGCAGAGTAATAGTTTGGGTGCGTGATGGATTGGCCCCCATGCCGACTACCCCTTCTATTCGCTTTTGTACATTGAAGTGGATGAGAATGCATCGGTTCCCTCTTTCTATCGAAGCTAGAGGTGGCTTTATTTGTTGATACCTCTACCTTCGACCTTTTGTTCCCGGAGTGTTCTCTCGACGATCACGGACAACGACCTCATGTTAGTGGTGTCGCGAGGATCTACACAAAGCGAGAAGATTCAGATTGCCGGCCTTCTTCCCCGTATCATTAGGCGGATCTCGAGGGCGAGATCCATTGTTAGTGGTGTCGAATTGTGGCATCCCTCAAAACCACTACTATAAAATCGCGTTGTTTTTGTGCATTGCATCATCATGACCGCATGCTCATGTCATCCTGACACCTTGCATTTGAGCATCGTCATCACCATGCATCTGTTCGTCTGAAACTATTTTCGAAAAATATGTTTTTGTTTTCTAGACGCCCCGTCTTTATTTCAAATCAAAACCCGGGTCTCCGAAATATTTTGTTTTGTCTGCCAACGGTTCTCAAAAGCCCCGTTTTAAATAATAAAATATTTTAAATTATTTTTGGGAGGCAGCCAGCCAGGCCCGAAAGCCTAGCTGGCCACCTCCAGATAAAAACCCTACCTACCCCAGAACACCCGAAACCTATGCTACCAGATAACCTACCCAGCCTAGCTACCTAGCCCCTCCACCTCACTCCCACCACTCACGGTTTGCCACCTCATCTCTCCTTCCTCCTCCAGCCAACCACCACGAGCCACCTCACCCCTGGCCCCTGCCCGCCACCCACTCCACCTGCCGCCAGCCACCCGCTGGCCCCACCCACACCCCACGCCTCCACACCAACCGCCCGGGAGGGAGCCCCCTCCTCCCGACAGGCTTCTGCCGCTGGGCCCCACCCCGGGATTCCCTCCCCGACCCCGCTCTCTCCCCTGGCTCTCGTCTCCCCCCCCCTCCCGGCGTACGCCCGCGGCCGCTCCTCTCTCTTCCTCCCGCTCGGCCGCGTCCTCCCCCGCCCTCTCACCGAGCTCCGCCTCCACCCCGACGACCGCCTCGGGCCCGCTCCGCTCCGGCCGAGACCGGCCCTCTCCGTTACCACCACCCCGCCGCCGGCAACCTCTCTTCCTCGCGTCCCAGGCGAGCGCCACCGCGCAATCCCGCTTCCCCGGTGCCGCTCCCCATCCCCGTCGCCCCCGCACGCGGGATTCCCTCGCCATCGCCACCACCTGCCTCCGCCGCCAGCGCATCCGCCGCCCGGCCTCTCTCGGCTCGCCGGCCGCCTCCTCGGATCCCCGGCCCTGCGCCTCGCCCTCGCCTTTTTTCCGCGCCCCCGGCCCCGAGCTCGTCCGCCGTCTGCGGTTGTCACCCCCTCCGGCCAGCGTGGCTCACGCTGCTGCGGAGCTCGTCTCGTCTACGCCGTGCTTGACCTTCCCGCGGAAGAGCTCGCCGCTGCGTCCTTCGCCTCTCTGCATCTCCGGCCGCCCCGGGCCCGCGTCCCTGCCGCGTCGCCTCCCCAGCGCGCGTCGCCTCTGCTCGCCTCTGTCTCGCGCCTCCGAGGTCGTCCACGACCTCCTGCAGAGCCGGTCGCTCCCCTGTCCAAGTCCACTTGCACGTATCTGTATGATGGCATAGACCTTGCTCCTGCCTTTGATCCTCTCCGGTGCTCATGGTGTTGCGATATGTGGTGAAGTTGCGGTGGATGTAGTGTGGTGCCACCGAAGGATACTATCCAGAACCGTGTCTATGACAAGGCGTTCATTGCCATCTCAAGACTGGCCAACAAGACCGTCACGGAATGACATGATCTTCTCCTCGGACGCCAAGATCTACCTCTCGGACCCGAAGACCGCGATGATGTTGAACCAAGATCCCCATCGGACAAGATCGTCACCAAGACCGGCCCATGTTGAGATCCGAAGACCGATCAACCAAGATCGACTCCCGAACGCCATGACCATCTACATGGATTCAAAGACCGAACCCGATAACCGCCAAGGCCGCCAACACGGATACACCGAGTTCTCCATCTAGGACACCAAGACCGTCGACATGGAACCGAAGGACGTCACTTCTTCATCCCGGCACGTCAAGTTCTTCCTCTCGGATCCGAAGACGCCGAGACCCGGGACACCAAGATCTCCGCCGTGAAACGACAAGACCGACGACACGACCTGACGACCGTGGATGCGACAAGATCGTCTCTCGGACGCCAAGTTCTTCGACCCCGGAGACCGATCCATCGGGACGTCAAGACCTCCTTCCGAACCCAAGTTCTCCGTCGCGACACGACAAGTTCTCCATCATGTATCCGAAACTCGCCGTCCTCGTCGAACCCTGAGACCGAACCCCGAACCCCCGGAACCAAGATCTTCCGAACCCAGATGTGTGAACCTTTTCCCGAGCCCCTATTTTATAAATGCTATATATAAAACTTGTTGCATATTAATTGTTCATCTCGCATGCATATCATGTGGGTTGGGGGCATTATGCCGATTCACCTCATAATTAAATATGGAGTGTTTATGCGGGATATACTTGTATTATACCGCCTCCATTTAAATTGGTGTAGCGAATCGATGCCATGTTTCACCCTGTTAATACAACATTTAAATTGCGGGGGTTCTAAACAACTTGAACCATATAATCTTTTGACAGGACCATGGTTCCGCTTAATATTGCCTAATTGCGCCGCATCTTGCCATGCCATGCATCATATCATAATCATGCCGGATCTTCTGCCGTCGTATTAAGTAGTGCATCCGGTGTTTCTTTTAGTGCTTTGCTTCTTCACGGATTAGGCCGATGAGTTGATGCGAGTGTCGACCCGATCTCCGGTGTATCTTCGGCAATGTTTTCAGGCGAGCATTCTCCCCCTTTCTACCTATTTTATATTTCTAGTCTTTATTTCCTCCTGTTGATCTATTGCTATCTGAGTTGCGATGCTCTAGTTTTCGTGCCCGTGATATCCCTTGCAGCCTTATATTGCCTTGGACACATCCTATTACCTGTTGTTTGGTAGATAGTTGGACTTGCGCGTCGTAGTCGCTTGCTCAAGTGCTGTTGCATGTCGTCCAGTACCACAGCTGTTGGAAGGCTGCCATATGCTTTATGTTGGAGATGATCATGGCTGTAATTATTGTTTAATAACTAAAATTGAAAGTAGGTAAATGCAGAGGCACCGGTGGGTAATAGACAATATTTGGTTTTTAACCGCTCTTTGGTGTCCGTGGGACCCGAGTTCTTGACACCTATTCCGAGATCGAGCGCGCTAACCACAGGTGGGGTGTGTGGGCACCCCCATCGATTAGTACCTGACTTCAAAGTACTGTACCGGGGGCCACAAAGTAGTTTGGGGATTTATTACTATCCTGTACTTATGCCATGCTTTACTGCTTTATTTAAGATTGTGCGTGTAGCACCTGTACTGTTTAGGATTGCGGAGTGTTTTCGCGGTATCGACAAGCCCAGTCACACTTTCGGGTTCCCATCGTTTACGACCAGCGCAAACCACAGGTCCGCTTCGAGCCGCCAACTTCTTGGTAGCTTAGTGGGGTGGCCCCCATGTACTTGCTTTGGGTGCAGGAAGCGTCATGACTTAGGCCCCGACATACCGATGGGTATATGTTAAGCGATCCGGCAAAAGGGTCGTGCGTGTGGATACTTTGGTGCACCTGCAGGTTTAATCTTTTAGAAGCCGTGTCCGCGTTATGGCGACTTGGAGCACAGTTCTCGATCATAGACAACTATAACTAAAGTTTACTGTTATAATTCGACTTGTATCCGATATGACTAGTAATCAGCTTCACCGCGGAATGGCTAAATAAAAGTACCAACAACTTTGGGTTTGGGATATCTCATGCTAATTGTATCTGACTAGTAAGTGTTGCAACTACAACGGAATGGTTAACTAAAAGTGCCCACTGCTTATTATATCAGGATGATTATCTATACCTAACTAGTAATTGCTGCAACGATAACTGAATAAATAAAACTGCCAACGGTGTGAGTTCCTCGGTTGACTTCCTCGTCTGTTCTCGAGGGGGAAATACCAGGATGGGTATGTTTGGTGGTAGGATCAGGTTGGTTCCGAATAGGTCTTTCTTATCCCTCTCTGATAGCCGACAGTTATCTCGAGTCTCTATAGGTTGTTTAGTGCATGCCGCGCTGCCGCTTGAGTCCACCATACCTATGTAGGCGAGGACCGCCGAATTCTAGCCTCGCTGCGTGTCTTGGCCTCGATCGACGCTCTCTTTTCCTTTGCCCTTTGTCGGCACCCCTTTTGTTTAAGCATGTTTTGAGATCGACGTCGTTAGCAGGGTTACCCTTCCGGCTTGGCCTGGGTAGGGTTATGGACGCCATTGGTTATTCTTCAGGGCTCTTAGCTCGATTTGCTTCTTGTCCATAGTCGGATGATGTATCGTTTTCAAGGTGATTTGGATCTTTGTATAGTATATCTGTATTCTTGACTCTTGGAGTCGTTGTTGTATATATCTGTTTTGTGGGTTCCATCGTGGACTATTGTGTACTGATATTACTTTGTTCTCCACCCGCACGAAAGTGCCTGGTGGGCACCTTTGAATCGTTTCTATGCGGGTTTGGCGGGATTCGCTAAAACTTGCATAGGGCCGATTCTGAGGGTGTTACACCATCTTGATGAACCATACCTTGAGCCATCAAAACTTACTTTTATGCTTTCTAACCAAACTTTGCAGCAGACTCATGGGATACTTCATAATGCCTCTGTTTCTATGGGAGCTTTTGTGTACCAGGTTAACTTTCATATTATTGAAATGCCTTTGAATTATTTTTGCTCGGTTATTTTTGGTAACCGTTTTTACGACTCTATGAATGTCGTGGTGGTGTCACGGAAGATGCCATGGGTAGGCTAAAGATGGGGCCTATGGACACTAGTGGTACCTGGGGAGGGATAGTGCGGTGAATCCGCACACGAAGAACACACGCAAACACACAATATACCCATGTCCGAGGCTCTCCTAGCGAGATAAAACCTCTACTCCTACCTGTAGATCTTATATTACGATCTCTCTACTAGTACAAGTGGTCCTTGAGCTGTATCGAGAGGAAGAAGAAGATGAAGTGCTTCTGCCTCTCTCTCCCTCTAGCGCTTACGCGTAATACTCATGGACCCACCCTCTCATTGGAGGCCCTGGATCACCTTATAAAGGGGTGGCTAGGTTACATCTAGGGCATACGTGTCCCGGATATTCCTGGTATATGCTTGTACCGAAATAGTAGTTCGGTGCACTCCTTTCCTTAGTCGCCAGCCTCTGCACGGCAACTATCCAGAGCTCATGTTGTCTACCCACTAACAATCAGAAACTATCATGTCCGTGAACCACCGCTCAAACCTCGTTCTAGATGCCCTTGTCTCTAGCGCCTGTCTCCCAGGAAATCTGGGAGAGAGAAAAGTGCTAACCTCGGGGCTAACTCACTCCTTCCTTAGCACACTGACCCCTGACTCGGCCCTGCCTGGATAACTCGGCCAGGACGGTACCTACACATGTAAAACAACATAGATGTTGTGCCGACATACGTTATATGTAGGCCGGGTCTTGCCGGGCCAATCCGACTTTGGGCACCTCGGTCGTT
The DNA here is from genome assembly GCA_023614405.1 of Avena insularis. Taxonomy (NCBI): domain Eukaryota; kingdom Viridiplantae; phylum Streptophyta; class Magnoliopsida; order Poales; family Poaceae; genus Avena; species Avena insularis. Next base: position 596,987 of record JAJUPC010000103.1, read on the forward strand.
ACTCGGCCGACCCTTATATACCTCGGACAGCTTATACCTCAGCTGACTTATACCTTAGTGGACTCTGTCCTTATACCATAGCTTGACCCTACCTGGGGTCATCCCTCCAACATTAGTTCCTAAAGTTGGTGTCGTCTTAGCAGCTTTAGCTAGAAAGGACACAACAGGTTCAACTTATTTAGGATCTTTGTCCATATGGCCAACATACTTATATGTTGGACCATACCGATTTTAACTCGGCTACACCACTTGGTGATTTGCTATTCAGTTTGATTCTTCCTGGCTCTATCCGAGATATATCTCGCTGGTCGAGTCATACTGCCGCATCCGGGTTACTTCCCTTAGATTCTTAGCTTCTCTCGTACTCCTCACCTTATCCTATGTGTCAAGATATCATTGCCCTTTGCCTCATTTTAAGGGCCATGCCATTATTCACTGCCATGTCGTGTCAGTTATCGCTGCAGCGCATCACATTGGGGCACAACTCCTCGAATACTGTTGCGGCCACGACACGCAGTTACGCCTCTAGCGGTGTAACCGTGCCTATGGCACGTCCCCACGACTAGCTTCACGGAATACACGCGTGCGTCATGGGGTCAGTGGGCGCAACTGATCCCACTACCCACGACCCGCAGTGTGGTTAAATAGGGGAGCGGGGGGAAACCCTTGTTCACTTTCCCCCGCTCCCAATTCCTCTTCTTCTTCCTCGCACCACCGCTGCTGCGCGCTGCCTCTTGCTACAACACCGCCCTTCTGTTTCCTCTATGCCATTGCTTCGCTCACGTGCCACCCTTTGCTGCCACCATGGGACCGTGACAATCTTTGCCTTGTGCGCCCAAAGCTAGCACCTCATCAGAGGAAATCGATCTGGAGATGGATCCTCACGATGTGGTCGCCATCAACGAGCATGAGGAGGAGGAGGACATTCCCGAGCGTGGCTCCTGGGAGGGGTTCGATGTGACCCAGGTGGAGATAGATTGGCTCAAACAAACTTGAAGGATCCCATCGGAGGTGGACTGCCGCATCCCCGACGACGAGCTCATCCCTGACACCAAGGAGTGTGAGTTCGTTGTATTTGTTCCCCACTTCTCCCATGGATTTGGTCTCTCCTTAACAAATTTTCTAGAGAATACCTCGACACATTTGGCCTTCAGCCCCATCATCTCCCGGCCAACGCCATAGCCTCTCTATCCGGGTTCATCTCTTGCTGCGAGGGATATCTTGGCCTTTGGCCCAACGTGTATATCTAGGTGAAGTACTTCCAGCTCCACACCAACATGTCCCTAATAAAGATCTTCCTCCCGGCGAGAAACCTCTGACTCAGTGCGGGGCTGCTTCTATCACACCTTAGAGGAATTATATCTTTCCTCAGATCTTAGGCCTCAAGTCATGCAAGAAGTGACTAACATTTGTCTTTTTCAGATTTCCAACAATAGGCGCTCTCGAGTTTCAGATACTCCTCTTTGCGCACAAGGGTTTCTCCACCAAGCACAAGAAATTGTTGCTTGAATAAAGGTATGTCTCTCCCTTATGGCCCCAGTGCTCCTTTGGCTCTTGATCTACCGAACTAACTTGTGACTTGCGTTTTGCCAGCCAAGGTTGAGGTCCAGAACAAGGAGCTGCAGAAGTGTGTTGCTGACCTGGAAGGTATTCTGCCTCCTGCACCTCATTTTCGCATTTGCCCCCTTCTGACTTGCCTTGTAATTTTTACCTTGGCTCAGCCAGATCAAAATCTCTTGTGTAGTCTCGTCAGGACTGCATATCAATGCCAGAATTAATGACCCATTTTCTCGATCAAGCAGGAGAACACCAAGCTCAACTGAACGAGAAGGATGATGAAATCTCTCGGCTCCGTGCCGAGAATATAAATCTAAAGAAACTCTAGAAAGTTGATCTTGAGAAGCTCGACTAGAAGTTCTCCAAAGAGAAAAGTCGGCTTGCACTTGAACTTGAGAAGGAGCAAAGTCTACTCAAGGAGGCCGAGGTCAAATTTGACTCGGTTTCCATTGAGTTAGAAAGACTCAGCAAGAAGCATGCGGGTTGGTTATCTGAGCTGAATCGGATCAATAGGGTTATGGCCAGTGAGTTTCTTTCTAGTTCTCTTTTCTGGCCGACATTTCCCTTATGCAGAGGGGCGAGACCAGTGGTCCCTCGTCTGAATATGATATTGATGATGCTTTGGCCAGTCTCTATCCTACCTTAAGCCTGCGAAGACCTTTGGGGTGGATCTTTTGAATGCTGGCATCTGGTCTTCAATGTGCTTTAGCCTGCAGAAACTACCCCCAAGCATGTCACAACGCTGGTCGAGAGGTTGATGGAGTGCGAGGAGTGAGTTGGCCTGTGGCACGAGTCAGCTGCTCGCGCTGGTGCCGATATAACTCTGGCCTTCATCCTGTCATGGTATGAGGGTATGAATTTGGATATCCTTCAGAATATGCGCACTGACTCAGAATGGATGAACAATCCAGAGTTTATCAAGCGGCACCAAGACCGGGCCAATGCTTTAATCCAGTATAGCAATGTGCATGCATGGAATGATGGGCCGATTTTACTCGATGACATCAACGATGAATACGTTGAAGATGATGCCGAGGGAAACAAAGAAGACTTGGCTAGAGGCGAAGAAAACTCGGATGGTGAAGAAGAAACCAAGGCTAACACCAAGGCTGATATCGTGGCCGCCACAAATCCTCCCTCCAGGCCACCACCCTCTCCTCCAAAAACCACCAACAACTCTACGTAGACCCACCCTCGCCCCCAATTCATCCGGACGCGATGGTGTATTTGCGGCTAGGGCAAGGTCGACAACGACATCTTCAACAAAATCTCTATGCGTCTGGACACTACTAGCATTGTTAGGCTGGCCGCATGCTCCAAGGAGCTGTACCGCCAAGTCACCAGCAGAAAAGGTAGCTGATACCCCACCAACTGCTGTTGTTCATTGGTCTCCTACAATGACGTCTACGATCACAAGATCCAGTGCTACTACGCCCCATGCAGAGTCTACACGGAGC